>CM070775.1:4176628-4776628 GCA_036346955.1 Dipus sagitta | reverse complement strand
CCAGCTGCACATGGTGGCGCATGCGTCTGGAGTTCATTTGCAGTGGTTGAAGGCTCTGATGCACTCATTCTCTTCCTCTCGGTCTCTCTTTCTCTCTCTCCCTCCCTCTCTCTCTGTCTCTAATAAATAAAAATAAATCAGAAAAAGAAGGCCAGTCTATTGGGCTTGCCTTAAAAAACAAATGCAATGAGAGACCTTGTCAACCCAGTCATAACAGCTAACATCAAGAAAACCAGTAACACTGGTGAGGATGGAGGGAAATGGGAACCCTGAATCACTGCTGGTGGGAATGTTAACACAGCCCCTATGGACATCACTGTGGAGGTTTCTCAAAAGACTGATAGGATGAGATGGGATGGGATAGGATCAAATCTAGAATAAAATAGACAGAGCAGAACAGGCAGGACAGAGGAGAGAACAGGGTCAAGCTATAGCGTTTCTGGTCATATACTTGAAGGAATCAAAGCCAGCAATCAGACCAAGAAAAGTGAGCAATCAGTTGAGATACCTGCACATTCCTATTCCCGTGACACTACTCACAACAGCCAGGTTAAGCAATCAGCCTAGGTGTCCATCAGTTGATGAATATATAAGGGAAGGGTGCTTTATGTCCACATTAGATGTGGTGGTTTGAACTAAGTGTCCCCCATAAACTCACATGCTCTGAATGCTAGGTCCCCAGCTGGTGGCAATTCAGAAATTGGATCCTTGCTGGAGAAAGTAAGTTGTTGGGGGTGGGCTTATGGCTATTATTGCCAGCTTCCCCTTGCCAGTGGTTAGCATACTGTCTTGCTGCTATTGTCCATGTGATATTGGCCAGGAGGTAATGTCCAGCCTCTGCCCATGCCTCATTTTCCCCTGCCATGGTGGAGCTTCCCCTTGAGTCTATAAGCCAAAATAAACCCTTTCCTCCCACAAGCCACTCATGGTTGGGTGCTTTGTGCTATCAATGAGTACATACACAAGACCATCATAATAGGAGGAAGACATGATGACATCAAAATAAAAGGAAGACTGATTGAGAGGGGGAGGGGATATGATGGAGAGTAGAGTTTCAAAGGAGAAAGTGGGGGAGGGAGGGAATTACCATGGGATATTGTTTACAATCATGGAAGTTGTTAATAAAAAATAAATTAATTTTTTTAAAAAAAGAAGCTAACTTCAACAATAGAGTATTATACAGCCATAAATAATGCCTGTCAGAGCTGGAGAGGTGGCTCAGTGGTTAAGGTACTTGCCTGCAAAGCCTAAAGACCAGAATGCAATTCCCCAATACCCACGTAAAGCCAGATGCACAAAGTGGCACATGCATCTAGAGTCCATTTGCAGTGGCTGGAGGCCCTGGTGCACCCATTCTCTCTGTCTGTCTCTCTTCTATGTCTCTCTGCTTGCAAATAAATAAATATATATATTTTTTAAAAACGAATGCCTATCAGACAATGCAAGCAGATCTCTACATTTTTTAATAGCATATTCTATTGGGAAGATATCCTGCTTCTAAGGAGCACATGTGATTTGCAAGGGAAGAAAGAAAGAAAAAATGGATAGAACTACAGATCATCATGTTAGGCAAAATACCAGACTCAAGACAAATATTGCCTCTTTTTCCTCTCATGGAGACTGTAGATTTTTTTTTTTTAAAGAAAGACATGAAAGTCGAAGGGGACTTTCTGTGCAGAGAAAGAAAAGAGGGGGAAAGTGGAAAGATTACAATACATTATACGCACGTGTGAAAATACCACAATGAACCCCATTATTGTGCAGAATTAATACATACTAATTTAAAGAAAAGCAGGGTTGTACCAGAAGAGTACCTGAGCACCCTGCTGCCATCAGAGCTGACCCAGAACGAGCCACGTGAGTGCGGCCGAGTGCTGTAGAAGTGCCACCGAGAGCAGACCAGTGTCACGTCTGTGCCAGTCATCTCTGCAATGCCCAAGACCCCCAGGTGCCCAGCAGGCCAGAGCCACAGCCCAGCCAGAGTCAGCGTCAGCACACCGGGCAGCCACAGCGTCGCCAGAAGGTTCTGGCGTCTGACTTCTTCAGCAAGAAGCTTGCCTGAGGAGGCAATGGAAACACACACGGGCACACGGGCACACACACACATGTGCGAGCATGGGTAGACACGCATGGGCACACGTGCACACACACACATCTGCGAGCACGGGTAGACACACATGGGCACACGTGAACACACACACATCTGCGAGCATGGGTAGACACACATGGGCACACGTGCGTGCACACACATCTGCGAGCACGGGTAGACACGCATGGGCACACGTGCGCGCACACACATCTGTGAGCACGGGTCTGGCTGTGTCACACAGGCTGACTTAACTCTTAGTCCTCAACCCCCTCATATTTGAACTGTTCATTTATTCTGCCTTTGGCCCTCACGTCACTGCCTGGCACAAGGTAGACGTTTAGAAGTATTTGCCAAATATAAGCGCCAGAGCCACTGAGAGTAGAAGGGTGTGGAGGTGCCATCCAGGGGCTTGTCTCTGCCAGTTTCACATCCAGAAGGTAACACGGCATCTCTGAGTCGAGCTCAGATCCTGGAACTAACATCACACTAAGCATGTCCACAGTCTAGGAGACTTTTCTCTCCATCACAACTCACCTTCCAGAAACTATCTGGCCAGGTTGTTCTGGAGGTGGGCAGCACTGGGGCTGGACCAGCTGCCTCCAGAGCCTGTCTGCAGAGTGGACAATGCCAGCAGGCTCTGGTGCAGCCCTCAATCCCCACTTGCCAGGAAGGCCAAGTTGAACAAAATTAGGTCTCTGTTGCCCCATCTGGAAGGTGGTGCTAATTGCCCAGCATTGTCCTGAAAACTTAAGTGGCAGAAAGAGCACTCAAGCCCCACGTGAGGCACGGTTGGTGGGTATCAAGGCATCACCACACCGTGGGTCAGGGAGCAGTGTTTGCAGCTTGCCACTGCAGGGGAGGGGCAGAAGCCCAACACACGGCCTGTTGCCTATCAGACTCACATCTAAGGCTAGAATCTTCACCCTTGGGTTCTTGCCTCTACCCTTAGAACCCCAGAGCTGCCTGCTGGGTAACATCCTTGGCGTGTTTGGGCATTGGTTGCTATGTGGACAAAAAGGGCAGCAACAGATGTGGCCACCTGATGTTGCCTCTGGGGAAGAGAGGGGAAAGCTAGAAGAGGCAGGGAAGGAGGGCCCCAAGCTCAAGGATCTGTGCCCCCAGTGACCTCTGTGTGCAGGGAAATGGTGGGTAGAGATGAGGTGGCTCCCTCAGCTCAGCTTTGACCTTCCAGACCCTTTGAGGGAGTCCTACCATGCCCAAGGACCTCTCCTGGTGCCTTCCAAGATCATTCCATCACTAGAACCCTTAGAAACAGGCTGCAATGGGAACCCCTGGATATTGCTGTCTCAAAGCAGTGAGGGGGGTGGTTAGAGATGGAGCTCAGGGTAGACTGCTTGCCTAGCATGTGCAAAGTCTTGGGTTCAACCCTCAGGACAAGGAAGAAAGGAAGAAAAGATAGATAGATGGATGGATGGATGGATGGATGGATGGGTGGATGGAAAGAAGGAAGGAGAAAGGAAAGAGGGAGAAGGAAGATGGGGAGGGAGGAAAGAAGGAAAAAGTAAACTTGGGAAGGGGTGAGAGGTGAGGCATCTTAGGACTGGAAACTCGGAAGTGATCTGCTCATGTTTTTATCCCCACATTAGATTACAACGCTGATGCTTGCCGCGCCCAGTCCCCACATGATCAGGGGGCATGTTAGAAAGGAAAGATGGGTCACACTGACCCGCTCTGCTCCACCAGGCCATACTCGAGGACCCGGTCATCTGCTCCCATCTCTTCTGATGTGGGATGTGGAGGTGGAAACCCGGAGGACCAGTGTCCGCAGCCAGCCCCTGGGTTAGGCCTGAGTCACTCAGGGTAGGAGTCACCTCTCACCTCCACAGGCACCCTGGGGGCTAGCCCAGCCCTGCTGAGGGTCCATCACCTCCCCAAAGACACATTTTTAACCAGCTACACTGCCCCTCAAGCTGCTACTTTAAGGAACCCAAGGAGACAGACAGGTGTTTCCTGCCTGTCCACTCCATTCCCACCATGTTCAAGGCCAAAATCACCAAGAAATCACCACATCCTCAGCTTAGGAGTTGGTTCAGGGTAAGTCTGGAGAAAGAAAATTCACCCAACAGGGACAGCGTGGGAGTGATATGTGGGATCAAGGCCCCGTGCTGTGGAGACCCCCAGAGCTCCGGGGTGCTGAGCCTACATTCACAGGACTGAGCCGTAAACAGCATCCTTGGGGGAGCAGAGTTGGAACTTGAGTATCGAGTGTCCTTTACCAAGCAGCATTTCAAGTTCAATCCTGGCTCCAGAAGCGTGTTCAGTGAACAGCCCATGCTTAGACAATGGCAGGTGGCCTGGGAGAGCTGGCTGGCGAATCACAGAGCAGGGGACACCGTGGGCAGCTCAGCCCCTAAGACTGGCCCGGAAGTCCCTCCTGCAAGGCAAGGCCAGAGGCTGGATGTTCTTCTCTGGCCTCCTGAGCAAGAAGTCAGGAAAGAGGGTCGTGGCCCTGCCTGCAGGAAGTTGGGGGGGGGGGGAGATGCGAAAGCATTTTGCTGAGAGGTGATTAGAAAAGTTAACTACCCTATGAGCCTACAGCTTAACCTGGCCCCCAATTTCACACTGTTCCCACATCTTGTAGACCACCAAAAAACTCAACAATCAAGGCAAAGGTGGTCTTTGTAATGGTCAAAATTAATTCACATTTAAAAATCCAGGGACTGGAGAGATGGCTTCGCGGTTGAGACCTTGGCCTGCAAAGCCAAAGGATCCCAGTTCAATCCCATGTAAGCCAGAGGCACGGGGGCGCACGTGTCTAGAGTTCCTTTGCAGTGGCTGGAGGCCCTGGTGTGCCCATTCTCTCCCCCCCCCACTTCTCTCTCAAATAAATAAATAAAATAATTTTTTTAACCAGGATGAGGGGCTGGAAAGATGGTTCAGTGGTAAAAGGCACTTGCTTGCAAAGGCTAATGACCTGGGTTCAAATCCCCAGTACCCACATAAAGCCAGATGCACAAAGTGGCTCATGCATCTGGAGTTCCTCTGTAGTGGCAAGAGGCCCTGGTGTGTCCATCTTTCGGTCTTCTCTCCAAATAAATGAAATTTTTTTTAAAAGGCCCAAGATGAGCAAAATCATCAAGACAGGCTCTAACTCTGTACTACTCGACCCAGCCACGTCACACCCGTGACACTGAGCACACTGTGTCCACTGCTGTCCCTGGAGTCCTCACTGAGTAGTCACCGGCGGCCGGAGGGAATGGCTGGAGTTCTCCCTGGCCCTCACAAGGGTGGCAGCAACGCTTCACCAGCCTTGTGAATGCGGCCACCAAGTCTTAGAACTTGGCACAGGGAAGGAGATGCTCAGGGCACACAAGAGTGCACAAAACAGCCCCTCAGTCGCCTTTCACAAGGGTCACTCTGGCCACCCCTCTCCTTGCATTTTCCTTCCATTTGTAAACGGGATGGAACGCCGCGGAGGCCCGGATCAGCCAGTGACAATGACCGTAGTGAGCGTCTGATTTCTTGAGCTTGCTTTCCTTCTGCCCACGTTGTCCCGAGGGCCACCGCCCGTCAGCCATGGGCCCGGAGGCCCTGCCGCTTCGTCCGCCCCTCGGGAGCCAGACTGGATCCATTCCAAGACGGTCGCTCTCTGTCCACTCTTCACAGAGAACGTTTCTATTCTGAGGAAGTTTAATTTGAGGCCAGTTGGAATCACAGCCTATGGGTTTGCCTGAAACACACAAAGCTGCAGGCAGATGCAAAATAAAAATCCCCAAATAGTCCTGCTCTATTTTCTGCATTTTTCTAAGTTGTCTGAGAGGAAGAAGAGAAAAGGGAAGATGAAGAAATATAGTTCCTTTCTTCTCCACCTGACTGCCCAGCGGCAAGAGAAACAGGAGGAGAGGGTAGGGGAGGGGGGAGTGCCACCCTTGCTCTGTGTCCTTCCTCTGCAGGCTGGCACGCCCAGTCCGCCATGGGCATGTGTGTGTCCCCTCTGGCTCAGACAAGTAGCTATGCTTTTCTGCCTCACAGGATGGAAAGGGGGAGATGCACCCCACATTTTCACCATGTACGCCCCCAGATCCCGGGAAGACTCACAGCTGATTACCCACGTACTGCACACCGGTACCCTGGTCCAACAGGCTCAGGGCTGCCAGACCCTGGGGGCCCAAGCCAAGTGGGGTGCTTGTCAACAGGACCACGAATGGAGACAGAGAGGCGACGAGCCGTTTTGACTCTTTGTTTAAAACCCACCAGCCCTGCCACAGGGGCAGTCTCCCTTCCAGAAGGGACATTAGGTGCTGCTTTTCCACAGGAAGCCCTATAAATCCTCACGTCTCCTCAATATACAATTCAAAAAAGGCCTCCAAATGGCCGTGGCTGTCATACTAAGCACTGGAAGGTTCTCTTTGACCTTTTATTAACATTTTTCTAAACCAATATGCTTGGTGGGTTGTGTTTTGTGGGGGTTTTTTTTGCTACATGCACCCTGAGGAATTATGAAAACTACTTTTTTCTGTAGTTTATCCCATATGCACTTAATAGGCTCACAAATATAATACCATTATAAAAAAGAAAAACTGCCAACTCGGCTAAAAAATTGTCATAACACTAAATTATTATATAAATATAAAAGGAGTGTGTCTGTAAAATATTCAGTCAATGAACATCCCAAGGTGATGGTTTTGCTGTGTTGTTTTTATTCCTGAGAGATCCATAACACATTTGGATATGCCACATGTCACCACATGAATCAGGCGGCTAATGCATGGGCTTCTTAGAAGCAGGATGTCTTCCCAATAGAATGTGCTATAAAAAAACGTAGAGATCTGCTTGCTTTGTCTGATAGGCATAATTTAATGTCTTGCTTATAACACTGCATCTTAAGGAAAAATACACACTGTCCTATGTAGTTATTTACAATATATTGCTAAGTCTATGCAAATATGTTTCCCCGAGCCTGGGATTATATAACAAAGGTCAACAATGTTTGAAATATTTTGAAGGATATTCCCAATATGCTTAGTGTATGTTGCTAATGTCCAATATATGCACATATATCTTAATATATTTCCAGATATTTCTGTTCATTGTTGTCTCCATGGCTTTCCGCGGAATACCATTAGGGGAATGTTTTCTTCTGAAGAAAGCCAAATGTTACCTATCCATCTTGGAAAAATTTACTAAGGTGCCTAATTACGTGGTCCTTAATGTTGCATTAGTAAGCAGTTGCTTCTCACCACTGCAGAAGGGGAAGACAGGCCAGCTTGTAGCCGAAACCAGACATCCAGCCTAGGCAAACCTGGAGACACACCTCTGGAGTCTCAACCCTCAGCCACAGGTTTTCAAACTAGGCATCGCTCATACACACACGCACCTGCATACACACACATACACACACACACACACACGTGTGATCTGATGAGCACAGGGCCAAGAACAAACAAATCACACATTCTACTTCTCCCTTTCCAAACACGAAAAATTTCATCCTTAATTTTTTTTTAAGGAGCGTTTCTTAATAACAGGTAAAGGCTGTTCAGACTCCGTTACTGAAGAAAAGCAGTCTGGCTGATTGCACAAGGCGGGAAAGGCTTGTTACAACCAGAAACTGTGGCATCCAAGCCACGCCCAGGAGCCCAGGAGAGAAGGGGCAGGGGAGAGGGACGGGGATGTGAGTCCTCGGTGATGTCCTCCACTCCTGGTCATTTTGCAGTCATTAGGTGGGTCCAAATTAAATTAGACTGCAAAGTCACTCAGTCACCAAAACAAGTAGCTAAGGCTAGTTCCAGGAAAAGATGCTCCCAGAGTGTGGGGCCAGACCAGACTGGCCAGCTGCCTTCTCATTTCTGGGTTGCTGTGACCCTGTGGAGCCACCACAAACACGCCATATCACTCCAGAGGCTCACCCCACAAGCTTCAGCCCCTGGCCTTTAAGATCCTCAAAACTCCAGGGCAAGACAGGCATGCCTGTGGTATCAGCACTTGGGAGACTGAGGCAGTAGGATCCTGAGTTACAACCTGGGTTACATGGAGAGTTCTAGGTAAGACTGGACTGCATAGCAAGTTCAAGGCTGGTATGGGCTACATAATGAGTTCCAGGCTACTTCTAGATACACAGTGAGACCCTTTCTCAACAACAATAATAATAATTAAAGATAATAATAATCAGAAAAGCAAAAAACAAAACCTCCAAGAGTAAAATCCTTCCAACAAAACCGATTTTTTTTTTTTTTTTTTGGAGACACTGTCAAAAGTCACCCACCTCCAAAGATGAGGAGTCTGTCCAGATGTGGCTATGGAACTGTGCCTTTAACTAGAATCCTTTTCCATATCACCAAAATGCCAAACACAGGCTGCCTAGTGAGGCCCTTGCAAGGGGCCACACCTCTGCAACCAGTTTTTCTCTAAGTGATGCTTTGCAGCTCATGACTAGAGGAAGGAGCTCTCCAGAGCCTTCCTGGACAGCATTATCCCAGGAGACACGGAACACAGGTCTCCCCATGGAAAGTCAGCTCTCCTCATTCTCCAGAAGGGAATGTCATTGCCAGGAATACTCCACGAACCTCTGTTATCTCTGACAGGGCCTTCCAGGAGCCCCAGGAATGATCCCAGTTGCGGGTCTGGATGGGAAGATGAGCCACACACCTGTACACTGAAAACAGCCCCTATTTCCTCCTAAACTTCAAACCACTTTACGGAATATTCCAGAAGGTTTGGAGAAAGAGTTTTCGTGAGAGCCCAGAGAGCTATGTGTATCTTTGTTCTCCCACTGGAAATTCGACTGTATATAAGAGAGAGCAAATGTTAAATCATTTAAAGAGAGCTATTTTTCAGTTTCCAGTACATAAATGTGTTTCAGTACATGTTATTGTAAAATAGTGTTTCTACTTACATTCTTATACATCTGTTGTTGTGTTTACTCATCTCTAGCTCTGACTTTTAGAAATAGCAATAAATCTATTTTTTAATCCCCTCTCCTGATGACTGATTATTCACTGCTAAAAGGGATGAAGGGAAGTCCATGTGTAGAGAGATCCACCCTCCCTAGCAGGCTCCACTTGTACAAGATAAACAGGGTCCAGGGAGATTCCTTTCCTGTCCTGGGTAGTTTATGCAAACTAAATAAGGAGTTGGTGGCAGCACAAATAAATATAGATTACCCTCCAGTGGAAACTCCAACCACTTGTTACAGTCAATTTCTGCAAGGAGGAGCCAGTGGTGACATCTACACACACAATACAATTCATTTTTACACCGCATCCGTAATGCAACGATGGCGAATGGCTTCATGGAGAGTCAGTCATCCTGGAGCTAAACCAAAAATGGCCAGAAGTCAAAAAGCAGAGGGAGGAGGAAAGCGAGTCGCCACTTCTGGACCCTGGGAAGACAGGAGTTGCCAAACAAGTTCCTAGAGAAGGGTATTAGGTCAGGATGGGTCAGGTCGATGCTACTACAATAAGCAGCCCCAAGTCTTGCTCATTTAACACCTCAAAGGTTGTTTTCTTACTCTCATGAAACATGCAGCAAGTCTATGAAACTCACAAGGTCAGGCTTCTGTCCTACATTTATGCATTCCAAAGATTAGGAGCTTGCTCTCTCTCTCTCTCTCCTTGCCTAAGGAGAGGTAGTGCTTTCTTTCAGGCTCTCCCCAGATAGCCACCATTTGATTAGAATGTCACAGCCTCCCATTTGGAGGGAATGTTGGCTGATCATCATGACCTCTGCCACAAGTGACAGATATTTCACAGTCAATCATCATGTGCCCAAGCTGTAAAGGAGCCCGGTCACTAAATGGAAACCACAATAACAGCCCCTCCAAGCCCTCTTCCCAGATGCCTCGTGCCATGCTTGTTCCCACTGCCTACAGCTAAACTGCTTCAACTAGATTTTTTTTCATTGCTTGGGATCAGACCCAGGGCCTGGCACATGCTAGGCAAACACTCTACCACTGAACTATATCCAAGCCCTTGGGGTATATTTTTTTTGAAACTAGGTTTTGCTATGTAGCCCAGGTGGGCCTGAAACTCTCTATTCTGTCTTCAATTCTCATGGGCTGAGATTATGGGCATACACCACCTCATCCAGTTTAACTGGATTCTTCTGAGCTGAGTGATGGGGGAGACCCTTTCCTCATCTATAAAGTAAGGTGACAGCACCAACCTAACCATGAAGGTCTACAGTTACCATGGCTACCTTCAAGGTTACCATGAAGATCTAGGACTACGCATTTACAAATGCACATTGTGTGTGCACACATATGGGGTTTGTGAAAACAACCATAGCTATGTTAGGCTGGGACAGGGATGCCCTTGGTTCAATGACTAGAACAGTAGCATCAAAAGGAGTCCCTGTGGTGCTTTGATTCAGGTGTCCCCCAGAAACCTAGGTGCTTTTGATGGAGATTTGGGAATTAACACCTCCCAGAGGCAGTGAATTGTTGGGAGCGGGCTTATGGGTATTATAGCCAGTTTCCCCTTGCCAGTGTTCGGCACACTCTCCTGTTGTGGTTGTCCTCCTTATAGTAGCCAGGAAGTGATGTCCACCTGCTCATGCCATCATTTCCCCCTGCCATCATGGAGCTTCCTACTCAAGCCTGTAAGCCAAATTAAACATCTTTTTTTTCCTACAAGCTGCTCTTGGTTGGGTGATTTCTATCAGCAATGCAAACCTGACCACCACAGTCACTAAGTGGATGATACCCATCCAGTTCCATCTGATGTCCAACTAACTAGTCTTTTGGAATCACTTCTTTCAGTGCAGCATTTGAAGTTGATGATTAATTTAATATCTCTGCCTGCAATATGCTCTTTCCTATTATTTTTTAATTTTTATTTATTTATTTGACAGAGAGAAAGAGAGAGAAGGAATGAGCACGCCAGGGCCTCCAGCCACTGCAAACGAATGCGCCACCTTGTGCATCTGGCTAACATGGGTCCTGGGGAATCAATCCTGGGTCCTTTGGCTTTGCAGGCGAACACCTTAACTGCTGAACAATCCCTCCAGCCCCTCTTTCCTATTTTATATCTGCTACCTCATACCCTAGACAACTAGCTAAAAATCTTTTTTTTAATGAATTCCAAATCTATCCTAGGATTGCTTGCACTCAGGATTCCCAAG
This sequence comes from Dipus sagitta, assembly GCA_036346955.1. Taxonomy (NCBI): domain Eukaryota; kingdom Metazoa; phylum Chordata; class Mammalia; order Rodentia; family Dipodidae; genus Dipus; species Dipus sagitta. The sequence continues at coordinate 4,765,458 of CM070775.1, read as the reverse complement.
GAGGTACTTAGAAATACACTTGACATATGATTAATTTTGTCCCTTTTGCTAGGCTCAAATTGAATAAGTCAGTTATGGCACATCTAAAATCCCAGCTCTCAGGAAACTAAGGCAGACAGACGAAGAGTTCAACACCAGCTTGAGCTACACAGTGAGTTCAAAGCCAAGTTAGGTATACTGTGACCCTGTCTCAAAAATCAAAAATTAAAAAGTGAATTATACTGAAGCTTTTAAAGGGCCACAGGATCTGGCTATTTTTCCCATGGTAAAGTGCTGGTTTTCCCTTTTTTTTTTTTTTTTTTTTTTTTGGTTGGCCACGAATTAAAATCTATTCTTCATAAATGCTTCTTGTTAACTTACCATCTTTGCATCACATGGTAAATACCATTTGCAGCAAAATAACACTGTAGATATGCCCACTAGTGCAATGGTGGCATGTCTGTTATGAAGGTAACCAACCTCCCTCTGATTGGATTTGAGGTCCATTCCGTGGGAGGAAATTCCACCATGGGACTGAAAACCTAGTCAAAAGCCTGGCTTAGAATGTCATAAGCTCTGAGAGGGATGCTACTACTAGTATTTGCCTAAATGGACATATTATGCTCGTCAAACTGTCCTCTAAATATTTATCTTTATCACCCTCTATTAATGCTGCTCTCACACTTCTGGTCAGAGAAGCTTCTCTTTCAGATGCCAGTCACCACTGGGGAGACTCAACGCTCATCAATGCTTGAGAAGTGACAGTCAAGTGTTTATCGGTAAATGAGACATCTATATGACACCCTCTGAAGCCCAGAGACCACTGTGGAAGAGGTGGCAGAAAGAATGTAAGAGAAAAGGATGAGGAGGAGTGCTTTGGAACACTGTATTCCAGACACAAAGTGGTGGTTGTATTCATGACCGCACAGTGCCTGTCGTTATTTGCATAATATTGGGACCGTCAACATGTTGTCATGGATGATGGAAGAGGGCAAAAAAAATGGCATCAAAATATAAGATGGCCTAGTTAGAAGGAAGAAGGGGTTCGGTGGAAAGGGGGCCAAGGGAGAGTAATGAGAGGGGATTATGATCAAAATATATTATGCATGTATGTGCGAAAAATGCCAATAAAAAAAAGTTGAAAGTAAATAAAAAGGAAGGGAGGAAGAGAAATCACATTGTGACTTGAGAAAGAGGCAGCGTGCAGCGGAACTGTTCTCGGTGGGTTTACTTGGACAGAAAGAGAGCATGGGGCCCTCCTTGGGGCTTGAACGGTTCCCCTGTGACCGCCAGAAACATCCTGAAGCACAACCATGCAGCTGCAGGTTCTCCGGCCCCACACTGCCAAGTTCAAGCCGCATCACGGCAGGAGTGCCTGGCAGCTGACTGAAGTCATCCTGTCCCCATCGATGTGCTGGTGATGCCAAGCTTGGCTCTCTGAACCAGGCTATTGACTATCTTAATCAAATTACAAAACACCAAGATAAAATAAAACATTAGAGATGCCTATTTTTTCACTGAAAACCTGGTAAGCAGGCCCTATAGGTTGTGAGCAGTTTAATATTACACGTTGTGCTTTCCTAAACTAATTTAGCCTACTAATTTTCTATAATTACCTGAATACACTTAGCTTTGCCGGGTCAGATGAGTTCTGAGACACTTATATAACCAGCATTAAAAAGATGCATTTAGCCACTGAGATTGTTAAAGTAACAAAGCTTATACAATCCGGAGGTTATTGTATTCTCCCAAAAGTACTTAAATAATAGCCTAAAATCTGAAGAATTACTTTAATACTTCAATAAAAATAACCCAATTCAAAATATTTTCAAGGAAATATAGTTCTTTGCTTTAGGCTACCGAGTAATGGCTGAGAGAAAGTATATAGCCTGTCACTTCTGATTAGAGAACTGTGCCTCTGTGCTTTGAATGAGGGGCATGTCTGGTAATAGGAAGTGCAGATATTAAAGCTAATAAAATAATGTGGAATACGATATATATGAAACTTGACCAAGTAAAGCAGAGAATATCACATACATTACCCTGTTCAGTCAACTCCTGTGGCCCGGCATCTGATGACAGGCTTAATTTCTGTTTCCAATGAAAGGAACAGCTAAAAATACAATTTCCAGATTAGACAAATATTTTATCCGACTCCCTAACAAATGTAACCAAGAATGGCTGACATGTCTACACGGATGCCCAACGACCATGAGAAAGAATTACATACACTGCAAACTGCTCAGCTTGAAAACTCCATGAAGCCCCGTCATCTTTGAGGTCATTACATATAATTAGCTGCAAACGCCAGGGCCGTGAGGTCGTTGGACTGGCAAAGAACAGGGCGGATCCATTTCTCTCCTGCCCTGAGAGGCTCTCGGCTCCCCCCTTTACACAATTAGGCCTCCCCAAACAACTCAGCTCCAAGGCCCTGTACACCCATTATTGCATCTTTAATCTAAAACCCCAACTCCGACCATAATGGTTTTGTTTTTCGATACATTAACCTTCAACTTGTATTTTCACTATTAAATAACCAGCTTTGAGAACCTCCTAGAATTTTTTTTTTCTCCTAGTCACCTAGAGGAAACCATGCAGTACCCATGATGTGTCCCTCTTAAGGGATTTAAAAGCAATTCAATGAGCTAATCTCAGTAAACCTAGAATTAAAGTTCTTGTTTCCATATTTCACTTTCAAAATATTTAGAACTTTGACAGATATGACATTATGTTTTCATTAAAACAGCTGATTTCAAAATGCTGCACGCTGCAGAAACGCCATAAACACTTTATGATGAACTGCCAGCCTCTTAATTAAAACAATAAATCCCGCACACAATATTTGTGCAGCCTCGGGTCTGACCTTTGCCTCCCGCTATCCACCACCAAGCCGCGGCTGCCTTCCCCACGCCAGACGTGGAAGGTCTGAAAACATGATCTACAAATGCACTAAAGATAAAATAAGAGAAAACGTACCATTAGTCTTCACAGTTATGATTAATTCAGTTCATATTTTACAATCTGGTTATGGAGTAAAACGGCAGACTTTACATCAAGTATTTGCCATTCGCCATACCTAATGTATAAAAATGCTTGATATTTTACAAAATGGCACTGGGCTCATTCACCACACTGCCATGAAGGACAGGAATTGAAACCATCAGAGTGGGCAGTGCTTTATCGTCCATCTGAAAATGGTGGCCAGAGCTCATACACTGAGTGGTCAGCCTTGGATGACGAACGTGTCCATGACAGCCCGTCTTCCCATGCCACCTGGGCTCATGGATTTTAGATTCAGATCCAACTGTTTCCTCAATTTCTCCCAACTGCCCCCAAGACAGGCAGCAGGAGTGTTAATTACCAAGCTAATTTCTTGCATTGGTGTGGAGTCGTCTGGCTAACCTCGGGACCTGCCAACTCTGGGGAAAAAGCTGTTCAGAACTGGGTCTCTATCACATCCCCAAGAGAGGTGTCTGGGAAGCTCGTGCTGCAGTCTCTCCCTGGGTAGGACGGGTGGCATCTGGGTTCCAGGAGAAAATGGGTGGTCCCCAGCTGCAGTGAGCACTTTCCCATCATGTCTGCTAAGAGCACATGTCTCTGAGCCCTTCCTCAGGGCCTGGCCCTACTTCCATTCCTCTCTCTTTTCTCTCTCTCACCACCCAAACCCACCCATCATCATGCATGTGACAAGCACCTACACTGGCATGGGCACTCACACAGAGCCAAAGATACAGCCTCTGAGGCTGCAGGACCGGAGGGTGACAGTGAGGTGCTCTGCTGTTTAGGTGACAACGGGCCCACCGGGGTTCTAGAAAGAGGGAAGACAGAGAAGCAGTACAGGCCACAGGAAGCCAGGCCTGCTCTCCCTTCAGGACCTGGGTCCATTCCGTCTGCACTGGGAAGATGGAAACCCATGTGGGCCACTGTCCACTTTAGATACAAGATCTTCACCTGGCTCTTGTCTTTACCCAGACTGCTCCTCCATCTGGGCATCTTACCCCCTTGCAATAATCCTTCAGCCCATGTGGCATTATGAACTTAGTTGTCATCTGTACCCCTGCTCTAAGAGGGGACAAATGCCACTGGGCCCTGCCCATGGGACTCTGAGGAAAGAATTCCAGGCTGCTTTCTAGAGCCCTTTCCAGCCTGGACGTAACAACAATGGCTCAGCCCTTCTTTGGCTGGGGAATCATGCCCCAGCCATTTTAGCAGAGAAGACTCCGGCAGAAAAGCCGGGATCTGGGGTCTCCTGAGTGCGTCTGGGGTTCTTGTGCTCACACATCCCTGTCCTAGCTCCAGCACGGTCCTTTGCAGACACCATCCCTCAATGTTCTTACCCTTCAGATCAAGAATAAGAGTTAGGGTGGGGCTGGAGGGATGGTTTAGTGGTTAAGGTACTTGTTTGCAAAGCCAAAGGACCCAGGTTCAATCCCCCAGGACCCACATAAGCCAGATGCTCAAGGTGGCACATGCATCTGGAGTTTGTTTGCAGTGGCTGGAGGCCCTGTTGTGCCCGTTCTCTCTCTCTCTCTCTCTCTCTCTCTCTCTCTCTCTCTCTTTCTCCCTCCCTCCCTCCCTCCCTCTTTCTCTGTCAAATAAATAAAAATAAAATATATAAAAAAGAGTTAGGGTAAGATCCATGCACCCACTGTCTTCACAGAAGAAACCAACAGAAGCCAAGCCCCTGCCTTCCATGGGCCCCCCCTGCCAGCTACGGGGCCCCTGTCACCTCTGCAACCTGCCATGCACCCTGTCTTCCAGCTGTGCGTCCACACTGGCTGGCAAATCTCACCAAACACCCATCACTGCTCGCCATCTCCTGAACACCACTTTTTAATTAATTTTTTTTTTAATTTTAGAAAAAGCCTACATCCACAGGTCGTCCAACCAGTGAGTGAGCCGTGAAATGGCATACCTTCTTCCAGCAGGGCTGGTGGTAAGGTCCTGTCCACGTCGTAAGCGTCATTCCTTTTAGCGAAGATTCTTGAATTCCTCAAACTGAGGCCCATGGGTACACTTTCAGGGGTTTCCTTTTGGTACTGTTTACTGTTCTGAGTGTTCAGACACCATCAAAATCCACGTAACAGATACAGCGAATGTAAGGAAATCCTTCATTCGGCAGTGGTCCAACAACATAGGGCTTGCCTGCCGAGTTCACCTTGAAGGTGGGGAAGCCCCCACCTCTATCCCTCAGGGACTGCAGAGGGCAGAGTTCATGTGCGAAGTGCGTGCGGGGCGCAGGAAAGCCAACTGAAGCCACGGTGTTCTGTTGATGGAGCAGATGTCCCTGAATTGTGCCATCCTCAGTGAGGGCACGGAAGGGCACATGCCTTACAAGACCAAGGTGGGACAGGCATCTCTCTGCCTTTCTCCATTTTCTTCCCACAGAGTGAACCTTTGGCACATGGAGAATCCAGCGAGTACAGCCGGCAGCAGCTGTCATTGGTACGGGTGTGATAGCTTTCTAACACAGTGACAAAATCCTCACCGTGTGCCCATCAAGGAGGAAAGAGTCCTTCCGGCTCATGGTTTCAGAGGGCTCAGCCCACGGTCACACCTGCTCCCGCTGCTGTGGGCATGAGGTGAGGCAGGGATGGGGCGGGTGGGACAGAGCTGCTCCCCTCACAGACAACAAGGAGCAGAGAGAGAAGGAATTCTGAGGAGGGAAGGCCTGCCCCGTGTCCTAAAGTTCCCCCACATAGCACCAGCAGCTGGAGAGCTGGTGTTTGGCATCTGAGCCCAGGAAGAGCATTTCAGAGTCCGACCACAGCATGACCCAGTGCTCTAGAAAGTGGACTCTGCACGGGGCCAACGGCCTAGCAGGTGGGATTTGGCTCTGTGAAGAGCTCAGCCCGTCACCCATAGCCTTGCAGGGTACCTGCTTTGAAGGAAGAGAGGGAAGGAAGGAGACAAGAAATGAGGAAGAACAGAGGCAGAGGGCTAAGTGGTATCTCAACTCTGTTCCCTTGCCTGAGACCCTGCCTCTTTCTTTTTTTTAAGTGTTTTGAGAAACACTCCTATTTTTAAAAATATTTTATTTTATTTATTTATTTATTTATTTATTTGACAGAGAAAGAGGGAGAGAGAGACAAAGACACAGAGAGAGAATGGGCGCGCCAGGGCCTCCAGCCACTGCAAACGAACTCCAGACTTGTGTGTGCCCTTGTGCATCTGGCTTATGTGGGTCCTGGGGAATCGAACCTGGAGACCCTGCCTCTTTCATTCCCTCAGGTCAGGGGAAGTTTGGTCTCTGGGTGTAGCTGCAAATCTCTTCTCTTACTTTTGGATGTCTTCTGAATCGTCAGTTTATGCCTCTGTTCTGTTTTGAATAGTAACACACACATATGCACACACCCATATTTTTTATATGTTGAAATCCTTGCTTCTAACACCTCATGGTGTGACTTTATTTTCAAACAAAATCTTTAAAGAAGTAATTAATTTAAAGTGAGATCATTACGGAGGGCCCTAGTCCAACATGCCTGGTGATCTTAAAAGGAAAGGCTAGACCACATGTGCACAGGGGAAGACCTTGTGAAGATGCACGAATGAGATGACCACCACAGCCAACAACAGAAGTCATGAACACTCAGAGCATTAAAAATTACCCAGAGGAGGGCTGGGCAGGTGGCTCAGTGGTTAAATGTGCTTACTTGTGAAGCCTTTCGTCCCAGATTTGATCCCCCAGCACACAGTAAAGCCAGATGCACAAAGTGGTATTTGCATCTGAAGTTCATTTGCAGTGGCAAGAGGCCTTATACTCTACTCTCTATCTATCTATCTATCTATCTATCTATCTATCTATCTATCTATCTGTCTATCTATCTATCTATCATCTATCTCCTCCACAAATAAATAAACAATTTTTTAACTACCAAAAGGAAACCCTTGAATAGCCAAGCTTGTACATGCTTTGCTCTTTAACATCCTATCTCTGAACTTTGAGAGAATACATTTCTGCCATTTTAGCCATCCTGCCTGCGGTACTTGGTTACAGGCAGCCCTAGCAGACCTTCGAACCCCAAAAGCAAGAGCTGATGTGGGGGTTGAAGATGTACCTCAGTGGTAGAAGTCTTGCCTAAAACCACCCATGAGGGGCTGGTGTCATGGCTCAGTCGTAGAGCACCTGCCTAGAATGCCCAGGTAAGGGGCCAAGGGGTGTGTTCAGCAGTAGAACACTTGCCTAGTATGTGCCAGGCCCTGAGTTCCGTGCCCAGCATTACAAGACAATTTTAATAAACAACTGATTGCATTTTCTCATGTTTATCTCTGTCAACTTTTTTATTTTATTTTATTTATTTGCAAGCAGGGAGATACAGACACACAGAGAGAGAATATGTGTGGGCACACCAGGACCTCTAGCCACTGCAAATGGACCCCAAATACACATGCTACTTTGTGCATCTGGCTTACATGGGTACTAGGGAACTGAACCCAGGTGGTTAGGTTTTGCAGACAAGTACCTTGAGTGCTGAGCCATGTCTCCAGCCCTCATTCAGCTTTTCTACAAGATAAATCCTGGTTAGTGTAGTGCAGATTGAGAAACAATGAACGAGGGAGCTTCAGGCCATAACCAGCCACCATTCCCCACCTCGTACTTAGCCAGGAGACCCTCAAATGAGCTGGGTCTTGTGGTCTTGATCCTGTCCCCAGAGCCAGCATAAGTAGGAATGACCTGTGACAACACCAAACACCTATTCTAGGCTGAGCACCTCGTGGCATCTCCCTGAGGTTGCACTTCCTGGGCTGGCCCCCTGAGTGGGTGTGGGTTCAGAAAGCTGTCCATTCCAGGCTACAAAGAACCCCCATAGTGCCCTTAAATGTCCCCACTGCTGATGTCCATTCATGCCAGGGGCACCTGCCTCTGTGCCTGCTGCCCCATTGCTGTGGTCAGCCCCAGGCAGGGTGAGAAGGCCAGGAACACAAGAGGGAGGGCAAGGACCCCCAGGGCCCAGCTCAGCTTCCGAAGGAACAAATGGACCGTTTCATTTCCCAAAATAGCCTTCCAGGAAGACTCTCATACAGGCCATAAAAGGTTTAGAACCAAGAACTTTTAGAGGGGGTTTTATCTCTGTGAGTGTCTATTGAGTTTTATGCCCCTTCAGGGTGTCCGTCAGCTGTGGGCAGAGTGGAAAAGGCCTTTCATTACACACAGGAAGGAAGCAATGAGCAGAAATGAGTTCAGCTCCTCACCCTCTGGTGTTAAGGTAATTCTTGAGAGTTTTAAAAATCCTTTCTTTATCAGCATAGAGAAGGCAATGGACTGAGGAGCAGCGCCCTCTGGTGGTCAATGCAGTCCAGCATCCTAGATCCAGCAGGAGCTCTGAAGCCTGGAACACCAACCAAGGCCTCAGGAGGGACACAAGGGCCACAGACAATGAGGGACAGCTGACCTGCTGAGTGGGCTGTGCCATGGTGCTTCTGTGCGTGTGTGAGCACACACACACACACAGGCACACAGGCAAGCACACACAGGCATGCTCGTTTTGTGGTTGAACTGTGAGGAGCACAAGACCTTCTCTTCATATTGGACCACCTCATCCCATTGTACAGACCCAGCGGTCAGTCCCCCCAGTGGTGCCCTCTCCTCTTCACCTTCACCCTCCTCTCTTCATATTGGACCACCTAAACCAGAACCACCCTCCCTATGGGCAGGGGTCATTCCAATGACAACACCACATATATCATCCACTGTCCAGCACTGTCCTCTCTATAGACAGACAACACTGCATATCCCACCCAGTGTCCAGCACTGTCCTCTCTATGGACAGAGGTCATTCCCATGACAACACTGCATATCCCACCCAGTGTCCAGCACTGTCCTCTCTATGGACAGAGGTCATTCCCATGACAACACTGCATATCCCACCCAGTGTCCAGCACTGTCCTCTCTATAAACAGAGGTCATTCCCATGACAACACTGCATATCCCACCCAGTGTCCAGCACTGTCCTCTCTATAGACAGAGGTCATTCCCATGACAACACTGCATATCCCACCCAGTGTCCAGCACTGTCCTCTCTATGGACAGAGGTCATTCCCATGACAACACTGCATATCCCACCCAGTGTCCAGCACTGTCCTCCTACAGACAGAGGTCATTCCCATGACAACACTGCATATCCCACCCAGTGTCCAGCACTGTCCTCTCTATAAACAGAGGTCATTCCCATGACAACACTGCATATCCCACCCCGTGTCCAGCACTGTCCTCTCTATGGACAGAGGTCATTCCTATGACAACACTGCATATCCCACCCCGTGTCCAGCACTGTCCTCTCTATGGACAGAGGTCATTCCCATGACAACACTGCATATCCCACCCAGTGTCCAGCACTGTCCTCTCTATGGACAGATGTCATTCCCATGACAACACTGCATATCCCACCCAGTGTCCAGCACTGTCCTCTCTATAGACAGAGGCCATTCCCATGACAACACTGCATATCCCACCCTGTGTCCAGCACTGTCCTCTCTATGGACAGAGGTCATTCCTATGACAACACTGCATATCCCACCCCGTGTCCAGCACTGTCCTCTCTATAGAAAGAGGTCATTCCCATGACAACACTGCATATCCCACCCTGTGTCCAGCACTGTCCTCCCTAAAGACAGAGGCCATTCCCATGACAACACTGCATATCCCACCCTGTGTCCAGCACTGTCCTCTCTATGGACAGAGGTCATTCCTATGACAACACTGCATATCCCACCCCGTGTCCAGCACTGTCCTCTCTATAGAAAGAGGTCATTCCCATGACAACACTGCATATCCCACCCTGTGTCCAGCACTGTCCTCCCTAAAGACAGAGGCCATTCCCATGACAACACTGCATATCCCACCCAGTGTCCAGCACTGTCCTCTCTATAGACAGAGGCCATTCCCATGACAACACTGCATATCCCACCCCGTGTCCAGCACTGTCCTCCTATAGGCAGAGGTTATTCCCATGACAAAACTAGGTGTCCCACCCAGTGTCAGTAACAACTCAGCAGCCCACAAGAACCCAAACTTTCTCAAGGAATCAAACAATCTCCATTTCCCACCAGGCTGCGGGGGGACAACAGGCTCAGATCACAAACACATCTCCCAAACAAAGGCATCAGGCCCCAAGGCTGGCCAGCCCCATCTGTCTCCAAGTCTGACTAGTTCTTCCTCTCACTCACGGGGCCCTGCTGTCACATCATCTTGGAGGTCATGACAGCCAAAAGAGAGCTCGAGGAATACTTAGGAGAGGATGAGAAAGGACATTTGTGTCCCCAAGTTTTTTTTCAATCTCAAGCTTCAAAACTTTGCCTTGAGCACGCTTCACCCTGCCATGAAGGCACATTCCTGTCAGCACAAGACCTACATCCACCGCTCCCCAAAGCCTGCAACCCAGCACCCTCAAACACAGGTTATAACTTTAAAAGTATGAAAATCAGGAAACGGAGCATTGCTAATTCTCACGGCAACATTAGCTCATTCACTTGCACATATGGGGTATTTGGATCCCAGTAGGTCTTCTATATATATAACTTATTATACAGTAGGTGCAACTTGGGAGAATTAATGTTGCTATAGGAACATTCGGATCAAGGCTGGCTTCCAGAGGGAAGAGAGAAAAAATAAGTTTTCCTGCTCAGCGTACTTCTCTGTTTTGAGTTTCAGAGGAAGAAGCCCTGTAACCGAGTCAAATGAGGCAAAGAGGGGCTTCCCCTGGTGGTTTGGGGAAGGTGAGAATTCCTGGAAGCCGCTCGCTGAGGAGAGAAAACGGAAACTCAGAGCTGAGCCAGGAGCCCTCCTTGTGGCTGAGAGGCTGGGGAACGTGAGCGCGGGGACAAAGCTCTGCCCTGGCCAGGAGAGACACCAGGCCACAAAGCTGGACAAGGACAGGGGGACAGCCTCCAAACTCTGGAAGCGATGAGCTCTCTCCTCACCCCCACACCGCGTCTGTTCCCCCGGGGTTCCATCATTCCCAGGGGCACTGTGGAGGCACAACGGAAGTCACGGCGAAATCGGTGGTGTGCAGCGTTCCCGGTCTGAGGTGCTGCAGGGACCCACTGCAGTCCTGTCTGGCTTCTTGTTGGAAGCAATGACCTTGTGTCCATCTGGGAGTCCCCCGCCCCAACCAAATTCCATCATTAACAGTCAGCTCACCCACTCGTGTGTTCTTGGTGATCACATCTGGATACACATTGAACCCCCAAGGGCTCTGAAATGCCCACGGCCACCCTCTTCTCACTGGGAAAACAGGGGTTCTAGATCCACCACCCCCTGTCTTTGCACATCGGGGAACATCGGCAGGACACAGGTACTGATGTGGTCCCAGCACAGCTATCCATGCTGAAGGCAGCCCCGAAACACTGAGGACACACACACACACACACCTGGTAGCTGTGACAGCTCCCCTAGGCAGCCTTGATGTGTGGTAATGCTCCAGGTGGGCAGCAGAACCAGCTGGGGACAGGGGGCTGAAGGGGTGGACGCTGAGTCCAAGATGAGAGCAAGCAAAGAGGCTAAGAGGAGGAAGGGGGCTCGGTATGTTTAGCCCATTTCTCTAAGCACGCCTGCTTTGTACCACATGCTGTGTTGTACCCAAGGGGACACACAGACAAAAGACTTCGCTTCTGCCACTGAGATGGTCAAGAGCCACCTGGGGGAGGGAGGCATGGCAGGACATCGCCAAGAGCCCTGTCTTCCTCTGGTCTTGCCAGGAACCAAGTCCAGGCAGACCTGGAATAGACACCCGCCAACATCCCGGAGACCATCAGAACGTCAGGAGGGCAAGCACTCGCCAAGAGAAGTGGGCAGAGTCAGAAGAAGCGCGCAGCAGGAGGAGAGCCACTGCGCGGAGGGGAGCGCTGGTCCGCCCGGCCTGGGCCCGCACCGCCCTGGTGTCTCCCTTTCTGTTAGGCACTTCAGACACGTTCCAAACACCGCGACAGGGAAAGAGGCGGCCGCTCCCCAGAGCTGCTGTTTTGCATTTCATTTGAAGCTGTGTCTACTCTTTAAAACATATATAATACTAAAGTGGAATGTCTAAACGCTTCCCGGGCCACTCTGCCAAGGCGCTGCGTGCTCAACATCTTAAGCCCTTGGAGGGACCAAGTCCTCGAGATGGGAGGCAGCGCCCGGCTCTGTCCTCAAGGAGGGCGGGCAGCGAGGGTATTAGCATTCTCCCTTCCCGCCTCTCAGCTCTCCCGCACAGTTAAAAGAAAGGTGGATTCGCAGCATTCTGCAGCCAACGATTTGCCAAATTTGCCATGACAGACCAGCAAGGGAGAAGACGCAAGGAATACACCCACAGATACCGGTTATTCTCAGATGAGGGCAGACAGGTGGCTAAGGGTTATCTGTTTGTCTCATCATCAAAAAGTCCCGGGCATCCACGAAATAGACCTTCCTGTAAGGCCTCCAGCACCCTGAGAGCGCCAGGCACGTTATCATTCTGCGGTGTGTCAGAAACTGGTCTCTCCGTCCCTCTCACTCATTTTTGCTCCACTGTGGTGATTTTTCATTCTGTCTGGGGCATGATTTCGAAATCAAGCAGCTGGTGTGCGGGCAGCTGCTGTCACAACTGGCCTATTCCCGCCCCCGCCCGGCACAGACAGCTGCCTCTGGGTGGAGATGCCCGTAGGATCCAGACACCCATCTCCTCCACACAGGGGGTCAGGGGTGGGGCTGGGGATGCCGCCAAGGTGCGGGAGTGCCACAGAACAGAGGTGAGAACAGCCTCTCACAGGTCTGGGGACACCCCGGGATGGGACACAAATCACCCATCAACATGTTCCTCTGCTATTCCTTACCCTTCGGAGACACTTCTAGAGACCTGACAGAGCAGGCCAGGGGCCACAGCTGAGAGTCGAGTCGGCCCCCGCCGTCAGGCCTGCGCCCCTAAGTGTTACTAGTGAGAAAGCTGAGCACATGACACTCGCCACTCTTACCTTTCTGTCCCTTTGCGTGTGAAATGTCCCCCACAGGATCACGTGGCTCAACACTTGGTCCCCAGCAGGTGGCGCTGTCAGGAGGGTGCTGAACATTTGGGACATGTGACCTGGTCAGCAGAAGTGGGGTGAGGGTGGTGGGGGAGCCTTGAAGGTGATGTCCATTTCCGGTTTTAGCCTGAGCGCTCAGTATACCAGTGACCGTGATGTGAGGAACCACAGGCTCCCGCTCCCACATAGCTGCTCGGCCGTGCCTGCCCCACCATGCTGGGCTAAATACTGGAACCGTGAGCCAATTCCTCCCTCAAGTTGTTCCTGTCAGGTAGAATCACAGAGACAAGGCAAGCGCTACACAGCCCCACGACTGCGATCCCGGCCAGCAGCTCTGCACGGAAGAGAGTGAGCCGCGAGGTCCCATGGGATGGGCATTTCCAGATTCGATCTTGCTGAGTCCAAGGGGCAAAGAAATCATTCTTAAACAAAAAGCAAACTGGGGGGTGCCAACCCCATGAAGACTGGCTTTATGACACCTGGAAGTAACTCCTCCAAGCCACATCCATGCCAAGTGCCAGCCACAGCCTGGCAGCCGTTCCCATCCTGCAACCCCCTGTGCCATCATTAAGCCCCTTCTGTATGCAATGCCCACCAGCTTTAGAAAGTAACACGTACAGGTGACCTCACCCCGATTCCACTTCCAGGTGCTCCCGGGCAACTTGTCACACCTGCAGGTGCCGTCACGGTTCTCCCTTGAGGCCCTGTCTCTGTCATCTCGGTCATTTAGACCATTTTTGCCATTTTTTTTTTCCAGTGCTGAGATTAAACCCAGGGCCTTGAAACTGACAGGCAAGTGTTCTCCTACCAGAATCTATGCTCGGCTCTTTTTTAACTTTTTGTATTTGAGGCAGGTCTCAGTAAGTTGAATGGCCTTGAACCTGTGATTCTCTTGACTCCGTCTCCTAATGCTCTGGACATACCCTTCAAGGCTCACCCCCTAGCAATCCACTTCTGCTTACTAAGCCCACGCCACTGGACTCTGCTCCATTTTTTTTTTAAACTAACACCTTTTGCAAATCCCATACATATAAAGGAAACTTTAGACAGTCATTTTTCTTAAGTAAAAAGTATTTGAGGGCTGGAGAGATGGCTCAGCAGTTAAATACTTGCCTACAAAGCCAAAGGACCAAGGTTCAATTCCCCAGGGCCTAGGTAAGCCAGAGGTGCAAAGTGGTGCAGTGCACGCATCCGGAGTTCCTTTGCAGTGGCTGGAGGCCCTGGTGCACCCATTGTCTCCATCTTTATCTATCTACCTATCTGCCTGTTTCCCTCTCTCTCTCTCTCAAATAAATAAATAAAAATAAAAAAAATTTTTAAGTATTTTAAGCCAGACATGGTGGTGCAACCTGCAATCCCAGCCCTCAGGAGGCTGAGACAGGAAAATCACAAGTTCAAGTCCATCCAGGGCTACATAGAAAGACTCTGTCGCAAACAAAACAAGCGAATGTAAGCTTCAATATGAGTAAGTCAACCTCTTCCTTTTCACATGAGCTAAGATTTCTGTGCAATAAACAGGATAGCATTGTGTTTTATACAGTTTAATTAATTGCCCCCGAGGCCTTTCATCCAGTGAAACACCACGGGTATCCACAGCTCTAAGAATAACATTTCACCTCTCACCAACGCCTCCCAGGCCCACCTGTGGGGCTTGTGCCTTCTGCCAGCCTCGTCTGTCATATCCCCAACTCCTATTCCCACTCCTCAAGCCTGCCAAGTTCTCCCCCACCAACACACAGCCCTTATCCTCACCACAACTGCTGTGTTTGGCCAACTCTTCCCAACTCCTGTCTTTCTACATAAATGATGTTCCTTCAGGGAAGCAGGTCTTGTCAGAAGTTTCTGTAGTTTAGGATTGAAGCGCCCCTGAAGGCCCACGTGTTCAAGGCTGGTCTCCAGGTCGGTGCTGTTGAAATGCGGGGGAACCCTTGGGGGGTGGGGTCTAGTGGGAGGAAGTTAGGTCATTGTGGGTGTGCCCTTCGAGCGGAAACTGGGAGCACAGCACCCCCTCCCTGCCCACACCCTCTCAGCGCGGCCAGCACTGCAGCTGTGAGAACAGGGCCAGCCAGCCGAGAGGAAAACCTTCAGAAGTGGGGACCACAGCAGCCTTTCCTCTCGGGGCGCTGCTCCTCACAGGTGCTTGTTTCGGTAATGGAAAGCTGAGATTCCCTAGACTTTTCCTGGAGAGCATTTTCACCACTGCATTGACATATTTACTTGTGAAACTGCACTGTGCTATCTGTACAGTCTGCCCATAGGAATAAGAACTGTGCATTGTTCTCGCGCAGTCTCTCCTACCCTAAATAAGACCTTGCTGCTGAGCAGGTCCTCAGGAAATGCACTTGTTGCTTTTTGAGACAGTGTCACTGTGTAGGCCAGGTTGCCCTTGAACTCAGGATCCTCCTGAGTGCTGGGATTGCAAAGGTCTATCACCATGTCTAGCTAGGAAATACGTATTCTTTTAATATTTTATTTTTATTTATTTATTTGAGAGAGAAAGAGATTTATACAGAAATAGGCAGGGAGAGAGAGAGAGAGAATGGGCACACCAGGGCCTCCAGCCACTGCAAACGAACTCCAGATGCATGCGCCCCCTTGTGCATCTGGCTTACGTGGGTCCTTAGGAGTCAAACCTGGGTCCTTTGGCTTTGCAGGCAAGTGCCTTAACTGCTAAGCCATCTCTCAAGCCCCGAAATACGTATTTTTTAACTATCAGTCCTTCAGTTATGTACACCATGAAGCTTAAAAGGCAAATGGATGAAATAGACAAATTGGACCTCATCAAAATTCAAAATTCTGCTCTGAACAAAAGCTGAAGAAGTTAAAAAGATAAGCTCAATAGAAAATAGTCGTAAACTATAGGCAGAGCCAGCAACGGATGAGTCCCCAACAGTATATAAAGTGTCCTCAAAACTCAACAGTTAAAGCCAACTAGAAAACAGGCCAAAAATAAAAAGACATCCACAGACAGGGATGTACAAATGTGTCAGATAATCTCATGAAAGTCGAGTGCACATGGCAGTGGGCTTCCAGAAGTCCACGCTGACCAGATTCAGAATCTGCTTCCATAGGTTTCCCTGAAGTGTCCTTTATGGACTGCAGTGACCACTCCAAGCCTCCAGCTGTAAGGCAGTGATTGAATAAATTATGTTTCATCCAAAAGTCCCTAGAATCTAAACGCCTCAGGACAGGGTTCTTCTCTGGACACCAATGTGTAAAGAAGTGCTTCCAAGGGAGCTTTGGTGAATATTATCAGATTGATCTGAACCAAATGATCAAACACAGAAGCCACTACATGGGGAAATGTTCACAGTGTGGTAAGTGAAAAAAACAAAAAAGGAACAGGTTGCAAAACTATGTGTATGTTGTATCCTCAGCTGTGTCTAAAGGAGAGGAAACGTACCTTACATGTTAAAAAGACGGAAGCATAATTAACCAAGGCATTAACAGTGGCTACTGCTAGTGAACGGGATCTTTGGGGGTTTCATTTCTTTCATTTCCTGTGTGTGTGTGGCCTATATATTCCAAATTTATTTTTAAAAAAAATTAGCCAGGCGTGGTGGCGCACGCCTTTCATTCCAGCACTTAGGAGGCAGAGGTAGGAGGATCACCATAAGTTCAAGGCCACCCTGAGACTACACAGTGAATTCCAGGTCAGCCTGAGCTAGAGTGAGAGACCCTACCTCAAAAAACCAAAATTTATATATTCCTTTTTTAGACTGAAAATAAGACAGTGTGTTTTTGTTGGTTTATTAGGGTTTGGGGGGATTAGAATTTTTTCAGACAGGGCCTCACTATGAAACCTAGGCTGGTCTCAAGCTTATGATACAGCTGCCTCAATCCTCCAGGTGCTAGGACACAGGTGTGCTCCATCATGCCCGGCTGGGATACAGGTGTGCCTGCTGGTATTTGTTGAACTGACACAGACAATGTTTCATATTTCTGGGTCTACGTGTGGTGTTGCAATGCACGCTTGCATGGTGCAATCATCAGGTCAGAGTCATGAGCAGCTCCATCGCTTTAAACAGCATATGACTCTGGGAGTTGCAGGGGTAGTTCTTTATTTCACTGGCCCATAATAGTTGTACAAGACCATAGCAGCTGATGTTGTTTGAGAGCCATGCCGAGTCACAGAGATTTCTGAAGCCGTAACAGACTTCCGGGGAGAGGCGCCAGCCCTCCGCCAGCAGCCCCTCACGGCAGTGCTCAGCGTCGTGCTGGGCTGTCGCTCACAGGGCCCTTTCAGGAGCCCTCGCACACACCAGCACCACTTGTCTACTCAGTGTCTGTCTTTGAGACTTTTTACTTAAAGAAACTTATTTAGAAGGAATCTTTATCACGGCCATAAAGGGAAATCAGTATCACTTGTCATAAACAAAATGAAACCATACAGTAAATGCCATTTTTAAGAGGCGTTATTTAGTCCTAACTGAATATTGTTGCCCTCAGAAAGTTCTGGACCCAAGGTTCACCTCCTTTATTGACAGAGAGAAGTTAGCAAGTACAGGGAGTCAGGCGTGAAGACATATTTGCACCAAAGATTCTGGCGCAATCAGAAGGCCTGAAAGAAGATTAGAGGAGACTAACGTTAGGTTCGGTGCCAATGCCGGGTCTGCAGAGCACTGCTCAGGCCACCGTGCTGGGCTTCCAGGATAAGACTGAGTGAAATCTGGATGTGGTGCTGTGCCGAGGTGGCCAATGGAAGGCCAGGGGCTGAGAGAACTGACCTCCAGCAAGCCCCAGGGACCGAACTCTCCTCATCCCAGCCCCGCCAGGTCCCAGAGGCTTAGGAGGGAATTGACCTCCAGCAAGCTCCGGGACCCCTCTATCACTGTTAGGCCCTGGAAAGCATCTTCCCCCCACCCCAGGGAGGAGGCATATGTGAGGGAAGATCTCTCACCTACCTCTAGCCTGGAAAAGGTGTCATATAAACATTTCTGAGATTCTGGACAGGAAGAAATGGGTGAGTCATATGCAGTCACGTTTGCTAGTTACCGAACAAGGAAAAGATGATCCCTTTCTGCCTAAAGCCTTGTCAAGCAAACTGCACCAGTTCCATTCGTGTTGGAGACCTCCGTGTGAAATTATGGAACTTTCGATCGCTCTGTCTGGGAAAACGATTGTTTCTGATGGGAACTTCTATTACACATGAATTTCATTCTAAACAGTGCTACCAACAGAGCCCAAATGCTTGACATTTTTAAGCAATCTTCTTTCATTGTCCCAGATCTTGCCAGGGAGCAAAAGATGGACTGATGAGATGGCTCTGATGAGAAATGATTGATGCTCCATTCCCTTCATTCTAGCATGGGGACCCATCCTCTGCCCTGCTTCACTGGACACAGGAAAGAGCTAAGATCACACAAGGGGCATGCACAAAGTACACCCCAAACCTTCCTTACATTGGACCTA
Source organism: Dipus sagitta (assembly GCA_036346955.1). Lineage (NCBI taxonomy): Eukaryota > Metazoa > Chordata > Mammalia > Rodentia > Dipodidae > Dipus > Dipus sagitta. Next base: position 4,747,089 of record CM070775.1, on the reverse strand, counting down.
ATGAGGGCCAGTGTTTCAGCCTCAGACAACGAACATCACATACTGCCCAGCACTCTCTTTCATCAAGAGAGAAGAGAGGAAATCACTAATAATAGTGGTCTGGCTTGATTTGAAATGTCCCCTACAGGCCCCCATTTTGAACACTCAATCCCCAGCTTGTGGTGCTATTTTGAAGGCCATGGAGCCTTTAGAAGGTGGGGCCTGGCTAGCAGAGAGGGTTACTGAGGAAGGGCCTTTGAGGGTTCTAGAAGTTCCTTATTCCATCCTCGCTGCCTCCTGTCTGCCACCCTGTGAGGAACCTTCACACGCTGGCGCTGCTGTGAAGGCCCCCATGCCTCCCCACCTTGAGGAACTGCATCCCCAGAGATAGTGAGCCACGATAAACCTCTCCTCCCTTAGGTTGTCGCGGTCACGCATCTTGGTCTCAGCAATGAAAAATAACCATTAACCATCAAAGACTATTTACTTAAAAGCTTGTAAATGCATAAGAGGTAAAACATCAGATTTTGTAATTTCCAGGATGATGAAGAGGAGAGAAAAGGCTGTGGTGACTGGGGACAGGGGCACCGAGCCTCAGACACAAGCAAATCTGGAATCTGACATCTCACTGGTGCTAAACAAGTCATCTCAAAAGTAGGGCAAATGAGAGATGCTCGATCTCTCACCTGCTTTTCATCCTTTCTGGGAGGGACAATCAGCCAGCAATGCCATGAGGTTAAGTGTGTCAGTGGACTGGCTGGGGGTCCGTTCCAAGAAAACTTCCATACTCAAGGGTCACATGAGGTACTTGCTTGAGAGATACCTCATGTCTCCAGTGCCCTACAGTGAATTCCTCCTCTGCCTTTGGTCAATCAAGGTGCCTCTGTTTGAGAATGACAGCTTGAAGAAGCCTCTTGGATGGGGATGTGGGATCAGAGGCTGTGTCACTGAGAAGAAAGCGCAGAATGAGATGTGCCTGGAATTCCCACACAGACAGCAGCAACTCTGTGATCTACTCCAATCACAGCTCAGTTAAAGAAGTAAACAAAATACAGTTTGAGAAACTCAAATGATTGCAGTTGAGAATTTTCAAAAGGCACCAAAGGGCTTGGGTGGGGGCTGGGAATCATCTTTGCAGTACTGGGAGTCCTGCTGTCTTGTGGTACTGTGTGGCAAGGGTAGCCTTGGAGCCACTGCCCAGAAGTGACCAGCAGCAAAGGGCAGATGATATAGTCCAGTCATAGAGAGCTTGTGTGGCATGTGTAAGTCCCCGGGCCGGTATATAGCTCCATGGTTCCATACTTGCCTAGCACAAGACCCTGGCTTCAGTACCCCCAGCGCTGGAGGGAAACTCACACAGGACGCAACAGCAGCAAGTCCAGACACCAAGTGGCAATCGAGCTGCAGAATGGAAACTGCCCTGTGTTTGGGAAAGGGTGTGTGGGGGGACATGTCCTTGAAGCAGGGTCATGGTTACCCCGAGCCTCTTAGAATGGCTCTCCCTCCAACTGCGGTTCGTGGTATCTTTAGAATCAAGGCTACAAACTGCATGAAGAGCAAGTAATTCAATTAACTCTATCATCTGTAATGAAAAAAAGAAAAAAAGAAAAAAGAACAGCCATTTTGCCAGCTCCAGTGAAGGACTAGTTTAACCCTGGTGCTCAGGAAATTCCCAGGCCAGACAGCATATTAAACCAGCTCTTCAACTTAAGAACAATTACTGTCATTTATCAGCCTGAATAGCAATAATGCACAAATCGACAGCTTTCAGGAGGCAAAAAGCTAGCTAGGTGTAATGATATGCAAAGCCACAGCAGGTTACATTTTGAACTGTCTCTATCCCATCAATACATCTCCCACTACCTACAATTTATCAATACAAATGTGGGGCCCGATGAAGGCAAGACCGAGAAGATAAATATGAATGGGGTGAGGGGAGAAAGGGCTCAGGAATGTTTGAATTTTAAAATGATGAAGTGCAGATCACATTCTTAAAGCATTTTACATGCAGGACCTGATCGCATCAAGTTCTCTTTGGAAAGAGGAAAGAGAATAGGGGGATTTTTCTACTCCAAGGTTGCAGGCAGACACTGTCTGATTTCTTTTCTTCTTCCCAGACCACGTCGTTAGCCAAAGTGTATGATCATTTAAGGCTCTAAGAAAAGTAATAATGATCGTGCTAATTATAGTGATGGATTTGCATACAGCCTTTTTTTTCCCTAATTACTTTCACAGCCATCATTTCATTTTAACCTTCTCCTACCTGCAAGAGGTAAGAAGACAGATATTGTGCCCATTTTGGATGAGGGGGAAACTGAGGCTTGCTCAGACGGAGACGCCCTCCACAACATCCGGGCACTGGCAGAACCAGGGTTAGAACCAGACTCCCCCTCTGTCCCTCCACAGCCACAGCCCACCCAAGACAAAGCAAAGGTTTCTCGAAGGAGGCCAAGATACAGGTGGGAGCAGAAGGGATGGAGCCGGGGCGAGGCGGAGGCAGCAGAACCTCAGGCTTCCAAGCAGGCTCGCATCTGACCCAGCGCCTCCCGCGTGGCATGGGCCGGCAAGGGTGAAGACAAGGCCAGCCAGACATGGGCATGGCTGTAGTCCTGCCCGTCACATCCCCAGCCCTCCCGGGCCCTCACTGGCATCTTGCAGAGCAGTGTGACTCGGCCTGATAGAATCCACTGGCTATATGTGCAGGGAAAGCAGGTAGGTGACCCAAGGTAGAAAACAACCTTGCACAGATGTAGGAATGGAGGCCTGCAGGAGCTCTTGATACAAGTCAGTCACAGGGGCCTCCCGGCCCCCGGCCCCAAGCAGTGTTGGGAGGAGGAGGAGGGCTCACCGTGGGGCTCATCTTTCTTCTTCCCCTTGCCACTATTTCCACAGACCCATTCAGCCCCCAGCCCAGGCCTCCCACCACTGAAGCTCGTCACTTAACCTGAGAATCCTGCCACGTCCTCCAACCCGGGCGTGCAATCTCCAGCCTTCCCCGCATGTTATCTGTCTAACTGACGTTTAAAGGGAAGCAGGGATTGCTATGCAATTACAAGGATTTGTTTGTCTGTTTAAAAGGGAGGGATTTCCCCCATTCATTTCTTCATCTTTTAATACAATAACAAATCACACACATAGAAGCAGTGTGGAAGTCCAACCCTATAACCTCAGCCCTCAGGAAGCTGAGGCAGGAAGAGCCCAAGCTTGAAGCCATCACAAAATAATAGTAATAAATCGTAACAACAATGGGAAAAGATGATCATAAAATAAAACCACTGAGAACGTGGGAAAAAAAATAACATCTTATGGCCTAATTTTGAAACGGGTGGGGCAGAGGAAAAACCTGAATAGCTTCTCATTTTCTGACATCAAGGAAGAAAGAGTACGGGTGTCTTTCCCCTCCATTTATCAGAGATGACACCTTGCTCTTGCTATTAAATTAGAATCCCCGCTCCTCCTTCCTGAAACTTGGCTGCTCTACAGTTAAGTACAAAAACCCGAAGAGGCATGGGATCCAGGCGCCAATTGGCAGACGGCGGTACGAAATAAGCACGGGACACAGGCGCGGAAGTGTTACAACCTGTTCCAATCTGCTCCCGGTTCTCCGCGCAACAAAGGAGGAAGGTGGTTCAAGCCTCCTCCCACGCACTCCGCGCACGCGCACGCGCACGCGGGCGCAGGCAGCAGGCTAGGAGGCCGCCCAGCTGCTGGGCACACGGGCCTCTGCCTGGCAGTGCCTGGCTCTCATCTCCTCTCGCCCATACATGAAGGTGTGAACCTTCCACACGACTGAGAAGCTCCAAAACCTGTCAGTATTGTCACACCATCATTGTCATCAAGCCAAGGAGTTTTTTCTAAGCCCTTTTGAAGCTATTAGGAATTTTCTCGCAGCAGTCAAGAGAGGGCAGCTGTTAGAATTAACCCCGTCGTTGGTGCATTCAAGCCCATTCAATACAACAGGTGAGGTTTTAAAACCATAGGCTTGCAGGGCAAGTCAGGACATTTTCGGTCTCTAGCAACAGAAAACGCAACTAAAAAAAATAATAATAATTAAAAGTTCTGGAGAAGGACCTTGTGGTGCAGGCCTTTAATCCCAGCGCATGGGAGGCTGAGACAAGATCATTACTGTGAGTTCGAGGTCGGTCTGGGGCTACAGAGTGAATTCCAGGTCAGCCTAGGCTACAGTGAAACCCTACCTCAAAAAAAAGTTTTTATTTAATTAAGTTTCAAAAAGAAAAAAAAAAAAGGCTTAGAGCCCAAGAGACTGTAGGCTCACGGAAATGAAAGGCCTGCAAACCAGAGCTGGCTTTGAACAGCCCGAGCCCACTGCCCCTTGGGAGAGCCTTCCCCAGTGGGGCATGTGCTAACCCTGAACCAGCGGAGCAGAAGCCAGAGACATCAGCAGAGCAGGGCCTGCAGGGAAGCCCTGTGAGCTCCACCCAGCCAACCTCAAAGGACAATGCTGGGAGGCTAAAGATGCCACCCACTCCAGAGCTGAAAACCTTCTCTCCCCCCCTCCATCCCTTTCTTTCTTGCTCTCCTCCCCACTCCCACCCTTCTCCATCTCTCCCCTACCATCCACACCCAAAGTATCACATCGTAGCCCCCAGTCCAAGAGTTTGCCATTTCATGGGCCCAGAGATCACTCACAGGTTACAGAGAGACCACCGCGCTGGATGCCCCGAGCCACCTTTCCACTGCATGTGGTTCTCTCTCTCTCTCTCTCTCTCTCTCTCTCTCTCTCACACACACACACACACACACACACACACACACACACTTCCTGGAGATGAGTGTTTCATCCACTAATACCAGAACTTTAATGGTTGGAGCAATGAGATGAACGGCAGTACTCCTCCTCAGTGCTTTATATATTCTTACATTTTTTAATTAAGATCACAAAGGAGATAAGTAATAACGTTTTATAAGAAACAGATAAGCACAGTGACACCAAAAATATTTTGAGAAAACACTTAATGTTTTAATTAGTTTTTCCATTTTTTTGTCTTATTCAGCTTTATTTGCTATAATAAAGAGGCTGGAGATATAACTCCGTGTTAGAGCAATTGCCTCGCCTGGGTAAGGCCCTGGCTTCTCTCCTCAGCCCTGCAAATAAGCAAACAAATAACTTATATGTGGGGAAATGCACATCATAAATGTATATCTCAATTTGCTATTCCATTATAAAGACATTCTAGTAAATGCCACTGAGGTCAGGAAATGAAACATTACCCTTGTTGTCCCCCCTGCGAACTAGTGCCTTCATCTTTCCACCCGGAGGGAACTACTCTCCTGACTTCAGCAATGGTGATGTTTTTCCTATTTTGGGAACATAATTAAAGTTTTTCCCATGTTTATATAAGTGGAATATACTCTTGTATCTGGACTTCTTCCCCCAAATGTCACCCAAGTTGTTAGGTGAGGAATAGTTCATTCATTTCTCTTGCTGTTTAATAATCCCCCAGGGGAATATTCTGCAGCCTGAGTCTCCAGTCTGTTCAGGATGATCTTTGGGGTTACTGTTTGACTATGCTGATATCGATGGAGACATTCTGTTGGGTTTCTGTGGAGATGAGGAGCTGTGGGTTCACACATTTGCCATCAGTAGATCGCAGTAATAGTCTTCCAAGCACAGACCAGGTCTGCTCCCCACAACCAGCTCTTCCTGCCTTCATCCTTTCCTCACAGGTCTCCACAACAGAGGAGCCTGTGGAGGGCCCGGGCGGCATCCCGGGGTCACGGCGTAAGTGGCAGGTATATGAATTAATCTAGCCAGCATGGCAACCGGTAGAGGGGCGCCTCCGAAAATTAAAAGCAGAACCTAAGTATGATCTCCTGGGTATATAACCAAAAGAGCCCAATCCAGCCGACTGTAAAGATCACTGCATATCCATGTATGTGCTGTGTGCCCACGTGTGTGCTGCATATCCATGTATGTGCTGTGTACCCGTATGTGTGCTGCATATCCACATATGTGCTGTGTACCCACATGTGTGCTGCATACCCATGTATGTGCTGCATACCCGTGTATGTGCTGCACACCCGTGTATGTGCTGCACACCCGTGTATGTGCTGCACACCCGTGTATGTGCTGCATACCCGTGTATGTGCTGCATACCCATGTATGTGCTGCATATCACGTGTGTACTGCATATCACGTGTGTACTGCATATCACGTGTGTACTGCATATCACGTATGTACTGCATATCATGTATGTACTGCATATCATGTATGTGCTGCATACCCATGTATGTGCTGCATACCCATGTATGTACTGCATACCCATGTATGTACTGCATACCCATGTATGTACTGCATACTCATGTATGTGCTGCATACTCATGTATGTGCTGCATATCATGTATGTGCTGCATACTCATGTATGTGCTGCATATCATGTGTGTGCTGCATACTCATACTCATGTATATGGGTTCCCATCAATGGATGAGTGAATAAACACACACAGTGGAGTATTAGGCATACAGGAGGATGAAATTATGGTATTCACTGGGAAATGAACGGAACTGGAAATCGCCATGTGAAGTGGAATAAGTCAGTCTCACAGAGACGAATATCACATGTTTTCTTTCTTTCCTATGTAGATTGGGAAAACAAAGAGGGACATGGGGATGTGGAAGAGGAAAAGGGGGAGCAGAGATACGAGAGAGTTATAAAGGGTGTGAATGTGATCAAAGTATACTCGTATGTACATACGAAAGTGTCACAATGAAGCTCCTCGCTTTGTGCACTTCATATATGCGAATGAAAAGCCCCGGCTCACCGCTTCCTGGCTGTGAGTGCTTCTTTGGAGAATTTCACTTAGCTTCAGATCCCTGACCTGTGAAGGACCATAACCAGAATGCTCTTGTAAGAATCAAATTGGATTTTAGACACAAAGACTGTGCGCTCATGTTAGAAATTAGGGGGGAAACATAGGCCCCTTTGGCCAATATTGTAGTCATGTGGTATTAAGATGGAATTCTCCCCATAGCACCAGAAGCAGAAATAAGTCGTAAAGGCCTGGGTTGCTATGTTATTTCTGAGGAGCCGGTCCCTCTGATCCTGAGATTTTTCATCTGTGAAATGAAGATAATAAGAGCCCTCTAGGAGAATTGCCAGGATAAAAAGCATTATCCAAAATTATCTATTCATACAATTTGTCTTTTCTTCCTCAAGATCACCCCTTTTTTGTTTTCCACCTGTTCAACTTACTTGGGGGGTTGGAGTACCCAGGGTCTCTGTCATTCACCCCCTGAAGAAAAGCTTGCTGTCAGGAAGAAATAAGTGTCATATCAGCATTGGATATGACAACCTCAGAATGTCAGAGCTAGAAGGGACCTGAGAGCATATAACCCATTTGGTTCATTTTCTAGACAGTGACACTGAGGTCAGAAATCTACAGTACCTGCTGGTTAGTGGCCCAGCCAGGGCTAGAGCTCTGCTGTCTTGGTGACCTCCTCAGGGCCCATTCTTTACTAGCTTAGCAGAAGTATTAATCTCTATCTCTAGTTCTAATGCAGAGTTGGTTCTTGATTAAATACTTTTCAAGTGTCAAAGAGCTAAATCACATTTTATCCATCCATAAATTAAGCAAGTCTGCTAAACTTTAAAAGCCATACACAAATAAATATAATCATTTGTGTTTTAAAGAACATTTTCTCTTTTAAAAAATATTGGAGAACTTCTGCTTCCAGACATGACAGAATAACTGATAGGGGACCTGCCCTCCTGCCAAAAACAGCTATAAAGCCAGATAAGTATATGAGGCAACTGTTCAGACGCTGCAAGCAGACAGTGCGGGTTGTAGTTCCAGAAGAGACCTACACATGAGGTGAGCCCCTCCTTTCTCTGGCTTCCTGCCAATGCCCATGACTGAGGGATGCAAGTGGCGCAGTTGGTTTTGAGGAGGTTGGGGTTCTCGGCTGGTGAAGTGGTGAGGTTTTATAGAGCAGAAGAACAAAGCACTTCATAAAAAGAGACTCTAGAAACTTCCATGGGACCTGGATGAGGACCAGGTTGCCTTTCTGAGGTCTTTGACTTTATAATGTTCAGAGAACTTCATAAAAAAGAAGCCCTGGAAACCTCCATGGGACCTGGGTGAGGACCAGGGTGCCTTTCAGAGCTCTTTGACTTTGGTGATACCACAGATTGCGTCTATAGAAAACATGGAGATTTGGGCCAAGACAAAACAGAGACATTTCACTGAGTTTCAGCTGAGATCTCAGGAAGGCCACATGTTTGAGGCAAGAGCCATGATCTGAAGCAAAGAAACGTAAGACTCCTTTCAGAATTATAGATCCCAACATCAAGTTTAGCTGACCCTAACTGGACAGCAAGGACCACAAATAATGTTACTTCTTTCTTTAAAGAAAAATGGTATAACTTAGAATCCCCACAGCCACACCATTCATTTAGGGGTCGGATCCATACTAACAAACAAGACTTTTCCACCCAAGTGTGGGGGTGCATGCCACTAATCCCAGCACTTAGAAGCCAGAAGCAGGAGGATCCGAGGTTCAAGGCCAGTCTGAGCTACATAACAAGACCCTGTCTCAAAAAAAATAGTTAAAATGATTCAACAGTGGGCTGGAAAGATGACTCGGTGGCTAAAGGCGCTTGCTTTTAAAGCCTGACAGCCTAGGTTCAATTCCTGTGTATCCACATAAAGCCAGATGCACAAAGTGGAACGTGCATCTAGAGTTCATTTACAGTGGCAGGAGGTCCTGGTGAGTGCACATTCATTCTCTGTCTCTGTCTCAAAGAAATAAATAAAATATTTTAAGATAATTTAATAAAAACTGACCCCAAGATAACTGGCACCTTGAAATGAGCTGAGAAAAAGTCTTCAAACAGCTTTATAAATATGTCTATAGAAAATATCAACAAAAATGTGGAACAGAAGAAACATTTAAAAAAAAATTAAGAAGTCTATGGACTAGAGAGATGGCTCAGCAGTTAAGTGTATTTCATATGCCAGAGTTCAAGTCTCAGATCCCACATGAGCAGCTGGGAATGGCTCCCACAAAGGAGCAGAGACCCATGATTCAGCAGAGCCCAGAGAGCGCCACAGTCAGTAAAGAGACTCCAGCTCAGAACAGGACCAGGCAGACGACACATGAAGCAGGACACCCGGCATGCTGCCCCGGCCACCACAGGTGGGCAGACGGAATGCCACACACACGCATACATGCCTAAGTAGCAAAGGAAAAGTCTAGAGTTAAAAAAAACAACATCTGAAATGAAAGCTCTGTGTGGGCTTAACAGAAAATTGGGTACTACAGATAAGAGCTAGTAAATTTAGACACAGGCCCATCTGAAAAAAAAATAGAAAAAAATCATGGAGAAAAACAAAGGCTCAGCTGCTTGTGGGGAAAATAACAAGCAGTTTAGCAGATACGTAATTAGGGTCCCAGAAGGAATGGAAAGAGAATAGACAAAAAGTATGTGGAGAAATGACAACTTTTTACAAACTGCATGTAAAGTGAGCTTGTAGAGTCAAGAAGTAAAGCCGGGCATGGTGGCTCACGCCTTTAATCCCAGCACTCGGGAGGCAGAGGTACCAGGATCGCCGTGAGTTCAAGGCCACCCTAGGACTACATAGTGAATTCCAGGTCAGCCAGGACCAGAGTAAGACCCTATCTTGAAAAACAAAACAAAAACAAAAAAAAGAGCTCCTCATGGCATTAATACGAAGAGAACTATGTCTAGACCCCATTGAAGGTGAGCTGCTGAAAAGCACAGGTGACAGAAGGGCCCCGGAAGCCGCCTATTAACGCAGGCACCTCACTTGCAGAGGCGCAGGCGCAGTCAGTGACAGGTGACTTCTTGGGCTGGAGACTGGATTCATGAAAAGTAACGGGCACTGGCAGCATGGTGAATATGTGAGTGAGCATAAGAAGCTTTGTTCTGCTCATTTCTTTCTTTCTTTCTTTTTTTTTTTTTTTTTTCGAGGTAGGGTCTCACTCTGGCCCAGGCTGACCTGGAATTCACTATGGAGTCTCAGGGTGGCCTCGAACTCACGGCGATCCTCCTATCTCTGCCTCCCGAGTGCTGGGATTAAAGGCGTGTGCCACCACGCCCGGCTCTGTTCATTTCTTTATAAAACAATGGTTTCATCAAAACTGGCAGAACATACGTTATCAAGTATTATTTAAAATATGACACCTGGGCTGGAGAGATGGCTTAGCAGTTAAGCGCTCACCTGTGAAGCCTAAGGACCCCGGTTCGAGGCTCAATTCCCCAGGACCCACGTTAGCCAGATGCACAAGGGGGCGCATGCGTCTGGAGTTCATTTACAGTGGCTGGAGGCCCTGGCACTCCCATTCTCTCTCTCTCTCTCTCTCTCTCTCTTTCTCTCTCTCTCTCTTTCTCTCTCTCTCTCTTTCTCTCTCTCTCTCTTTCTCTCTCTCTCTCTCTATCTGTTGCTGTCAAATAAATAAATAAATAAATAATATGACACCAATAGCACAAGGATGGTAGGGCAAATAGATTGGACTTTTTTAAAGGTTGTACATGTCACATGAAATGGTCCGCTGTTAACTCACAATGCTCTGTAATGAGATAAGAATGTACATTTTAATCTCGAAAGCAATCCACTGGAAAAAAAAAGTGTAAAGTGGCAGGGCTCTTTACACTAAAATGTGTACAAAAGGACTAAAAGTGAACCCTAAAAGATAGTATACTCATGCAAATACATTCAGAAAGGAAAGAACAAATAAACAAATGAGGCACAGCAATTGGAAAACCAAAATAGTGGACCTGGAGACTGTCAACCACTAAGTTAAATAAAATAGACTAAACTCTACAATCATAAAAGCACAGCTTGGGGCTGGAGGGATGGCTCAGTGGTTAAGGCACTTGCCAACTAAGCCAAATGACCCAGGTTTGCTTCCCCAGTACCCACATAAATCCAGATGCACAAGGTGGCGCAAGCATCTGGAGTTCGTTTGCAGTGGCTAGAGGCCCTAGCATGCCCATTCTCCCTATCTACCTTTGTCTCTCTCTCTTAAATAAAAAATAAGTAAGAGCCAGCATAGTGGCATACACTTTTAATCCCAGCACTTAGGAGGCAGTGATAGGAGGATCGCCATGAGTTCGAGGCCACCCTGATACTATATAGTGAGTTCCAGGTCAGCCTGGACCAGAGTGAGACCCCACCTCAAAAAAAAAAAAAACAAATAAATAAATAAATAAATAAAATATTCTTTAAAAAAAGAAAAGCAGGGCTGGAGAGATAGCTTAGCTGTTAAGTGCTTGCCTGTGAAGCCTAAGGACCCCAGTTCGAGGCTCAATTCCCCAGGACCCATGTTAGCCAGATGCACAAGGGGGCGCATGTGTCTGGAGTTCACTTGCAGTGGATGAAGGCCCTGGTGCACCCATTCTATCTCTCTCTTTCTCTCTCTCTCTCTCTCTCAATCTCGCTCTTGCTCTCGCTCTCAAGTAAATAAATAAAAAATGAACAAAAAAAAGAAAAGCATAGCTTTTCAGATGGGATTCAAAAGTCCAGCTATACACTTCACAAGAAACATTTGAGAGGATTTTTTTAACATTTTGCTTATTTATTTATTTATGAGAGAGAGAGAGAATGAGTGCACCAGGGCCTCTGGGCACTGCAAATGAACTTCAGACATGTGCACCACCTTGTGCATCTGGCTTACATGAGTACTGAGGAATCAAACCCGGGTCCTTAGGCTTTTTTGCAGGCAAGCTCCTTATCCAGTGAGCCATCTCTACAGAAACCAAGAGACATTTTAAATAAAAGTAAATGGTAAAATACAAAAGGACAGAAAACAACTATAGCAAGTTAGCAAGAAAGCTAGTTTGACTACATTAACAGATGCTAGAACAAAACTAGGTATCAGAACAACAAACACAGGCACAAATAAAGAACAGTATTTCACAATGATAGTGATTTCATAGTGAGAAGTACACATCAAGAGAATGAACTAACCCACAATGTGTATATAGTGAATAACAAAGATTCAAGAGCCATGAAGCTCTTCCTGTAAAACTAAGGAAGTTTACTGACCAACACACAAGTGTTACTGGAGATTTTAACACTGGTCTCTTAAGAATTAAAAGGATAACTAAACAAATCAATAAATATATAGACTAGTTGAACATTATCAATGAGTTTGTCCTAATTGACATCTCTAGAATATTATATTCAACAATGATAGATTAGTCCTCTGTTCTTTGTTTGTTTGTTTGTTTTTTGTTGTTGTTTTTGTTTTGTTTTGTTTTGTTTTGTTTTGTTTTTTGAGGTAGGGTTTCACTTTAGCTCAGGCTGACCTGGAATTCACTCTGTATTCTCAGGGTGGCCTCGAACTCATGGCAATCCTCCTACTTCTGCCTCCTGAGTGTTGGGATTAAAGGCGTGGGCCACCATGCCCAGCAGAATGCTCCCATTTTTTTTTTTTTTTAGAATGCTCCCATTTTTAAGGATGTCAATATTTCCCAAGATAAATCATATGTTGGGTCAAATTAAATTCAAAAATAAAATTTAAATTGTAAGGAATAATAAGGAAGGCAATAGTAAAGATATCAATTTTAAAAACTGATAAAATTAAAACCAAAATCATCTTTTGAAAAAAGTCATAAAAACTGGGTGTGTTGAACTACACAATCAGTCAGGCAAGATGTACCCACTGGTGTAATGGCATGGCTGTTACTGGGGTAACCAACTGTTCTACAACTAAATCTGAGGCCCACTGCACAGGAGAGAATTCACACCTAGTACTGAAAACTTGTCGAACATCTATGGCTTGGAAGGTCATAGATCCTGGGGGAAAAGCTACTAGTATCATCTGGCTAAAGTAATATGTTGTACCCAACAAATTCCTCTCTAAGTATTTACACTGATGCCCATAGATTAGTGCTGCTCTCTCACTTTTGGTCAGAGAAACCTCTCTTATGCAGATGGTGGGAACCTCTGGGAAGACCCAAGTTTCGTCCAAGTGCTGAGAAGAAGTAACCGTTGCTCAAGGCACAAAGCAGAAGTGGTGGTGGGAGGAACGTAAACCCCAATTCACATTAGCTCATGACTGGAATCAGCCTAGATGCCCATCAACAGATGAGCGGATGACGAAGCTGTGGCATGGGCACAATGGAATTCTACTCAGCAGGATGGAGAGGGGGAGAGAGGCCAAAATGAAAATGTTCTGTAAAGAAACTAAATTTCTAACCTAATACACACTTAAAGCCCAACTCGTTGCACTGGAGAATTCTACCAGATATTTAAGAAAAAGACAACTCTGTCCTAACATAAACTCTTTCAAAATAAACAATGGTAATGAAACTCATGACCATCTTTGGTAGTGAGGACCCACACTCAAAGTCTTCTCTGACTTCCACACCCATGCTATGGCATGCACATGCATTCATACACATGAACACACACACATACACACACACACAGAAGATATATAGTAGAGTTTATATACTAACCTAAAAATGTAATCAAAGGAAACAAGAAAAGATGGGATGAGAGATGTCTCTCAAAAAGCATTTTAAGACCAGGAAAATACTGATTTCAAACCTGATAAAGAAACTTTAACCTAAGAAAACTACTAAACAATATCCCTTATGGACATAAGCATAAAAATTGTAACACTGTCAAATAAATTCAACTATACGTAAAAAGAATAGTATGCTCTGATCAAGTGGACATTTTCACACAAGGCAGGCTGACTCAACAGGTGTAAATAAATCAGTGTTGAGCACTATATAAACAGAAAAAAAAAAATGGAAAGGAAAAAAACGACACAAACCCGAGGAGATAAACGACCCCTTACACTCCAGCGGAGCCACAGCTGAAACCACACAGGAGGGGGGAGACCAGCAAGAGTGCAGCTTCCACGCGGAGCCCGACACTCAGCGCCAGGGGCCAGAGACAGACCCCGAGGACGCTCGACACCTACCAAAGCAGAGCTCCAGAGGCCCCCTCGAGCTCATCACTGAGTAGACGTAAAACTCACCCAACATGGCTCAGGGAATTCTGTGGAAGAGGGGACAGAAAGATTGTAAGAGCCACAGTTGGGACAGCATGCCCAAAGGCACTGCCTCTCCCCAGTAACTGACTGCTGCTCCCACAACACATAACCCACAACCCCATGGGGAACACCAGCAACCCCACTGAGGAGGACCCCCAGAGGAATGGGGGCAAGGACAAGGGAAAGGATGGTACCAACACATGATGTATCCATACTAAGTATGTCTGTAATTAATATATATTTTAAAACAAGATTTAATAATCATTTGTGGAAGAAAAACATTTGAAATAGGGATAATGAGGAAATTCATCAATTTGATAAAAGTCCCACTGACAAATCAATAGGTAAAATCGTACTTAGCAATTAAGGGTAAACCTTCAGTGTTGCCCCCAGCCTGGGCACAGGACAGGCCTCTCTCACTGCCCTCTTCCCTCCAGGCCACTGCACTGCCATGGGCCCCTCTGCTCTTACCTGAGGAGATCTCAGTCTCTCTTATTCCCCTTCCCCTTTTAGTAAAGTTTGGTAAGCACAAATTCACACTTCCAGACTTTGGGAAATGAGGAAAGCCCAGAAGCTTTTCCAGTCCACTTGGCTCCATGTGTAGACTCCAGACCTCAACTCTTTTTCCAAAATCCCCCAATAGGTGCTTAACAGATATTTCTGATGTCAGAGGATACTAGCACTGTGGAGGCAGGGAGGATGATGAGTTCAAGGGCAGCTTGGGCTGCATAGTAAGTCCCTCCCCCCCACACACACAAAAAAAACAAGACTGGAGAGATGGCTCATCAGTTAAGGCACTTTCCTGGGAAGCCTAAGGACCCAGGTTCAATTCCTCAGGACCCACGTAAGCCAGATGTACAAGGTGGCACATGTGTCTGGAGTTCATTTGCAGTGGCTGGAGGCCCTGGCACACCCATTCTCTATCTGCCTCTTCTCTCTCTCTCTCTCTCTCTCTCTTTATCTCAAATAAATAAATAAACTAGAAAAGGGATGTGGAAGGAGGGAGGAAAGGGGGTAGAGGAGATAGGGAAGGAGAGAGGCTAATGAGACAGGAGAGGGCTGGCGGGATGGCTCTGCGTAAAGTACTCACCACACAGTGTGAGGGCATAAGTTCAGATCCCCAGAACCCATGTAAAAGCCGGGAGCTATAGCAGGCATCTGTAAGCTCAGCACATCTACAGTGAGGAAGAAGGAGGGGACAGAATCACCTGGAAGCTCACAGGACAGCTATGCACTGGCGAATGCAGCGGGAAACAAGAGATCCTGCCTCAGCCAAGGTGGAAGTGAGGACCCACACTCGAAGTCATCCTTTGACTTCCACACACATGCTGTGGCATGCACATGCCTGCATTCACACACATGAAAACATACACACACACACACACACACACACACAGAGAGAGAGAGAGAGAGAGAGAGAGAGAGAGAGAGAGAGGAGGGGAAATTTAACACTGAATACCAGATCTCTTCCCTCCTCTGCCAATCCCAACCCCAGAAATCCTGAAGATCCACCACTTGGACCTTCTGTGCTCTCTCTCCCTCCCTTGTCCCCAGTCCTGTCCAAGGAATCTGAAACTAAGGTATTAAAACCTTAGTTACCGAGGGCTGGAAGGATTGCCCAATGGTTGGTTAAAGGCACTTGCTTGCAAAGACAAATGGCCTGGGCTTGATTCCCCAGGATCCACATAAAGTCGGATGTACAAAGTGATGCATGTGTCTGGAGTTTGTTTGCAGTGTCAGGAGGCCCTGACATGGCCATTCTCACTCTCTCATTTTTTCCCCTACCCCCTCTCCCCTTGCAAACAAATAAATTAAAAAATACAAAATTAAGCCTCAATTATTGGCACAGTAATTTCAATGGGAGGCTCTGGCCTGAGTCTTCCATGGGAGGCCCCTCATTTTGTGATGTTCAGAAAACAACTGCATGGAACTTGAGAGATGGCTGTTAAGGAGCTTGCCTGCAAAGCCTAACATCCCAGATGCAATCCCCTAGTGCCCATGCAAAGCCAGATTCACAAGGTGGCGCTCGCATCTGGAGTTTATTTGCAGTGGCTGAAGGCCATAGTGTACCCATGTACCCATTCTCATTGTCTCTCTCTCTCTCTCTCTCTCTCTCTCTCTCTCTCTCTCTTTCTCCTATCCCTCTGCTTGCAAATAAATAAATAACATTAAATATAACTTGTTTAAAAATAAAAGAAGAAAACAACTGCTGGCCTGGGGAGATGGCTCAGTGTTTAAAGGAACTCCTTGAAGAAGCCACAGGGGGTGGTCATCCGCCATGGGATGAGACTTCTTGTGGGGCGGCTGCTCTGGGGCCTCCATGCTATGTAAGCAAGCCCTCACCCTGGAGCTGAGGGACGAGTATCCGAGAAGTAATCTTGACATGGGAAGCTCCGTCAAAGTGGCTGCTTTGGGGGTTCCACGTTCCTGTAAATAACCCCTCTCCGTGCTCTGTAAGCAGCCCCAGTAAACTCGTCCATCCTCCAGACTGGCGTCAGTGCAAACGTACTTGGTCCTGCTCAGTCCCATCTGGGGAGAAGATATGTGTCCACGTCTCCCCAGGGGGAAAGTTTCCTGTGACAATGTGTGACTCTACAAGGAAATTATACACATCCGCACACAGGGATGGTTTTAGCTTAGTCAACAGGAGCAGAATATTTGCCAAGGCAGCATAAAGTCACAGCAAAGACGACACTGAAGGAAGGCGAATGATGAAATCGGGGTTAAGTAGTCTCAGATTGAAGGCGCTCTCTTGGCTCTACCCCCCCACTCACAGGAAGAAACACAGCTAAACACGTAAAAGGACATTGGCCCGGACATGCCACAAGTGAGTGGCCAGAGCAAAGGGCATATCTGAGCAAGGCGGGGTGGGGGAGGGGCCTTCCTCAGTCTCCCCAGAGTGTACTCACCACGGAATCATAATGCTTACACCGCACGAGGTCGTAAGGGCAGCAGTAGACGGGCCACCCCGCTGCCCCCAGCTCACGCAGCCTCCTCTTCCACTCCCCCGGCCCGCCCCACCCGCAGGTAAGAGCCGGCCTGAGCAGCCCTGTTGGTCCTGAGCACAGACTGTCTGTCCTGCCTCCTACTGTTATCTTGAAGAGAAATGCCCCCCATCCAGCTCGTGTGGTGAATGCTGGGTCCCAGCTGGTGGCACTAGTTTGGGAGGTAGTGTAGAAATTTAGGAGGTGGAGGAAGTCAGTCACTGGGGCGGGGTCTTTGGGCTGTATTATTCCTACTCGAAATCCTCCTACCACCATGATCCTGTCCAAGTACAACCATGGAAAATATAAACCAGAGGAAGAGAAGTGGGATTCTTTTTTTTCTGATTTTTATTAACAACTTTCATGATTATAAAAAAATATCTCATGGTAATACCCTCCCTCCCCCTCCCCCACTTTCCCCTTTGAAACTCCATCCTCCATCATATCTCCTTGAGAAGTGGGATTCTTAGGTGAGGTAAAGTAGTCTTTAGAGCTGAAGAGTGTGGCCATAGGGCAGGGATTAAGGTGAAGAGAGCAAGAAGATGACCAGGGCCCAAAATTTAAGGAGGCACTCAGGGTCTTACAAAGCCAAGGTCGGCCACGGCAACCTTAAAACGTTTCCTTAAATGTTATGCCTAGAAAAACCTTATTTATCTCACCTTAGTGCAGGTCCTCAGTACCAGCCTCTTCAATAAAGTGAGGTTTTAGCCAGAAGAAAATCTTCACGTACTTGTCTAGAATCCACAGTGAGGGGCTGGGGCGTGGCTCAGTGGAAGAGCACTTGTCTAGAATCCACAGTGAGGGGCTGGGGGCGTGGCTCAGTGGTACAGCACTTGTCTAGAATCCACAGTGAGGGGCTGGGGCCGTGGCTCAGCAGTAGAGCACTTGTCTAGAACCCACAGTGAGGGGCTGGGGGCATGGCTCAGTGGTAGAGCACTTGTCTAGAATCCACAGTGAGGGGATGGGTGCGTTGGTCAGAGGTAGAGCACTTGTCTAGAATCCACAGTGAGGGCTGGGGGCATGGCTCAGTGGTAGAGCACTTGTCTAGAATCCACAGTGAGGGGATGGGTGCGTTGGTCAGAGGTAGAGCACTTGTCTAGAACCCACAGTGAGGGGCTGGGGGCATGGCTCAGTGGTAGAGCACTTGTCTAGAATCCACAGTGAGGGGATGGGTGCGTTGGTCAGAGGTAGAGCACTTGTCTAGAATCCACAGTGAGGGCTGGGGGCATGGCTCAGTGGTAGAGCACTTGTCTAGAATCCACAGTGAGGGGCTGGGGGCATGGCTCAGAGGTAGAGCACTTGTCTAGAATCCACAGTGAGGGGCTGGGGCGTGGTTCAGTGGAAGAGCACTTGTCTAGAATCCACAGTGAGGTGCTGGGGCGTGGCTCAGTGGTAGAGCACTTGTCTAGAATCCACAGTGAGGTGCTGGGGCGTGGCTCAGTGGTAGAGCACTTGTCTAGAATCCACCAGTGAAGGGATGGGGTGTGGCTCAGTGGTAGAGCACTTGTCTAGAATCCACAGTGAGGGGCTGGGGGCATGGCTCAGTGGTAGAGCACTTGTCTAGAATCCACAGTGAGGGGCTGGGGGCGTGGCTCAATAGTAGAGCACTTGTTTAGAATCCACAGTAAGGTGCTGGGGCGTGGCTCAGTGGTACAGCACTCATCTAGAATCCACAGTGAGGTGCTGGGGCATGGCTCAGTAGCAGAGCACTTGCCTAGCATGCCCAAGGCCTTGGTTCAATCCCCGGTACCGCACAGAAAAGGTACTTGCACCCACATCTCCAGGCAAACACTTCCTTTGCCCCCAGAGGCCCTGTCTTGACAAGAGCAGCATGTTCCTCCAGAGGGTCAAAGCCTGAACATCCATGAACTTGGGCGTCATCAAGCCAGGGGTAGACCTTGTGCTTTCTCAAGGGCTCACACAGGTTTCTCAGGTCAGGAGGGACAGGAGCCATCACAAACCAGGTATGCAATGCCGAAGCCCGAATGCACTTTCACACTGGACGTAAAATGTGTCATTTTAACCATGTTGAATGTGCAACTCAGTGCTATGTTGTAGTGTGGGTTAGCATATCTTTCCTCATTTGGACTGAATAACACTCCTTGTGACGGACCTGCCACACTGCCTGTATCCACTGCATCCAGCCCCGTCAGCGGAGCCAGGCTGCTCCTGTCTTTTGACCGCTGCAAATATCTGCTGCAGACATGGATGTGCAAATGTCATTTGCTCAAATCTTTATTTTCAGGACTTTTTTTTCTGAGGGAGGGGCTCATTTATTGTTGAACGCAGCCAGATGTAGGCTGCACAGCCTGACTTTTTATATGAATAATCTGTGTAAATAATGTCGTTCTGAGCACTTGCTTTGTGCCAGACAGTATGCCAGGCCCAACGGACATGAAGATGCATATTCTAGGGCCCTTCCTTGGCCCTTGCCAGGAGGAAATGTGGCTCCAGCACAGGAAGATCAGGAGTGATGCCTACCTCTTCCCCACGAAGTCTAGACATAGTCCCCACAGTGCTTCCCAAAGCTCAGAGCAGATGGGACCAGCTTGGGCTGGTAAATAACTGGGGGTAGGCCACAAAAGGTAGCAGAATGTTGTGGGGGGGTTTTAATATTTTTATTTATTTGCAAACAGAGAGAGACAGAGAGAGAAAATGGGCGTGCCAGGGCCTCTAACCATTGGGAATGAACTCCGGATGCACACACTACTTTGTACATCCAGCTTTACGTAGGTACTGGAGAACTGAGCCCAGGTTGTTAGGCTTTGCAGGCAAGTGCCTTAACGGCTGAGCTTTTCCTGCAGCCCTGCTGTGGTGTTTGGAATGAGATGGCCCCCATAAACTCATGTGTTCTGAATGCTTGGTCCCCACATATTGGTAATTTGGGAGTTGGAACCTTGCCTGAGGAGGTGTGTTTCTGGGGTGTTATAGCCAGATCCCCCTTGCCAAAGTTCAGCTCACTCTCATGCTGCTGTTTTCCACCTGCTGTGGCAGAGGTGATGCCCGGTCTCTGCTCATGCCATGCTCTCCCTGCCCAGTGAAGCCTCCCCATGAGACTGTAAGCCCAAATAAAGCCTTTCCTCCCATCAGCTGCTTTTGGCAGGGTCCTTTGTCCCAGTTACATGAAAGTAACCATAGCAGATGTGGAGACAAACCCTATAGGGCCTACCTTGTGGAAAGAGCTCGTTATTGTCCCACTAGACAAGGGCTGAGAGAGCCCTTTCAAAAGGCTCCTGGATTGTCTTGGCAAATGAGACACCACCTTGCCCTCATAGGGACAAGAACTTAGCATGAGTTCTCAAGGTCCACTGAAAACCTTCCAAGGTGTGTGACCTTGGGTAAGGATAAATTATCTGAGCCTTCATCACTTCGTTCCAAAAGTGAGAGTTGTGAAAACTGAGTCAGATCTTCTTTAACTCAACACCTGGCCAAAGAAGTAGATCCCCAGAAGCTCCAACTGAACAGAACTTCTGTTGTCACTTCCGTGTCTCCTAGGCTTATAAACGTGCCTGACACTAAGCTTACAGTACCTATGCAACAAATTGTCCATTCTTGCTTTAAGCCACTAAGAAAACTCAGTCAGGTATAGGTTAATGTACAGGAAAGGAGGTACTATCTCCCAACAAAAAGCCACCCCCAGCCAGCCATAGTGGCACATACCTTTGCTCCCAGCACTCGGGAAAGCTGAGACAGGAGATTGAATATTCAAGGCCAATCTGGGCTTTATAGAAAAACCATGTCCAAAAAGAAAAAAAAAAAAGTCACCCTCTTTAATGCCTCTTTAAGCACTAGGACTAGAAGCCTGTAACTACATTTTCCCAGACACCTGATAACTGGCTGGTACCAGCATGGAAGGCACAAGGAGGGGAGCCATTTCCCCAGAGTCTCCAACAGGAGAAGCAGCAGCAGTAGAGAGGAACAGCCAGAGTGGGGACAGCCACCAAAATGGTGACCTTGGCCAAGCCAGTGACAGCAGCAGCAGCAGCGTCAAGCCTAACGACTCAGGGCCAGGTCCCTGCTCAGGTGCGTGGTTCTTCAGAGCAGCTGACTCCACGCCACCAAACCCCAGGACTATCCCGAGTGGAATTCTACCAGGAGACCCTGACAGGGCTGCAGCGGACGCCTCCGGCTTGAGGGGGGCCGGGTCTGCGGAGCGCGCGCTGGCCCCGCTCCACGGGCGTCCAAACGTGGCGCCCCTTCTTCATTCCGCAGACAGCCCTCGTGAGAAAGCCTCGCGGTCTGCCCAGACCCACCCAAAACACAGTCTGCTTCCCGTGGCCGTGTTGGGCATCCACTGCACAAAGGAGACCTGCTCAAGGCAGAGTGCCACAGAAATCTGCTCTCCAAACCTGGTGCCCAGACAGCCACTGGCACTGAGGGACATCTTTGTTTCCTTTACACAGAGAAGCTGTCTGTATGCACCAATCACAGCAGGTGATGACCCTGCTAAGATGCCCCCACGTCTATGCAGTGAGGACAGCAGCCTGGCTCCCCAAAAGTTCCAAGTCCTGAGCCTCCTCCAGCACAGCCCTCATGGTTGTTTCTGGGCCAACTCTTAGAGGTTTTGGATTAACAGGCTTTTCCACTCAGGTGGAGGCCAGGCAGGCCCAGACACAGAGCCCAGCAGAGTTTCCAAGGCCACCTAAACATGCCGTCAGCGCGCAAGGCAACTCTGGCCAGCCTCTATCCCACTTTGTATGACTGCTTCAGAAAGCTGACTTGCCCCTGCTCATGCCAAGCTCCCCGGGCATGAGGACCCCAGCAGCCATGGCTCCACTTATTAACCTGACCAGAAGGCTGTATCCACCCTGATGTTATGGAACTGTCCTGATATTGCAGAGCCTTTATTTTACCGTCTTACTCGGAACGAACAGCTGCGCTTGCCTGCAGGAGCCTGTCAACACTGACCTTCCCTCACAGAAGGAGCAAGGTGGATCATGAGAACCTCACCTGAAATTTCAGCTTCTCCCTCTGGCAACTCTTGCTTCCAGCCGGATGTGCCCCCGCTCCAGCTACGTGTGCTCTCAGGAGGTGTTCGACTATACAGGAGTCCAGAGGTTAAATGAAAAGGGGGCTCTATCTCTACAGCTATGAGGAAGTCGTCACCCACACTGCGGTAGGACTTTTAGTGACGCAGCTATCTGGAGTCACCCATGCCACAAGTAGCCCTTCACCCACGCTCCTCTACATAATCACAGTAAGAGGCCTGATAGATGGCTCAGTGGTTAAATGCACTTCCTGCCCAAGCATGAGGGATGAGGAGGGCCTGGGACTTCCCCCGCTTGAATCTTCAGAATCTACACATAAACAGCCAGGCATGGCCGTACACACCTGTAGCCCCAGTCCTGCGGGAGCAGAGCCCAGAGAACCACTGGCGCTCTCCAAACAGCAAGCTGCAGGATCAGTAAGAGACTGTTTCCACTGCAGGGAGAAACAGGCAGGTACGTGATGGAGGGGAACTTCTGATATTCTTCCTCAGCTATAGTAGGCAAGACCATGGGGCACCCCATCAACACATACACATGCATATGCCACACATACATACCACACATGCCACTCACACACCACACCACAGGTACAGTGCACACACTAATAATAATAATAATCAATCAGAATGAATAGTTCATCAAGCTCTCCCTGAGGGAATCATTTCTCTGGGGTGTTGCTGGTGCCCCATCTGGGGTGACAGGCATTGGTTCACATCTCCCCATGCTAAGTTGATTCAATACCTGATCACTAGCTCCCCAGGCCAGGCCTTGGTGCCACCAAGGCATTGCATTAACACTGTATGTTTGAAGGGCTTCACGTGCTCCAACTGAATGCAAGACAGTACAATGAAGTGAACCCTCCATCTCAGAGAAGCCCCCGGCCCCAGTAGAGCTGAGAAGCCAGGCCACCCCGAGTTGACTTACACGGAGACGCCCATACTCCGACAGGAGCGTCACGTGTGCCTGAAACCCTTAAACAACCCCTCGGCATATGTGTCGATTGAAATGGAAACCAAGCAGGGACGGATCCTGACGACAGTCTGTCACCAGCCGGAGCGCTGCTTCCTCCCGCTCATTATGTCTTCCCTCACCAAGTGGATGCTTTCGAGATGCCCCACCTGCGACGGCGCTTTCTCTTCCTGCGTACGCTGCACGTGAAGGTCCCCAGCCGGGGCGTTCACAGTCACTTCAGCACGCCACGCTGTCCCAGGGCTTCATCTCCCCGAGGCTTTACCTACGTGAGTCAGTGCTATAAATACGCCAGCACCAGGCTGTTCTGGAGCTAATCCCTGACTCTCGGAGCCCAGAGGGGAATCGGGGAAATCGAACCTTCCTGAGTAGAGTCCCCAGAACACAATGTGGCCAGCTCTGTCCTGAGGGTCACTGGGGAGTGGCTAGCTTGAGTTCCAACTGGGGGAAAAGCGGTTTCCAGAACAGTTTAGTCGAGGTAGACCTATTCTAAGTGAGACGTGGGCTATGTTCTCTTGCTTGTTGAGTGTGCTAGGATGGTTCAAGGGTCCTCACCAGGGACTGTACGGTGACATGCAGCACAAGGCTTCCCCCACTGAGGAGTTACAGTGGGGTTAGGCAGAGTCTAGAATCCATCCAACATCAGGCACCATCTCAAAAAGTCCCCAGAAGAAATTAGGGGCTTTGAATTGACATAAAATGTTATATATTACTGCTGAGACAAAGCATCTGGCCAAAAGCCGCTGATGGAAGGAAGGTGTGGACTTGGGCTGACAGTCTCAAGGGGAAGTGCCATGATGGCCAGGGGAGAGATGGGAGAGCAGAGGCTGGGCATCAGCATCACCTCCTTGCCAACATCAGGTGGACAGCAGGAGAGTGAGCCAAACTAACACTGGCAAGCTAGGGGGCTAATAAGCCTCAAGGTCCATTCCCAATAACACCCCTCCTCCAGCAAAGCTCCGCCTCCCAGACAGCCTCCAGCAAGGAGCAGGCATTCATCACACACAGTTTATGGAGGACACCTGACTCAAGCCACCACATAGATCTATTAAGCCATTTAAAAATAGTTATTAGAGTTGTCCGTGTAAATCAGTGGGAGAGCATGTACTCAGGATGTCAGAATCTGGGATTCAATCCTTGTACCCCCTTCAAAAAAATCAATATAAGCCGGGTGTGGTGGTGCACACCTTTAATCCCAGCACTCGGGAGGCAGAGGTAGGAGGATCATCATGAGTTCAAGGCCACCCTGAGACTGCATAGTGAATTCCAGGTCAGCCTGGGCTAGAGTGAGACCCTACCTCGAAAAACCAAAAAAAAAAAAAAATTATATGTAACTTTTTTCAAAAGAGTTAGAAAGAAGGCTGGAGAACAGAAGTTTCATCGATTGAACCACAGATTCCCAAGACTGTTCTGAATGACGATCCAGAAATTCCTCTGTTTATCTGGATGTCAACTCTCAGTTTCTGGGTCTGACTGTGCTTCTGACTTTGGGTTTGGCCCTGGTGAGCACCCTCCATGCTGGACCTTTTTCTGGATCACAGGCGGGCAGGGCTGAGCGGGATGAGGCGTGGAAAGGGCACACTGAAGTCTCTCAGCTGGCCTAGGAGCGCCGCTCCTCTAGCTCAGTGTTCGTGAGTTTTCAGTAACTGCAAAATAGAGAATGTATCCCACCTGGAGTCCTTGCTGGAGTCGGGAGCTTGGGCTGATGTCCAGATCTCTCAGGGGAGCTGCTGTGGTCACCTCTAACTTGCTTTTATTCGTTGTCCAGCTTGGTTGTCACACACTTGGAACTCAGGATCAGGCTAGGGAACGAGGAGGCCCACGGCTTAGATGGCAGTGAAGAAAAGGAACTCCAGTCATGTGTGGGATGTGCGAATGCACATCAGCGCCAAGTCCACAACGGTGCTGGGTGTCCAGGCAGGCGCGCCGGACTCTGTCTGCTCAGGGTGGAGAGCAGAGGAGGAGGCAGGAGGGGAAGCGGCATTGTAGAGGCTCTGTTCTGACAGGGAGGGTCAAGCAGTGAGGGGGAAGAACAGCACTAAAGGCCAAACATGGGAATGAGCGAGGCATGCTGAAGCCACTTGAAATGCCCATCCTGAAAACACGGTGCACTTCTGCACCCTGTAGAGTCCGTGTCCCCTTCAATACGCCAACCCCTCACTCCCCTGGCCTCTTCCAAGAGCAGCAAAAGCAGGGCCACACTGCACACTGCGAGCCTGTGGTGAAATGATCTCTCTGTGGCCTCCCGACCTTTCTACCCTTTCTGTAGAAGTGTGGTCCAGGTTTACTCTAAGGCACCCCACTGGGTTAGAAGAGGCATGTTTTCTTCTTGCTCTCAATGCAAATATTTCCTCCTGTCCTCATTAGATTCCAAAGGGCTTGGTGAAATGGTGTTCTCTCCACCTCTGTGGAAGGAGAGGTGCTATAGTTTGAGTCATTTTGGCAGGGAAAGGCTAAAGGAGGAGAAACTCAGGAAAGAAAACACCAATTCCCATTTTCTTTTAACTATTTATTTATTTACTTCTTTGAGAGTGAGAATGAGCACACTAAGGCCTCTTGTCAGTGCAAATGAACTCCAGACATATGCACCACTTTGTGCATCTGGCTTTACATGGGTACTGGGGAATGAAACCTAGGCTGTCAGGCTTAACAAGCAAGTGCCTTTAACCACTCAACCATTTCCCCAGACCCCATTTTCTTGAAGTTCTTCATTTAACCAGAACAAATGACTCTCAAACTGGAGGGAGCCCTATACACCTTTCAAAAGCCCTGGAACACACTAAGGCTGTCCTTAAACAGATACCACAACCTACCTACAAACACGTCCTCAAACTTTACCTCCTTGAAGGAGACAGTTTTGTTGGTGCCCAGCCAAGGCACCCTCCTGTCACAAGCTTTAGAAGCACCAAGTAACTGTTCTGTGTCAGTCATAAGCCCCAACAGCACACAGGAATCCTGGGACCCAGCTTTACTGAGGTGTGACTGATAATAAAGCATATATATTTAAGACATACAACATAATGACTTGATGTGCATGTGTAATGAGCCCTTGTTATCTGCAGGGATTCATGCCAGGACCCCCGAGGATATCCAATCTGCCAATGATGAAGTCCCTTATACAGAGTGGCACTGCATTTGCATGTAACCTACACACATCCTCCTGACTCCTTCAAATCATTTCTACAACACTTAGCATGTCTAATACAATGAGAGTGCTTGGATTGTTTAGGGAATGACAAGAAAAACCATCCACACATATTCAGTAGAGATGCAAATTCTTTTTTCCATCCACGATAGGTTGAATCCAAGGATGTGTAAACCTCAGATACAGAGGGCGTAATGATTACCATAGCCGAGCTAATTAACATATACATGACCTTATGCACTATAGCTCTCTGAGTGTGTGTACATGGGTGTGAGAGAGAAATGGAGGGAGAGAGTAGGGAGGGAGAGCAACGAAAGAAAGAGAGGGAGGCAGAGGCAGAAAGATGGAGTCTTCATCTTCTTTTGTAAGTTAAAATTTTTTATTATGATTTTCCTCTTTAAGCCATTGACTTTTTGAAGACTTTTTATTGACATTTTCATACATGTACATAGTGTGTTCTGGTCATATTCCTCTTCTGTTACCTCTTTCGTCCTCCCTCCCTTGTCTCCCTTCCACTGACCCCCCTTCTTTCCAATTGGCCCCTCTTCTGTTTTGATGTCTTTTCCCCTCCACTGTCATCTATGTAGAAATGTTTATGAGCCTGATATTGAGCAGGTCTTTGCAGGTAAGAGCAGCCGCTGTGAGGTCATGACTGCAACAGCCAGGTCCTGTCCAGAACACAGCATTCCAAAGCACTCGTCCTGCATCCTCTGGTTCTTGCCTTCTTCCCGGCCCCTCTTAGGCAAAGTTCCCTGAGCCTTTAAACAGATCGTGTACATGCTTCATTTAGCTCTGAGCACTCATCAGTCACTCTCAAAACTTTGAGGAGTTACAAGTCTCCACAGTAGTCACTGCCATCTGCAAAAAAAAGATGCTTTTCTGACCAAAGGTGAGAGCAGTGGTAATTTAGGGGCATAAACATAAATATTTAGAGGGCAATTTGATAGGTACAACATATCCATTTAGCCACAAAACACTAGTAGCTTTCCCCCAGGACCTATGACCTTCTAAACCATAGAGTTTGGGTTTTTGGGGGGTATTTTTTGTCTTTTTTTTTTTTTTTGAGGCAAGCCCAAAAGAGTGGTCCTTTTTTATGGAAGAGAGAGAGGGAGGGAGGGAGAGAGAGAGGATTGGCGTGCCAGGACCTCCAGCCACTGACATCAAACTCCAGACACGTGTGCCCTCTTGTGTGCATGTGTGGCCTTGCCCGCTTGCATCACTTTGTGTGTCTAGCTTACATGGGATCTAGAGAGTCTAACATGGGTCCTTGGGCTTCGCAGGCAAGCGCCTTAACTGTTGAGCCATTTCTCCAGCCCCCAAGCCATAGGTTTTTATGTTTACAGTACCAGGTATGAATTCCCTCACATGGAGCAGGCCTCAGATCCAACCAGAGTAGTTGATTACCCCCACACAGCCAAGCCACCAAAGCAACAGTGGGCACGTCTTGCCTGGCTAGTCTGTTGCATAGCACACAAGCTGGATCCTTCGCTGGTTAAGATTATAGATGAGGGTTAGAGAGACAGCATAGCTGTTAAGGCATTTGACTGCAAATCCAAAGGACCCAGGTTCGATACCCCAGGACCCACGTAATCCAGATGCACAAGGGGGCACATGCATCTGGAGTTCATTTGCAGTGGCTGGAGGCCCTGGAATGCCCATTCTCTCTCTCTCTCCCCCTGTTTCTCTGTCAAATAAATAACATATTTTAAAAAAGCAGTATAGATGACTTTTCTTCCCAAGCAGGCTACACAGCACTTTCCAGCACTATGGCAGCTAGCCAGCAGGAAGGTGGCTTCCAGCTCAGCTCCAGCTTGCCTTCTCAGTGTCCCACAACTAAAGCACGTGATGTCTTCAGCAACAGGAGGTCTCAGTCTTTTATCCTTTGGCTGTCAACAGACACAAAGTTGTCTCCGTATCTTGGCTCCTTTGACGGCTGCTGCAATGTTCACATGGAGGTACGCCTCTCCAAGGAGCGAGCACTGCACTGCCTTTTGGGTCTATCTCTACTCCAGCTGTCTCCTCTGGGTGTGGTGCGACCTCAGGAGACCATGAGCCGTCACGGAGATAAAACACACAAAACTAACTACACAGCAGCTAGCAGGGCCAAATGAGACTATGGTCACTCCCTCTTGGAGAAGGAAAGGAGGCCACGAGATCCCAGCAAGCCCTCTCCTGAGTGTCCAGTGAGCGCTCCCTCCTGTGTCAGCCATGTAACCTCACAAGTACTAGCTAAGCAATGGGTGAACACTGGCGGAGGTGAGACTTTTCAGTGGTGTAGCTGTCCATGAGTCACGCGTGCTCCTGTGAGCACCCACCCTACTGTGAACACCCACCCTACTGTGAGCACCCACCCTACTGTGAGCACCCACCCCCTATAAGCACCAGTGCTCTGTGAGTACCCATGCCCCTGTGAGTACCCATGCCCCTGTGAGTACCCATGCTCCTCTGAGTGCCCATGCTCCTGTGAGTACCTACGCTCTGCAAGTATTCATGCTCCTGTAAGTATCTGTGCCCCTATAAGTACCCATGCTCCTATAAGTAGTTGATAGCATATAGAAAACTTTTTTTTTTTTTTGAGGTAGGGTCTCACTCTAGCTCAGGCTGACCTGGAATTCACTATGTAGTCTCAGGGTGGCCTCAAACTCACAGTGATCCTCCTACTTCTGCCTCCTGAGTGCTGGGATTAAAAGTGTGCGCCACCACATCCGGCTTTAGAAAACTTATTTTTAATATTTATTTATTTATTTGCTTGACATAAACAGACAGGGAGTATGGGTACACCAGGGTCTCCTGCCACTGCAAATGACCTCCAGATGCACGCACTGCTTTGTGCATTTGGCTTTGCATGGGTACTGGGGAATCAACCCCAGGCCATCAAGCTTTGCAAGCAAGTGCCTTTACCCACTGAGCAGTCTCTCCAGTCACATTAAAAAAAATTTTTTTTGTGGTTGTTTCCTATCCTGCAACTTTTCTGAATTTATCAATTTTAATAGTTTTGATGGAGTCTTTATTTTTCCATATATAATATCATGTCACCAGCAAATACCTTTTCCCATTTGGATGCCTTTCAAATCTTTACTACAGAATTGTTCTGCCTAGGATTTCCAATACTGTGCAGTTATATATTATTAGTACAGAATTGTTCTGCCCAGGACTTCCAGTTGTGGTAGTTTGAATAGATGGCCCCCAATATATTCAGTTCTTTATTGTTTGTAGTTTGCATCTCTAGCCACCTGGCTGGAGGCAATGTCACTGGGTGGATCTTAAGGTGTGGTGGTGGGTTTCAGATTTCAATCTAAAGATATGCAAAGTGTGCCTAGCTGGAGTTCCTAAAGTGTGCTGTGTGGCTTTTGGCTTTAGGCTTGTGCTTCTCTCTCTCTGCTTGGTCCTGTGAAGGCAGGCCAGCTTCTTCTGCCATTATGGAACTTCCCCTGGATCTGTAAGCTTCAATAAATATCCCTTCCTCTATAACTGTGCCTGGTCCGGAAGTTCGTCTCAGTGAACCTGAAGCTGTGCGCTACACAATACTGTGTGGAACAGAAGTGGCTGGAGCAGCCATTCTTTTCTTGTTCCTTGTCTTAGAGAAAAACCTTTAACTGTTCACGATTGAATATAATCTGTGCTGTGGGTTTGTTATGTGTGGCCTTTCTTGTGCTGACTGACATCCCCTCTGTGGCTAGTTTTTGAATTTTATTATGCAATAATGTTGGATTTTGTCAAATGCTTTTTCTGCATCCGTTGAAATGACCATATTGTCTTTATCTTTTATTCAGTTAATGTGGTATATCACATTTCCTGATTTGTATATATTGAACCATCCTTGCATCATGTGCATTTGAATACGTTATCAAATTCCACTTGCAGCTATTTTGTGGAGGATTTTGATGTCTCTGGTCATAAAGGATATTGGCAAGTAGTTTTCTTATAGTGTCTTTGTATGGTTTTGATATAGAAATAATGCTGTCATTATAAAACAACTTTGAATGTTCCTTCCTTTACAATAGAATTCGTTAGTGGAGCCATTGGGTCTTGAGGGGTTTGTTGTTGTTGTTGGGAGATCTTTTTAACTTCTGATTCCATTTCTTTATTTGTTATCATTCTATTCATATTTTCTGTTTCATCATGACAGTCTTGGTATATTGTCTGTCTTAGGAAATTTATTCTGGGTTATTCAATCTTTTTACATATGATTGTTCATGGTACTATCTTGTATTTATATTTCTGTGGGATCAGTTGTAATGTCTCCTTTCTCTTTTATGATTTTGAGTCCTACTTCTCAGTCTAGCAAATGACTGTCAATTTTGTTTATATTTTTAAAAAACTAGCTCTTTATTTCAATGATTTTTTTCTATTGTTTTTTGGACACTATTTTATTTATTTGTACTCCAAGCTTTCTTTTTTCTATTGTTTCTTGAACACTATTTTATTTATTTGTACCCCAAGCTTTCTTCTTTCTATTGTTTCTTGAACACTATTTTATTTATTTGTACTCCAATCTTTCTTTTTTCTTTAGGTCTTTGAGCTCCTTAGTTGGGTTGTTTATTTGGGATTTTTCTTCTTACTTGGTGTGAATATGCAACTGGTTTCTGACTTGTTCCCTCCCAAAGCCAGCTCAGGCTTGTGGGCCTTTCATTTCCACAAACCTACAGAGTCTCTTAGGCATCAGCCTTAGTTTTTCTAAAAAAATTTTGAGGTTGGGTCTCACTCTAGCCCAGGATGACCTGAAACTCACTCTGTGCTCCAAAGCTGGCCTCAAACTCAGAGAGATCTTCCTACCTCAGCCCCCCAAATGCTGTAATTAAAGGTGTGCGCCACCATGACCAGTCCTATATTCACGTTTCTATCTCAAGCATTTTATTTCCATCTTTATTTGTTCTCTAATACACTTGTTATAGCTATTGCCTGCATGTTTGTGACCACCACCACCCCACAATGGTGATTGTACTAGATGAGGCCTTTGAGAGATGACTAGGTCCTGATAGCAACTAGAGTTGCTGCCTTTATGAAGAGACTACAGAGCAAGGCAGCCCCTGCCTACAGGTGAGGCTATGGTGTGAAGACATTAGGTGCTCACTGGCAACATCAGGGCCCTATTGTGGACTTCTCAGCTCCAAGACCATGAGAACCAAGGATCAATTATTTACAAGAACCCAGCTTATGCTATTTTGCTATAAAAGGCTGAATGGACTTAATGCAACTGTTCGTGAATGTGTTGTTTCTTTGCCAGATACCTGCGATTTCCTTCCAGTTCATTATGAATTTATGACCATGGAAAGATACTTGATACAATTTCAATCTTAAATATATCAGGATTTATTCTGTGGCCTAAGTGTCTTAGAGAATGATCCATGTATCCTGAGAAGAATGTATGTTCAATTGCCACCAGACAAAATGGTCCACATATATCTGTTAGGTCCGTGTGCTTTAAGTGTGGCTTCAGTCCAGTTGTTGCTATAGATTTTCTGTCTGGATGATCTGCCTAATGTTGAAAGTGGATACTGAAGTCCATGGCTATTACTGTATCGCTGTCTATTTCTCCCTTCAGATCTGTTAATATCTACCATAATATATTTAGGTGCCCCATTAGTTCAGTACATATATATCTGCAATTGTTCACCTCCTTGATGAATTGATCCCTTTATTATTACATAATGATTTTCTTTGTCTCTTGAGATAGTTTCAATGTATAGTCTATTTAGATCAACATAAGTACAGCCACCTCTTCCTTTGCTCTCAGTGGGTTTTCTATTTGCCTAGAGTCCCTTTACTTTTTCTATTTCTTTTTTTTTTTTTTTTGCATGTGCCTTTGTATGTATGGTGTGTTTTTCATGTAGGCATGCATGTTCATTGTATGTGGGTGCATGTGTGTGGATGTATGTGTGTGCACATGCATGTGAGGTCAGAGGTCCACACTGGGTATCTACATCAGTTGGTCTCCGCCTTTTTTACTGAGGCAGGGCCTCTCACTGAACCTAGAGCTCACTGAATCGGGCAGTCGGGCTAGCCATCCTGCCCTGAGGACCTGCCTGTCTTCACCTCCTGACTTCTGGTATTCGGGATGAGCACCACCACACCTGGACGTTACATGTGTGCTGGGGGTCTGAACATAGACCCTGATACTGATGTGGCAAGCTGTTTACCCACTGAACCATCACCTCTTTCTGTGAATTTTTTTTTTTTTTTTGATCCAAGAACTCACTACAGAGAAACAACTCCACTCAGCTTAGTCTGGTTTCAAATTCTTGGCCCTCCTGTGTCTGTCCCCCTGTGTGCTAGGCGGACAGGTATGCACCATGGTACCTAGTTTCATCCCTTTACTTTCAGACTATGTGTGAAAGAGCATACCCTTAAAATGAGTCCCTTGTAGACAGCGCAAAATTAAGTACTATTTTGTTTTGGCTTGATTCCATTTTAAAGAATATTTTTATTTATTTATTTATTTATGAGAGGGAGAGAAGAAGAAGGAGGGAGGACAGAGAGAGAGAAAGAAAGAAAATGGGCACACCAGTGCTCCAGCCACTGCACATGAACTCCAGATGCATGCCCCACTTTGTGCATCTGTCTTACATGGGTCCTGGGAAATCGAACCTGGGTCCTTAGGCTTTGCAGGTAAGTGCCTTAACTGCTAGGCCATTTCTCCATCCCTGATTCCATTTTTAATCCACTTAACCATTTTATGTGTTTGGAATTCAATGCATGTACATTTAAAGCAATGATTGATAGATAAGGCTCACTGCCTCTTGCTCATTGTGCTCAGAGGGTTCACAGATAAAGTCTACTGTCTCTCTCGTATGCATTTTTCATGTCACTCATTGCTTTCTTCATCTCTGGAATTCCTTTCTGTTGATTCTGTTTTGTTGTCTCACTACATAGGCCATACTAGCCTTGAACTTACTATGTAACAGCTCAGACTAACCTTGAACTCACTATCCTCCTGCCGAAAGCACCAGAGTACTGGGATGACAGGCATGTGGCACCACACTACGTCAGCATTTCTACTTAATTAGGATTAAGTAGGATTTCTATCTCTGCTGAACCTATATTGTCCACATATCATTTTCCTGATATTATAATCTGTTAATTCTTACAGTTAGCTGAACTTCCTTAAAATAATTATTTTGAGATATTTGTAAGGCAGTTTTCATAGTTCTCCATTTCTTTGAATAGCCTACTGAAAAATAATTGTGTTTCTTTGACTATATTGCTTCTTTTGTTTTCCACGAACACTGAATTCTTGCATTCCTGTCTGCAATTGAAGCAAGAGGCACCTCCTCCAAGTTTTACTGGCCAGTTTCAGGAGCAAAACACCTTTACCAATCAGTCTGACTAAGGAGTAATCCTGAGACCCTCTCAGCCTCTCTATGGAAATGCCTGCTCTGCCTCTCTTGTTCCCTCTTGGGCAAAATCAGTACAAGCACATGCTTAGTGAGAACCCCCTTTGCACTTTATTTTCCCCACCACATGTCTGGAAATACCTATGTTAATGTGCCTGCTCCCAATCCCGAAGATTTGGGGGCACGTGTACTTGCTAACCATTGCAAAGGCTCACAGGGACAAGCAAGGAGTTGGCCATGAAGCAGGAGAGATGAAGTGCATGGGGAACTGAAGTATGAAGAGTACAAGCAGCTCACAGGAAGGCCTTCTACGGAACCCACTCCTGTGTGGATTGTGGCAGTTTGTTGAATTCTGAACCCCTGCCCACAGGTGCTTTGAGTACCCACCTCTCTTCCCTGCCGCTGGTCTCTCCAACCAATCAGTTTTTAAACATTAAAGAATATCAACTAAAGACAAAAACTATAAAAATTATCCTCTTCCATCCTTAATTTTCAGTGCCCTAAGTCCCCTCTCCAAAGGCAAATGTTGTTGCTGGATTATCTCCCTTCAGAGCAAAGCACAGTCAAACACATCCCTGAATAAGCATCTTTGTGGGGATTTCTGGGGTGGGGGGCAGGTGTTGTTGCTTCATTGTTTTTTTTTTTTTTTTGTACTTTTTTGTTTGGAGTGTGAGTGTGTGAGTGCATGTGGTGATCTTTGTGAGATGTATGCATGTGTATGTAGATGCATGCATGCGTGTGTGTAGGTTAGAAGAGAAGGTCTGGTATCCCCCTCTTTCACTGTCCTGCTTATTTCCTGAACACAGAATCTCTCCGTGGACCTAGGGCTACCATTTCTGGTCAGAGTAGCTGACCAGTGAACACCAGCCATTTTCCTGTCTCTGCTCACTACAGGATTGGAATTACAAGTATGTGGCCATGTTCATCATTTGTCTTTTAAAAGAAACAAACAAACAAACAAACAAACAAACATAGGTGCTAGAAATCAAACTCAGGCTATTTCAGGTCCTTTTGGGCCCCAATGCTTGTGTGGTAAGCACTCTTACCTGCTGAGTCATTTACCAAGCCCCTTGTTTTGTTTTGTTTTGTTTTGTTTTGTTTTGTTTTGTTTTGTCTTTGAGGCAAGGTCTCATGCTATAGCCCAGCATATCAGTTACTTTCTCACTGCTGGGACAAAATATCCAACCAAAAACAGCTTAAGGGAGGAGAGTATTAATTTTGGCTGACAGCTTTGAGGAGAAGTCTATCATGAGAGGGAAGACCTGGAAGGAGCAGATATCTGGGGCCACATCATCACAACATCAGAAAGCAGAGAGAGCAAGAACAGCAGGTGGGGCTGGGCTATGAAACTTCAAGTCCCAGGCTGCAGAGATGGCTCCACAGTTGAGGAGTTTGCCTGCAAAGCCTAACAACTAGGGTTTAATTCCCCAGTGCCCATGTAAAACCAGATGCACAGAGTGACACGTGCATCTGAAGTTCATTTACAGCAGCTAGAGGCCCTGGTGTGCCCATGTTCATTCTTGTTCTCCTCCATTTCTCTCCTTGCAAATAAATAATAAATTTGTTAAAACTCAGGGCCTGACCCCAAGTAACATGCTTCCTCCAGCAAGTCTCTACCTTCCAAAGGTTACACAAACTTCCCAAACAGGGGTTAAGCATCAAACACATGAGTCTTTGGGAGACATTTTACATCAAAACAATCACGCACAGACTGGCCTCAAAAGTCACTATGTAGCCCAAACTGACCTCAAACTTGTAGCAATCCTCCTGCCTCAGTGTTCCAAGTTCTGGTATTACAGGCATGTGCCACCACCCCTAGCAGCTTAGACCTTTCCTTATGCAATGATATTCTACCATACATTCTGCCCTGCGTCTGCTGTTTTCACTTAATAGTTGTGGTAGTTTGAATAGATGGCCCCCAATATATTCAGTGTTTTATTAGTTTGTGGTTTGCATCTGCAGCCATCTGGCTGGAGGCGGTGCCACTGGGTGGATCTTAAGGTGTGGTGGTGGGCTTAAGATTTCAACCTAAAGATATGCAAAGCGTGCCTGGTCTGGAAGTTCATCTCAGCGAACCTGAAGCTGTCTGCTACAACAGTCCTACCTCAGACATTGTTCTACTGTAGCGAGCATTCTGTCCCATTCTTTTTTTAATATTTTATTTATTTATTTGCAAGCAGAGGGAGAAGAGACACAGACACAGAGAGAAAGAATCGGCATGCCAGGGCCTATCTCTCCAGCCCTCTAGCCGTCCAGCCCCTCTAGACCTTTAGCCCTGTCTTATTCGTTTTTTTTGTTGTTGTTGTTGTTTTGTTTGGTTTGGTTTGGTTTTTGGTTTTTCGAGGTAGGCTGACCTGGAATTTACTATGTATTCTCAGACTGGCCTTGAACTCACAGTGATTCCCTACCTCTGCCTCCGAGTGTTGGCATTAAAGGCATGCACCACCATGCCTGGCTCTGTCTCATTCTTCTTGACAGCTAGAAATCTCTTCTTATACAAATGCAACATAATCTATTAGCCATTCTCTGTTTCATGGACATTCAGGTTATTTCAATTTTTGGCTACTAAAAAGAATTATCTACAGTGCACACACACACACATATATACTTAAACAGCAAACATTCTCTTTTCTTATTGTTTTCATAGCACTTATCAACATCACCTCAGGGTAGCTGTACCATTTATCATTCAGAAAGGGACACTAATAGCTACACTAGGACCTAAGGTAACTGAGATGCATGATCTTGTTGCCTGACCCATTAAACATGCCTCCTGTGTTTATCATCTCCCTCCCTCACTAGAATGTAGGCTGCTGGAGGGAAGAACTGATGTGCTTTGTTCACTGTTCTTCCTCTAGTCCCCGAAGAGTGCCTGGCATGTAGCAGAACCTCACTGAATATTTGCTAAGTGAGGACAGCAGGGTGTGGTCGTCTTTAACCCCAGCAGTCAGGAGGCTGAGATAGGAGGGTCACAATGGGTTCCAGGCCAGCCTGGACTAGAGTGAGACCAAGACCCTGCATAGAAGAAAATAAAAAAATAAAAAGAATATTACCAGGGGCACGTGTGTTACAATATCATCTTTGAGATCAATTACCAGAAGCAGAATTGGCTGCACCTGGTGGTACACACACCTTACAGCGTAATTGATCTGAGCGGACTGAGCTCCATGGAGTGGACTAGTGGACACTCCCGCCAACAGTGGGAGTGGGACTTCGGCTCTCTTGAGCTGCACAGTCCTCACGTGCACCTGTGTGCGCAGATGTGCACACGCACGCATGCATCCACCTGGCATGTGCTCCTCACGCTGGCACACGCGGAGACCTGCTGCTCTGGGACTGCTACAACCAAGCCTTGAGACCTGAGACTGCTGAGCGTACTTCACTGGGTGCTGGGGCCCCCCTCTGCACCCACACTCATGAAGGTGGCTGGGACACCCTCTCCTCTGGTGCTCTTTGCACACGGGACCAACATTTGCAAATTACCTTTCAGGTCCCCAAATATCAAGCAGCATGGTGGTACCTAGCTCAGGTCTGTTTCAAGACATGTTTGACTCCTTAATCAATCAAGCCAAATCAACCATTAGGTTGATCATCTGGATATTTGTATCTATATAGCACTAGGCAACTTGCTTGCTGATTTTTCTCTTCTTTTTAAGATCTTTCTAGTAAGATGATAATATGTTTGGGAATTATATAGACAGCCTCAGAAATCAAAAATCTGCTAAGTATGAACTATTTATTCCCAGGGTGCACTCGAGAGCACATTGCTGCTGAAGCCATTATTGTTATTCTAGAAGCCAAGGCCTTAATGTTTCCAGAATGCTGAGGTGTAAAATACTCCAGCTTGTGATGGGATAAGTTAAAAAAAAAAAAATCTACAAATCCAGTCCTACAAAAATAAAAAGCCACACTCAGAGAACTCACATCAGCACTATTTTGCCCACAGTGGACGTCCACACTTATGCTGATCATAGGGACAAAGGCTTGTGTTATCACATGAGACTCTTAATTGTGCCTCTCCCTGTGGGATTCCACCAGCATCTCGGCATGCGGCAGCTCTGAAAGAAAATACTATACGGGGTAAAATGCAGGAAAGTGAAAACCTGGTCATCAAACTGCCACGCAGCTGAATTACCAGGCGGTGCCGGTGCTTAATGAACATCCCAGCGATATCAAGGAAACGCTGCCCCACAGCCAGGCAGCTCTGCTGGGTTCTGGAAATGCCTTCACGTGCTCACCTAAGAGCCATCAATTATCTGCCTTTACATTCATTTACAGATCACATGGTGCTGGGATTTTTGTGCATTTTTTTAACTATAAATGCTTGGTCTTTCTGGACATTAATCTGATTATAATTGTGGTGGAATTGGAGGAAGACTAGAGGAAGGGTCATCAGAACCTGCCACTGCCCCCTTCTGTCCCTGGCAGTGGCTCAACCCAAACAGACCCCTGACCTCAGGAAGGTACAACACACAGAGCAGGGACTCCTGGCAGGTTCAATCCAAATGGAAATTGCTGGTAACTTGCAGAAGCTGAAAAAGCAGTAATACTTCACCGAAGCCTTTTCGCCTTGCTTTCTCAAGACTTGCCTTTGATCTTTAAAAAGTGCCTGTGGCTTGCGTCGGGCCTCACTCACACATTCGTCTGGGAGGCACTGGTGGGGCAGAGGCCCAGAGCTCAGAGGCTGCCAGGACTCTCACAGGCTGAGCCCTGCACGCAGACACACCATCCCCACCATGAGCGCTGTCGGGAGTGTGAACCCAGGGCAGCAGAGATGGCCCAGAGCACTGGCCACTCCCCCCACACCCACAAGCATTCAGAAGGACTCATGCCATTGCCTCAGAATCTGCCTCTTTCCAACGTTGTCGACACACTCCCAGGCACACATCTTCCACAGTACACGCGCCAACACACACATTCATCACACGTCCATTTTCATGGTCAGGCCAATCTCTCAAGTAATCTAAGTGTCCCCAAAGGAGTAGGTTCAACCCAGCTAAGGATTGGGTCCGACTGGCTCTCATGGGCTCTTAAGTCTAACCAAGTAACCAAGATGTTGAAGACTAATCTGGGGGTGTCACAGCCCTGCAGAGACATTTGTGCCTTCTTCAAGCCTAGATCCCCACCCCCCAGGGGACATGCCTCCAGGATCTGAGCAGCACACGGCCACTCAGGAAGCAAAGAAGCAGGGGACTGAGGGTGACGCTAATGCACGGATCCCAGAGCAGATATCACCCCTCTGAGAGTGCAGGCACTTACACTCGTGACATGTTTTCCATCCACCATCATGGTAAAACCTATGGACTGGTGGCAGGTTTGGGCTGGAGGGATGACTTAGCGGATAAGGCGTTTGTCTGCAAAGCCAAAGAACCCAGGTTTGATTCCCCAGGACCCATGCAAGCCAGATGCACAAGGAGACGCATGCTTCTGGAGTTCATTTATAGGGGGTGAATGCTCTAGAATGTCCATTCTCTCTCTCACCCTTTCCCTCTCTCTTAAATAAATAAATAATTTTTAAGAAAAAGAACTAGGTTTGGGGGCTGGAGAGATGGCTTAGCGGTTAAGGCGCTTGCCTGAGAAGCCTAAAGACCCAGGTTCGATTCTCCAGGTTCCACATAAGCCAGATGCACACGTTGGCATATGCATCTGGAGTTCGTTTGCAGTGGCTAGAGGCCCTGGTGCACCCGTTCTCACATTCTTTCTCTCCCCCTCCCTCTCTCTGTCTCAAATAAATAAATAAAAATAAAATCAGAAAAAAAAAAACTAGGTTTGGAATAGTCTGTATATCTGTGCTAAAAAAAAAAAAAAAAAAAAAAAAAGAGGTGGGGCCAGGTGTGGTGGCACACACCTGCTTTCCCAGCACCTGGAGGGCTATGGAAGAAGGATTTCAAGTTCAAGGAAGGACAGCCTGAGCTACATATCAGTAATCCACCTCAAAAAAAAAAAAAAAAAAAAGAATGAGGGCTGGAGAGAGAACAGTGGTTAAGACACTTGCCTGTGAAGCCTAAGGACCCAGGTTTGATTCCTCAGAACCCACACAAGCCAGACACACAAGGTGGCACATGCATCTGGAGTTCTTTTGCAGTGGCTGGAGGCCCTGGCCCACCCGTTTCCCTCCCTCCCTCTCACTTTCTCTGCATCTCAAGCCTATTGGGTGGACCCGCTGATGGCAAACCCACCAGCACCCTCCCACACTCAGTCACCAGGAAGGTGAGGCCTTCTGAAGGTCACACCCGCTCCCCTGAAATAACTCCACAGAGTCTTCTGAGACTACTGCAAAGCCAAGAAAGGCCCCTGAAGACGTCCCGGGATCTCGGGGAGGAGCTGTGCCCAGGCACGGCCCCCAGGTGGGGCCTGCACACTTCACCGCTGAGGGGCTGAGAACGATGCCTGTGTCGTCATCACGTCCAGGCGGCGGCACTGAAGCAGACAACGGGAATGCAACCTGACAGGTTCCCAGAGAAGGGCAGAGATGAAAAGGTGTCCCCAGAAGCCGATGTGAGAACCTACATAATGTAATAGAAATGGGAAGAGGCAAGGATGGGGAAGTATGTAGCCCAGTGGCAGAGCACTTACCTAGCATGCACAAGGTCCTGGACTCAACCACAGTGCCATGGAGAAAAGGGAGGGAGGGAGAGAAGAAGGAAAATTACATTTCAGACTTCCCCCTGAGGAAAAGGTGTGTCTGGCTGGGCGGGGTGGTGCACACCTGTAACCCTGGCGCTAAGGCTGGATGATAGCGAGGTCTGGGCCATTGGGGGCTGTGCAACAAAACCTTATCTCCAAAAAAGAAAGAAAGAAAGAAAGAAAGAAAGAAAGAAAGAAAGAAAGAAAGAAAGAAAGAAAGAGAGAGAAGAGAAGAGAAAAAGAAAAGCAAAGCTGGGTTTGGAAGATGGCTCAGTGGATAACACACTTACCACACAAGCCTAAGTGCCCAAGTTTGGG
This sequence comes from Dipus sagitta, assembly GCA_036346955.1. NCBI lineage: Eukaryota > Metazoa > Chordata > Mammalia > Rodentia > Dipodidae > Dipus > Dipus sagitta. Next base: position 4,706,752 of record CM070775.1, on the reverse strand, counting down.
TGCTCAGAGCCCATTCAAAGCCAAGCGTTGTGTAGTATCCGTAACCCCAGTGCACCTATGGTGAGAAGCGAGGTGGTGACCAGAGAAGTGCCCAGAAGCTTGCAAACCAGCTAGCCTGACAAACACAACAGTAAACAGAGATCGTGCCTCCAAACAAGGAGGAAGGCAAGGACTGGCATTTGAAGTTGTCCTCTGACCTCCAAATGCACATCATCTACCCACACACACCCCAAAGAGGACATTCTCTGAGAAGCTGGAGAACACTCCGGGAGCACGTTCAAATGGTCAGGTCAGCTAATAAGCTTCTATCAATGAGCGTCCTGCTGACTGGGAAGACCTGGCTTCATCCGTGTGGGTTTGTGGGTTTTGAGTGTATGATCAAGGGGACAGGTGAGCTACTGGCCTTCTCTCTTCCAAAGGAGAAAGATTATGCATGCTGACATGACAAAGAACCAGGTGGTCATCTAGGTACCACTTAGGAAACAATTAGGAATGGCAGATACTAGGGCTGGAGGGATGGCTTAGTGGTTAAGGCATTTGCCTACAAGGCCAAAGGACCCAGGTTTGATTCCCCAGGATCCACGTTAGCCAGATGCACAAGGGGCCGCATGCATCTAGAGTTCGTTTGCAGTGGCTGGAGGCCCTGGCGCACACACTCTCTCACTTTCTCTCCCTCTTTCTCTGTCAAATAAACAAATAAAAATATTTTTAAAAAACAAAAATAAAAAGGAATGGCAGATACTGGTCACCATGGCCAGAAACTTCTATGGAGGCTGATAGGCAGTCTTTGTGCTATGACCCAATAAGAAAAACTTTTTCTCTGCTCAAAATACTTCTGACCCCAAATGTGTAGATTTTCTACAATTTCTCCTGAAGATACCAACTAGGTGTTCAGTAGTGACTCAATTCATTTCTGACACTGACCACCCAAAGAATACATCAAACCCCACAAGACTGCTCCCTGCTTCAGAGGTCAATCCCAGACAGTAGTTCCCTGGGTTCCTATGCTGCTGTCCAACTTGACTATAAGTCAGGGGTTCCCACAATCCCACATTGGGCTCAGTAATTTGCCATAATAGCTCACAGAACTCAGGGAGGACCTTCACTTACTACTCTTGGTTTATGAGAAGAGACACAAACACGTGGCCAGGTGAAGAAGCAACAGAGAGTGGAGAGGGCAGAGTCAGGAGGGTCGCCATGCTGGCAGGTGGCTACGTTCACCAGTCTGACAACTCACAAATATCACCTCATCATTTGCCAGTTTTTAGAACTTAATTTCCAGTCCTCCTCACCTTTCCAGAGGTCGTTTGGTGAGACAGAAAGTTCCAGTCTTCTAATTACATGATCTTTCTGGTGACTGGCCCCATCCTGAAATTACCTAGACACCCATCCTGTCACCTGTCACCTCATTAGCATAAACTCAGGTGTGACAAAGAGTGACAAAGGCAGATTATAGATACTCCTAACACTCAGGAAATTCAAAAGGTTTTAGGAGCTTTGTTCCAGGAACTGGGGGCTAAAACTGAATACCTATTATGGGTTAGATGAGATAGGATCTCATTTATGTGGCCCAGTCTGGCCTTGAGCTTTCTATATAGCTCAGGACAGACTCAAACTCATGAGCTTCTTGCCTCGGCCTCCCAAGTGCTGGGAATACAGGCATGCATCACCATGCCTGGCTTGAGTACATTTCTTATTGTGCCAGAGGCCCTCTGCTATCACAGTGATCATTCATGGCTTTGTGGGTAAAGACTTCAGGAGCATCTGAGAGCAATGTCTAAGGTGACACAGAGCCAAATAGGGCACTCATAGACCCAGGAGCCCAGGATGGAGGCAAGGTGGGCATCTGCACTGGACAAAGAACACAGAAGAAGACCCAAAGGCTGGGGCACACGTTTCACCCACAAAGACTGGGGTGCAGATCTCTCAAAGGCTAGAGAACAGATCTCACCCTCGAAGCCTGGGGTATACATCTCACTCTCAAAGACTGGGTGTAGATCTCATTATCAAAGGCTAGGGTGCAGATCTCTCAAAGGCTAGAGTACAGGTCTCACCCTCAAAGGCTGGGGTGTAGATCTCATTCTCAAGGACTGGGGTACAGATCTCTCTCTGTGGCCAGTGACTTTTGAGACTCTTGCTGGGCCCATGCCCTCCCAGCACTAGGGTCCTAAGGTTTCCGTTTTAGTTCAACACTCTGCACAATGCCGTGTGGGGTAGTGGTAGTGGTCAGCACAGAGCATCTTGCATACATGTGGAGTATACTCACTACCACAGCACAATGTATTGTCTCACAGATCACATGTGCAAACAGCTGCCTGAACTGAACTGCAGATGCACTACTGGTTTTCATTATTCTCATTTTTTTCTATCCCTGAGATCCTGGCAGTTGGATTTTATCCAGAAGAACAATATCCATCTCTTCTTTCTAGTGATCGGCTCATAAAGTGTCAGGATTTGGAAGTCTGAGGAAGTAGGCTGGTTTGCGTAGAATATTTATAACCTTGCAGAGGAATGGTGGTTTCTGATCTGCAGGAGCCAGGAAGGACTTCTCCAACTAGCACTGCAGGGGTCGTTCATGGCAGTATGGATCCCCAGTCATGCACGCACGCACGCTCTTCATCACAATGAAGACGTAGCTTCCATTATGGGCACACACTCTTCCAGTGCACACATGCTCCATGCCCTGGCCACAGCTGTCCATGGGGAGCGCTGAGCAGCCCTCTGCAAGGGCTCGTCCAGTGCTCACATTCCTACCCATTTTTTTCCCATGTCATCATTTTCTTATAATGATTTGGGTGCACAGCATCTAGGTGTAGCCAGTCGTCCAAAAATAAGCATGGCAATTTCCCAGCAGAGACCTCGCAGGGGCCATTCTAGAGGCTGTGATATCGCAGATGTTCTTCTCAGCATCTCTCCTCTGATTCACTGTCACCACAGAACAGATTACCTCCGCATACAAAGAGCAAGATATTAAAATTGGACATTGCTCTGCCTCTGATCTTGGGCAACAGTCACAGATGGCTTTGTGTAGAATGACTTCTATGACAGAGCAACAAGACGTACCGCTCCGAGGCTATTAAAAGTAAGGCAGCATACAAAGTGAAACTGGGAGGGCTGTGCATGCAAAAACTTTCCGGAGAACAGGAAATAAGTCAAGAGTGCTTTGCAGAGAGAAAGACACGAAGAGAGGACTGAATGGCTCCCTTCGCTAGCCTTGGGGACTTGCGGTCCTGGTTTACCAAGAGCTTGGAGCTGTCCCGGGTGCTGAACCCCACAGGTCGGAGAATAGCCAGGTTTGGCACTTAAGCATACTAAAAAGAAGAGACCAACAGTCACATCATAATAAGTGTGACTTCACCAAGTTGTGAAAGCTAGAAGAAAACACAAGAAGATGTAGTTGTCGAGGAACACTGACAAGGTCAGGGAGGCCATTCCCATCGCCTGGGCGGCCAGAGAAAGCATTTCTAAACGGGGCGTGAAAAGAAGACAAGCTGAGCATAAGTGCTGGACTTTGGGGTGGCTTTAACAACCTGATGGACCAGTGTGTCAACAATTAACGCTCTGATCATCCTCAGGAAGGTACTTCTGGTTGACTTGTATATATTTTAGGAAGTTAGGAGCCAAGTCCTAAGACATAGAAGTGATGGTTAACACACAATTCTGCAACATGAGAAATATTTTAGATTTGGTTTGCATAAGATGATTTTTTTTAACCTACTTCTTCAGCAAAACAACTGCCAAGCAGAGGTTAGAAAGAAATGTTAGCATAAATGTAAATGTAAACATCTACTTTGTGAGGGCACATGCAAAGACAGACTTTTTCTCTGCCAAAAAAAAAAAAAAAAATCACTCGTTTCTTATCTTCAAAGGGTAGCAGAGGCCTTAACCCAACTGTTGGGTTGGGAATCCAGATGTCCAACTTCATCGCACGGGTCTTGAAACTCTCTGCGTGGAGGACGGAGCGCCACCAGTGAGGATCTGGCTGCGAGTGCTGGAGGTGAAGATCATGAAAACACAAACCGGGGTTGCTCGGGAGGGGTGAGAGCCTCAAAGAGGCCGACTAGTGAGGGAGAGAAGCTGCAAACAGATTAGTGTTAGAGCCTACTGGCTGCCTAGCCACAAATATCACTTCTGTGCTTCCTGCGAAGGAATCACACAACCAATTCCAAGTGCTGTTGGTTGCTGTGTGTGTACCCTTGATCTAATGAGACACGGTTCCTAGCCAATGGGACTTCACATTGCTCAGTGCCAGCCTGGCAATTCATTTTGAATCCAACTCTTCAGCCTGTGAACCTGGTGAGTGAGAATTCTGGGTGGGCATTCCAAATCCTTCATGGCACTTTTTAAAATAAAGAGAAAAATGTGGTGGTGGTGGTGGAAGATGATGCTGGGGGTAATGGTGGTAGAGTTCAGAGGTAGGCATAAAGGTATGAAGGTGCACACCCATAATTCCAATTATTCAGGAGCTTGATTTACACAGCATGACCCCATCTCCTCCCTCTCTCTTCTCTTCTCTCTCTCTCTCTCTCTCCTCTCTCTCCCCCCCCTCTCTCTCCTCTCTGTCCCCTCTCTCTCTCTCCTCTCTCTCCTCTCTCTCTCTCTCTCTCTCTCTCTCTCTCCTCTCTCTCCTCTCTCTCTCTCTCTCTCTCTTTCTCTCTCTCTCTCAGAGAATACAAATGAATCAAGCTAGTGTCTTGAAAACTTGAGCTCATCAAGACCCATACAATAGGATTTTTAAAAATATCCCTCTGGGCCTGGAAAGATTGCTTAGCGGTTAAAGCACTTGCCTGCAAAGCCAAAGGACCCAGGTTCCCTCAGGACCCACGTAAGCCAGATGCACAAGGAGGCACATGTATCTGGAGTTTGTTTTCAGTGTCTGGAGGCCCTGGCATGCTCTCTCTCTTATAAATAAATAAAATATTTTTTTAAATATCCCTTCTGTATCTCTCTTAGGAAGAGATAAATTTTTTTGTTTGTTGAATTTTTATTTATTTATTTATGAGAGAGAGAGAATGGGTGCACCAGGGTCTCTGGCCACTGCAAATGAACTCCAGACACATGTGCCACCTTGTGCATTTGGCTTACATGGGTTCTGGCTAACTGAACCTGGGTCTTAGGCTTTGCAGGCAAGCACCTTAACTCCTAAGCCATATCTCCAGCCCAGGAAGAGAGCTAAATTCTTTATCCTTTCTCTGCCCTCTACTTTTGTTAGAAGGTCTAGGTCTCTCAATGTCTTTCCTCTTAGGATACTGAGAGCCTCGGAGTAAGCAATATACTTTGGGAGTTTGGTCCAGGGCCAATAATCCCCAAAGGGGTAAGAATTTAGGAGCAAAGTCATCTATGATGTGTAATTTTAATTGTCTACCTGATTGGACTAAGATATTGAGGGGATTCATAACACACACTTTTGGGTAGGTTTGCAATAATACTTCCAGACACAATTAAATCATGACGGCACTGGTCAAAAATCAATGGATTAAGCTCTGATGGGTTTACAACATGATGGTATCACTTAGGAGGTGATAAAAGGTAGGAAGTGGGGTCTGGGTAGAGAACAGAGAATGTAGACCACTAGATGTATGTCTTCTCACCACAGCCCCTTCCAGAATCCTCCTTTTTCTATGTTCCCTTCCCACCATGATGTGAGCTGCTCTACCACCATGATGTTCTGCCCAAGCAAATGGGGCCAAGTAACCATGGACTGAGCCCTCCAAAAAGTGAGCCAAAATGTATCTCTCCTCCCCTTTAAGTTCTTTCTATCAGGCATTTTGTCAGAGTGAAAGTAAAGCACTTTTTGGAAAGTATCAGCACCACCTCCAGTTTCAATAAATTTCCATGGTAAATACAAAAGCTCTCCTCTCCGCCCAACCAGCAAGAAAAATTTTCTTCATTAGGAGACAGAAAGAACCCTCCCCAGCAGAAATACTTTGTCTATGGTCGTTCTCTTATTGGTCAAAATGGGCAGAGCAGAGTCTGAGCCCTTGAGCACAATTCCCTGAAGCTCCACTACAGCCCATTATCTAGGAAAACTCTGTGGTCGCTATACTCACATTCTCCATCTCTTCAGAAGAGAAGGGAAAAGGGCTGGTCACTTTGACACCGGAAGCATTCAATGACATGTGGCAGGTAACGCTGGAAGCATTCACCACCGTCTCTACAGTGGGACAGGTGCCGGGTAAAATGGCTCCATTTCAGATGTCCCCACAAGGTCAGGGAAGGGCAACTGGGAAAAGCAACCTCAGTGGAACATCCATCTGTCTTCTCAGCTTCTGCTCCACAGGACAACTGCACAGAGCTCTTCAGAGGCACTGGGCTGCCGAAATGAGACAAGGCAAGCTGCTCTCCATCAACACAGGAAACCTGAATGACAGTAGTACAGGGTTTGTCTCTGACTTACGGTGGAAGGGAAAGGCCTTCTCAGGAGAGAGAAGTCAGGGAGGGCTGTGTCCGCACGCACGGGGGCGTGGGTCTGTGGTGTCGCGGGAATAAGCGAGCACGATGCTGGGAGCGTGGGCATGCGCATGACTCCTACAGTTCCAGAAGCCAAACTGCCCATTGATTTTCTGACAAGCTGCGTGGTCTTTTCAACTACCAGAACCCAAAAGATGACCCTGAGCAGCTGAATACTGTCAAGCAAGTTCAGGACGTGCACATGAGGAAGCTCTGAGCACTTGATCCAACTCTACACTGGTGATTGATCGCACTGTGATGTCTGTTCTCAGTATCACCAAGGCACAGTGGCCCCTGGGCCAAGCCCAGAGACTGCACGGCTCATTGGTTTCAAGCCAGTGTGTGCTGACTGAAAAGCTGCACTGCAGGGAAGTAGGAACTGTTGCTACATGGTTTGTTATCTACCTTCTTAAGGGTTGAGGCAAACGCGATTAATTTCTGAGACAGGACGTTTTCCTTGTGCCTTGTATTAGTTACTTTGTGTCACCATGACCCAAATACCTGAAAGAAACCACTTAAGAGAGAAAAGGTTTACCTGAGGTCACTGCTTCAGAGATGTTCCCAACCATCATGGCTGGAAGTTCTGGCCATGGTAGCAGAACGCATAATGGAAACTCCTCATATCATGGGAGACCAAAGAAAGAGCAACTGAAATCACACTATGCCTTTCAAAGCCCCACCCCAGTGACCTACTTCCACAGCTAGGCCTCATCTCCTCAAAGCTCTACAGTCTCCAGTGCTCAAAACATGAGCCTGGGTGGAGGCCATGTTCAATTCAAACCATATGATTCTTTCAAAGAACCTGAATTAGAAAGCTACTTGGGGACTGGAGAAATGGCTTAGGCAATGGTTAAGGCACGTGCCTGCAAAGCCAAAGGACTCAGGTTCTATTCCCCAGGACCCATGTAAGCCAGATGCACAAGGTGGCACATGTGTCTAGACTTCCTTTGCAGTAGCTGGAGGCCCTAGTGTGCTCATTCTCTCTCTTTATTTATCTACTTTCTCTCTCTCTCTCTCTCTCTCTCGCTCGCTCGCTTGCTCGCTCGCTCGTAAATAAATAAATGAAATTAAAAGAAAGCTATTTGGGACTCATCTGCTATTAGATTTCTTTTCTTTTTTTTTTTTCGTTTTTCCAGGTAGGGTCTCACTCTAGCTCAGGCTGACCTGGAATTCACTCTGTAGTCTTAGGGTGGCCTCAAGCTCACAGTGATCCTCCTACCTCTACCACACCCAGCAGATTTTTTTTAATTTTTATTTATTTAACAGAGAAAGAGGGGAAGAGAGAATGGTTGTGCCAGGGCCTCCAGCCACTGAAAACAAACCCCAGATGCATGTGAACCCTTGTGCATCTGGCTAACTTGGGTCCTGGGGAATCGAACCTGGGTCCTTTGGCTTTGCAGGCAAACGCCTTAACTGCTAAGCCATTCCTCCAGCCCTATTAGATAATTTTTCATGAGATACTTCCTAACAAAATAAATGTTATTGGCTGGAGATGTAGACCAATGGTATAAGCACCTGTGTGTTGTGCCTAAAGCTCTGGGTTCAATGCACCACAAAATAATAATAAATTTAATAAGCCTTATCAGGGCAATGTGTGGTTTTGTGAAAACTAAAGTCCAATACAGTTAGAGGATAGGTCACAAGCAGATTCTAAGCTCCAAGAAGGTGATCCATTCAGCACATAAAGAAGCAGCCAGAAGGCAGGTCAGTTCTGAGACTCATGCATACATGCTGCTGTCAGTACAAGTCAAAGAACTTGTCTTGTTAGACCACTTTACACAGATACTCCCCAACATATTCAATCAGCTCCTTCAAATTGATACTGTCACTCAAATTAAATCAATACTTCTTTGTGAGAGCAGAGTAAGTATTTCATCTAATAATCAACTTATTTGGTATTTGTGAAGCTGGCTGCTATTACCAAAAGGCTCTTCTCACTTATTTATATTTAACCCTCCATTACTGTGATCTTTGTATCATTGCATTCAGATAAAATGTGAGCATCTAACTTAATTCTCCTTTGGATTTCCTATGACATATCTATTTATGCGGAGTGCCCAGAAGGAGCAGGCCATGAGTCACAAGGACAGTTATGGAAAACACTTACCAAGCACTTTTAACATGTCACACTCTAGGCATGAGCCATCACAAGGACTGTCTGCTTTAATCTTTGGGCATGTCCATGAGAACAACACAGATTTGTACCCCATTTTATGGATGACAAACTGGGGCTGAGACATCATCTGATCCCTAGGATTTGGTCTCGCCTGCCTAACTCTGGAGTCCTGGTCCCAATCACTGACAGCTCCATTCCTCAGCACGAGTAATTCCCAGGGGAAACCTCTGGACCATTTCTTCCCACTGAGTCAGCAAATACTCTGAGGACCGTGGACATCCATGCTGGAATGGACCTACCAGATGGCCCGGTCTCTGCATAAGATCAACGTCACATCTGTTTTCTGTTCTCTGTGGGTGGGGATTCCTTCTGTCTAGATGTTTGCCCATTCCCTAGGAGAGCTGTACAAGAGATGGAGCAGCAACCATCTAGTGCATTCTTCAAGCAGAGGTATTTTCTGAATAAGTATAATAAGAAGGGACTAGAGAGATGCATTTGCAGTTAAAGTTCTTGCCTGCAAAGCCTACAGGCCCAGGTTTGACTCCCCATAACTCATATAAGCCAGATGCCCAAGGTGGTGCATGCATCTGGAGTTTGTTTGCAGTGGCTAGAGGCCCTGATGTGTCCATTCTTTCTTCTCTTCTCTTCCTTCCCTTCCCTTCCCTTCCTTTCTTTCTCTCTCCTCTCTCTCTCATAAATTAAAATAAAATGTTTTAAAAAGAATAAGGAGAGAATCATGTACATATAGTATGAGCCTGTGGAGTGCTTCTAGGAAAAATAAAAACCTGATATTGACATCTATTAGCTCTATGTTCCTATAGAACAGCAAAGTCTCTACACCTCAGTTTTTTTTTTTTTCATTACATTACAAAGATGTGTAATGGCTCTTTCCCTCTCAACTTGACTAGATTTAGAATAACCTAGGTGATTGGTGAGGCACATCCCTAGGGTGTGTCTGTGAAGAAGTTTCCAAGAAAGATATGGAAGGAGAAAGACCCATGCTGAATATGGGCCACACCATCCCATGGGCTAAGGCCCTGAATGGAATCAGAGGAAAGGAGAAAAGCCAGATGAGCATCCACATCCCCTCTCTCTCGGCTTCCTGGACCACCATGATGTCAGCTGAAGTGCCGTCATGGCTTCCCTGCCACAAGGGACCAAACCCCCTGAAACCGTGAGCTAAAATAAAGCTTTCCTCCTTCTGGTTGTTCCTCCCAGGTATTCTGTCCCCGTGTCCAGTAGCTAATACAATACACAGTAAGAGGTTAGGAAGAGGGCTGTAAGAAACAACATGTACAAAGAGTTCTCCAAGCGCCCAGTACAGGCAAAGCACTCCATCCTCGGTTGGGAAGATGGCTTGGCAGTTAAAAGAGCTTGTTTGCAAAGACCGCTAGCCCACGTTTGATTCCCCAGTACCCATGTAAAGCCAGATGAACCAAGTGGCACATGTGTCTGGAGTTCATTTGCAGAGGCAGGAGGCCCTGGTATGTACTTACTTTCTCTCTCTTTCTCTCTCTCTCTCCCTCTCTCTCTTTCTCTCATGTATCTCTTTCTACTTATAAAAAATAAATAACACATAAAAACTTTAAATAAACTCTTCAGAAAACACAAAGTCCTCCGTGCTTGGGTGTGAGAGGCGTGCATGGTGAGCCTGCTTGAAGCTGCCATGAGGCTCTGTTTACAGGCCCTCCAACTTCAGTGCACTGGTTGCTGTCCGTGAGCCTCGCCTGAATCTCATTCAAGTCAGGATCTTACTTAGCACCCCACACAGTTCCCAAGCCACGGTTGGCACTCATGAACTTCTGGAGACTGATTGCATATATCATTCAAGATTATTTCAAGATGGTATACTTATTCCAGCCCCAAATAACTGCACAGAGAAGGAAAGAAGATCCTAGGGGCCCAACCCTTGACTGAGCCCACAGAACCTGTGACTGAACCCACAGAACCACCAGCTGCACCCACAGAACCTTTAGCTGGACCCACAGAACCTGTAGCTAGACCCACAGAACCTGTGACTGAATCCACATGTAACTGAACCTGTGACTGGGCCCACAGAACCTTAGACTGAGCCCTCAGAATGGGCAGTGGCAGTGGCAGAAGAACCTTCACCATGTGGCCTAGTCCAACGTCTGCAATACCAGAGCAGAGTGTTCAAGTTGGCATTTTTTCCTTAAAACTATTTTGTTCCACTGGACAAGGCCCTGCATGCCTATAATCCCAGCATCGGGGAGTTCGAGGCCAGCCTGAACTACATAGTGAGATCCTGTGTCAACTGTCAAACTAGAGACACATTCAGAATTTACTTCTTTGTTGTCCTCTAACTTATGTGTCAGGACCCCATCACTTCAAATCAAATTGTGAAAATGCAAAAATACAGATCTAAACATTTTTAGTGTCTTTCATCTTAAAGAATTACACAGTAATAGTATGATAATCTAATAGCAATTGACAAGATCAAAATGCACAGTAATCATGGATGGTGCCTGATATAAGCAGTATTGCATCATCTAAGACCCCGTCTCTTTCACGACGACTTCATTGCTTGGACAGCCCCTGGTAATGGATACTATTAGGCAGAGGAATTTTTTAATTTGCATGTTTCTCTTGTAGTCATTCCTCAATAAATTTTTCTGACTTCCTTCATAAATAAGTTTCATTATTCCTAATTAAAAATGACACACATTCCCCTTTCCTGAAAGGATATCACATAGAAGATGACCTTTCTATGCAAAATAAATGACAAATGAACAGACAATTAAAAAAAATATCAGACAATGGGGTACTAAATACAATAGGGCAGATGTAAGATATTATAGGTTTTTATAAGTCCTCAAAAAGAATATTTTACAAAAAAAAAACAGAAGAGAATTTAGTTTTACTGGAATCTGAGACAAGTCCCAGCTTTTGCACAATTTATGACTGATTTTTTCATTTTGTTGTTTTAAACATGCTTTTAAGACACACTAGAAACTAGTAAAAATTGTATACAATTTAAATGATATCTTAGATAAGTTTTATTGACTTAATGCTCTGATAATAAAATTATAACAATCAGTATTACTCTGATTTATTGCAATTTCTACTTTCACTTTGTAATGGACTCGGCTGCATGGCAGAATTGAATGTAATGTTGCTGCCACCTCAAGGTCACTCGCTGAAAATGAGATGCTAACTTCAGTCTGATGCACTAATGCAGGTCAGTAACGGAGGGCTTTATGGACGGAAATACCACTTTGTGGTCACGTCACAGTAAATCTAAACTTGTATTTGCAGTGAAACAATGGGTTTTATATGCAATTTCCAATGAAAACTTACTCCAATAATGCTGGTGTGGCATTGTGAGTACCAGGTCTGTGAGGAAAAGACTTTTATATCACAGTGCAGGGAAGAGATGCCAATTCATCAACCCCAAGAACCGCCTGTGCCTCAGTGGCACATGGATGAGGGACAACCCAGGTACGGTGGCTCCTTAAAGAAAAACAGGAATGGTGCTTGAGTTTACTTTTCTTTCTAGAAGCCTCCTTGGCTCTTTCCTCTCCTTCTCCAGTCTTTCCCATTTGGTGACCTCCATGAACTTGACACTCCATCTGGATGTAATGAAATTAACCCCTAACACCAGCAAGCAGCTCCCAGAAAAGGAAAGGGCACAGCACTGACTCCCTACTGGGGATCAGTGTTTTGCCTAACAGATTGTAAGAGATCAGTTTTGGGTAACACTGGTTTGGCAAGCTGGAACTGTAAATTAGAAAAGAAGAAAATGGGGTGATAATATTTTTCACATGTTAAAATGTATGAACCTTCTGTCCAGCAATCCCTTTCTAGTAATTTTTTTTTCAGGCACATGCATAGATGTACACAAAGATGCACGCACAAGGAAACTGCAAAAGATTTCAAACCAACTAAATGTCCACCACCAGAAGACTTGTCAGTGATGGGGAGTCCATAAAATGGAATGGTGTGCCACCTTCACAATCAACAAGGCAGCTCTATGCGTACACTGAGACACGGTTTCCTAGATTATATGACCAAGTGGGAAATGAGCTTTGTGCAGTATGTGCGTATTTGCATAGAATCTCCGTGGAAACAATACAATATGCCATTAACAGTGGCTCCTTTGTAAGGGGATTGGTAATAAGAACAGGGGAATTTTCACTGTATGCCCATTTTTGCCTTGACTTCTGCAACTAGGAAGAAAAGACAGAGGAGGCTTGGAGAGAAGGGAAAGTGAGAAGGAGACACAGAAAGGGAGGCAGGGGCAGGGTACCACGAAGGACTGGGGTCTTGTTGCCCCTAGGGCTTCCTCTTCTCTGACCCAGCCTGAGCCTGAACTTCAGTCACCCCCATCCTCCTCTGACTTGCCATCCACTTTCCTCTAGTTGTCAGTTCCCATTTCACTGTCTCTGCTTCCTCACGTTCTGCCTGCCTCTCAGGATGCTCTACAGGCTTCTCCACAGGGAGGCTTAGAGCCAGCCCTGCCATTCCTGGTGCCAGTACACGGCCATGCTTGCCAGGTACGTGCTGCATGCACCCTGGATGCACAAATCGTGTGAAGAAGCAGCATTGAGATTAACAGCCCCATCTGCCATCCGCCCTCTACTGGATCTCAAGTATTCAGCAGTTGTCTGTGTTTTGCTTCTCCTCTAAGATACCACAGTGAAGAACAGGAGATCTGCCCGTTGATCAACGTTGGCCAGCATGCAGGAGAAAACATTTGGGATGAGGTTTAGAAATCTGGAGAAGTGACATGAATTTGGGAGAAAGCAATGGGACCCACAGTGTTATAGCTTGAATCTGAAGCGTTTCCCACAGGCGTGTGTTCTGAATGCTTGGTCTTCAGCTGGGTGTGCTATTTTGGGAGGACCTGGAAACTTCAGGAGGTAGAGACTAGCTAGAGGAAGTGGGTCACTGTGGGAAGGCCTGGGGGGATATGTGAGCCCTGGGTGCCTCCTGTCGCTCTACGCCTCCCTCCTGCCTTGTCCCCATCACATGCTCCTCCGCCATAATGTTCTACTCAAATACATGGGGCCAAGTATCATGGACTGAACTCTCAGAAACCATGAGCCAGGCTAGAGGGATGGCTCAGCAGATGAGGCGTCTGCCTTCCAAGCCCAACGACCCAGTACTCACGTAAAGCCAGATGTATAGAATGGCGCATGCATCTGGAGTTCATTTGCAGTGGATAGAGGCCCTGGCACCCCCATCCTCTATGTCTCTCTCTCGTGATCAATCTCTCTCTCTCCCTCTCCTTATAAATAAATAAACAAATAAAATAAATCTTTCCTTCCTTGCTTCAGTCAGGTATTTTGGTCATAGTGACACAAAAATAACTATACATAGAGTCTCACAAATGGACCCAGTGTCACACAGAACGAACCAGGTGTCCGTGCTGAGTGTCTCTGCAGAGGAGGCGACGTACCAGGCAGAGGAGAGAGAGAGGAGAAAAGCAGTGATGATCTCTAACTGCTCAGCCTCATGCCTTATTGGATTGCAATTGTTTTCCCTTTTCCCCCGTTTATTAAAACAAATCTCTTGCTACTTTCATAACTCTTTCAATGACACATCACTAAGACTGAAGCCACACTAAATAACTCAAATTCTATCAAATATCCTTCAGTCACATTTTACAAGCCTGCACAGTTCTGCTCCAAAAAACCCATAGACTGGTGGGTTTTCTTTTGTTATTAATTTGAAATGGTACAGTACAAAAGATCAGACCTTATCTCTTACCAGCCCAGTGCATTCTGTATACTTAACCCACTTTGAAAACAACAACACTATTTTTTATTATTTAAAAAGTTAGAAACAAGCCAAGCAGTGTATACCTCATCTTGAAGATAAGCCATGGCAGAGTTCCGGCACGTGGGAGTCTAATGTTTTGGCTAAGCCCCTCCAGGAAGACCAGGGGAGCATGCTAACCAGCCCCTGCCACACCTCACTGGAGACCTTTCCAAAATGGAGGAGGGTGCAGAAACTGGGCCAGAGCAGGTCTGTCAAGTCCAGGTGGAGGCTCTGTGGTGGCGTGGCCCTGGACACACCCCCTGGCTGCTCTGTCCAGCTCTCAGAGCCCGCCAGCTCTCAAACTCTAAAATGCTAATGTGAGATCAGCCAAGGACGGAAAAACAAGCATGACAAGCAAGGAGGAGAAGAGCGGCGAGGTCTAACTCTAGCCTGGAGCCCAACCAGAGAGCAAGAGGGACGAAAGAAATGCTCATGCCTCCTGCCTGTCTTCTTTCTTTCCTCATCCCTTCATCTCTTCCTTCTCCTTTCTTTCCTCTCTGATTTTTTTTCTTCCTTATTTTCCCTTCCTTCTTTCATTCTTCTTCCTTTCTTTCCTTTTTAAAAATGTTTTAATATCTTATTTATTTGAAAGCAGAGAGAGAGAGAGAATGGGTGGACCATGGCCTCCTACCACTGCAAACAAACTCCAGATACATGCTCCACCTTGTGCATCTAGCTTTATATGGGACCGACTGGAAAATCAAACCTGGGTCATTAAGCTGTGCAGGGAACTGCTGAGCCATCTCTCCAGCCCTTCCTTTCTTTTTTTTTTTTTAAGTAGTTTTTTTTTTTTAATTTGAGAGAGAGAATAGGCACACCAGGGCCTCTTGTCACTGCAAACAAACTCCAGATACAGGTGCACTTTGTGCATCTGGCTTTATGTGGGTAATTGGGAATGAAACCCAGGCCATTGGGCTTTGTGAGCAAATACGTTTAAGCACCGAGGCATCTCCTCAGCCCCCCTTTTTCCCTTTTATGAAGAGTTTTGCACAGATATGTATAGAGACTATTTCACAAGGTATTTTTGCCTCCATGTCCTCCCTTCACATTCCATGTAACCACCCGTCATCACATCGGTGTCCATGCTGACACATACGTGCATAACCACCCGTCATCACATCAGTGTCCATGCTGACACATATCTGTAACCACCCGTCATCACATCAGTGTCCATGCTGACACATATGTGTAACCACCCGTTATCACATCAGTGTCCATGCTGACACATATGCGTAACCACCCGTCATCACATCAGTGTCCATGCTGACACATATGTGCATAACCACCCGTCATCACATCAGTGTCCATGCTGACACATATCTGTAACCACCCGTCATCACATCGGTGTCCATGCTGACACATATGTGTAACCACCCGTCATCACATCAGTGTCCATGCTGACACATATGTGTAACCACCCGTCATCACATCAGTGTCCATGCTGACATATATGTGCGTAATCACCCGTCATCACATCGGTGTCCATGCTGACACATATGTGTAACCACCCGTCATCACGTCAGTGTCCATGCTGACACATACGTGTAACCACCCGTCATCACATCAGTGTCCATGCTGACACATATGTGTAACCACCCGTCATCACATCAGTGTCCATGCTGACACATATGTGTAACCACCCGTCATCACATCAGTGTCCATGCTGACATATATGTGCGTAATCACCCGTCATCACATCGGTGTCCATGCTGACACATATGTGTAACCACCCGTCATCACGTCAGTGTCCATGCTGACACATATGCGTAACCACCCGTCATCACATCAGTGTCCATGCTGACACATATGTGTAACCACCCGTCATCACATCAGTGTCCATGCTGACATATATGTGCGTAATCACCCGTCATCACATCGGTGTCCATGCTGACACATATGTGTAACCACCCGTCATCACATCAGTGTCCATGCTGACACATACGTGTAACCACCCGTCATCACATCAGTGTCCATGCTGACACATATGTGTAACCACCCGTCATCACATCAGTGTCCATGCTGACACATATGTGTAACCACCCGTCATCACATCAGTGTCCATGCTGACATATATGTGCGTAATCACCCGTCATCACATCGGTGTCCATGCTGACACATATGTGTAACCACCCGTCATCACATCAGTGTCCATGCTGACACATACGTGTAACCACCCGTCATCACATCAGTGTCCATGCTGACACATATGTGTAACCACCCGTCATCACATCAGTGTCCATGCTGACACATATGTGTAACCACCCGTCATCACATCAGTGTCCATGCTGACATATATGTGCGTAATCACCCGTCATCACATCGGTGTCCATGCTGACACATATGTGTAACCACCCGTCATCACATCGGTGTCCATGCTGACACATATCTGTAATCACCCGTCATCACATCAGTGTCCATGCTGACACATACGTGTAACCACCCGTCATCACATCGGTGTCCATGCTGACACATACGTGTGTAACCACCCGTCATCACGTCGGTGTCCATGCTGACACATACGTGTGTAACCACCCGTCATCACGTCGGTGTCCATGCTGACACATACGTGCATAACCACCCGTCATCACATCAGTGTCCATGCTGACACATATCTGTAACCACCCGTCATCACATCAGTGTCCATGCTGACACATATGTGTAACCACCTGTCATCACATCGGTGTCCATGCTGACACATATGTGCATAACCACCCGTCATCACATCAGTGTCCATGCTGACACATACATGTGTAACCACCCGTCATCACATCGGTGTCCATGCTGACACATACGTGTGTAACCACCTGTCATCACATCGGTGTCCATGCTGACACATATGTGTAACCACCCGTCATCACATCAGTGTCCATGCTGACACATACATGTGTAACCACCCGTCATCACATCGGTGTCCATGCTGACACATACGTGCATAACCACCCATCATCACATCAGTGTCCATGCTGACACATATGTGCATAACCACCCGTCATCACATCAGTGTCCATGCTGACACATACATGTTAACCACCCGTCATCACATCAGTGTCCATGCTGACACATATGTGCATAACCACCCGTCATCACATCAGTGTCCATGCTGACACATACATGTGTAACCACCCGTCATCACATCGGTGTCCATGCTGACACATACGTGCATAACCACCCATCATCACATCAGTGTCCATGCTGACATATATGTGCATAACCACCCGTCATCACATCAGTGTCCATGCTGACACATACATGTGTAACCACCCGTCATCACATCAGTGTCCATGCTGACACATATGTGTAACCACCCGTCATCACATCAGTGTCCATGCTGACACATATGTGCATAACCACCCATCATCACATCAGTGTCCATGCTGACACATACATGTGTAACCACCCGTCATCACATCGGTGTCCATGCTGACACATACGTGCATAACCACCCATCATCACATCGGTGTCCATGCTGACACATATGTGTAACCACCCGTCATCACGTCAGTGTCCATGCTGACATATATGTGCGTAATCACCCGTCATCACATCGGTGTCCATGCTGACACATATGTGTAACCACCCGTCATCACGTCAGTGTCCATGCTGACATATATGTGCGTAATCACCCGTCATCACATCGGTGTCCATGCTGACACATATGTGTAACCACCCGTCATCACATCAGTGTCCATGCTGACACATACGTGTAACCACCCGTCATCACATCAGTGTCCATGCTGACACATATGTGTAACCACCCGTCATCACATCAGTGTCCATGCTGACACATACGTGTAACCACCCGTCATCACATCAGTGTCCATGCTGACATATATGTGCGTAATCACCCGTCATCACATCGGTGTCCATGCTGACACATATCTGTAATCACCCGTCATCACATCAGTGTCCATGCTGACACATACGTGTAACCACCCGTCATCACATCGGTGTCCATGCTGACACATACGTGTGTAACCACCCGTCATCACATCAGTGTCCATGCTGACACATACGTGCATAACCACCCGTCACCACATCAGTGTCCATGCTGACACATATGTGCATAACCACCTGTCATCACATCAGTGTCCATGCTGACACATACGTGCATAACCACCCGTCATCACATCAGTGTCCATGCTGACACATACGTGTAACCACCCATCTTCACATCCAGCGTTCATGCTGACACATTTAAAAGTGCCACCACCTCATCGGTGTATCCAAACTCAGTTCTGAGAAGGCCCCCAGAAATCTGAGGCCTCCTGAGGACACAGGGTGCGTCCACATGTGAGGAGAAGAAGCAGAGCTGATATTGGACTTATGACTTCAGGGAACTGACCCCAGAGCCCTGCAAGCCAGCACAAAGATGCCAGCATGATGACCCACAGAAGAGCCCAAAGGTCAGTTTAAGAAGTGAAAGGGTTCCAAGGACAGTGCTTGAGGGTAAGGGAAGGAATTCTCTAGAAGGGAAGAACTGAAGAAACTTGATGATGAGAGACAAGGACTCTGACGTGACATCTGCCCTGATGGACACTGGTGATGGCCAATCTGACGGAAGCCTCCCTGTGCACGGCACCCCAGCAGGCGACAGTTACTGCAACTGCTGCTGGTGCGCTGGGGTTTCAAAGACTCTTATTCTGCCTTTGAGAGATTTACAGGAAATCTCCAGACAGTTAAGCTGAGGGGCTGAGCTTGTCTTTCAGCTGGCTGGAAGCCAGTCATTTGGAGGGTGGCTTTAATGCCTAGGATATGGAGTCATACAGTCAGGAAACAACCCTGACCCCAGTGAGGTCAGTGTCGTGGCCAACTACCCTGGGCTCAATTTAGAGACATAACTATGGCAACGACTGTGCCCAATCGGTTATTAGAGGAGATTTATTGACGGATATGCTTGAATAGCAGAGCCATTAATTGCAATTACCAGACAAGACACTTTGTTCATCTCAGGGAACTGAATGCCAAAATGTCCTAACAACTTTAAAATCCCATTTGCTCCTGGGCTCTCTGCTGGCCTCAGAGCACCTGCTCCCATTCCCGGTCCTGAAAGGGAGAGCACAAGGAGCACTGCTTAACGTAGACCAGCTGCAGGAGATGCCAAGAGCCAGCTGATCCGAGGCAGGAGCCACGGGAACCCCACAAGAGCCAGCTGATCCGAGGCAGGAGCCACGGGAACCCCACAAGAGCCAGCTAACCTGAGGCAGGAGCCACGGGAACCCCACAAGAGCTAGGCACCGAGGCAGGAGCCACGGGAACCCCACAAGAGCCAGCTAACCTGAGGCAGGAGCCACGGGAACCCCACAAGAGCTAGGCACTGAGGCAGAAGCCACGGGAACCCCACAAGAACCAGCTGATCCGAGGCAGGAGCCACGGGAACCCCACAAGAGCCAGCTGATCCGAGGCAGGAGCCACGGGAACCCCACAAGAGCTAGGCACCGAGGCAGGAGCCACGGGAACCCCACAAGAGCCAGCTAACCTGAGGCAGGAGCCACGGGAACCCCACAAGAGCTAGGCACCGAGGCAGGAGCCACGGGAGCCCCACAAGAGCTAGGCACTGAGGCAGAAGCCACGGGAACCCCACAAGAGCCAGCTAACCTGAGGCAGGAGCCACGGGAACCCCACAAGAGCTAGGCACCGAGGCAGAAGCCACGGGAACCCCACAAGAGCTAGGCACCGAGGCAGAAGCCACGGGAACCCCCCAAGAGCCAGCTAACCTGAGGCAGGAGCCACGGGCACCCCCCAAGAGCCAGATAACCTGAAGCAGAAGCCACGGGAACCCCCCAAGAGCCAGATAACCTGAGGCAGGAGCCACGGCAACCCCCCAAGAGCCAGCTAACCTGAGGCAGGAGCCACGGGAACCCCACAAGAGCCAGATAACCTGAGGCAGGAGCCACAGCAACCCCCCAAGAGCCAGCTAACCTGAGGCAGGAGCCACGGGAACCCCACAAGAGCCAGATAACCTGAGGCAGGAGCCACGGGAACCCCACAAGAGCCAGATAACCTGAGGCAGGAGCCACGGGAACCCCACAAGAGCCAGATAACCTGAGGCAGGAGCCACGGGAACCCCACAAGAGCCAGATAACCTGAGGCAGGAGCCACGGGAACCCCCCAAGAGCCAGATAACCTGAGGCAAGAGCCACGGGAACCCCACAAGAGCTAGGCACCAAGGCAGGAGCCACGGGAACCCCCCAAGGCCTCACAAGTGCCTCGAGAGCCAGGGAGGCACACGCAGCTCTACCCACACCCTCATTCTCTGGCTCGGGCGGGGGGGGGGGTTCTCTGTCCATCTAGATCATAACCTTCCCCAAGCAGGGTTTCTTCCATACTCATAGCTGCTTTGTCAGGACCATGCACTCCTTTGACGCTTTAAGACTTAAGCAAAGGAGGGAGGCCATGAACTGAAAGCCCTGCCTGTGTTTTGGAACCAGTAACAATCCCCACCCCACCACTTTTCAAAGAATATTCACTAGCCCATCAATAGTGCTTTCCACACAGGCACTATTTTAAGCAAACTCCATGGTATTTATTCTTAAAGTTGACATAACACTGTGGGGTGGAGAATATTACTCCTGCCACAGCTAGGAGTCACACGCTAGCAAGTGACATTAACAGTCAGGAAACAGACCCAGGCAGTCCAGATGCAGAATCTGTGCCTTAACCTCTTCTATATTGTGCTGTTTCTCTAGACATTGAAAACTGGAACTAGAAAAATATCCCAAGGGCTTGGGGTGTGGCTCAGGGGTAGAACGCTTGCCTAGCATGCACAAGGCCCAGGCTTCAAACCCCAGCAGTACAAGAGAGACATCCTAAGAGAGAGAGAGAGGACTTTGGGCACAAATACTGTGTTCCCTTGAGCTTACTTTTCATTTTTTTCTTTCAAAGAAGACTGCAAATTACACAATCTCCAATCCAGATTAAGATACCACTTGATCATCTCTCCCTTACAGAGCAAGCATCAGGACTACACTTAGCCTGAGGTCAGTGAGGCAAATGATGCTTTAGAAAAGTCTTCCGAGCAGGCCATGGTGGTGCATCCTTTAATCCCAGCACTCGGGAGGCGGAGGGAGAAGGATGATCATGAGTTTGAGGACTAGCCTGAGACTGCATAGTAAACTCCAAGCCAGCCTGGGCTAGAGTGAGGCCCTATCTTGAAAACTAAAAAACTTAAGTCTTTCCAAGAGGAAGTTTGACACCGCTGTTCCATGGAGAATGCAAACTGCACTCCTCAGACTGTCTGCCAAGGGTTCGGGGGTACAAGCATTCGCAGCTAACACAGAGGGACATCTCCATCCATGCCAAATGAACCATATCAACTGTCCCTTCATTCTACATCCCTGCAGTGGAAATAAGCAGGGGCAGGAGACCTTTGACAAATGAGACTATTCAAGGAACTACAACTTCCCATATATACCCATACATGCCACTGAGGCCCACTGGTGTTAAGTATTCATTTAAATCATAATTTCCTCAGTGGGTCCTACAGCCTACATCAATATAACTCATATGGTCCACCATTGTTTCTCTATTTGACATAATGAAAACACAGGGAGTTAGCTGGGCATGGTGGTGCCTCCCTGGAATCCTAGCACTCAGGAGGCTGAGACAAGAGGATTGTGAGTTTGAGGTCAGCCTGGGCTACAAAGTGAGTTCCAGCCCAGCCTAGGCTACATAGACAGACCCTATGTCAAAAAAAAAAAATGGGGACTGAAGATATGGCTCAGCAGTTAAAGGTGCTTGTTTACAAAGTCTGATGGCTAGGGTTTGATTCCCCAGTACCCATGTAAACCCAGATGCACAAAGTGACACATGCATCTGGAGTTCATTTGCAGTGGCAAGATGCTGTGGTGCACTCATTCTCTCTTTCTTTCATTCTCATTCTCTCACTTTCTCCCCAACTCCCTCTCTCTGCTTGCAAATAAATAAATTAAATTAAATGGCCCACAAATAAAAAAAATAAATAAACAGTGCAGAGATATTGGGTTTATGAGGTTTGAGGCACTATAAGAATGTCTGTCACTTAAAGCAAATGTGATCTGAGCCACCACTCACTCACTGACAGATTTTTCTTCACCATCATCTACTAACGCTGGACACTAGGGTGGTCCAGCATGGTGGGTGGCCTCCCAAAATTCAGTTTATGGAAAGGGGTTTTCATAAACTACAACTATGGGAAAAAAACACAAAAATTCTCCTGTGAACAAAGACATAAGGTAAAAGAATCGGACCTGGTCCCAGAGGTCAGGGAAGGCTCCCTTGAGAAACCGGGCATTTTGTTAAGACACAAAGACTGGGTAAGAGAGAACTACCCTGAGGGGAAGAACTACCCTGAGGGGAGTGGGAAGACGTAAGGAGGGCTGGGGTTTGGTGCAGCTGAGAAGCTGAAATGCACTTCTGTGAGGTTGCCAGGTGTGATGGGTCTGAGGCTGAGGCAGCACTGGGACGCCAGGCTGGACCCTGAAGGACTAATAAAGAACTGGGTCTTTGCTGGAAGCCACTGGAGACTCGTAGGCCCCTTCAGAAAGGGCAAGATGCAAGGACTATTGCTATGGTTTGATAAATGTCCCCAAAGGCCCATGGGATAAAGGACCTAAATTAAGTTACTGATAACATGCCCTTGACGGGAATATTGGGACCCCCAAAATTCCTTCATGTTTCTGAGCCACAGACCTCTTCTGCCATGTTTTCCCACCATGGTATGCTGCCTGGCCACAAGTTCAAAGCCACAAGGCTAAGAGGCCAATGAACTGAAACCAATGAAGCCATAAACCTAAATAAATCTTTTCTCTGTCTAAGCTGATCACAAGTATTTGTGACAAGAACAGAAAGCCTCACATCGACTAACACAGCTATCTAGGACATGAAACGGACGGTCTGGTACGTGTCCCATCAGTACACTCTGCTCGCCTTAGCAGGAAACTGGAAGCTAAAGAGAAAACAAAGAAGACCAATAGCAAGGGTTAAAATGAAAAAGATTTCATGGCCCATCTTAATATAATTAGAAAAACAAGATAATCAGGGCACACTTCCTAAGAGAGAGACCGATAGGGCCAGGCTTCACCACCCTCAGCTAACTCTGCACAGCTCTGCAAACAGTCTAGAAATGAGCCTCATAGCACGACTGCACCAAGGGTCAACTCACAGTCACCCACGGCAATGGGTTCTATTTTGCATTGCCTTCAACTCAAACATAAAAAGGCTATAAGGTAGCTATTATTCTTGTGCTGACAACAGCATTATTATGCATCAGTATAGCAGGGTGCTAATTTTAATCTGCACAAAAATCACAGAATTTTCCTGCTGAGAAGAACCCTAAACATCATCTGAATATTTGTGCATTTCTCCAGCATGTTCATAGAGGCTTTCATGAATACTTGATGTCTTGTTAATATGTATGTCTGGAGTGCTGTCAATAAACTGTGTACTTCTCATGGGCTGGATCTATGGCATGGTCTTTCAGGCTCCCTTACTCCCACCTGAACCCCACTAAGAGACACACATGTGCTGGTGAGATGGCTTAGCCGTTAAGGCACTCTGCTGTGAAGCCTAAGGACCCATGTTCAACTCTCCAGGTCCCTCATAAGCCAGACGCACAAGGTGGCACAAGTGCACAAGGTTGCACTTGCGCACAAAGCGGCACACACATCTCAGTATGACTGCAGTGGTTGGAGGCCCTTGTATGCCAATATATTCCCCCTCTCTCTCTCTCACACACATAAAAAATTACCTAAAAAAGAGTGTACCCAGAAGGCACCCAGTCTATTAGCTGTTAGCTGACTGACTTACTGACATCCAGCCAAAGGCTGATAGAGTCTTATCACAGCTACACAATTGAAAAACTCATCTTGTTTCCATTTAAAATAATCTGGAAAAAATATATAAGGCAGGGCTGGACCAGAGATGTGACTCAGTAGTAGAAGTGTGGAAGTTTGCCTGGGTTCAATTCCCAGCATTGCAAACAACAGCAAGTAAGGTAAAGCTGGTATGAACTGCCAAAACTTGTTTCACTGGCTTCTTAAAGAATGAAAAATAAGGGCTGGGGAGGTGGCTCAGTGGATAAGGGCACTTTCTTGCAAAGCTTGCTGGCCTGGGTTTGATTCCTCAGTATCCACATGGGACCAGATGCACAAAGTGGTGCATGCCAGAGGCCCTGACACGCCCACACGCTCACTATTTGCGCATGCTCCCCCCTCCCCCTCCCGCAGCAAATAAGTAAATATATATATAATATATATATATATATATATATATATATATATATATATATATATGTTGGTTTTTCGAGGTAGGGTCTCACTCTAGCCCAGGCTGACCTGGAATTCACTATGTAATCAATCTCAGGGTGGCCTTGAACTCACGTGATCCTCCTACCTCTGCCTCCCGAGTGCTGGGATTAAAGGTGTGCACCACCACGCCCGGCTTAAATAATATTTTTAAAAGAATGAAGAAACAAACTGAGAAGGATCTAGAACCCAAGGCTCAGCCCCTCTCCACACAGCCAAACAGACTAGGATCGATGGGGGTATGAAAGGCAACACATGGCTAACTAAAGGGTCAAGGGGGAAATAAAAATATTAAGCAAACTGGGGAGTGTTGTCATCTTGGGAGAAAGTAGTTTTCTTAGATGACACCTGAAGCTTCTTTCGCTTATTTCCTTTCCTTGATCTATGAGTGCCACCCTGGCCACCGAGCAAGTTCATAGGTCCAAGGTGACGCTCTGGATTGTGTGGTGGTCGACACTGTTTCCAAGCACAGGACAGACACCTCAGGTGAGACCTGGAGAAGTCAACCCCTAGATGTCATTGTTGCTGCAGAAAGAGTCTGCCCCCGCCCCCCCCCCAGCCTTTGAATTTGTAAATGTGAACAGAGAGCAGTCTCTCTGCACAAGCCACCGCAGTGACGGAGATTCGATTCACTTTCCCTTTCCGCACTGGAGGCCAAGTCCAGACTCTTCTGGACTTCTTAACCAAAATATAACACGTCAGTACACATTCAGGTGCGAGAAGAACTCTAGCCTTGGGAAAACTTGGCTGAAAACCCCCTATATCATCGAATGTGAGTGACATAACTGACAAGCCCATATCACAGGCCACAGCTATAAACTGAGTGCAGAGTTCTGGGTAACCCTGTCCACTTCTCCTTTGCTGTGCGTCCTTTGATGCCCAGGGCTGTCTGTCGTGGGGGTGCTGAGCCCAGAGCCACTGTGCCCTACAAGCAAAGGTCCAGTCCAGGACAGGCTGGATGAGGCAGAGGGGCTCCCTGGCCCCCGATGTGTGCTCGACTTCCAAGCAGCCACCAAAGGCTCCATGTTCTTCACCCACAGCGCCCTTTTCCTGTAAATCAGGCTCATCAGTACTTCACATACCTCGTGTCCTTTAACCTTTCGCAGCCCTGTGACACGCAGGACCCTCACTGTACAGAAAAAGAAAGGAACAGAAAGCGATGCCTGGGTGACACAGCTCGTGAATGCTAACAGCCTCAGAAGCTAAGGATGGAACCCAGTCCACAGCCTAGACTTTTAAGCCATCTGGGAGGCCATCACCCAAGTCCCTAACTGGACATCACTGTTATAACCCCCTAGGCCTGCGATGTGATGCCCTATCTTCCTAACACCATGCTTGTTTGTTCAGACAGGCTCTGTCACAATGTAGCCCAGGCTGTCCTCCTCAGTAGCCTCGGTCTCTCAAGTGCTGGCATTACGGGCGCCCACCACCTCCCTAAGATTGCCTTTGAACACCTCCTCCCGTCACGCCCATGCCTGGAAGCGCGTGTGCTCAGTGAAATCACTTTCCCATTCAGTCACTGAGCACTTGTGCCTGAGGCTTCTATATTTGAGACTCTGTCCTCAGCCAAGGAGAATATCAATGACCAAGAATGACAAGCTCCCAAGGCCTCGTGAGTGCTCCAACACACACACAAGCCCGGGCAGACATGCTGAGGCAGTGGCTGCCCTGTGACTGGTGGCAGTGGAACTCGGGCACACTGGCCTGCAGCTGGCACAGAGCCCTCCCCTGCAAAGCCCGTGGGAGATGCTTCCCACTGCCTCGGCCTCAGCTCCAACACGCCTTGTAAGCTGCACCTCTCACTGTCCCAACACCAAGCCCGTCGTGCCAGAGGGTCCTCCACCACTTAGACGTATGGCCCCTTCCATGACAAATCTGCATCCGTGTTGGTCCGTTTTCTCCTACATACCCAGATGTCCCCTGCTTAAGGCTGCTTCCCACCAAGAGCTGAGCGCAGGGTCCTCCCTGCATGTGACCCAGAAGCGGGAGCTCAAGTAGGGCAGGTAGCAACAGGGTGGGCTGTCACAGCAAAGGTCCAGTTTTGCTTGTATGGCCTGCTCATAAAGGCCTGAAGCCCTACACATGCCAGGTACTGAACATGCCACTTCCAGCTCACAGCAGTTTCACTTGGGCCCTCTTACCTTATAGTGCAGCTTATGATGGGGCCAGAAAGAGAGGGGGTGAAAACTGCTGGGTGGACTTTCTGCGAACACACACAGTACCCTTCCTCTGCCTGTGCAGATCTTTTCCTGAATGAACAGAGCACCCTGGGTACCATACAATGCCCCATAGCACCCTGGCTACTACCAATAGCCCCTATGCTTAGTCTTTCATAGCACAGGAAGAACTTAGAAGTAGAGTACTTGTTATCTCTGGTGATCCATTTATTTTTTTCATCGCTGTAACTGTTTTTATTTTATTTCATTGCAGTACTGGGAATTGAACTTGGGGCCTTGCACATACTTGACAAGTGCTCTATCATTGAGCTAAATCCCTATCCTTCCCTCTCCCTACCCCATCCAGTATTTCCTCTTTAAATTTTTTAGTTTTTTTAAATTTTTATTTATTTGCAAGTAGACAGAGAGAGAGAGGGAGAGAGAGAGAGAGAGATGGGTGTGCCAGGGTCTCTAGGTACTGCAAACACACTCCAGATGCACACACCACTTTTTGTATCTGGCTTTATGTGGGTTCTGGGGAATCAAATTCAGGTCATTAGGCTATACAGGCAAGTGCATTAACCACTGAGCAATCTCTCCAGTCCTCTTTTATTTTTTTTCAAAGTAGGGTCTCACTATAGCCCAGGTTGACCTGGAATTCACTGTGTAGTCTCAGGGTGGCCTCGAACTCATGGCGATCCTCCTACCTCTGCCTCCTGAGTGCTGGGATTAAAGGCATGCACCACCATGCCCAGCTCCCAGCCCTCATTTTTTTTAATTTTTTTTGTTTATTTTTATTTATTTATTTGAGAGCAACAGACAGAGAGAGAAAAAGGCATAGACAGAGAGAGAGAGAAAGAAAGAGAATGGGCACGCCAGGGCCTCCAGCCACTGCAAACGAACTCCAGACGTGTATGCCCCCTTGTGCATCTGGCTAAAGTGGGTCCTGGGGAATTAAGCCTTGAACCGGGGTCCTTAGGCTTCAGACGCAAGCGCTTAACCACTAAGCCATCTCTCCAGCCCCTAGTCCTCATTTTTGAGACAAGGTCTCACTAAGTTGTCCAGGCTGGCTTTAAATCTGCAACCCTTCTGCTTCAGGACTATGAGTAGCTAGTTCTATAACACCAGGCATGGCTTGATCATTTCTTGTTTTAATCCTGGGTGGAGTTGCAGGGTGAGAGAGGGTGCAAACTCCAGGCTGACTGGCCCACAAGCTTCTGGGAGTCTCCTGTCTCCGCCTCCCATCTTGCCATAAAAGAAGGAGAACAGCAGACATCCATTACTTCACCTGGCTTTCCCATGGCTTGTGAAGACCAGGACTCTGGTAGTTACATTTGCAAGGCAAGTGCTCTTACCCACCAAGCCATCTCCCAGAGCCTCTTTTTAAACGTAGACTGGTTTTCACTGTGTAGTCTGGGCTGATCTGTAATTCCCTACATAGCCCCTGCCTCAGCTCCTCAGATACTAGGAGGACTGCGGTGCACCACCACGCCTTTCCTGGTGTCCTGAGGAGGAAGGCAGTGAGACACTAGGCTGGCTCAAGACAGCCGCTGGTCGTCTATCACCTTCAGAAGAGCTGTCAAAATAATAAATGACATATTTTGAAGCCCAGGATTACCCTTCAGCTAGATTCTCCTGGATGATAGGCAGTTATCTCTCCTCTTAGCGTCTTTCTTCATTTCCTTCTTTTTCATTTGCTTCCTCTGCCCCTCTCATCAATGAAGGTCACTGCCTTAAGGCAACCACTTCTTCTAGGGAAGACTTTAGCAGAGTCCTATTCCAATCACACTAGAGGGTATTAGCTGTCAACAGGGTTTGGGGTATAGCAAATATCCCACTCAGCTGAGCTCCTACCTGGCTCTTAGGCAGATAAAGTGGCAAAAGGAAAGAGCCCTTATGGAGACCTCAAAATCTCATCTCCATTCCCTTTGCAAAGAAGAGAGTGGCTTTATTGACAGAGACGACAGAAAATTGCTTGAGAGTTCCAATAACCAGTCTGCGCTGAGGCAGAGAGACAGCCTGGCCGAGGCGAGTGCCCTGCTCCAGCGCACAGCTCCGGAGCCTCGCCAGGCTGCAGCGCCTCTGTGGCATATGCAGACGCATCTGCAAGGAGCCTCTTGTCCCCCACAGCAGCCCTTCTCTACCTCCACTTCCAGCCTGCCGCCACAATTCCAGGATCCCCACCACACATCACCATGAATTTGGGGAATTTCTGCCAGAAAAGAAAAGAAAACAACTCTTAGACTGGTTCAGAAATCCGCAGTTCACGCTCTGGGTTATCAGGACCAAGGCCCACTGCAAAGCTCTGAGACCTGACTGCATATCCAAGACTGGCCACTAGATGTCACCACCCTTGATTTTTTTTTTTTTTTTTTTTTCCAAGATAGGGTCTCCCTCTAGCCCAGGCTGACCTAAAAGTCTCAGGGTGGCCTCGAACTCACAGCAATCCTCCTACCTCCGCCTCCCGAGTGCTGGGGTTAAAGGTGTGCGCCACCATGCCCAGCTGTTTTATTTCTTTTTTAACGAAGGCTTGTTTCAAGCTCACACAATCTCCTGCCTCCATCTCCCTTAATACTGAAATTAAAGGTGAGTCCCTTAATACTGAAATTAAAGGTGAGTGTCACTCACCCATCAAGTAACTCTTTTCCAGTGTTATGAGTAGAGCTCAGGACATTTCCCATGCTAGGTAAGCGCTCCTCTACTGAGCTACACCCCACCCCGATTCATGCCCTTATTCCCAGGTCCCTGAGTATAAGACAGGACCCCCAGGCTAGAACTGTAGACTGACTTCTATCTCAGCCCTGATGTCAGAACTACTCTGCTGGCCATGTCCCAACCTCTCCAAGGGGCTTTTTCTAAACAAAACCACTGACTGAAACTTCAAGACCAATGTCAGCAAGAGAAGCCCGGCTGTCACAGTCCGCTTCCTTTCTCCTCGTTGTGGACAGCTGTTGTACATTCTTCTGCTGTATTTGACACTTCAGTAAGAAATGAAGTATGGTGAGCCTAAGGCATGTCTGTAATCCTGCCACTCAGGAGACTGGGGCAGGAGGACCAAGAGTTCAAGGCTAGCTTGAGGAACATGAAGACCCTGTTTCCGAAAAAAAAAAAAAAGAAGAAGAAGAAGAAAAAGAATGAGGAAGATGGGAGAGTGGAAGAGAGGCAAGAAAGGAAAAAAGAGTAGGGAGGGGAGAAAAGGAGGTAAGAAAGGGAGAAAAGGAAGGAGGAAGGAAGGTAGGAGAGGAGGGAAGAAAGGAAAAGGGATGTGGGAGGAGATCACAGCACAAGAGATTTTAGTCATCAATCACAATTCCAGGATCCCCACCACACATCACTGCTGAGATGACATGGGTCTGTGGTTTTTAGCAGAGAATGAATGACAGATGGATACTTGAGACCTGAACTATGATTATGAAGTATTTCTAGGTGCATATTCAGGTTGCAAAGTGCATGGAATTCAGAGATAATGTTAATTTATTACTGACAGTTATATATATATATATAACATATAATATATCATGTCTTTTAATCTTGCATTCCTTCCGACTTACATAGCACAAACTTTTCATTCATTAATAAAATCAAGTCTTGTCATTATTCTTGATGATGAAGTCCCATTTTGAACCCAGAGGACTCTCCTGTAATTAAGCTCTGCTGTGAGATACCAGACATCTGAAGCTCAAGAAAAAGATAAATTTAACTTATTTTACAAGAGAGGTGACAAAATGTCAGAGAGATGAAGCCCACCTGCTCAGCAAGATATGAAACAACTCCTGACACCACCACGTTCCTTTCCCTTTTAGCCTCACTGCTGCGTCTCACCTTCCTCCTCTCTGCCTCTTATCTTTTCCTTTTCTTCTGTTTTTCTGTGTTGTCTTTTTTTTTTTTTTTTTGTAGCACTAGAGGTTTCAACGTAGGGCCACACACATGCTAGGCACTAAGCTACATTCCCAACTTTTTACATCCTAGGGGTTTTGTGTGTGTACGTTTGTGTGTGCACACACACATATAGAAGCCAGAGTCTATGTTGAATGCCTTTCTCCCTTGCTTTCCACCTTATTTTGTGAAACAGGGTCTTCCAATGGACCTATCTCTGTGATTCAGCTAGATTAGCCGGTTAGCAAACCCCTGAGGACCCACCTGCTTCTGTCTCCCCAGTGCTGGGATTACAGGGACACACTGCTATACCCAGCTTCTATGTGGGTACAGGGGAACCTGAAGTCAGGTCCTCATGTTGGTGCGGCAAGCACATTACCTACTGAGCTGTCTCCCCAGGCCCTTCTTTGTACTTTTTATGTCGAGACAGGGCCTCACTAAGTTTCCAGGCCAACCTTGAAGTCACTGCAATCCTCCTACCTTCCTTTTCTGAGTGTATTTTTTTAAAGATCATGATAAGAATGACAAGCAGCTGGGTGGTGTGGCACACGTCTATAATCCCAGCACTTGGGAGGCTGAGGCAGGAGGAGCTAGAGTTCCAGGCCAGTGTCTCTCTCACAAAGAAAAAAAAAAATCCTGCGAATTACTGTATTTACTTTTTTAATATATAATAAAAAATAATAAGGGCTAGAGAATCAGCTTAGTGGTTAAGACACTTGGCTGTGAAGCCTAAGGATCCAGGTTCGATTCCCCAATACCCACATAAAGTCAGATGTACATGGTGACACATGCATCTGTAGTTTGTTTGCAGTGGCTAGAGGAGCTGGTGTGCCCATTCTCTCTCTCTCTCTCTCTCTCAAGTAAATATATTTTTAATTTAATTTACTAATAATTTAATTAATTTAACTATAATAAAATTTTTAAGTGAATTAAAATTTTATTTACTTGAGAGAATACAGCCATACCAGGGCCTCTTGCCACTGCAAACAAACTCCAGACACATGCACCACTTTGTGCAGTTGCCTTTACATGGGTACCAGGGAGTCGAACCTGGGCTGGCAGGCTTTACAAGCAAGCACCTTTAACCATGGAGCTGTCTCTCCAGCCCCATAGTTACTGTACTTCTTATACAGGCTGCATGTTTCATCCAATTTTCTGCATGGTACCAAAGACTTATGTGATTAATCCCTCTGCGAGAAGTCTAATCCAATCTCATCACCTTGGAGACAAGGTGCCCTTCATGAGCATCACAGCTAGAAACAAAGAGGACTCTCTCCAGTTGCAACTGGTTTGGTGTCTTGTTCAGCATGTGGCCAGTTATCACCTTGCAACTTGCTTACTATACACTGTCTTTGTGTTCCCAAAATTTAAACCATGTGCCAGTTTAAGTTATAAAGCATGGTGCGTTATCAGACCCTGTGGTCACTGTAGGAGATTCAGACCCATGATACTTGCAGAAGGAGTGAAACTGTTAACCTTATCCACTAATTAAGGACCCCAACACAGAATAATGAGGTGTGCGGAGGCAGGGATTCGGCTATCTGGGTCATCTCTCATCTGGAAACAGAATCAGATTACACAGAATGGGTGCTAGATAACTGAGTAAGCAGATTTCCTATCTGGAACACTAAATCTTACTATGATCGCTTAATTAAATCATGATAAATAACATTCTGTGGCAAGGTGGAAGGTGCTGAGAAGAGTTTCCTGAGGTGTCCACAAGTTCCATGGAATGACATCTGAACGTCTCTGCATCCCTCTCACTTAAAAAATGTTCACTGTGGGGCTCAGCAGTTAAAGAAGCTTGCTTACAAAGCCAGACAGCCTGGGTTCCATCCCCCAGTACCCACATAAAGCCAGATACACAAAGTGTCACGTGCGCCTGGAGTTCATTTGCTGTGGCAAGAGGCCCTGGTGCATCCATTCTAGTTCTGTGTGTGTGTGTGTGTGTGTGTGTGTGTGTGTGTGTGTGTGTTTGCAAATAAATAAATATTTCAAAGCATATAAAAATGCTCACTGTGATTACTCTGGAGTATTCTTGTACAAAGAAAAGATATACTAAGTGGGGTAAGGCACAGTCTGGTTCAGAATTCAGAGGCAGGAAGATTAAAGTTCAAGGCTAACCTGGGCAACTGAATGAGACCCTATCTCAAAATAAAAAGTAAAAAGAGGACTAGGTATACAGCTCAATAACAGAGTGCTTGCCTAGTATGCATGAGGTCCTGGATTCCGGCCCCAGCACTAGAGAAACACATGGAGAGAGGGGCTGGGAGATATCTTTGTGTTACAGGCTTTCTGAAGTTGTCTGGGATTTTTCTATCAGATTCTGCATATTGCCCCTTCTCTCCTAATTGTTTTTGGTTTTTTTTTTTTTTTTTTTTTTTTGAAGTTGCATGTCTTAGTGTTAACTCCTAATTCTTTCATTAGCATTCCTTTCTGCCTGCAATGATTTGCTCCTCTGCTCCTTCCATTCCTTCTGTATATGGAAGGGTGTTGGGAGTAGCTATGGAAACTCCAGTAACAAACAGACCCCAAAACCGAGTGACTTGCTGTACATATCTATCCTGGGTCAGCTAGGGGCTCAGCTCACCACTGTCCAACTTTATGATGTAGGGCTGACTGGGTGGCCACCATTTAAAAAAAAAAATGCCAGTCATCGAACCAGAAAAAAACAGGGTATCCTAGAGATTAAACTGCTAATCAAAGGCAATTACAGGGGGCAATTCCACCCTCACTCTGGACACAGCACATTAGCCTGTATGAGTCATGAGCGACAACCACATGTCACAACCACGGAAGTTTGATCTAACTATGCCAGAAGTGGCAAGTGACTGGTGGATACCAGAATGACCACAGGGACTTCACAACGGAACATTCACTTGTTTCCACTTACTTTATTTCTTCCTAAATTGTATTTTCTGTGTGTGTGTGTGTGTGTGTGTGTGTGTGTGTGTGTGTGGTGGAGGATGGAACACAGGGCCTTGTGCACACTAGGCAAGTACTCTACCATATAGCCCATTTCTCTATGAAGTCTGTGCTCTCTTCCCTGACCCAGTAACTTTCTGACTTGGTCTTCAGTTACAAACTAGAACTGTTTGGTGTTTGTTGCAGATACTTCTTCTGGCTGGGACAAAACACCCAACCAGAAGCAGCATATGGGAGGAAAGGGTTCGTTTCCGCTCATGGTTTCTAGGAGAAGCTTTATCACAGCAGGGAAAGCACAGCACAAGCAAGACAGCAGGAGAAGGGTGTGGTCTAAGTACCAGGCCTGGAGCTAGACTGAAAACCCTCAAGGCCACCCCCAGTGACCCTCCTCCTCCAGCAGAGCTCCACCAGCTGGGGACTGAGTATGAGGCTTACTCACAAACACATGAGGCTGTGGGGTACTTTACAAAGTGCCACAGGGCCAGTCACCTAAGGACAGGGGTTTTCATATCTGTTGCTAGCTCTTACTTTCACCATCTTCTGTTCCCAGTGGCCCTTGGGTTTTTTGTTGTTTGGGGGGGTTTTGGTGGGTGGTGTTTTCTGTTTGTTTGTTTTGTTTTTTGCTTATTTCCATTTTTCCATGTTAACCTCCTGCTCCATTTCGTACTTGTCATTGAAAACAATTACTGAGCCCTTTGTTTCTATTTCTACTAGCTATTTGGTCCCAATGGTAAAGGATCTTGTGGGATGGCAGAATTCTCTATTCACTGGCTTCACAACATTATTAGTGGTGCAGAACCACGTTTTAGGAAGAGGAGGAGGGACAAGGAACTGGGCAAATTGGTACTGGCAGTCCAGAAGCCAGGGCCTATGACAGTGGATTAGACAGGGAGAGGAGCCTGGTGAGAGCTGGGAAGTGAGGAAAGTGCAAGGGGTGGGGGTAGTGGGGGTAAGAAAAAGTGTGTATGTAGAAAGGAGAGGATGTGTATGTAGAGAGAAGAGGGTGTGTATGTAGAAAGGAGAGGGTGTGTATGTAGAAAGGAGCAGATGGGAGGCTTAGGCTGAGACAGAGAGATACAGCCAGAGATGCAGAACAGAGAACACAGACCTTACTTCAGGAAAGAGGGCCAGAGGAAGTGAATGAAATCTGGGGGGCTTTTATGCCCATGCCCTCGGGGCATGGCAACTTGCCCTGGGGAGCGAGAATTCTTGGGTGGCATGGCCCTGCTCCTGGCCAGATGCTAAGGGGAGGGATCAAGGAAGAATTGGTAGAGCTCTGAGATGCTGACGTGCAGAGGATTTTTTCTAAACAGTTCAGTCTAGCAGTTATGAAATGAGATGACAACCCTAATATACAAAATGCAAGACTTGTCACCACTGCTCAGCTAGGGCTTCCAACTCACTCACTGTATCTCGGGATTGAAAATTTAACTGCTCAATGTGGCACATGCACACAAGAGAGTGCATGCACGGCGTCTGCCTATGCGCTCATGTTGTCTCTCTCTCTCTCTCTCAAATAAATTTTTAAAAAATAAAAAATAAAATAAGGGCTGGAGAGATGGCTTAGCGGTTAAGGCACTTGCCTGTTAAGCCTAAGGACCCAGATTCTATTCCCCAGGACCCACATAAACCAGATGCACAAGGCGGCGTATGCGTCCGGAGTTCGTTTTCAGTGGCTGAAGGGCCTGGCGTGCCCATTCTCTCTCTCTGTCTCTCTGCCTCTTTCTCTGTCTATCTGTCCCTCTCAAATAAAATAAATAAAAATAAACAAAAATTTTAAAATAAAATAAAATAATGCCCCAACCAGATAAAAGAGTGTAGCTGTGGAAAGACAGCCATGGGGTGAATGCAGTGATGAAGAAAGCCCACGGTGGGTTTGGACCACAGCGCATCTGCATGGACGTCCAGACCCACAGCAGCGCGGGCCGGGCAGGAACAGGGGAGAGCAGGATCACTTCCGGTCGCTCCCGACCAGCAGCAGCGGCCCGGCCAAGCCCCCATCCTTCAGGGCGCCAGCCCAGCCCCGCAGGGACCCAGGGCGGCGGGGGCGTGGCCTGCACGACGCCCCGCCCCCTCCCGCGCACGCACACCGCGCGCCTCCGGCGCTCACCTGACCTGCCCGCGGCTCACGTGATCCGTCTCCGCGCCGCCATCTTGCAGCCTCGGCGGAGGAAGGGGAAAGCGGGGCCGACGAGGGCCGGAGAGCCAGGAGCGAGGCGGGCGAGGACGAGGGCGAGGGCACGGCGGGGTCCCGGCCGGCCATAGGAGGCTCGCGGAAGCAGCAGCCCGCCGCCGACCTCAGGTACCGCGCCCCGGGCCGCCCCCCTGTACGCTGCGCGCCGCCGCCGGCCGTGTGCATCCTCGTCGGGCTTCCGCCGGGCGGCGTCGCCCGCCGCGGCAGTTCCGTGTCCCAGCTCCCGCGTCCTCCGTGCGGCCAGGCCCTCGCGGACGCCCCGGGATGGCCCTGCCCGCAGCATCCTGTCGGCCGCAGCCCGCTCCTCTCCACGCCCCAGGCCGCCCTTTTCCTTCCTGCGGGTGGAAGTGTCGACCCCAGCCAGGCCTTCTCCCGGGATGGAGATGAGCTGTGCTGTCTCCGCATCCCGGGCTCGCCGCTGCTCTCCATCCTCACGCGGGTCCAAGCCCTTGAACCCACTACGTCAACCCTGACCTCCCCGCCCTTTCCCATCCTCTCCGAGGGGGTCTGATCACAGCCCTCCCCCCGAGACCTGGGGCCTCGGATGAGTTCCACCCCGGGGGCATCCTCAGGCCTAGGTGATGGAAGTTCACCCAGACCACCCTCCCAGCCCCAAGGCGGCCTTCTGTAGGGTTCGTGCTGTGAGACTTGCAGTTTGGCTCAGTCCACATCGCTCTTATCAGCTCTTATCAGGGCAGTCTCGGGATTTACCACCTTTTTTTATTGGAGTTCGTACTTTCTTCCGCACGCCAGTCTCCTGGTTTGGATTGCTTTATTGATGAAAAGAGAAAGCCTTGACCCTTCGTTCCTTCTCTTTACCACCGTAAAGAGTTGAAAATTAACTTCAGATGATGCCCCCCACACCCCGGGAATTTTGCTTAACTACACTGGCTAATTTAAGTTGTAGCTGAAAATGAATAAGCATTCTTTGATCTTTTAGGTTCCTTTTAGCTAGTATAAGAAATGGGAGCAAAAAAAAATGGAGGTCCTTGGCTAGAAACTGCCTTGGGAAATATATAGGTCAGGCCACACTGTCATATCTTCTTATGCCTACTGTGTTTTGTATAATTTGCATAATCACCCCTTAGCTTTTGCTTCTGGTTAGATTAAAATAGTAATATGTAATTTCTTGTTCCATACTGGTTGGAAATTTATGTCAGTAAAACC
Organism: Dipus sagitta; assembly: GCA_036346955.1. NCBI lineage: Eukaryota > Metazoa > Chordata > Mammalia > Rodentia > Dipodidae > Dipus > Dipus sagitta. The sequence continues at coordinate 4,669,807 of CM070775.1, read as the reverse complement.
AGTGCTTGACCAAGTCAATTACGTACATTTGGGGGGTACATCAAAATACACAATTGTTGGTTTCCAGAGCTGTTAATTTGTAACTTCTGCAAAACCTCAAGGGTATTTTTCAAATAAATTATGTAAATTTGCGTCACATAATTAGGTTGCACGATACGAATTACTTTTTTGGTGTGGAGACGTGGAATTTTTTTTTCACTGCCAAAATAACTCATCACTGTGTTGCACCCTGAGAGAGAGAGAGAGAGAGAGAGATGTTTAATATTATACACTTTCATTCTTGGCCACGGCTGCATTGTGAAGATTAGTCCAAGGGCCTGTATTAATTTCAGGAATTGATTTGAAAGACACTGGCTCTGCCACTGAACAGCCATGTAACCTTGGGTAAGTCGCCTCAGCCTCCCTGAGTCTCCTTATTTGTAAAGTCACGTAGCAGCACCTCCATTGACCCTCTGTTGAATGAGTCTCTAATACACTCACGTCTAACACGGCCTGGGCAGTGTGGTGGGACTTTCTGCATGTTTGCTGTCCCTGAGGACTGAAAGGGAAATGGCTGCATTAGAGAAAGCATGATCTTACAGTCAGATTGGCCTGGGCTCCAGGTCAGTGAGCCTCAGATGTATCACTTTACATCTGAGAGGGTTCTAATGTCCCTGGAAGGAGCAGCCATCACCAGTAATTAATTACACAAATATCACAGAACATGTACACAGGCCCTCCACCCCATTTGTGCCCCTCAAGGAAGAGGACTTACTCTTTCATTTGTATGCTTCAGCACTGTGCTTGGCACATGGTAGGTGCTCGATAAGTTACAATAACTCTGAATATTGCCCACTGTTAGTTAGACCTTATGTCTTTATATTTATTTATTGGGGGGGGGAGCCAGAGGAAGAGGCAAAGAGAGAGAGACAATGGGCACACCAGGCCTGCAGACACCACAAATGAACTCTAGATGCATGTGCCACCCTGTACATCTGGATTACATGGGTGCTGGAGAATTAAACTTGGGTCCTTAGGCTTCACAGGCAAGCCCCTTAACTGCTAAGCCATCTCTCCAGCCCTAGACCTTAATGTCTTAATTATAGCTGCCAAATTAGAACATCATCTTGGGCTAGGTACCAGCCAAGAAACTCTGGACTATGATACTTATATATACTCCTGATGTTTGTACTTTTTTTTTTCTTAGTGAAAATCCATGATTATATTGAGCTAAGATTTGAAATATATTACAGCTAACATTCATAAGTTGTAAAGCATAAACTTTCTACAGACAATGTATTGTTCAGGGCCTTGAAAGTTTATCCAGCACACCCTCAAATGCTTTACATCAGAAGAATCCAAAACCTACACAGAGATCATGACCTGCCTGAGGTCACACAGCTATCTGAGGGCACTTCAGAGGGGGGACCCTACCCCCGTTGACTGGAGATAAAGAAATGTTTTGTATTTTAGAATTGTGAGAATCTGAAAAAATGAGGAGTGATATGACCCTAATTTTTCTTGTACAGGTGGGGATCTCCCCCCCCCATAGGAAAAGAACAAATCCTTAGTCTGAAAGTTATTTTTGTCATCTTGTGCTGTCTTTGTGTATACACAGAAAAGTACAGCCTTTTCTCCATGCCCACGTGAATTGTTCAACTTGATTTTACTTGTAACTATACTGCTAAAACTAAAGGGAACTAATTAAATACATAAAACAGATAGCAAATTATACAGAAATGAAGACAGTTGAGTTTGTTGCCTTTTCTCTGTAAAGACATTAATTATAAGCTTTTGCCTGTGTATTAGTCGAGGAAAGATTTGAGAGACTCAGTGGGAAAGGTCATAGAATGTTTCTGGGCTGAGAGACTTGTTGATCTGTAATAAGTTGATGTGCTTCTTCTAGTGGTTGCAAACAAGAAGTGGCTTGTATATTGACCCCTCTACTGTTTTGGTGAACCTTCCTATACAGGCATTTTTACTAATGCCCAGAGAGCGTGGTTCCCACTTTGTGTGTCTGTATGCATGTGTGCAGGTCATGTGAGTGTGGCAGCCAGAGGACAGCCTTGGGTGTGTTCCTCACATGCCGCCAACCTTTTTTTTTTTTTTTTTTTTTTTTGGAGAGAGATTGAGAATGGGAGTGCCAGGGCCTTCAATCACTCCAAATGAACTCGACGTGTGTGCCCCCTTGTGTGTATGTACTACCTTGTGTGCTTGCATCACTGTGTGTCTGGCTTACGTGGGACCTGGAGATTTGGACGTGAGTTCTTAGGCTTCACAGGCAGGCACCTTGACTGCTAAGCCATCTCTCCATCCCCCTCCACCTTTTCTTGAGACAGGGTGTCTAACTGGCCTGGGACTCACCAGGTAGGCTAGACTGGCTGACCAGTGAGCCCCAGGGATCTGCCTCCCTGATGCTCAGGTAGGTACAAGCATGTGCTGCCACACCTGGCCGGCCTTCCTTCCCTCCCTCCTTCCCTCCCTCTTTTCCTTCTTTTAATGTGGGTTCAAGGGATCAAACTCACATCCTCATGCTTGCAAAGCAAGCACCTTACTGACTGGACCATCTCCGTGGCCCTGCTTTTCCCACTTTAAAAAGATGCTACCACAGCTTTCTTGTCAGTTTTACCCACAGGTGGTGACGTGAACAGTACTAGGAGTGTATTTACAGAGTTGTATTAGACTTACACAGGCAGAGGACAGGGGTAGTTCAGCTAATGGAAGGTAGCAGCCTCGGGAGAAGGGCAGTACCAGAACTCAAAGTGCAGTCTGTCCAGAAAGAGGAGGCCTGAGCACAGCCAGTCCAAGGTGACCTAGAGTGGGGAACTGGGACACTGACTGTCCTGCCTCTGTTGTGTCCCTCTGTGCGTCGTGGCTCTCCATTGGCAGAACCCCACAGAAAGCTCAGGTGCTCAGTGATGGAGTCCCTCCTGGAACAGTCTCTTGGTTAGAAGCCCAGAGGACAAAGGGGTGGCACTTGCCTATGTTTGAGATCCAGTGGACACCCTACCGGTCTAAGAAGCCTTTTGCGTACTCTCCCATCCCGAAGGTACCTTGCAGTCTCTTAGGTTTGGCTGTTGATGCCCCTCTGATCTTTTTACCTTGCCTGCTACTGAATTGTCAAAGGCTGATCACTTGTGTAGCTCCTCACGGTGCTTTCTTGTCCATTCAGTTTGGCTTTCAGCCTCTTGAGTACTAAGTTGAAAGTACTCCATCCTTCTGTGGTTTTTTAAAATATTTTATTTATTTACTTGTTTATTTGCAAGGAGAGAGAATGGGCATGCCAGGGCCTCCAATCACTACAAATGAACTCCAGATGCATGTGCCACTTTACATGGGTACTGTGGACTCAAACTCAGGCTGTCAGGCTTTGCAAGCAAGTGCCTTTAACTGCTGAGCCATCTCTCGAGTCTACATATGTTTTTTTTGTAACTTCATTGTGAAAAGGCTTAAGCATTTCGACAAATAGAAAGAATAATATAATGAATAGTTATATCCTCGCCACCCAACTTCATTAACAGAATTTGTCATTCTTTGTGTTTTTTACTACCTTCTCCACTGCCACGCTCTCCCATCTGATAGTCATTTTGTTAAGCTGCATTTCCATCCATCTCTTGGAGTCCAGGGATAGTACTCAGGTTGTTTTGGTCCATGTTGCAGTTGTTGAGCCTTTGGAATTTCATGTCTACATCTCTTTTATTCAAAAGAATGTTACTTCATTTGATACTACGTATAATGTGTAGAAACAATATATAGCCTACATAGTCATGCTCTATATAATATATATGAGATTATATGAATGGTCTAATGGTGAAAATTTTTAAAGTTGTCTCTACTGACTGTTCCTCCTTATATATTTTATTATGATCTATTTACATAACCTTTTGGTTAACAAATTTTTCTCTCTTTTTAAAAAAAAGCATTTTATTTATTTATTTGAGAGAGGAAAAAGAGCCAGATTGAAAGAGAATGGGCGCACCTGGGCCTCCAGCCACTGCAAACGAACCACAGACACATGCACCACTTTGTGCGTCTGGGTAATGTGGATCCTGGGGAATCAAACCTTGGTCCTTTGGCTTTGCAGGCAAGCACCTTAACTGCTAAGCCATCTCTGCATACCCCAGACTTCTCTTTTAATGAGTCTTGACTTGGTCAGTGACTTTGCATGCAGAACAAAACTAGTTTTTCAGGTGTTTCTTGATGTGTTTTCTATTGTCATATCTGTTTTATGTTGTCATATCTGTTTATCTGTTTTATAGCTGTCTTACTGTACTTATCCCCAAATGGATACAGCTTTTAAAATGAGATAGTTACATAAATGTTCAGGGGAGATTGGAGCATCTGCTGCAAGTCTCCATTGGCTCCTCCTGCCTGAGCAGACATAGCTGTAACTGTATGTCTTGTCAGGTTCTTCTTAAGATAAGACCTCCTCCTCTTCCTCATTCCACCTCACTTGTTTGTCTAAGGAACACACTCAGTTACCCAGAGGGAGTAGTTTTCACTGCTCTGTCTCTGTTACAGCATTCAGTGGAAGAGATAGCAGGGTGTACGCATGTCTGTTGAACAAACATTACTGTTAACCTCCAGGTTATCAGTCAACCTGCATGATGTGACACTTCCTGGGTGAGGAGACTTTGGATCTAATTAGAGCCATGCCTTGCTGGAGAAACTGAATGACTGGCAGTTCCTTTATCAAAGTGATGGTTGAACTGATTTACATTTAACGTTTGAACTGGATAGTGCAAAGAGCCTTTAATTGACCATAGAGGGGATCAGGAGTCACAGCTTCCTGTTTCCTTTGGCCTATATATAAACTGTGGAGTCCAAAGACAAGGAGATAGTTAAGAAAGCCACAGAAGTCCGCCCGCCCGCCAAAGAAGCAAAGTGCCCACCATTCTCTGTAAGACTTGTAGGCACAGGACTTGTTCTAAGAAAGATGAAAAGAAACCTGAGAGGTGTTTTAGGAGAGCCTGGCAGAAGAACATCGGACCTTGGAGCTGGGTGGCTGCGTTGTGACAGCTGTAGGCTATGCTCCCTCCCTCAGTGCAGTTATGGGAGTCCCTAAAAGAGAAAAAAGCAGGTCCCAGGAGGCAGCATATTAGCTGAGTGAAATGTTTGCCTCTTCCTTACTGTGGATCGTTTAGGGTTAGAAAGCTCATGCCGGAAGAAGTGGGGCCCACATCCACAGCGTGTGTGGGGCAGGGGAGTTGGCTGTGCTGCTGGCCGTGGGCTGACGGGCTGTTTCCCTGGATCAGCCGCGTGAAGTTCATGGTCTTTGGTTTATAGCTCAGGCCCCTGAAGATTCTGCTCACATTTATTGAGTGTTGTGGGGGGGGGAGCCTAAACTTAAAAGATGTGGTCCAAGTCATCAGTAAGCCAAAGGAAAGTACAGCCGGGAAACAGCGCGGCAGCGGCCTTCTGCTTTGTGCCGTGCTTAGTGACTGCCGCACTGGAATGCCATAGCTCTGCTCGCCTCTGCACGTGGAGTTCCAGAACACTCTGTCTCCAATGCCCCTTTACTGTTCATAACGAGATACTGGTGTGGGTGTGCGTGAAGGCTGACCACTAATGTGACCTCTAGGAAAAGCCACAGCGTAGTCTGTGGTTTCTCTTTAGGAAGTAAAAAGAGGAACCAGCCACTGCTTCTATGTACTTTCTTGTGCACAGCACTTCCCAAAATCCGTATCCTTCATAGGAGGTTACATGAATGTATCTTCACAATTCAAAGCTTTGGGGAGGAAACCTTTGACTTTAGTAGTCTAAAATCAAAATTTGGTGTAATTTCTCAAAGAGTTGCCTCAAGTCATGACGGCTTTGCAGCACGCATGGTGTCCGCGTTGCCTGCTGCTTCCACCGGCTCGCTCGGGATGGGTGCGTTCTTTAGATAAGGATTATAGTCACTAGTTTCAGCGCTGTGCAAAAGGAACGGTGTGCTGGTTAGGTCAACCTAGTTACTAAAGGCAGCAGAAAAAAGCAAAAAAGTTACTAAAGTTATTTCCAAAGAAATGAGTAAGCAACAGCAAGGTGTCTATCAGTGCTGTCACAGGAGAGAGAGCGCTGAGTACTTTAAGTCTGTGTGTTGCAGACAGGAGGGTACCTTGCTTTGGGAGCTCCCAACTTAGAAAATACATAGATTAGGTACTAACAGTGCCATTTATTTTCTGAGTTCTGTACATTCTTTTTTTTAGATATGGAAGAAAGCAGCAGTGTCGCCATGTTGGTGCCAGATATCAGGGACCAGGAAGCTGTGTTGACTGCTGGAGGAGCCATCGGTCCTTTGTTGGAAAGTGATGAGCAAAGGAAGGTCAAGGCAGATCCGTTGATCCATGTTATCCAGAAGCTAAGCAAGATAGTGGAGCATGAAAAGTCACAGAAATGCCTTCTGATTGGGAGAAAGCGCCCCTGGCCGAGTGTGACCGCCTGCTCCCTTGAAGCCCAGGGCCTTGTGAGGTTCCCGCTAAAGTAAACAAGTCATCTGCCACTGAGATGAGAAAGGATGAGGTGTCACGGGCAAATTCCACTTCTGATTGTCTTGCCCCTAACAATGGGAAGGCCATGTCCTACCAGTGTAGCCTTTGCAAGTTTCTGTCACCGTCCTTCTCTGTTTTGAAAGAACACATCAAGCAGCATGGGCAGCAGGATGAAGTGATACTCATGTGCTCGGAGTGCCAGGTCACCTCCCAGAGCCAGGAGGAGCTGGAAGCCCATGTGGTAAATGAGCACGAAAACAGTGCCACCGCCCAAACCCAACCCAAAACCCAGCCGTGTGTGAGCCACTCCAGCTCCTGTCAGAGGACCACAGAAACCAGGAGTGAAACCATCACAGACATCCCAGTCAGTGTGGGCGGTGCACAAGCTCATGCCGCGAAAACAGCCGCGCCTGGGGCTGAGCTGGGTCGGAGGAAGTGGTATGCGTATGAGCAGTACGGCATGTACCGGTGCCTGTTCTGTAGTTACACTTGCGGCCAGCAGAGAATGTTGAAAACCCACGCTTGGAAACATGCAGGGGAAGTTGACTGCTCCTATCCAATCTTCGAGAATGAAAACGAGCCCCTCGGCTTACTGGATTCCTCAGTGCCTGCCGCGCCTGCTGGGGTCGAGGCAGTGGTCATCGCCATTGGAGACAGGGAGCTGAGTATCCACAATGGGCCATCGGTACAAGTGCAGATTTGCAGCTCAGAGCCACCACCTTCCTCACCGTTAGAACAGAGGACAGAGGAGGTCGCACACCTAAGCCAGTCAGTTACCCTTGACCCTAACGAAGAAGAAATGCTGGAGGCGATGTCTGATTCCGAGGACAACCTGTTTGCTGATAGCCTGCTCTCGTCAGCACAGAAAATCATTAGCAGCAGCCCTAACAAAAAAGGTCATGTCAACGTCATCGTGGAACGTTTGCCGGGTGCTGAAGAAACACTTTCACCGAAACACTTCCTCATGAACGCTGAAATTGAAGAGGGGAAATCCCTGAGCCCAGCAGAGGCCCAGGCAGGGTGTGGGGGGACTGGGTGGCAGTGGCCATGCTGACGACTGTGCTGTTGACATTGGGGGGTTGATCATAGGCTGGAGCAGTGCAGAGAAAAGAGACAGTGAGTTCAGCAAAAGCCTAGCTTCGGACGAGAACGCGCCACCAGGGCGAAGAAGAACAAACTCTGAGTCTCTCCGGCTCCATTCCTTAGCTGCAGAAGCCCTTGTCACAATGCCAGTAAGAGCTGCCGAGCTCACCAGGGCCGGCCTGGGCCACTATGGGGACATAGCTCTTTTGGACCCAGACACTGGCCAGAGGCAAGTCAATAGTCCACTGGCAGCTTATTCCAAGATCATGTCGCCACCTAAAAACTCTTCAGATGGACTGACGAGTTTTCACCAAAGCAGCTCCACGTTGGTGGCACTCCCGGAGGATAGGCAGGAATTGTCAGACGGACAAGTTAAGACGGGCATCAGCATGTCCCTACTCACCGTGATAGAAAAGCTGAGAGAAAGGACAGACCAGAATGCATCAGATGACGATATTCTGAAAGAGCTGCAGGACAATGCCCAGTGCCAGCCTAACAGTGACGCGAGCCTGTTGGGTGCCAGTGTGGTGGAATACATCCCGAACGCCGCGCGGCCCTACCGCTGCCGCCTGTGTGACTACACGAGCGGGAACAAGGGCTACATCAAGCAGCACCTGCGAGTCCATCGGCAGAGGCAGCCCTACCAGTGTCCTATCTGTGAGCACATAGCTGACGACAGCAAGGACTTGGAGAGCCATATGATCAACCACTGTAAAGCCAGAATATACCAGTGCAAGCAGTGTGACGAGTCTTTCCACTACAAGGTGAGTCGTGGTGGTTGACAGTGGAAAGGGAACTTGGTGGATGTAGTCCAGCTCCTCGTTCTACATACCAGGAAATGGCTCCAGGAACGTCTGGAAGTTGCCAGGGGCGGGGGTGCAGTAGTACTGAAGGTGAGACTGCAGCTAAGCCCTCAGAAGCGCTCCGCACTCTTCCCTTGCTGCTGCCCGCTCTGTAGGAGCCTCCGGGCTTGCTGCTTTTGCGTTTCCGTATGATCTTACAGAAGTTGAGTTCTAGTTATACTTGAGTGGATGGTGGATTGACATCGTGAACACATTTAACATATAGATGTTACATCAGCACACACAGAAACACACATATTTCTCATCTTAATTGGCCTCAAAATGCAAGTCATACAAGGTGCTCTTCAACCACCAAAAGGTGGTGTGTCATGGTGGAAGGGGCTGGGTTAGCCTTGCTGAGAGGCAGCCAGTAGAAATGTAGGCTCGTGTGCGCTGTGGTGGACAGTTAAGGGCCTTGCACGCGCTGGGCAAGTGAACTACATCCCCAGCCCTCCTTTTCTTTAATGACAACCTCCTCACAAGTCTACAGCGTGCCCCACTCATAGTCCCCTCCCCCCACCTTCCCTCATTCTCCCTCCACTGAACCTCTTCTTTGCAACCACTCCCTCTTCTGTTTCGGTGTCTTTCTTTCCCCTTCTCCATCACAGCACATTGATGGCCCAGTATGATGCAGGTCTTGTGTAGGTGGCAACAGCCACTGTGAGGCCACAAATGCAAACACCTGCGTCTGGAAGACAGTGTCACACAGCACTCCTTCTCACCCCTTGGCTCTTCCATTCTTCCTGAGCCTCAGAGAGAGTGATAGAGATGCCTCTTAGAGCTAAACCCTCTACTGTCATTGATTGTCAGCACATTGACACATTTTGAGTCTTCCCAGTACTCACCACCACCTGCAAAAAGAAGCTTCTCTACCCAAAAGTGAGAGCAGCACTAATATATGGACATAAATGTAACTATGAAGAAGGCAGTTTGGTGGACATACTATATACCTGTAGCCTAACAGCAGCTTCCCCACCTCGCCACCTCTTGGTTGTGTGAGACAGTCTTGCTCTTTGTTTCAGGCTGGCCTTGAACTTGTAGTCTTCTTTACTCAGTTGCCCTCATGCTGGGGTTGCAAGGCTATGCCGCCCTGCCTAGCCAGCAGAGGGACTTTACCCTTCAAGCAGACTGGTTCTCATGTTGTGTGTTGACCTAGTAGCCACTGTACACACTTTCGTATAGGCAGTCACAAAATTGTCATTGGTTTGATCTGCATGCCACGTGACTGAAAATTTGTCAAAAATGTTCTCATTTGGCCAGCTGGATGTAGACCTGTCTCACAGATTGCCTACATTTAGTTGATGGTTTAAAAAAAAAAAAGAAACCAAACAGTCCTTCAGTCTGAGGCTCACTGCCACTTGGTGAACTAGGCCCAGGAGCAAGGGGCAGGCATTCCTTTCTACGGCTGTACTTGATTAGGGGAATGGAGTCACTTCCTCCGACACTTAGCTGATGCAAGAGGCAGAAGCATGGTGTTTGCTGACTGGATTTTTTTTTTTTTTACTTTTATTTATTTATTTGTTTGCAAAGAGAGAAAATGGGCACACTGGGGCCTCAAGATGCTATAAAGTCCAGGTGCATGCGCCATTTTGTGCATCTGGCTTTAGATGAAGACTGGGGAACCAAACCTGGGTGGGCAGGCAGGCTTTGCAAGGAAGCACTTTTAACACCTCACCCAGCCCCCAGCCCCTGATTAGACTTACTGTGCAGGCATGCCGCATTACCCTAACCCTCTGCTATTTTTCTCTGACCTGCTAGGGGTATGAGAAGCCTGCCTAACATACAGAAAGACCTCAGATAGCCACAGTCCTTTCAGAGACGAGGAAAGAGACACTGCCCTTGTGATGAGGTTGTGGTCCCTCGAGTATGAATATTAAGTGTACTAAAGGGTCTTTAAGTAGATTCGATTTTAAAATATTGATAATATGCTCTAGCTCAAAGACCATGAAGTTAGTCAACCCTTTACATAGCCTCCAAGTGATCAGACAAGTATAATTATTGGAAATTATGTATTAACTTCCTTTCTTTCTCTTTCTCTCTCTCTCTTTTCTTTTTTGGAAGAGTCAGCTGAGGAGTCACGAGAGAGAGCAGCACAGCCTTCCTGACAAGTTGTCAGTAGCAACCTCAAATGAGCCAAGCATTTCTAGTGACGTAACTGATGGAAAATGTGTTCAGGAAGGTATCTGCATTTTTACTATGTATACTAATTGTGCAGAATAATGGATTTCATCATGTCATTTTCATACATGTATGTAAAGTGCTTTGATTATATGTACCCCTTCCAGTCACTCCTCACATGTGCATTTAAAAAAAAATTCTGATTTATTTTTATTTATTTATTTATTTATTAGACAGAGAGAGAGAGAGAATGGATGCATCAGAGCCTCCAGCCACTGCAAATGAACCCCAGCCGCATGTGCCACTTTGTGCACCTGGCTTATGTGGGACCTGGGGAATCAAAACCTGGGTCCTTGGGCTTCACAGGCGAGCACCTTAACCGCTAAGCCACCTCTCGAGCCCATGTGCTTTTTTTTTTTTTTTTTTTTTTTTTTTTTGAGGTAGAGTCTCACTCTAGCTCAGGCTGACCTGGAATTTACTGTGTAGTCTCAGGGTGGCCTCGAACTCATGGCGGTCCTCCAAGCTCTGCCTCTCGAGTCCTGGCATTAAAGGCACATGCCACCATGCCGCGCTTCCCACGTGCATTTTTCACATAGTCAGAACTGGCTGGCTTATGCAGTACGATGCCTCCATTGTCCTGTGGGTTCTCACCTGGGCTATTGCTTCTGTCCCCTCCCTGTTCGTGCTCTGCATGTGACTTCCTCGCCCCTTGTTCTGAGGCAGTCACGAGAACTAAGTTACGTCCTGGGTAAGACGTGCTAGGTGAGAAAGGACTCAGTCTCAAGTGGGGTGGTGAGTTTTACAGTTAAAATTTACGGAAGCCTATAAGAGCCAAGCTACAGCAGAGGCCCTTGGCAGGTGATAAGCCAGCAAGCCAGATCTGCAGTTGTACAGGGAGAAGCCTCTGCTCTGCTTCCAGCACCAGATGACCACAGAGTGCCACGCCCTCATGGGTGACCACAGAGTGTCACCCCCTCACAGGTGACCACAGAGTGTCACGCCCACCTTGGTCTTCACCTGAGGCTTCCTGCTATGCTCCTCTAGGCATGGCTGTCAGCTTTCATCTGCATTTTGTAAACACGCACAGACCCTTGTCTACACTACTGTTAGGCACGAGGGCCAAGTGTTTGGTAATAGGAATATTAGAATCAGAAGATTTAATTAGAGTTCCATGAAGAAGTGGGTGCCACATCCGGAGAATTGGGGATAAAGTGTAATAAGCCATGCTTCCTTGCAGCAGCTCACGTAAATTGATATACTTAAATGCCTCCTGTGTGGTACATAGTGTTTATGGGAAAGAAAAACATACTGAGTGACTTTCCTTTTTAGATTTCCTAAGAATTAAAGTGAGGAACAACTGCAGAGTGAAATGTTTTGCCATAATGTTTCATTAAATTATACCCCAGAAAGCATAACTGATTCTCAAATGTTTCTGAAAGAACTGATTTTGACACCACTGTAGCACCAAAATTCCCTTGTCAAACAGATGTCATCCTTGTAAAACTATCCAAAAACAAAAGGAGTTTATGACATGGCATCTGTTTCTGCGATAAATGGCTGAGCTGAAATGGTTTTGTTTCCTTTCTGCAAAATAGCCCTAAATGCCTCCTTTTATTTTAATTCATTATGTTTCCATATCCCCTTTAAAGGAGGCATTAAACATTAGAAATGATTGGATCGTAAATCCCTAGTGAAGGAATAAAGTTAAAGCATATGCTTCTCAGTAGCGCCACCTGCAGTTAATACTAGGTTGGAATATTTCTTTGCCAGCACTGTCTTAACAAAATATCAAGAACTTAAAACTTCCCAAATTTATTAATCAATTTAATAAAGAGATTAAAATGCCATGTCATTTGAAAATTAACCATTCCAAACCTTATGATACTATAACCATGTTCCATTTTGCACATCTTTGCTTTGTGCATTCTTAAAAAGAATTTATTAGCCGGGCGTAGTGGCACACGCCTTTAATCCCAGCACTTGGGAAGCAGAGGTAGGTGGATGGTCGTGAGTTCGAGGCCACCCTGAGACTACATAGTGAATTCTAGGTCAGCCTTGGCTAGAGTCAGACCCTACCTTGAAAAACCAAAAAAAAAGAATTTACTATTCATTTGCAAACAGAGCAAGCAAATAAGCACCCCAGGGCCTCTGACCACTATAGATAAACTCCAAAGACGTGCCATTTTGTGCATTTGTTATGTGGGTTCTGGGAAATTGAACCCAGGTCATCAAGCTTCATAAGCAAGCACCTGTAACTGCTGAGCCATCTCTCCAGTCCCTGCTTTGTGAATTTTATCATTAGGGTTTAAAATGTATGGACTTTAGATGTTAGCTTTTGTTGTTGTTGTTTTTCCTGGTGCTGGATGAAATCCAGGGCCTTGTCATTTGCACAAGCACTTGTCAGCTGAGCGTCCCCCACCCCACCCCACCCAGCCCCGTGCTTGGCTATGCTGCTCTTTAGTTGGAGTGTATAGCAGTTTGCTAGCTGGTCTCTTCCTGTGTACTGTACCTGGATAGGTACATCACTAATTAAGTGCATGATATTTGAAATCTGGTCAACAGACTAGTGGACACTTTTCTGGTTCACAAAGACTATTAAAATGATTCATACTTTTCTAAACTTGCCTGAAGTAGTCATAAACTCATTGAACAAGAGGGGAGATGGATGACTTCACAGCCCCCAGTCTCTGCCCTGCATTCTAGCACAGGCACCTCAGGCGCACTTTCCACACCAAGGCCCAGTGTGCTCGTACTGCAGACCCTCGTTCGTTCATCCAAGACACAGAACGCACCTGTCTTGTGCTGGGTAGTGTGCCAGGGGCTGGGAGCTCAGTGAGTGGTGCCAGTGCCCTGGAGGAGCCCAGCCCTGTGCAGAAGTCAGCTGGACTAATGGGTATGCCAGCATGCTCCAGAGGTGCTCTCAGAAGAGCCCCAAGCTAGGCACTTTCATATGGTGTCCCTTCAGAAAGTTTAATTAAATTGCCCTTTCCTGAAAACCTACAATCTGCCTGGCACTGGAGACTCAGTGTAACAAACCTGCGAGAGACTGTGCAGGGCAGAGGTTGTACACCAGCATGCTTGGTGAAGGACCAGCACAGGACTCCCTAAAACATGCTGTGAGGTGTTAGTACTTCCATTTGATAGACAGTAAAACTGAGGCCTCAGAAGATACTTGCGCACATACTAGTAGTAAATGGCAGAGCAAAGCTAAGCCAATGTTGCTGAGCTTCAGATCCAGCCGTCTTTCCTTTGATGACATGTGCTTGAAGTCACACTGGCTCTCATTCTGGCCCAGATTAGGTTTGTCCATCTGTCACTTTTATTAGTTGTCATTGATCTGAAATATTTCTCACACAAAACCATTATCCAATATTTCACACTTCATTTTCCAGGGTTTTTTTTTTAAACTATATTTGGAACAATGCCATTTATAATCAAGTCCAAGTTTTTAACCTACCAATTAAGAGCAATACTTACATTGTAATTATGATTAGTGTGTGTATTAATGTTATAGATTTATACCAGGAAATTAGGACATTTTGTTCTGCCTGGCAGTAGTTATTAGCCAAAGAAAATTTCAGTTTTAGAAAGCCTAAATTTAACTGCAGATTTTCTTTGTTGAAAAGGCAGTGTGGGTTTGGGCCTGTGTGTGCGTGCTTCCAACTTCATTTTGAAGCTCTGGGTACCCGTGTTCTGCCTGGGCTTGCTCTCTGCCAAGGGACATTGTCCACCGAGGGGCACTGCCTAGGCTTGCTTTCAAGGGGCACTGCCTCGTTTCTGCTGTCTGTCCAGGGCACTGTCTAGACTTGCTTTCTGCCGAGGGTCACCTCCTGTCCTTGCTCCCTGTGTTCACAGGTCAGGTGATGTCCAGTTCATACCTACCGATCATCTAGGTGCAAGAGAATCCATGAAGCTACTTTAAGCTTGCTAAATTCAGACCATGTGGAGCTGGAGAGATGGCTTAGTGGTTAAGGTGCTTTCCTGCAAAGCCTAATGTCCCCAGGTTCAGTTCCCAGAACCCACATAAGCCAAATGCACATGGTGACACATGCATCTGAAGTTCCCTTGCAGTGGCTAGAGGCCCTGGCAAAGCCATTCTCTCTCTTTCTCTCTCTCTCTCTCTCAAATAAAAATATTTTAAATTTTTTAAATGGGAAAGCCTTGATTGAAATGTTAATGCTGTGTTGTGTCAGGTGCATTTCTGATAGAAGATAGATGCTCTCGTGTGAATCTTACCAAAGCATGCTCTAAACCTCCAAAATACTTTGTCTAGGGAATAAGCCTTCAGCCCAGAAACAGTATCGATGTGATGTTTGCGATTACACAAGTACAACACATGTTGGTGTCAGAAACCACAGACGCATCCATAACTCTGATAAGCCGTACAGGTAAGTATGATGATCCTGGGATTACAGTGCTTGGGTCAAAATATTTTAAAACAGAAAAGTGTATTAGAAATTATTAAAAATTTTTAACACTTGTTAAAACACAAGTTAAAGGCTAAGAAATTTTCACATACTGGTTTTTGTGGGTTTTGTTTGTTTGTTTGTTTTGCTATGTTTCGTTTTGTTTTTTTGAGGTAGGGTCTCACTTTAGACCAAGCTGACCTAGAATTCACAAACTATAGAAATAATACCTGAAAGTATAGTCTTTGGAGTTCACTATGTAGTCTCAGGGTGGCCTCAAACTCACGGTGATCCTCCTACCTCTTTTTTCCGAGTGCTGGGACTAAAGGTGTGCACCAGTACACCAGGCCCATGCTGGTTTCTTAAGTTTTACTTAGTTTGCCAAGAAATTTTAAGCTTGAGTCTCAGTACAATAAGCATTTTTGTGTACATGAAATACATGAATGGGCTGAAGGGATGGCTTGGAAGTTAAGGCATTTGCCTGCAAAGCCAAAGGACCCAGGTTCGATTCCCCAGGACCCATGTTAGCCAGATGCACAAGGGGGCGCACACGTCTGGAGTTCATTTGTAGTGGCTGGAAGCCCTGGCGCACCCATTCTCTCTCTATTTTCCTCTCTCCCTCTTTCTCTGTCAAATAAATAAATATAAGAAGATATCTGTATCTGTCAGTTTTGTATTCTGTTTCATTTCAGTATAAATGAGTGCTTTTGAGAACATTACAGTAATGTAATGACTAGGTACTTCCACTTCCAGCAAAAGATCCTTGGGGCTGGTGAGCTGGCTCAGCTGTTAAAAATGCTTAATTCCAATTGTGCTGACCAGAGTGCAATCCTCCCCATGCAAAGCAGCAGGAAAATAGTGAGACCCTATCTCAAAAAAGGTAGAGGGAGAAGACAGACTCCAAGGTTGTCCTCTGATCTGCAGACACGCACTGTGGCATGTGTGCACCAGTAGACATATACACACACATACAAATTTTTTTAAGGGCTGGAGAGATGGCTTAGCAGTTGAGCACTTGCCTGTAAAGCCTAAGGTTCGAGGCTCCATTCCCCAGGACCCATGTAAGCCAGATGCACAAGATGGTGCATGTCTCTGGAGTTCATTTGCAGTGGCTGGAGGCCCTGGTGCACCCATTCTCTCTCTCTCCGCCTCCCCCTCTCCCTCTTTCTCTTTCTGTCGCTCTCAAATAAATAAATAAATATGAACAAAAAAAATTTTTTAGGATCATTAAAAGTAACAAGATTAAGCCGGGCGTGGTGACACACGCCTTTAATCCCAGCACTCGGGAGGCAGAGGTAGGAGGATCGCCTTGAGTTTGAGGCCACCCTGAGAATACAGAGTGAATTCCAGGTCAGCCTAGGCTAGAGTGAGACCCTACCTCGGAAAAAAAAAAAAAGTAACAAGATTGCCTATGAAACATTTTGTTTCATTTACTTGACAAAGAAGGAAAGAGAATGGGCATGCCAGGCCCTTCTACCTCTGCAAACGAACTCCAGATGCATTGATCACTTTGTGAATCTGGCATTATGTGGGTACTAGGGAATTGAACCCAGGCTTGCAGGTTTTACAAGCAAGCACCTTTAACTGCTGAGCCATCTCTCCGGCCCCCTAAAACATTTTATTTTTAAAATTAAAGTAGAATGTGTGAACCAATGGCATTTAATACAGCTTTGTTACTTTTTCATAGAAGATAATTCTAATGTGCATTTGTACGCATTCTCAGTCAAGATCAACTGATGAACAGAAATAACCATTTAAATAAAATTTGCCTCTTGAGACAAATTGTGTTGTTTATGATAAGCACACTGATATTGTGCAGGGATTTTGTGCAGCTGTCCCAGAAGTTTGTTTGGGGACACTGTAGCGGAGCATCCCTTCCTCTCCAGCTTACCGAGCCACTGAGTCACTATGCAGCCCGTGCACCCTGCTAACCCTGTCAAAGCCTTTGTCCCATTTGCTTTTTTCTCCAAGTTAAGGCTATTTAAACTTTCCACTCATGACCCCTTGTCACCCAAGAAATGTTTACATGACTCCAGGTACACAGCAAGTAAAATAGTTATACAAATCAAACAGTTACTTACTGATAATTATCAAGAACTTGATTTTAAACCAATTCTTTGGTATGGTAATTTTATCATTTATTAAGGATGATTGAAAATTTGCATGCTGATGATATGGATGTTCCTATTTATTTTTACATAAAAATTAACCCTTAAAAGCTGGGCGTGGTAGCGCACACCTTTAATCCCAGCACTTGGGAGGCAGAGGTAGGAGGATTACCATGAGTTTGAGGCCACCTTGAGACTACATAGTGAATTCCAGGTCAGCCTGGACTAGAATGAGACCCTACCTTGGGGGGAAAAAAAAAAGAACCCTTGGCTAATGATTTGACACTGGAGGAAATAGAGTGTCCTCAGCAATTTTCAGTGGATTGAACTTTGATTTTACGATCATCATGAAATACTCGTGTGAGAGAGAGTGTGTGTGTATAGGCGAGAGGACAGCTTCAGGTGTCATTATTCAGGTATGCCATCCACCAGCCTGGAGCTTACCAAGTAGGCTAGACTGTCTGGCCAGGGGTCTTTCCTCCTATCCCTGCCTCCCTCCTCTAAATGTTCCAAATGGAAGTTAGCATACATCCTGAGTGAAGTCTCAGTGTGATAAATGATCACAAATTAAAGTCTTTTTTTTTTTTTAATTTTTTATCAAGGAGAGAGAGATTTGGCACGCCAGGGCCTCCAACCATTGCATTCGAACTCTGCACTTGTGCCACCTTGTGCGCATGTGTGACCTTGCAAGTTGGTGTCACATTGTGTGTGGCTTACATGGGGCCTGGAGAGTCGAACATGAGGCTTTGCAAGCAAGCACCTGAACCACTAAGCCCTCTCTCCAGCCCAAAGCCATGGTTTTAATAGAGGTCATCACTGGTCCCTCAGCAGCACCCTCTTCTTGCACCATCCAGTAACTGTCATATCCTGACCTATAACATGTATGAGTGTGTGTGGGTGTTGAGGCTAGTTCAACAAGACTGGCCTTTCTTAATGCAAGCCGGAGAGACGGAATTGGTGCACTGAGACCTCCAGCCACTGTAATCAAACTCCAGACATGTGCGCCACCTAGTGTGCATGTGCAACCTTGCACATCTGCATCGCCTTGTTCATGTGTCTTACATGGAACTTGGAGAGTCAAGCACCGTAACTGCTGAGCCCTCTCGCCAGCTCCGCTTGTGTCTTGTGTGTTTAGCTTAATGAACATGGAGTTTCCTTTATGTCTTTACACTCAACATCACCATGTATGTGTATGGTAATTGCTGATGCATTTTATTGCTATATCATATTCCATCACAGGACTGTAACACACAACGGGGATGTAGCTCTGTGGCAGAGCACTTGCCTAGCATGTCCAAGGTAGGCCCTGAGCTCAGTATTCAGGACTGCTGCCCTTCCCCCCCCCAAAAAAAAAACTGATGTTTAAAAAAAAGAAAAACGATTAACAGTTTATTAACTGGTCTTTTTTTGTTTGTTTGTTTTTCAAGGTAGGGTTTCACTGTAACCCAGGCTGACCTGGAATTCACTATGTCATCTCAGGGTGGCCTCAAACTCATGGCAGTTCTCTACCTCTGCCTCCCAGGTGCTGGGATTAAAGGTGTGCACCACCACACCCAGCTCTTAATTTTTTTAATATTTTATTTATTTGAAAAAGAGAATGATGCACCAGGGCCTCCAGCCACTGCAAATGAACTCCAGATGCTTGTGCTACTTGTGCATCTGTCTTACGTGGGTAGTAGGGCATCGAACCTGGGTCCTTAGGCTTTGCAGGCAAGCACTTCTCTCCAGTCTTCTGTTGATAGACATCTGGATTACCCGCATTTCTTCCTTATTTTGAATAATGCCATGTTGAACAGTGTTGCATCTATGGGATGAGCCCATTTCCACCAGGTTTCTACCTAGAAACAGGGTTTCTGGGTAATTGGACACAGGGCATGGACCTAGTTTTGCTCGGTACTGTCAGCACTTCACAGAAGTCGTTGACCCAGTTCCTGTCCTTGGCAGCACTCTGCATTGTCAGGCTGGCCCTTGCTGGTGAGGGGGCTACTGTGGTGTGTGACTTGAGCTTTGGGTCACATTAGTAGCTGTTGCTGTTTCGTTCTTGGGTTTTCTTCCTTTTGTTACTGGCCTGCAGTAGTGTTTTATATATTCTGAATACAGTGCTTTTCTACATACATTGCTGATACTCCATTCTCACAGTATCTTGCCTGATGTCTGATGAACAGAACTTTCTAGTTCTTAGTAGACACATTTGTTAATCTTTATATTTAGGGCTTTTATGCTTTTCACTCTGATCTCACTCTGACTAAGGGAGGTAAAGAAGGTAAAATATGTGCTGGTTTTAAGGGACAGCCTATCAACTGAGTAAATATTGTGTGCAGGGCTGAAGAGGTGGCTCAGAGGTCAAAGCCAGCCTGCCTGACTGGTTCGATTCCCCAGTATCCATGTAAAGCCAGATCCACAAAGTGGCGCATGCATCTGGAGTTTGTTTACAGTGACAGGAGGCCCTGGCACACCCATTCATGCTCATTCATATATTCTGTCTCTCTCAAGAAATAAAAATATTTAGTAGTGAGCTAAAGGTAACAACAGTAGGGACAGGGAGCACCTTCCAGAAAGGCGTAAGCAGTGAGAGTGACATTCTGGAATGAGAGTTGTCCTTCAGATTTGTCAGTCATCGTGTGGTTGCTGCATAGACACCAGTGTGTTGGACATGACAAGTGATGTTTTGAGAACACTTGGGCCAGGCCATATACCCAGCCCTCTGAGTCACTTCAGTCTTCACATAGCACAGTATTTTTCCAGACTGCAGAGAGGGCTCTATGGTTAAAGGCACTGCTCATAAAGCCTCACAGCCCAAGTTCAGTTCCCCAGGACCCACATTAAGCCAGGTGCACAAAGTGTGCATGCATCTGGAGTTTGTTTGCAGTGGCTGGAGGCCCTGGCGCACCCGTTCTCATTCATTCATATTCTCTCTCTCCTTGCTAGCCCAGTCCAAGCAAAGCTCTTTCTCACCCTCATAGTTCTTACTGCAGTCAGGTCTTGCAGCTCAGACCAGAATAGTCCATCAAGCTGTACTTATAGCACTGCAAGGCTGCTCTTAGACTAAGGTTTCAAATTCTCCCACATTCCTCTTGAAAATCAGCTCCAAAAGGCCAAAGCCACAGTCAGGTGTCTAGCAGCAATCCCACTCCTGGGTACCACTTTACTGTTGCAGTCAGGTTCACATTGCTGGTAGAAATCACCCAACCAAGAACAGCAGCTGGGAAAAAGATTTATTTTGGCTTACAGGCTCCAGGGGAAGCTCCACGATGGCAGGGAAAACAATGGCATGAGCAGAGGGTGGACATCACCCCCTGGCCAACATAAGGTGGACTATAGAAACAGGAGAGTGTGCCAGACACTGGCAAGGGGAAACTGGCTATAACACCCATAAGCCCGCCCCAACAATACACTCCCTCCAGGAGGCATTTATTCCCAAATATCCATCAGCTGGGAACCTATCCTTCAGAACACCTAAATTTATGGGGGACACCTGAATCAAACCACCACACTCCTGTTATAATATTTATATTAAAATATTCATACAGGCCTGGAGAGATGGCTTAGCAGTTAAGGCACTTGCCTGCAAAGCTAAAGGACCCAGGTTTGATTCCCCAGGACCCAGGACATAAGCCAAATGCACAAGGTGACGCATGGGTCTGGAGTTCGTTTGCAGTGGCTAGAAGCCTTGGTGCACCCATTCATTCTAATTCTCTCTCTTCCTGCCTCTTTCTCGCTCTCTTAAAATAAACTAAAAACAAAAAATAAGTCTTAAAAATATATATTTGCTCAAGGTATACTTGAGTCACCCTGTTTGCTATAGGACACCCAACTACTCTCTGAAACCCAATTCTCTCACATCCCCACACACAAAAATTTAGTTACTAATTCAATCAGTCTGGAACTCTAACCAAGTAAGGGCCAGACCAGAGAAATAAGGTTGTTTTAACTAGCATCCATCTTCCCTTCAGGTTCTGGTTCTGAGACTATAAAAACTGACTTCTTCGTGATTGGGAAATGCCTATAGAAATTCACACCCAAGTATGTTAGCCAAGCTGTTGGGGAAAAAGGGGGGGGAGGGGTTCTGCATTGGCTTGCCTTTTGGTTACCAAAATAGTTTCTCGGATCAGGAAGAAATTGTGTTTTTATACAGCTATCAATGGGGAGTTATGATTGACATAGAAATTAAGTTGATTCTGTCATTCCAGAGCTCTGGTACACCAGGGGCTTAGGGACAGGCTTCCCCATTGTCCAGCAGTTGGACTATTATTAGGGTGTTGGGATCATGTTAAACGTCTAGATACTTGAGATAATAATAAACTAACTTTACGTTATAAGCTTTTCCATTTCTTCAAGTCACATACGCTGTAAGTCCTTACTCTACACTTCAGTTGTGTTTTAAACGTTCCTCCATAGATACAGTTAGGTCCATTTCTCCTCTCCCCCCCCCCCACCAAGCTTTTTGAGATAGTGTCCTATTGTGTAAGTAGCCTAGGTTGGCCTCAAACTCACAGTCTTCTTGCTGTAGCCTCCCCAAGTGCCTCGTTTTACAGGCCTGTGTTACCAGACTTGGCTTATGTCAATTTCTTATTTTGTGTATGTGTACACACACACATACATACGCATGGACATCAACAAGGTTCACGTAACTAATCATTTCTTTAGTTGCTGTCTTCTCAGCACTTAGAACTGATCACTTGGCCGTTCTCTTGTCTCCTCCCCGTTCACAGTGCTTGTGTTCACTTAGATTGAAATCTTGGTCTCTAGTGCCTTTTATTCCGTCTATTTCTTTACTTACGGGCGCGTGCCTGCTGCAGTGCACAGTGGAGGTGAGAGCATGGCCTCGGGCGGGCCCTTCCCTTCCACCTTGTCTTCCCTGCTCACTGCGCATGCCAGGGTAGCTGCTGGAGACGTCTCCTGTCTCTGCCCGTCTCAGCGGAGGCACGCTGACACTGCAGACAACTGCTGCAGGGCCCAGCTTTCTGTGGGTTCTGGGGTTCCAAACTCAACCGCCCGTGCTCGTGTAGTTAACACTTTAGCCACAGAGCCACCATCTTCCCAGCCCTCTAATACCATTCTTTTGTTTGTTTTTTGGAGGTAGGGTTTCACTCTAGCCCATGCTAACCTGGAATTCACTGTGTACTCTCAGGCTGGTCTTGAACTCAGCAATCCTCCCACCTCTGCCTCCCAAGTGCTGGGATTAAAAGTGTGTACCACCACGCCCAGCTCTAATTCTTTAATAAAAAGTAACTAGGGCTGGAGAGATGGCCTTAGTGGTTATCGCTTGCCTGTGAAGCCTAAGGACCCTGCTTCAAGACTCAATTCCCCAGGACCCACGTTAACCAGATGCACAAGGGGGCGCACACGTCCTGCGCCCATTCTCTCTCTGTGTCTGCTGCTCTCAAGTAAATAAATAAATAAAAATAAAAAATAAACAGTAACTAAAAGCCAGGTGTGGTGGCATACACACACCTTTAATCCCAGCACTTGGGAGGCAGAGGTAGGAGAACTGTCATGAATTCAAGGCCACCCTGAGACTACATAGTGAATTCCAGGTCAGCCTGGGCTAGAGTGAGACCCTACCTCAAAAAAAAAGATTGTTCTATCCTTTAACCAAGGTAGGGAATACACAAGATGTTTTCTTAAAACACGAGATTCTGGTTGCCTAAGACTGACTTCATTCAACGTGCCTTTGGCTATATGCATACCGTGAGACTTGTTCTGAATGGACAATATTTTGGTGAACTTTAGGATAACAGTCTGACTATGTCTGAGGAGACTTGAACCAACTTTTTGTGTTTGTTTCTTCTTTTCAAAGCATAATAGAAACATGATTACATTATAAATTGCCATGTTTGGCATGTACTTAATTGACAAACAAGTGGAACCTCATAACGTCTCTTGCCCAGTGTGGAGCTGGGTGGCCAGCCACAATGGCACAGGGCTCACTCACAAAGAGGCTGATTGAGAGACCCTTGAGCAAGGGACTGTATACATGTTGTGACAGTGAAGGAAGAGGAATCAAAGTACATGTGACAGTGGAGTCAGATACGAGCTATAGCTGTGGACTTGACAGTGGAGGGAGACTACAGGCTGTAACTGCAGGGTGACGGTGGTGTATGTTCCATTGTGCTGTGCGCTCGCTCTGATCCTTGGCTGCTGTCCTGCAGGTGTTCGCTGTGTGGCTACGTGTGCAGCCATCCTCCTTCCTTGAAGTCGCACATGTGGAAACATGCGAGTGACCAAAATTACAACTACGAGCAAGTGAACAAGGCCATTAATGAGGCCATCTCACGGAGCGGCAGGTACCTGACCCCCTCCCTGCGCCGCTGGGTCAGTGGTCCTGCAGCACGGCCCACTGAAGGTTTGTTTGTGTGTTTTCAGAGTGCTCGGGAGGTCCCCAGGGAAAACGCTACTGACCAGCAGTGGAGAGAGAGCTGGTCCTGTCCCTGGAGGTTCCGAAAGCTTGGCGTCGGCCTCGGAGCTGGCTCCCCAGCCACCCAGCGATGCCCCGGATGGCGAGCAGCAGAAGCCAAGCCCCACCAGCCGCCCCTGCGGCGGCGTGGGCAAGGGCTGCAGCCCGGTCCCCGGCCCCGAGCTCTGCGTGCTGCTCTTCTGTTGCTGTATCTGCGGCTTTGAGTCCACGAGCAAGGACAGCGTCCTGGCTCACATGAAGGAGCACGAGGACGAGGTCGTCAGCGTCATCTTGAACAAGGACCATGGCACGGCCCTGCACGCCGACTAGGCGAGGAAGGCTCTGGGGACTGCGCCGCCCTTCCTGCTGCCTGACACTGACTTCCCCGCGCAGAAGTAGGTGGTGTGACCTGATGGGAGGACATGGCAGGTGAGCGGCATAAATTCCATGTGCGGGGAAGCAACTGGACAAGGAAGGAACATGTCACCCTTTGTCACCCTTCTTTGTGTTGAGTGTATTTATTACTCAGAGCTTATGATAGTTTAGAAAAGTGCCAGCAGACGTTCAGAAAGGGCTTCGCAAGAGCTCTTCTCACGCGTCCCCCAGTACCACAGTCGAGCAGAGCCGATCTTCCCTGGGGCTCAGAGCTGGCTCTCCAGTACACAGGCCCCATGTCGCAGCAGAGTCAACACGGAACCTGGCAGGGGCCTCGGAATGACCTGCTTAAGAATCTGTCAGGTGGTCCGTGTAGGTTAAGGTCCTTGACGTCCTAGAGAAGAAGGAAGAGAGATTTTCAAATCACATGTGAGCTGTCAACATTTAGGAAGTCAGTTACTGACTTAAATTTACAGAGAGTTCCCACAAGACTTCAGTTCACAGAACACAGCACATTTCTGAGTGTTTGGGAGAACTGGGCGCCCTTCTCCACAGGTACATGGATGTGCTAGCCTTCTCCGGTAAGTGGGACACTTCCCTCCCTGCTACCACCACTTCTTACCTGACAGTCTTAAGACAACAAAGGATGAGAATTTGCACTGTATATCCCAAAGGCTGGTTGTGATGGCACATCGCTAGAATCCCAACAGCTGGGAGGCCAAGGCAGGAGGTCACAGGTTTGAGGCCAGCCTGGGTGAGACCCAGTCTCAAAAAAAAAAAAAAAATCACTTGGAAGATAAGAGATGAAATTTAGATGCCTCTTAAAATCAGTATAGTTATCAAGGGTTTTCCTTCTCAGAGTTTATGTAATTGTGTTTAACAGAAGAATAACCCCGAATGACTGAAAACGTAGTGAAACCTCAGGCCGTTTGTAAGGATTTTGATAGGCAGCAAGGTTGGGGCTATAGCTCGAGGTAGAGTGCCTGCCTAGCATGTGTGAGGCCCTGGGTTCAGTCTCAGCACTCAAGAAAACACAGAACTACAAAGAGTTTCTTGTCAGAAAGACTATGTGGCAAATCAAAGTTCTTTTTTTTTTTTTTTTTTAGAGCATGTAAGGCAACATAACTAAAAACTGCTTTTGCAGTACAGCTTGCCCTGAAGTGGGTGCAATTTCATTAACTATACATTTTGTAATGTAGTCATTTCAAAGGACAAGGAAAGATGGCGTGTTTGCTTTTGCTAGTTCAGGTCACTTACCTTGGCAGATTGTGTCCTGGTCAGAAGCCTCAAGCTTGCCCGCCCTGCCCACCCCACTGTGTCCTCTGTAAACATCTGAACATTTGAATTTTGATGGCCTGACATCTACAGTTGAAGCTGTGACCCTGAGAAACTTGAGGGCATCAAAAACAGTGTTGAAATATTCATACATTTTAAGTGGAGCCAGGCATGTTGAAATGTTACTAGATATGATTTTTTTTTGTTGTTTTCTAAAAATTCGTTGTGATGATATTTAAAGAGAAATAACTGTAACCTTGCAGCTCTTTGATTTTAGATAGTTTTAATTTATTTGTGAACCTTAATCCATTTCTGATACATAATCCTTGATGAGAAAATGAAGTTATATATCTTAAGTTATATTTACCTAAATCCACTGTATGTGGATTTAAATAAATTTTCAAAAATTGTATTTAACTTTCAGTGCAAATAAAATAATTTACATGGTTCCTTTTTTTTTTAATCACACACACTGTAAGTCTCTTTCTCAGTGCTTGTCTCACTGAATAGTAACAACCATACATGAATTCTCTTTGGCTGTGACTTTATGCCACCTTTTGGAAAATAGTAATAACCAAAAACACCCCCAGCACGTGAGCAGTGTGACTTGTAGATTCCCTTTTTCAATCTCTTGAAACCACTTCCACTGATTATTAAGTTCTCCTTTTGAATCACGATTTAAAATTTCTCCCCCCTTTGGAAAGTTAACCCAGAAGTTCAAAATCTTTACTTTCATATGATTCTGGCTTTAGAGTATCATTGAGAACCTCTTCTGGCCTGTGGGAGGAACTGTGTGCCCCGGATTACCCTGTACGCCCTCCCCCCGTGATCTAGTTGTGGCAAGCCTTAAAAACGGCGTCTCCCGAGAACAGTTGAGTTTTCTAAAAGTAATCTTGAAGATGAAGTATGCAATTGTAATTGTTGAAGAGGTCATCATTAAAGGCAATAGGAATCTCTTCATAGGGAAACACTTTATTTAGTGCTGCTGGATCTTTTGTCACATGAATCCCCTGCTGTTTGTTTTCTGCTCTAAGCACTTGTGGTTCTAAGATTTGAGAGGGAAAATCGTTTTTAAAGGAAGTTTACTGGGTTCAGTAGAGATGAGGAAAGAAAGTAATACATTCAGATCTGTACAAATGCAGCTTTTCAGGGCTGTTTATTTTCCCCTTTTCTAACCATGTGGAATCTGGCTGATGTCCCCAGTGTTCCCAGCCCACTTGATTTTGTAGCCTGTGTCTAGATGGTGCCACGCAGTGACACTGGTTGAAGCCTTTACTGTAGACTTTCCAGTCCTGTTCAGGGTGACTAGTGGTGGTTTCATAAATTTTGGTTGGTTTTTTTTTTTTTTTTTTTTTTTTTTCTTCACAAAATAAATGTGGACATCATGTTTACATTGAATCTCCGGCACTGTACCTGGCTGACAGATGAGCAGGCTTCTCTGCAGAGACTTACATGTTTAGTTTTCATAAACACTTTATTTAATCTTTTTTTATTGTACAGCAAGGTGCTCTAAGTAATATTCTATAAATATATTTAATAGAAGTTTGAGTTTGATATTCATGGACATAAATACATGTATTTTTTTAAGAAACAAGTTTTGTGTAACACTATGACATTGCTTCTGTAGCCAAAGTAAAAACTTTCTGGAACACTGACGTGAAGACTACAGTAATTCTGACACTGTATGTTATTGAAATAGGGTGATTTGCATTCTGTAACGTTCTCCTCATCGAGCTGCATGCCTTAAAGCCAACTTCTAGAACTGCGCTCACGGTAGAGCAGCCGACCTGTTGGCAGCAGTGTGGCCAGGCCTGTCCCCTCCTCAGCCGCCTTTGGAAATACTGTACAATGTTAGAGTAATTTATTTTGC
Source organism: Dipus sagitta (assembly GCA_036346955.1). Classification (NCBI taxonomy): domain Eukaryota; kingdom Metazoa; phylum Chordata; class Mammalia; order Rodentia; family Dipodidae; genus Dipus; species Dipus sagitta. Next base: position 4,642,884 of record CM070775.1, on the reverse strand, counting down.
TTTACAGGAGTTTGTCATGTATTGACTTTAATATTGTATTTTGGTAATAAATTTTTTGTTAAGAACACTTGCTTCTAAGTTTTTTTTTAATATATGTCCATTCTTTTGGGGGGGAGAGGATCTAAGACTTATAATGGGGGATACGGAGAAAGGGGGCAGAGAGAGAATAAGGGGGTGTGTGCACCACACAGAGAAGAGGGGTTGTACACACCTGAGAAGCAGGAGATCTGGAAAAGAGCAACATGTGTCCCTTCCTGTCCTGGGTTGATACTGATTAGGTCACTTAGAAAGTTGTACTCAAAGCTCCCAAGAGTTAGAGTTTATTACTGCCCTCTGTTAACTTGCTAAGCTGTTGCTAATTAGTAGTATGTTACAGAGGATAATTAGAAAATCTATTCGCTTTTTTCAGTCATGTTAAGAAAATTAAGTCTGCTAAGTGTGGTGGTACATACCTATAATCCCAGCACTCAGGAGGCTGAGATCGGAGGATCACCGTAAGTTCGAGGCCAGCCTGGGATACCAAGTGAGTTCCAGGTCAGTCTGGGCTAGAGTGAGTTGAAGCTTTTTTCCTTGTTGAACAAGTTTTTGTTTTTCCCAAATGCCAAACCTCACATCTGAGAGCCTGCAGCTCAGCTGTTGCCAGTGCCCAGGCCAGTGCTGTTAGTGATGACTCAGCTTTCTTCACCAGTGGTCGGAATGGTGCTGATGAGTTCACACCTTTGGCCAGTTTAGGGTCTGTCGTCAAATAATCTTTATCTGGCCATATCAATGGTGTGACTATCAACTGACACCCTAGAACCCCAGGCCAACCTTGCTTGGAGCAACTAAAGCCGCATATTTCCTTCCAGTTACTGCAGCCCCCTTGTCCTGGGCCTCTGGGTGACAGGAGCAGGTGCTCACTGCACTGCTGGTTAGATGCAGGAATCCCAGCCCAGAGTCTGACGTGTAACACACGGGCCCATCCAGTAACGAGTCACGTGTGAGAGCGCAAGAGCTGTAAAGGTTTAGTACAAAAAAATACGAAAAGTATCACAATAGGTTTTCTTTTTTTTTTTTTTAACATTTCAACTTGTTTTTTTTAAAAAAAAAATATTTGAGAGAGTGAGCGAAAGCATGGCAGATAGAGAATGGGCACACCACGGCCTCTAGCCACTGCAAACAAACTCTAGATGCATGTGCCACCTTCTGCATCTGTCTTTATGTGAGTACTGTGGAATTGAACTCAGGTCCTCAGGCTCTGTAGGCAAGTGCCTTAACTGCTGAGCCACCTCCCCAGCCTGCTTTTCTTTTTATATTCACTACATGTTAAGATATTTTGCATATATTGGGTTAAATATATTATTTTCACCTGTGTTAGCTTTTTGTTATTGTGAAGAAAACAAAGGAAAGGTTGATTTTGTTTGGTTGGTTTTTCGAGGTAAGGTCTCACTCTAGCCCAGACACTATGCTCCTGCCTCTGCCTCCCAGGTGGTGGGAATAAAGGCATATATCACCACGCCTGGCATGGTGATATTTTTGACTCATGGTTCCACAGGTTTCAGTCCAAGGGTGTCTGGTTTCACTGCTGTGGGCTGATGTGACGCGAGGCAGAACGTCACAGTGGTGGGGGCATGTGGTGAGGGAGAATGAGTGCTCACCTCATCGTGGCCAGGAAGCAGAGGGGGGAGAATAGGCTGGAGATAAGATAAGCCTCTCCAGTGAGCAACATCCTCCAGTCAGACCCATCTCCCAACAATGCCATAAGACTGAGTCCACCCCTGGATTAGTCAAAGCCCATCACCATACAGCCAAGCCTAACACATGAGCCTTCAGGGCCATTTTATGTACAAACCACAACATGCTTGGTTTTATTTGAATATAGCTCTAAGGTGGGCACTGAGAATTCAGACCTGGACCCATCAGGTTTCACAAGCAAGCACCTTTAACCACTGAGCTATCTCCCCAGCCCCAAGTAATCCCTTTTAAAAACAGTCATATTTATAAGAGAGAAGGAATGGTAGCATCAGGTCCTCTTGCCACTGCAAACGTTTCCAGACATGCACCAATTTGTGCATATGGCTTTACGTGGGCACTGGGGAAGTGAACTTAGTCCATTGAGCTTTGTAAACCAATGCCTTTAACCACTGAGCCATCTCTACAGCCCCAGATAATCACTTGCCTTACCAAAGATTAGAGGTCTTCATTTAAATAAAAGGTTTAATTTTAGACAATTACTATAAAACCATATAATGGCATGCCATGCTGAGTAAAGAAATTATCCGATGTTAGCTGGGCGTGGTAGCGCATGCCTTTAATCCCAGCACTCAGGAGGCAGAGGTGGGAGGATCGCCAAGAGTCTGAGGCCACCCTGAGAGTACATAGTGAATTCCAGGTCAGCCTGGCCTAGAGTGAGACCCTACCCCGAAAAACAAAACAACAACAAAAAAAAACTATCAGATGTTGGTCTTTTTGGTTCCTGCTTAGCTGGGTTTGTCAGTTGTGCTACTAAATCCAAATGACGAAAGTACCGTTCAGGGACAGTTTGCCAAACTGAATGCAGGCCTGGTCCTTCGGGTTACACTGAGGAATATGGAGCTTTGCTTTTGAAAGGACTCTACATATTGGGTAGAAGTTTTACTTACACAAATCAGAAAATATGAGTCCTTGCCCGAGAGCTCAAACTGAACTAATTTTTAAAAAATATTTTGTACATTTATTTGCAAGGGGAGAGAGAGAATGGACGTACCAGGGCCTCCAGCCTCTGCAAATGAGCTGTAGATGCATGCGCCATTGTGCTTCTGGCTTTATGTGGATACTGGGGAATCAAACGGGGATTGTTAGACTTTGCAGATAAGTGCCTTAACCACTGAACCATCTCTCCAGCCCCCTCAAACTGAACTATTTGGATGAAAAGAGTTTGGTCTGAGCTTATGGCCTGCCTTTGTAGGACTCTGGATATAATTTAAGAACCTTGTTTTGAATTCTGACATATACATTGCTTCTCAATTTGTTCTTTGTTAAAAGGAAAAATAAAATAAAGGGTCTTTATAATTTTCTGAATCATTTTCAGTTATACCAGTAATAATTGGATAAGGTTTTAAAATTAGTACCAGAGATAAGTAGCATTTGCAATAAAGTATGTTGTCTTAAATATGTGCACAGGAGCTCAATGGTAGAGACCTTGTCAGCCATGTGGGGAAGCCATGCTTCAAACTCAAGTATCAACAACAACTACAAAAAATCCTATTAAATAGGTACACAGTGAACACTGCAACCTTAAAAGACTTGCATCTAAATAAACTATGTACTAGACTTAATGGCATACACCTGTAATCCCAGCTCCCTGCCTGTGGGAGGTGGGGACAGGAGGATTAGGAGCCTAAGGTCATCCTCAGCTAACATGTTTGTAACATGTTTGAGACATCTTAAAAATATAAAAATAGCCGGGCATGGAGGACCACACCTTTAATCCCAGCACTTAGGAGGCAGAGGTAGGAGGACTGCTGTAGGTTTGAGGCCACCCTGAGGCTACACAGTGAATTGCAGGTCAGCGTGGGCTAAAGTGAAACCCTACCTCGAAAAACCAATATATATATATATATATATATAGAGAGAGAGAGAGAGAGAGAGAGAGAGAGAGAGCTGGGCGTAGTGGCGCACACATTTAATTCTGGCACTTGGGAGGCAGAAATAGGAGGAACACTGTGAGTTTGAGGCCACTCTGAGACTACATAGTGAATAGCTTGAGCTAGAGGCAGACCCTACCTTGAAAAAGAACAAAAACCAAAAACTACATGTATATACATAGTAAAATTAAAACATGTTATCTATTTGCAGGTCTTTTCTTAGCACCTACTAGTGTTATTTAAAGACATCACTATATTGTGCGTCTCAAGTTTCTCAGTTTTTTCTGCTTGTCACCTGATTAATTTTAGTATCCATATTCAGAAATAATGTGGCTGCTCATCACAAACAGGCACATCCATCCACATTTGCTCTCTTATTTGTAGCTGAGTCCTATTTAAATTCTGTAAATCAACCACAAAGGTGTTAGAAAACTATTTCAGTCTTATGAGAGAAAGTGTAGCAGAATGTGCTAGAAATCTTAAGCTGTATTTATTTCTGGTCCTACAACTAGCACTGCACAGAAAAGTTACTCTGAAAAAAACAACTGAATCCCTGCATACCTGTCACCTCAGCACTTAGTGATAAGGCCCAAGGATCAAGAGTTCACGGCCAGCCTAGGCTACATAGCAAGCCTGAGATCAGTCTGAGCCACATGGTCAGACCCTGTCTCAAAAATCCAAAAGTAAGCCAGGCATGGTGGCCCACAACTTTGATCCCAGCACTCATGAGGCAGAGGCAGGAAGATCACTCTGAGTCTGGCCACCCTGGGATGACAGGATGTATTCTAGGTAAATCTGGGCTAGAGTGAGAGATTTTTAAAAAAGGTTAAATGTGTAGAGTTCAGCAACTGTTTTCAACTATGCTGTACCTAACTAAACAAACAGAATATGTATGGAACTGAGAAATAAAGAAAGTGATACATAATTCAATAAAATCCTACATCGAGGGGCTGGAGAGATGGCTTAGTGGTTAAGGTACCTGCCTGCGAAGCCAAAGGACCCAGATTCAGTTGACCAGGACCCACATAAGCCAGATACACAAGGGGGTGCATGCATCTGGAGTTCATTTGCAGTGGCTAGAGGCCCTGGCGTGCCCATTCTCTATCTCCTCTCCATCTCTCTGCTTGCAAATAAATAAAATAAATTTTTTTAAAAATTCTACATTGATAACATTCATCTCCTGATAACAGACATTCCTAAATGGTTTGAAGTTCAAGGAGATGCCAAACCTGGCCCATGTAGGAATTTGTATTTTCTAGCCCCTCCCAGCTGCTTCACTGAAAGCACTTAACATCTACAGTTTCTACGTGTCCCTGAGAGAGCGCTTCAGAAAAACCTATCCCATAAAATTTAATTCCCAGGACTGGGGAGATGGATCCCCTTGCTTGCAACGCTTGCTGACCTGAGTTAGGTCACCCTCAGCACCCATGCAGGACACCAAAGTGACACATGAATCTGTTGATTCCAAAGTAACAGGAAAGGGGAGGGGAAAGGAGGAGAGAAGAGAGGAGGTAGAGCCAGGAGAATCTGAAACTACTGGGCTAGCAGACCAGAGTTTCTTTGCAACATCATGAGACCCCCATCTGAAGAGGGTGGAAGAGCACAGACCTCTCAGGGTTGTTCTCTGACCTCCACATGCACAGCCCCCCCCCCCACCACCAAACATATATACACACACACAAATTACTTTTTTAAATTCCAGTTAAAAAAGAAAGAAAGAAATACAAGGCAGTAGAGTGCATGCCTAGACTCCACCAGCGAGGGACTGGGGGCCTGACTCAGGTAGAGCACTTGTCTAGAATCCACCAATGAGGGACTGGGGGCATGGCTCAGTGGTAGAGCACTTGCCCATAATCCATAGTGAGGGGCTGGGGGTGTGGCTCAGAGGTAGAGCACTTGTCTAGAATCCACAGTGAGGGGCTGGGGGCGTGGCTCAGTGGTAGAGCACTTGCCCATAATCCATAGTGAGGGGCTGGGGGTGTGGCTCAGAGGTAGAGCACTTGTCTAGAATCCACAGTGAGGGGCTGGGGGCGTGGCTCAGTGGTAGAGCACTTGTCTAGAATCCACAGTGAGGGCTGGGGGCGTGGCTCAGTGGTAGAGCACTTGTCTAGAATCCACAGTGACGGGCTGAGGACGTGGCTCAGTGGTAGAGCACTTGTCTAGAATCCACAGTGAGGGGCTGGGGGCGTGGCTCAGAGGTAGAGCACTTGTCTAGAATCCACAGTGAGGGGCTGGGGGCATGGCTCAGAGGTAGAGCACTTGTCTAGAATCCACAGTGAGGGACTGTGGGTGTGGCTCAGTGGTACAGCACTTGTCTAGAATCCACAGTGAGGGGCTGGGGGCGTGGCTCAGAGGTAGAGCACTTGTCTAGAATCCACAGTGAGGGACTGTGGGCATGGCTCAGTGGTAGAGCATTTGTCTAGAATCCACAGAGAGGGTCTGGAGGCGTGGCTCAGAGGTAGAGCACTTGTCTAGAATCCACAGTGAGGGGCTGGGGGCGTGGCTCAGTGGTAGAGCACTTGTCTAGAATCCACCAGTGAGGGGCTGGGGGCATGGCTCAGTGGTAGAGCACTTGTCTAGAATCCACAGTGAGGGGGTGGGGGCGTGGCTCAGTGGTAGAGCACTTGTCTAGAATCCACAGTGAGGGGCTGGGGGCGTGGCCCAGAGGTAGAGCACTTATCTAGATTCCACCAGAGAGGGGATGGGAACCTGGCCCAGTAGTAACCATTTAGACATCTTTGACAGTGATTTTGGACACTTCACTGATACTAAGTAACTCTCAAATATTTTGGTTTTTCTCCTTGGTTCCAAGCCTCTCCCTCACACTGGCTTTATCATTTACACTGCTCATGCTCACAGTGTATGAGCATCAAAGAAAGAAGGTGGTGGTGTGTGTCTTACCTAACACACTCAACCTCAGCATTCATAAGAAAACGCTTTCCACGTGAGGTGTGGCAGACACACTGATAGTTGTTCCCCAACGTCCACTCTTCTATGTTGATAGAATTTTTAAACTGATCCCAAACATACAAACAACAACAACCGGAAAAAAATATATATGTAGGGCCAGGGAGCATAGCTCAGCAAACAGGATCCTCAGGGCAAGCTGACTGAGTTGGTGAGCCCTGGGTTCAGATGAACCCTGTCTCACTAAATAATGTGCAGAGCGATTGAGGAGGACACTTGACATCAACCTCTGGCCTTACATGGCCACACAAAAACATGAACCCTGCACACACACATATACATCCGTACACATGAACATGCATACATGCATGTACACCACACACATGCAAAACCCATAAAAGTTGCACATATTAAGTGGGCACAGGTAATGTCTGACACATGCACACTGGTCATTGTTTAAATCAAGTTCAACATTTCTCTCCTCAGATATTTAATTCTTTGTGTGGGAAACTCAAAACCATTTCTTCGGGGTTTTGAGATGTACAGTGCATAATTATCCTCGATTGTCACCATATTGGGCAATAGTTCTGAGTCAGGATTTAAACATAGAGAAGACGGTTTGGAAGAAAAAGGAATCCACCTCACACCCAGAAGTGATTGGAGCTGCTCACCAGCAGAGAAACAAGAAGCCCAGCACAATTAACAATGCTTAGGGGCTTTCTCTGTGTCCCAGCTACAGACCCACAATTTTCCAGGAATCTCACCCCAAATCTCACTTATCGAAAAAGCAATGTCCTAAATCCCTTGTGCAACCCTAGTAGCTCCTGGACTTATCTCATCAGATGGTAGCATCTTTAGAGCTATCCTATAATCTCATTTCTCAAGAGGGGAGCAGAGATAGCTGGGGGTGGTCCCCCAGGAACACAGTGAATAATGTGATCGCCAAAGTCCTCTACATTCCTATAAGTAATCACCGCCAGGACACTTGAAAGTGACTGTCTCTTAAAGGAGCAAACACCCATGCTCTCCTTTTGAGTATCCTTCTTTCTCCTAATCTAATGATCTTTTTTGGTTTATTTGTTTTTTCAAGGTAGGGTCTCACTCTTGACCAGGCTGACCTGGAACTCACTCTGTTGTTCCAGGATGGCCTCCAGTTCCTCTTACCTCTGCCTCCTGAGTGCTGGAATTAAAGGCGTGCGCCACCATGCCTGGCCTAATCCTCTATTTTTAAGCCTTTATTAAAATATCTGTAGTAAAGCTAGGAGTGGTGGTGCACACCTTTAATCCCAGCACTCGGGAGGCAGAGGTAGGAGAATTACTGTGAGTTCAAGGCCACCCTGAGACTACATAGTAAATTCCAGGTCAGCCTGGGCTAGAGAGAGACCCTACCTCGAAAAACCAAAATATATACATATCTGTAATAAAATCTTCACTTCTGCTTCATATAGTCTCCTCCTTCCATGCCAAAGCCATGAATCTGGGGTTTGGCCTGAGTTGAGGTCCCTAAAAGTGTGAAGGAACCCTTCAGGCTGCTGAGAGTGACAATGTGGAGCCGAGTCTCTGGTCCCTGGCCACTGACAGTACCTTTCAAGGTTATGAATATAAATGTATCCCATAAATGTCCATGTGAAGACTTGGTTCCCAGCTGGTGGTGCTATTTTGGAAGGTTCTGGAAACTGGAAACATTGGGAGGCAGGGCGTAGTTGGAGTAAGTGGGCCACTGGGGATGTGCCTTTGGACACTCTGCCCAGTCTCCAATCCTGTCTTAGCTCTCTGCTTCCTGGTCATGGTGAGATGAAAACCCTCTGCCATACACTGCTACCGCCATGACGTTCTGGCCAAGCCAAGGAACAGGGACGGAACCCTTTGAGAGGAATAAATCCTTTCTTCCTGAAGAAGTCAGTCTCTGAGATATTTTGGTCACAGCTATGTAAAAGTAAAAACTAATACACTCTCCAGAGCTTCTTACTCCCACCTGGCTACAACATAGCACCGTTGATCCCAGGGAAGAGGATTTTTAGCTGAGCATATGGGTGCTCAGCTAGATTCTATTCCCAGCCTCCATTTACTGCTGCATGAACATGTGATCAAATAATGACTAATGAAATGTGAAGAATTGTGCAGGAAACTTCTGAGTTGTGCCCTTAAAATTCAAGGAAGTGTCATTCCCCTCCCTTCTTTCTCTTTTCTGCCTTTTAGGGGAATGTACTGAGGTATCACTAGGAGAACAAGAATGATACAGGACTCCTGAAACTCAGCAAGAAAAAAAAGAATACAATTCAAAAATGAGAAATGGACTTCTATAAACATTTCTCCAAAGAAGATATATAAATGGTAATGAGCACATCAACTGATGTTTACAGCACCAATCATTAGTTAAATGGACGTCAAAACCACAGAAGTCAGACATGGTGGCACATGCCTTCAATCCTAGCTCTCAGGAGGGAGAGGTAGGAGGATCACAGTGAGTTCAAAGCTACCCTGAGACTACACAGTGAATTCCAGGTCAGCCTGGGCTACAGTGAGACCCTACCTTGAAAAAAAAAATTTTTTTTAATAGAAGACGGCTGGGGAGACTGCTCAGCATTTAGAGATGCTTCACACAAATCCTGCTGGCCTGGGTTCAATTCCCCAGTCACCACATAAAGCTGGATGGGCATTCCTTTGCAACAGTAAGATGCACATACACACATTCAAAAAAATAAAAATTATTCTTAAAAACCACAGGAGATACCACCTCCTTCCTACCTATTATTACGATAGCTAATATCAACACAAAACAAAACAACCCAGAAAGCATTAAGAGTAATAACGATGTAGAGAAGCTGGAAGCTCTGTGCAGTTGGTAGGAATGGTACTGCCACTGTGGAAAATAGTGTGGGAGCACCTAAAACGTGTAAGAGAACTCACATATGGTCAATTCTACTTCAGAATGTATAATAAAATTAAAAAATAAAAAGCAGAACTTCAGAGATGGCTGAGCAGTTAAGGCACTTGTCTGCAAGGCCTAAGGACTCTGGTGCGATTCCCCAGTACCTACATAAACCCAGATGCACAAAGCAGCACACACATCTGGAGTTTGTTTCCAGTGGCTAAAAGCCTGCCCTATTCCCCCTGCCTCTTTCTCTGTCTCTGTCAAAAAAATAAATAGAATGTTTTTTAAAAGAATAAATAAAAAGAACCATATAAAAGTATTAGCATACACATGTTCATAAAAACAGCTTAGTTACAGTTGCTAAAATTTGTAAGCAAATTGTGTCCATCTCTGGATGAAAGAAGTAACACAACTGCATGGTCTCACACACATGGGCTTCCATCAACACAACCTGTGAAGTCACATACACAAGAATTTCCATCAATACCACCTGTGAGATCTCATACACATGGGCTTCCATCAACACAACCTGTGAGGTCTCACACACATGCACTTCCATCAACACAACCTGTGAGGTCTCACACACATGCGCTTCTATCAACACAACGTGTGATGTCTCACACATAAGAACTTCCATCAACACAACCTGTGAGGCCTCACACATAAGAGCTTCCATCAACACAACCTGTGAGGTCTCACACACAAGAGCTTCCATCAACACAACCTGTGAGGTCTCACACACATGGGCTTCCATCAACACAACCTGTGAGGTCTCACACACATGGGCTTCTATCAACACAACCTATGAGGTCTCACACGCATGGGCTTCCATCAACACAACCTGTGAGGTCTCACACACATGGGCTTCCATCAACACAACCTGTGAGGTCTCACATGCATGGAGTTCCATCAACACAATCTATCTGTGAGGTCTCACGCACATGAGCTGGTTGAGGATAGTGGGGAGGTAAGATACTTTAAATTTCAGTTCTTGCTATGTTGACTGAAAATATCAAAGAAGTCATCAAGAGATTGGTTAAAAACCTTTACTAGGGTAAGACATGTGACTTCCTTCCTGTGGACATCACTGAAATGCTAAATTCCCCCACTCCTATTATGTTCTCCACACAGCTGTCAGGAGGTCTGGAAACTTTCAGACCTGGAGAATATCAGTCAATCATGTGAATTCTGCTAACAGGTATGTAGCCCTTCACAAAGGCCATCAGTATCCACACAAGACTCGGGAAAGTATGAAGGGAGTATTTGGTGGAAGTTAATGAAAACCCAGCCCGGCACTAGTGTTAGAAGGAAATCCATTTCTGGCTAACTAAAAGTCCTACTTTTTTCCTACAGAAATACCAAAAAAATGAAAAGTAAAAATGCCAAGCCTGAAAATATGCCTAGGCATTTGTTACTATGGAGACTCTACTTCTGGAATTTTCTGACACCTGTGCAGCCACCTGTCATGCAGGGAGGGGCTTGAGAACTGCCCAGAGAAACAAGCTAGAAGCACCAGCCAAGGCCACTGATTGTTGGATGAGGAATGCTAACATTCAGGAATCATCACATTTGATGAAAAGCTTATGTGATAAAGACTCATCATGAGCTTTTAGTTAAAGAACTTGACTTGTTACGTCCTCATTCAAAAACATGTAACACTTATTCTAGCCATGAAAATGAAAAAAAAAATGTGTAGGAGGTGTGGTGGTTTGAATGCAAAATGTCCCCCATAGATTGGTGTGTTTGAATGCTTAATCTCCAGTTGGTGGTACTGTTTGGGAAGGTTATGGAACCTTTAGGAAGTGGAGCTTTGCTGGAGGAAGTATATCACTGGGGGTGGGCCTTGAGGTTTTATAGTCCAACCTTGCTTGGTGTTCACCCTTACTCTCCTTCCTTCTGGCTGACATGAAGATGTGACATCAGCTGACTTCTCCTGCCATGCATTCCCCACCATGATGAACCCTTTGCCTTGAAACTGTAAGATGAAATAAATTCTTAACATCCTTGAGTTGTTTCTGGTCAGATATTTGGTCCCCACAATGAGAAAGTAACTGATACAGGAGTTAATGAACAACAATGAAAAAAAAAAGTGCTGAGAAAGTGAGATAAGAATATAGGTATGGCTGGGCGTGGTGGCGCACGCCTTTAATCCCAGCACTCGGGAGGCAGAGGTAGGAGGATTGCCGTGAGTTCAAGGCCACCCTGAGACTCCATAGTGAATTCCAGGTCAGCCTGGGCTAGAGTGACACCCTACTTCGAAAAAAAAAAAAAAAGAATATAGGTATGAAGGAAGAAAGTGAACTGAAACTGATATTTCAAATGCTTTGCTAACTGGCGTTTGCATAATAGAGATTTTAGCTATGGGAGAGTCCTCACTAGTCTGCCTATGTCTTGAAAGCACTTCAAATCCAGTTAGTACAAAGTTAATCAAAGGAAGAGGAAATGTACGTACAGTATTTCATGATGTCTTTTCTGCTAACTGCCACAGGGAAGGGGCCACAGTATTTTAATGGAGGGAAAGAGGAACCCAGGGTTTGGTCTTCCACACAAATCTGGAGTGAACTGTGAGCACTGCCAGTGTTGGAAGGACTTAGCATGGGTTCCTTGAAGAACAAGTGTAATGGCTGAGATGGTTGCTCAGTGGTCGAGCCCTCACTTAGATTCCAACAGTGAGGATCTGGGGCTATCGCCCAGCAGCACAGTGCTTGCCCAGCATGCATAAGGTCCTCCTGGGTTCACCTCCTGCACTGCAAAAGAAGTGCTAAACCAGGTTCAGGAAAATGCCACAGAATGCACATCCTTGTGCATCTGGCTTTGTGTGGTAACTGTGGAATCAAACTCAGGCTGATAGGTCTTGCAAACAGGTGTCTTTAATTGTTGAGTCATCTCTCCAGTCCTTTATTTTTTTCCTTTTTGAGACAAAGACTATGTAGCCCAGGTTGGCCTTGAGCTTGCATCTATCCTCTTGCTTTATCCTCCCTCCCACGTGGGAGTGCTGGAATATAAGCATGCTCCACCGTGACCAGTACCCAGTTCTTTTTCTAAATCATTTAAATGTAATAGTTTATAACCTGGCCAAACTTATATAAGAAATTAGTATGCAGTGCAAGTAATTCAAAGCAGTAGGATAAGGCTCATGAAATAATTGCTCAATTAGAAAAAATTTATGTCATATCTCTTATTCCATATAAAAAGATATGGTATTTTAAAATATTAAAAGAACATATTTAAAACTTTCAGTCTTGAGATGAGGAAACTTTTCCATAGATGATGAGACACTGTAAGAAAGACGAAAGCCTTGATAATATAATCCTGGAACAACTCTGTATGCCAAAACAAACCATAATTAATAAAAGAAGAAAGGGAAACTGTCAGAAATATATATAATAGAAGTTTAATACACACTCACATTATATAAATAATTTCTTCATACCAAGATTAAATAGAACTTTCATAGAAAAAAAATTTTCAAAAACCAATAATTCAGGCTGGAAGGCTGAGGGCCTGAGGGAGCCCAAAAGACTCCAAGTTTGATTCCTAGGACCCACATATAGTTGGGGTGTGGCCATGTGCATTTGTACCACTAGTCCTGTATGGAAGCAGAGATCTGAGAATCATTGGATGTGCACACACACACACACACACACAAAACACACAATAAAACCTGGCAAGCTCTGGGATCAGTAAGATAAGATAGTTGGTCTCAAATAGAAATGGGTGGGAGAGTGATAGAGGGGGGACCCCCAATATTCCATTATGGCCACCACAGGCAAGCACAAGGGCATTGCAAGGACACATACACAGACATACACCCATACCACACAAACACACCCATTATACACACACACACACACACACACACACTGCAGCCCTCTGCAATAAGCCCCTCATTAGCCTCGCCTAGTCAAGACATTCATATAGGACAGGTGGTTATGCACATCCATATCCCAGCACTTAGGAGACAGATGAGGAAGATTCTGAGTCCAAGGCCACCCTGGGCTACACACCGAGTTCAAGACCAGCCTGAGCAAGATACTGGTGCAAAAACTAAGGACTAAGCAGCAGGTATCTCAGTGGCAAACGGTTTGCCAAGCATGTCCTAACCCTTCGGCTTATATCTCCAGCAATCCTCCCCTGCCAAAATAAACCAACCCATAAAATAATGATATATTATTTGTTCCCTAAGACTGGCAAGGATTAAGAATTGTTGGCAGGGCTGGAGAGATGGCTTAATGGTTAAGGCGCTTGCCTGCAAAGTCTAAGAACACATGTTCAGCTCTCCAAGTCCCACATAAGCCAGACACACAGGTGATGCAAGCATGCAAAGTTCCACATGCGCACAAGGTGGTGCATGAGTCTGGAGTTCGGTTACAGTGGCTGGAAGCCCTGGCATGCCAATTCTATCTATTATCTATCTCTCTCTTGCACTCACTCTGTGGCATATAAAAAAAAAGAGGCCAGACTATTGGGCTTGCTTCAAAAAAAAAAAAGAATTGTTGGCAAAGGTGCAGGAAAAAAAATCACTGCAATAAACCTCAGTAATAAAAAGTAAAGTAAAAGAATTTTTAATCTTTTTACACTGTAGTTTGCCAACAAGTATCACAAAGTGGAATATGTGTTTTAGCAATTCTATTTCGAGAAACAGTTCCTTGAGGATGTTATAAGAATATTCCTACAGTATTTCTTAAAATAGCCTTAAACTAGAAACGACCTGGACATCCCTTTCGGTGGGAATGTTTAAATTATGACACCTCCATTGTGTGATTAGTTTTGCACTGGCTATCTATCATTGTAAATGTGGAAGCGCCTCCAAATTAAATAGCTGAAAACAATAATATGCACAGTTCTATGTGGCAGATATTCAAGAGTAACATACATTAGGGTCTCTCCTGATACCAACTCAGGAGGATCCAGAGCTGCCTAGGCTGTTTCCAAGATGGCTCACACCATGGTTGGAAGGCTCCTGGCCAGAGGTCAGTGGCTGTTTGCATGGACTTTTCTACGGACTGTTGGAATAGCCTTACAATGTGATAGCTGTTATCTTCCCTCAGTGAGCAATCCATAAGAGAGTAGGCCTGAAGACCCATGTTTGACTTTCCAGGTCCCACACAGACCATATGCACAAGGTGACACAAGTGTGCAAGGTCACACATGCGCACAAGATGGCACATGCATCTGGAATTCAATTGCAGTGACTGGAGGCCTTGGCATACCAATTCTCTATCAACTATCTATCTATCTATCTATCTGTCTATCTATCTATCATCTATCTAATCTATCTCTCTCGCATAAAAAATAAACTGAGTCTATTGGGGGACATACATTTAAACTACCACAGAGTGGTTACATGGGACCTAGATTTCACGTGATAATGGACACATAAAATCTTTCTTGGGGCTGGAGAGCTGGCTCAGTGGTTAAGGCACTTGCCTGCGAAGTCTATGGAGCTAGGTTTGGTTCCCTAGGACCCATGTAAAGCCAGACGCACAAGAGGGCGCATGCGTATGGAGTTCATTTGCAGTGGCTGGAGTCCCTGGTGCACTCGCTCTCTCTCTCTCAGCGCCTCTTTCAAGTAAATCAAATAAATAAATGAAAATAAATCTATTAAAAAATCTTTGTTGTTTGTTTGTTTCTTCAAGGTAGGGTTTTGCTTGCTCTAGCCCAGGCTGACCTGGAATTCACTATGTAGTCTCAGGGTGGTGATCCTCCTACCCCTGCCTCCGGAGTGCTGGGATTTAAAGGCATGCGCCATCATGCCTGGCTTTTAAAAATCTTTTGTTTTACCAAAAATCATCAATAGAAATTGGAGCCATGGACTGCAGGGAACTTAAAAGGAATGCAAGAAAGGTAGATGAAGGAGCAGTAGCCTGCCACGGAAGCAGGAATGACGGGAGTGCTTCTGCCAAGTCAAGCATCTCAAAACTCAACAGTGTACTTCACATTATAAAAATGCCTAGGAAGAGGTCTTGCCTTTGGCCCTACGGCAAGATGCTTCTATGAGCAGTCTATGCTTTATTTATTATTTGGGTGCGTAGCATGCACGTGGAGGTCTGAGGACAGCCTCTGATGTCAGTCCTTGCCTCTGCCTTGTTTGGAGGCAGGCTCTGCTCTTGGCCACTGCTGGCTGCAGGATTCTCCCGTCCATGCCTCCCATCTTGCTGTAGACACATTTGGATTACAGACATCTGCACTACTGCATTTGGCTTTACGCAAGTGCTGGGAATCCAAACTCAGGTACTCACGCTTGGATGTCCACTGATATCTAGCCATCTCCCGTGCTCCTGGGAAGGGTGTGATAAATCTAACTGGTACCCTGGTTCTCAAAAGTCTGCGATCGTATTAAAGTGTAGCTTTTGGGTTGGTAGGTCTTGGATAGAGTGGGACTTCCTATCTGGTTGGGTTTGGGCTCTGTGGCCACGCTGGGGACTAAACCAGGCTCAACTCTCTGCTCAGAGAGGGAAAACACAGCATACAAGAAGAGTTCCTGACGACTCCCTTCAATGCAGCTGTCTAGACAGAAATTGGCCTTGATATCCACGACCTCGTGCCTAGCAATACCTTCACAAGACCCTCATAATAGGAGGAAAAGACGATGACAACAAAATAAAAGAGACTAATGGAGAGGGAGGGGATATGATGGACAGTGGAGTTGTGAAGGGGAAAGTGGGGGAGGGGAGGGAAATATCATGGTTTAATGTCTGTAAGTATAGAAGTTGTCAACAAAAAAATTATACATAAAACAAAGAAGGGTTCCTGTGCACCACTGCAGATCCATCCATCCTCAGTTTGTGCTCATTCCGGAGCCTCCCTGACTCCACACTCACCCCTAGGGGCACTGCGTGAGAACTAAGACTCACTTTGGTCATTTTTGTTTCTGACAGGGGCTCCTTATGTATTGTGGTTCAGGCAGGCCTGGCTTGCTTCCGCCACCAGAGTGTTAGGAATTCAGGCATGAAACACCTGGCCTAAGATTCGTTTATTTGTCTATTCACTCCCAAGGCTAAGCTCTCAGTCGTGGGTGCGTCCTTATGAAAAGTAACTTGCCTAGTAAAGTCACTTCCTAATGTTAAGACAAAACAGTGGTTGACAGACACTATTCCCTTTAAAGGACACATGATTCAAGGCAGCCACATTTCCTCCCCCACAAGTCAATTTAAGAGGGGGAAAAAAAAATCCTATGCAGTGACAGAACATTCTAAGAAGGAATGGATTTGCATATGCATTTATTAAGCAGGTAAACGTGCTTTGTGCAAGGCACCTTCGTGTGAAAGAGCACACAACCTCCCCCCTTACCCCGCGGATACCTCAGTCCATTTCCACAGAGCGTGCGCTTGTAATTAACAGCCACGCAAACGCAGCGGAGGAGCAGACGACTCAGCGGGGGGAGGACGACTAGGAAAGGGATACTAGATGGAATAAATTCCGGTCGGAATTCAGACGGTGGGGCACCTTTTCATAGCTGGAGGTCATAGCGAGGCCTGGTAGGGGGAGTATTAACCAAAAAAAAAAAAAAAAAAGCAATCTCCTCGGGCATTTAAGCGGAGATGCAAAGGTACCCGCCGGTGCTATCACTAGCAGTGTGGAGCAGATCGGCGGCAACTAGGGGCAGACAGAGGGTGGGGCTGGCAAGGCTTGGCACCGCCGGGCTCTGGGTCAGGGGCTGGTGGCACGGAGGGAGGTGGGCACGCGGAACGCACCTTCCACGGCCTCGCAGGCCCCCGAGCGGTCAACACCCGAGGCGGGGCCACGGAGCGGAAGTGCAGCGCTTCCTTCCGGCCGGCGCCGCACGAGACGGGGCGGAGCTGCGCGGGGCTTGGAGGCGGGCGTTTCGCTGTGACGGACAGCGGCGAGGGCCTATTAGCGCAGCGGCAGCGGCCCGGCCTCCCCGGCGCGCCCCTTCTACGAGTGCTCCGCTCCACCAGCGTGTGGCACAAAGCTCGGGGCCGCGCGCTCCTGCCGCCGCCCACTCGACCCCAGGCGCCGGGGCCGGCTTCCATCCCCCGGGCTGGAGCCGCTCGTGAGGACGGTCGAGGCCGCAGGTCTGTGGCGTCGTGTCCGGGCCTCGAGGGGACGCGCGCGGGCGCCACACTTCCGCGCTGGGGCCCCGAGGTGCCGCGGGCCGGGTGGGCACCGGCCGCTGTCCTGCGCGTCCCCCGCCCCGCTCCCTGCCGCGAGGGCACCGCGCGCGCCCCTGTCCCCCGCCCCCGGGGAGACGCGGGTTCGGGGCCGCCCGCGGCACCGAGCAACTTTGCGGGGCGACCGCGGGGCGGGCCTGCGCTCGGGCTCACTGGCCGGCCGCCGTCCCGGGGTTGAGCTGGCCACCTGTGTCCCCCGGCGTCCCCGCGGGTGTCCGTCTTGGTGGCGACGCGGGCGCTCCCGGGTGCGGCGCGCGGGGCTGCGGCCGCCCTTCGCATAGGGGCCGGACCGCGTGCAAGGTCCCCGGGCGGCGCTGGACAGACTGCCCCGCTTTCCGTTTCACGCGACAACTTTTGCCTCCTAGTTCCGTGGGCGCCTGCAGCGATCTGTGACGGGCACGGGTTTAGCCAGCCGCAGTGTGTGCATGCACCGGGGGGCCGGGGGTGGGTCGGGGGGCTGTGAACTCGTCGTAGGGAGGCCGTCTGGGGGATAAGCTCATCTCCTAGTCAGACTTTTGCAGACATTCCTTTTTCTCCGTCGCTGCGCCAGCTCCTCCGTTTCTGATGCCTGCAGACACGGTGTTTTCCTTCTCATAATTCTTTTTGAATGAATGAATGCATGCATTGTACCTCTCCTGTTGGCTTGTTCTGGGTAGGGGGATAGAGTTAAGTAGCTTGAGTGCGGGTTGGATAGCTGTAGAAACATGTCTGGCTATCTGCTTTTTTTGTTTTTTGTTTTTTCGAGGTAGGGGTTCACTCTAGCCCAGGCTGTCCTGGAATTCACTATGGAGTCTCAGGGTGGCCTCAATCAAACTCACAGCGATCCTCCTACCTCTGCCTCCTGAGTGCTGGGATTAAAGGCGTGCGCCACCACGCCCGGCTTCTGGCTATCATTTTTAATAGATGATGAGTAAAACGCTATTTATTATTCAGAGTGAGACAAGATATTCTGAGGGACTGCAACCAGCTTAATCACTGCCACCACACCCCCGCCTCCCACGTGCAGCTTCCAAACTAGGCAACTGCTCCTGCGGTTACACCCACTGTTGCTCCCTCGGGATAGCAGCTACCTTGATTGGCACACCCCAGCTCTTGTCTTTACCACCCAGGCATACAGCTTCTAGTGCGAAGTGTCTTAATGAGCACAGGTGCAAAAAATTCAGATGCCAGAAACAATGTTTCAGTTCTGTCAACAAGTTTACTACTGATTCGCCCCCACGTGGTCATTTCCGTAGGAGATACAGACCTACTACTGCCTATGCAACAGTAGAAAATAACATAGAACTGTGCGGTGCAACAAATTGTATGGTAGATGTCACGGCTCAGGGAGGGAAGAGATTTCAAGGCTTGGAGCATCCAAGATGGCTTCCTGAAGGGCTGGGCTTGTTCAGTGGCATACCTCCATTCCTGAGTTAAATGTTTGTATTGCCTCGAGAGAGTAGTTTTTAAAAACAAGATTTGCATGGGAGGTTATGTTAAGGGACAACAGCCCAAGTTAAGTCACGTGCCCACAGATGAGTGTAAGGGTGTGTTGAGACAGGGTGCTGACATACCCATGGGCCATTTATCCATCTCCCTCTTGTTTGTAGGCAGAAGTAGAAGAACAATGCACAAGAGTCTTTGACATCATGATGTACATCCGGCAAAGAAAAGAGATAAAGACCTTAGAAGTTTCTGAGGATATCCCAGCACAAAAAGAAAATGTGAAGTTGGAAAATAAATTGCCATCTGGTAGGTGATTTTAAATTTCTTTTCTTAATATTTTATTTATTTGTAAACAGAGAGAATGGGTGTGCCAGGGCCTCCAGCTGCTGCAAACGAACTTCAGATGCATGCACCACTTCGTGCATCTGGCTTTATGTGGGTCCTGGGAAATCAAACCCTGGTTGTTAGGCTTTCTAGGCAATTGCCTTAACTGCTGAGCCATCTTTCTAGCCCTGGTAGGTGATTTTAAATTACAGCAACAATTTGGACTGATTTTATTTCTGCATATTAAAATACTCCTCTCCAATAGGGTAAAAATTTGGCCAGACTTTACAGTGAAGGAAACTCATTCTAACATCTTGGCATCTTGATTGCAGTGTAAATTATATGGGTTTTTGTCATTGTAATCAAATGAAAAAGTACTTTGATGAGAATCCCTTTGTAAGTTGTTAACTTATGAAAAGGTCTGTCTGATGCTGTGGCTCTCTGAAATGAGATACTTTTCCCTACTGTTTAGACTTGAGTCTGTTTACAATTTCTGATCCATGTATGCTAGTCCCTCCAGGCAGCCTTATCTTTGGTGAGTTTCTCTCTCTCTCTCTCTCTCTCTCTTTTTTTTTTCCAAGATAGGGTCTCACTCTAGCCCAGACTGACCTGGAATTCACTATGTAGTCTCAGGGTGGCCTAGAACTCAATGTGATCCTCCTACCTCTGCCTCCTGAGTGCTGGGATTAACGGCATGCACCACCACGCCCGGCCGAGTTTCTCATTTCATTAAAATATTGAAAATGAATTACAATTTTTGTATTCTTAATTTTAGTCAAATTCCTGATCTTCTGTGTTTTCCTTTGGAGGGGGGGAAAATGACAGGAAAAGTGATGAGAACTTGGAGGATCATTTATGTGATAGTGGACAGTTGCTAAGCGAGCCATGGGTTGGTGTTAGTTGCTAGCTTTCCCTTTCTGAATTGCTTTCCTAATTACACATGGTCAGGATTGGAGGTGTGAGCATGAGCCATTTTGGATATCTGATAGATTGTCCTTTGCAGCCATGTTAATTTTAGCAGCCAGAGCTAGTAAGGTAACTGAGAAAACTGTTCAATCAAATCAAAGAAATCTGTATTGGAAAGCTGTGCATTATAGAAAATACACAGTTGTTTCTGAAGTCCTAACACAATGTAAATTCATAGTACTTTGTTTCTTTTAAGTTGAAAGAAAAACAACCTTGGAGATTGTTCATTTTACCAAAATAGTGTTTATGTTAGGAGGGAAAAAAAAATCCTGAGAACTAAAGAAAAGTGAAAAAGAAGGGGAAAACACTCCCACTTCTCACCCATTCCGAAAGTGGCCCAGATGCTAGCATTGATCTTGCTGTCGAAATGTCCTTCCCTGTGTGCCGAGGCCAGCCAGTATTCAAAGGGAGTTTTACAAAATTGACATCCGCATGCAGTTTTGAAGGCTGCTATTTCCCTTAGGCTATGAACCTTTCATAACTCTGTATGCCTTTAAAATACTGTCAGCACATAAGATCCTATGGTTTGACCATTGAGTACTAAGATGTAACACAATACCCATATAATCCAAGTGATAAGTATCATTGTGACCAAATATCCATTGAAAACTATGTTCTTGGGATGTGTGTCTGACTAGGAGTTCCTGGTCAAACAGCATATTCATTTTGATGCCTTTTACTCCTGTTGCCCTATTGGTTTCCAGAGAGCTACCAGTTTACTTTAAAAAAAAAAAAAGAAACAGATGTATTTCAAGATGTGTAATTTTAAAAATACTTTATGTTATTTATTTGTGGGAAGGAGAAAGAGAGAGAAAGCAAAAGGGCTGGTCAGGGCCTCTTGCCACTGAAAATATGCTTAAGAGATGCACACACCCACCACTCTGTGCTTCTGGCTTTACATGGGTACTGAAGGATTGAACCCAGACCACCATTTGCAAGCAAGTGCCTTTAACTGCTGAGCCATCTCCCCAGCCCCATAAAGATGTATAGGGTTTTTTGTTGTTTGTTTGTTTTTCAGGGTAGGGTTTTCCTCTATCCCAAGCTGACCTGGAATTCACTATGTAGTCTCAGGGTGGCCTGAAACTCACAGCGATTCTACCTCTGCCTCTTAAGTGCTGGGATTAAAGGTGTGCGCCTACCACACCCAGCTGCCTGTTCATGTCTTTAGTCTGCTTCCTATTATAATCACTTTTATTGTTCTTAAATAGCCTGTACTTAGGGATATTTAAACTCCAGTGTAAATTATATGGGTTTTTGTCATTGTAATCAAATGAAAAAGTACTTTGATGAGAATCCCTTTGTAAGTTGTTAACTTATGAAAAGGTCTGTCTGATGCTGTGGCTCTCTGAAATGAGATACTTTTCCCTACTGTTTAGACTTGAGTCTGTTTACAATTTCTGATCCATGTATGCTAGTCCCTCCAGGCAGCCTTATCTTTGGTGAGTTTCTCTCTCTCTCTCTCTCTCTCTCTCTCTTTTTTTTTTTTCCAAGATAGGGTCTCACTCTAGCCCAGACTGACCTGGAATTCACTATGTAGTCTCAGGGTGGCCTGAAACTCACAGCGATTCTACCTCTGCCTCTTAAGTGCTGGGATTAACGGCATGCACCACCACGCCCGGCCGAGTTTCTCATTTCATTAAAATATTGAAAATGAATTACAATTTTTGTATTCTTAATTTTAGTCAAATTCCTGATCTTCTGTGTTTTCCTTTGGAGGGGGGGAAAATGACAGGAAAAGTGATGAGAACTTGGAGGATCATTTATGTGATAGTGGACAGTTGCTAAGCGAGCCATGGGTTGGTGTTAGTTGCTAGCTTTCCCTTTCTGAATTGCTTCCTAATTACACATGGTCAGGATTGGAGGTGTGAGCATGAGCCATTTTGGATATCTGATAGATTGTCCTTTGCAGCCATGTTAATTTTAGCAGCCAGAGCTAGTAAGGTAACTGAGAAAACTGTTCAATCAAATCAAAGAAATCTGTATTGGAAAGCTGTGCATTATAGAAAATACACAGTTGTTTCTGAAGTCCTAACACAATGTAAATTCATAGTACTTTGTTTCTTTTAAGTTGAAAGAAAAACAACCTTGGAGATTGTTCATTTTACCAAAATAGTGTTTATGTTAGGAGGGAAAAAAAAATCCTGAGAACTAAAGAAAAGTGAAAAAGAAGGGGAAAACACTCCCACTTCTCACCCATTCCGAAAGTGGCCCAGATGCTAGCATTGATCTTGCTGTCGAAATGTCCTTCCCTGTGTGCCGAGGCCAGCCAGTATTCAAAGGGAGTTTTACAAATTGACATCCGCATGCAGTTTTGAAGGCTGCTATTTCCTTAGGCTATGAACCTTTCATAACTCTGTATGCCTTTAAAATACTGTCAGCACATAAGATCCTATGGTTTGACCATTGAGTACTAAGATGTAACACAATACCCATATAATCCAAGTGATAAGTATCATTGTGACCAAATATCCATTGAAAACTATGTTCTTGGGATGTGTGTCTGACTAGGAGTTCCTGGTCAAACAGCATATTCATTTTGATGCCTTTTACTCCTGTTGCCCTATTGGTTTCCAGAGAGCTACCAGTTTACTTTAAAAAAAAAAAAAAGAAACAGATGTATTTCAAGATGTGTAATTTTAAAAATACTTTATGTTATTTATTTGTGGGAAGGAGAAAGAGAGAGAAAGCAAAAGGGCTGGTCAGGGCCTCTTGCCACTGAAAATATGCTTAAGAGTACTAGGATTCAAACTGGGATCATATAATTTGGATAGTAGTGCTTTACCTTTTGTATGGTTCAGAATTTGTTTTAGAGTTTTTTATTTTTATGTATATGTGTCTGTGTACAAATTGGGTCCTGGTGGAAAATGATTTTTTTTTCCCCATTTGGTGCAAAAAGAAAAAGGAAAAAGTCAAAAGCCACTGCTCTAAAATGTAAAGTCTTTTTGTGTGTGTATGTAATGTTTTTATTTTATTTTTTGTTCTTTTAAAATATTTTTTATTATTTACTTATTTGAGAGAGAGGAGGCAGATAGAGAAAGAGAGGGGAAAAAATGGGCACCCCAGGGCCTCCAGCCACTGCAAATGAGCTCCAGATGCATGCGCCACCTTGTGCATATGGCTTACATGGGTCCTGGGGAATTGAACCTGGGTTCTTTGGCTTTGCAGGCAAGCACCTTAACTGCTAAGCCATCTCTCCAGCCCTCTTTTTGTTTTTTTAGGTAGGGTCTAACTCTAGTCCAGGCTGACCTGGAATTCACTATGTAGTCTCAGGGTGACCTCATGATGCTGGGACTAGAGGAACGCACCACCATGCTCAGGTTGTGTAAAGTTTTAATTGTTTATAAGTGTGTGGATGCAGGTACGTGTGTACAATGGCATGCATGCAGAAGTCACAGGATGGCTTTGCAGTCAGTCCTCACTGTTCTGACTTGGTTGCAGCAGGTTTTCTCAGTCTGGATCATTGTTCTGTTCTCTGCTGGGTTTCCCGTGAGCTTTGTGGAAGTTCTCCTGCCTTGGCCTCCCTTCTCCCGTCAGCACGCTGGGATGGCAGAAGGCCTCCACGGCTTACCTGCTTCCTCCTTTTTACGAGGGGCCTGGGGATTGAACTAAAGTAGTTCAGCTTGAGCAGTGAGCTCTTTATCGCTGAACCATCTCTCCAGCATCTGTACAGTCTTAGCCAGACCTATAGATAGACTGCTGCAGGTTCAGGCCTTTCTAATTCTGTGTGAAAATGGATTTGGGGTGGAAAAAAACGTAATTTTTCGGGGAAAGGAGCCATAATTGTCTCCAGACTTTTCAGAGCTTCTCTGACTGTTTAAACATCATTTTTGTTTTGTTTCTCTATTTCTAGAACCTCTTGGCATTGTTTTTAGGACAAGTATATAATTTTACAGAAAGAAGCTTGCCATTGCATTTTTAAAAATCCAAACATGCCTCGCTGTTGACTGAATCTATCATGACAGTTGACCTTGTTTGTGAATACTGCTCTACTAGCTAGTTGCTTACAAAGGCAGATACCCACTTTTGAGCTGAAGAATATCTATCATCTGTGAGAATGGGTGCAAGGTCTAAAGGCATCCCAAAGCGAGCTTTCTCAGACATCTTGCACTTCCGTCCTACTGTGGGAATGGGGCCTGGGAAGAGACTACTTTGAGTAGCAAATATAGTTTGAATACCTTCTAGTTATGTTCACTTTAAAACCCTGACGTGTTGCTTTGTGGTCACAACATATCTACACATTGATCATCGAAGAGATTTGTCTGATAACAAAGGCTGACATTCCCTAGACCTCAGAAACACTCCCTACACCCCAGGAACATTTGGTCAGTCTTCTTACCAAGAATAGTTTCACTCACATCTCTTTATAGTGGAGCTGTTTTGAGCAGGTAAGTGCTTATTGATAAGCATTAACATCTTTGTTTTGAATGAAGGCTAAAATATCTCTGTGTGACTATATAACCAAAGTTAAATGCTACTAACTGTAGCAAGGAGACATTTTCAAGATCATATAAGTTAGTTACAAACTATAAGCTTAGTTGTTTAAGCTTATAAATGGCCTTAAATATACTCTCATCAAGACACCTGAGCACCCTTGAGTTTTCTCTCTTACCTCCCTGGGTAACATACTTCATTGTACTTCTGCCCAGTGCTGACTGAGCTCCTGGTCTCTGGGTAACATTGAACCAAAATCTGTGGGGAATATGGAAGGAATATCAAAGATTTGATTTTCCAGTGTAGTAAATGAATCAAATAAGTAGGTACTGGGCACTTAGAGTGCTCCAGGAGACCCTGCACTCAGTGGTATCAGTACCACTGAGCAAGAGGAGGCCCTGCCAGAGCTTGTGCTTCTGAGAAGGTTATGGGTAAGTATGCAGTGACCCACATGTAGACTCACTCGGAGCTGTGACAGGAGACCAAGTTCCGGGAAGCACAGGGGACGTGCAGCCTATGCTGACTGCCAGATTGGGGAGGGCTTCCTAGAAGAAGTGATGGGTAAAGAGACCTGGAGAAGGTAAACAAGGGAGGGGAGAGGAGGGTCACGGGGAGGCACATATGCAGAAATTCAGGAGGAGCTGGGTGTGTGGGCAGCAGTGCAGCATGGCTGGGGAGCAGCTGGAGGGAGGGGATGGGCAAGGGTGGAAAGGCCGACCCCAAATGGCTTGCACTTTCTGTTGTGAAGAGAGCTCTGAATGCCAGGCTGAGCCCCGTTTCTAATGAGGCAGTGATGGTGTCATGTTGATCTCTTAGAAGTCTCGGGCTGCTGTGTGGAGAATGGATTTAAGGGTAGAACTAAAGCCAGAGCAGACTGCTAGGAAATCCAGTTCAGCAAGACCTGAATATCCAATTAAGATATTCAGTAAATGAAAACTTCCATGTGCCAGGCATTCTCAAAGGCCCTGCAGATATGGCTTTGAAGATGACAGGACTCAGTTCTGATGAGGGAGAAAATGAGAAACAAGAGTGAGTTTGGTGAAAGTCACGGGGATGGTGAGGAGTATGGGGGCTACATGGGGTTGGGAGTAAAGCAGAGCCCCAAGGTCAGGCTGCACTGGGGCCTGCGTGGAGAGAAGGGCAGAGGATACCACGGTGGAGAAGGCTTCTCCAAGGTGAGAATGAACGTGGCCAGCATAGAATCAGAAGCTCATGAGCACTGAAGAAAATAGAGCAAGAGAGGGGAAGATCCTCTTAACCCGGAGCACAACTCTTGCTCTAAAGGGAACAAGAGAGAGTTCATTTGACTCAAGTATGAGAGACCATGGCCTGGGAACAGGAACTCAGGTTACCGTGAGTGCAGGTTCCACTGTGGAGAAGGTAATACAAACATTTTTAGTCATGGAACAAAAGAATTATAAACCAATGTGTTTTCCAAAAACCAGTGGTGATGTCAGGCAAGCATGCCATAGTAAAGTGGGGAAGTCTCTACTGTAAGTTTTCATCTGTGATCCCATAGCAGCCTTAGCGTTTGGGCTAGTGGAAACTCGTGGTCTGCTAGGTTAATACATTCAAGCAGTTTCTCCTGATAGAAGGATGCCAGGCCAGGTACAGGGGTTGGCATGAGAGGCTCACGGTTGTTTTCGTGCTCCATCTCCACCGCTGTGAGGTTCTAGTCAGTCAGTGTGCAGCATGGGCCTTGCTCAGGGAACTTCCCCTCAGTCACATCATGCAGGGGTTTGCAGTTGAGAAGGGATTGGAGAGAGGTACAAAGTGAGAACTGTCTCAGAAATTGACTTGGACGGATGTTTTGATGTTTGTGTGGAAGGTGATTGACAGGCCACACAGGTCAGCGCCCTTCACTGTGGCTTCCCCATGTGCAGAGCAGTACTGGAGGCTGCGGTGACTTGTTTCTAGCTACCTAGACTTAGGCTAGCCTTCCTTGGTCCACTATGGGGGTGTGGCAAGCCAGGGCAGCTGGCCAGAGCTTCAGTGTCTAGTATGGGGATGTGGCCAGCCATGACAACGTCAGTGTCCAGTTTTCAATGGGCTTGCATTCTGTAGACATGACTGGCCTTGGGCAGAGTTCTACCTCCAGCTCTGGAAAGGTTGGGAGGAAACAGCATAGCTCAAAGCCTCTCTAGCTACTGGCAAACCTCGTGGCCATCGCCAGTCGTCTCTGTAGCAGGTAGGAGGCTGTGGCAGCATGGACTGTCCGATGCTCTTTTCAGAACCACTCAGAAGCCCCAAGTTGCTAGAGCTTATAGCCCAAGAACACACTGAGAACGGCTGCGTTCTTTGTGTCCGGAGCTTGTCCGTTACCTCTCAGGACTGTCTCACTGTGTGGCCCAGCCTGGCCTTGAACTCTGGGTTCTCTTGCTTCAGCCTTCTGAGTCTTAGAAGTACAGGTATGTGTCCCCACATCCGGCTGAATTCTCTTTCCTAGGCAAGGCGTTTTCAAAGCAGTCACAGTAAGGAGGGGAGGGAAGGAAGTTGGGTTTATGTCTCTGAAAGCAGGAGTTCCATCTGTGTTGAAAGATGGACATTTTTATATTGCCAGCTTGTAGATGTGTGGGCGAGAGTGTTTCAGAAGTGTGTAGAAAGAGGAAAGAAAGAACCCTGGCCAGTTTCTGGCTGTGCCTTGGATGCCATCTGGGATGCCACAAAGCTGGCATACCCTCTAGCAGGTTTCCTCCCCGCACCGCCCATGCCAGGAAGTTGCAGCTGAGCTCAGAGTGGTACAAGCTTCCCCCTTGACCACGCGTCTCCCATACAGACTTGTCTTTCCTCATCCTTTGACATGGTAACCATTTCTCAAGCTGCCACTGCCTGTGCATGGACATACATTTCTCTTGCTTAGATGATCTAGATCAACACTATTCATAGAACTTTTTAGAATAAAGGAAATGTTTCATGTCTACCTTGTCCAGTAGCATAACCCACAGATGGCTGTACAAATTTTCATTTGTGGATAGTGCAACTTGTTAACTAAATTTTTATATTCATTTAACTTTATTATTACTTTGTGATGCTGAGGATAGAACCCAGGCAAGGGTATCACTTTGCCACTGAGTCTTGTTCCCAGTGCACAGCTTTTGATTTTAAAATGTATGTCTATCTTCTGTTGGTATACAATGAAAATTATAGCCATTATTGATCAAAGATCTTACTTAGCTTAAGGAGGGGGTCATTTTCAGAGCGTATGTGCCTTATAAATTAACTCTTAAAGTTTTCACCATTTTCATATTGAGATGTTAGTGGGTAGTTCCAAGGGATGAATCTGTTTCCTTTCTTGTAGTTAAAACTTAGAGAATCACTAAGCAGTTTTGATGTTGTTGTTGTTGTTTTGAGACAAGGTCTTACTCTAGCCTAGGCTGACTTGGAACTCACTCTGTAGCCCAGGCTGGCTTCAAACTCGTGGTGATTCTTCTACTTTAGCCTCCTGAGTGCTGGGGTTAAATAAATGTACCATCATGCCCAGCTTCCTTCAGCTATTTTTTTTTCTAAATGAAATTGTTTTGATACCATTTTGAATGCTTAGAATTATAATTAGAGAATAAAAATATTGCTTGTGAGATAGTCAAGTCATACATTGGGTTTATGCATTCATATGTTTTTTATTAACCTCTTATTTTATACCAACATGGTTACTTTGTAGCCCAGTCTGGCCTGCAGGTGCCTCAGCTTCATGAGTGTTAGCATTACAGGCAGGCACCGTTATCCCTGGCCTCACAGTTTTTGTTGTGTTGGTGTCTCTGACAGCCTCTCACTCTGTAGCCCTGACTGGTGCTCAGACTTGCAGTCGTCTTCCTGCCTCTCCCCCCGAGTTCCGGGGCTCCAGGTGTGCACTGTCACTCTACTCTGGCGTCAAAAGCATATTTGAAATGTGCCTTACAGCGTTAGTATTTGAAAAGTGGAAGCCTCGAAACAGCAGCTAGAATATTGAAGGGTGATACATTGGCTTAACTGCTATGGAATTAATATTTATCTGTTCTCAACATACTTCATCAATTCAAAGGTTATTTTCCAGAGCTGAGATGGTTCCACAGTTGTTTTGAAAAGTTATTTTACTGTCTCATTACTGTGTTACATTTACCTTGAGGGAAATTTTAAAAAATTGTAAATTTTAGCCAGGGGTTGTGGCACACTACTTTAATCCAGCACTCGGGGGGGCAGAGGTAGGAGGATCACCATGAGTTTGAGGCCACCCTGAGACTACATAGTGAATTCCAGGTCAGCCTGGACAAGAGTGAGACCCTACCTCAAGAAAAATTTTTTTTTAATTTAAAAAAATTGTCAATTTTGAGAAGATATCCTTTATTGCTTGTCTGCTGTGCTTGGCACTGTTCTGTTGCATCTTGTACATATTTCACTTCATAACCACCTCAGCTCTGAATGCAGCCTGATTTTTGCTGTCCCTACTACAAACAAAACAAAGGGAGCAAAATCCATGTTCTTACTTGTTGCTGCCCTTGATCCTCAGCACATTATCAGTGCCAAATAAATAATGTTCCTCTGGAGGCAGAGTGGACCGCTGGAGTCATGGGGAGGAAGGATGGCCAGAGAGACACTGACTCTGTGGAAGATCTGGCTGGGACTGAGCTGAGGGTCACCAGGCAGGGCAGGGCAGGAGGAGCAAGTGGGCGGGTGAGTGCATCTCAGGCCCTGTAGAGTAAGCACTAAGGAGAGTCTGCGTGGTCACTGCACCTTCTCCATGGTGGTCAGATTCTAGGGGTTTTGTGATTGTTGTTCATACTATACTGTTATAGTGATGCAAACTTTAGAATGAAAACCAGTGCTTACACTCACTACTCATATCAGAATAGGCCTTCAGATCTGGCTGGGCCTAGTGGTACAGACCTGCAGTTCTGTCTACTCAGGAGGCTGAGACAGGCAGGTGGCAAGTTCAGGACTCTACTTAGGCTACAAAGTGAGTTTCAAAGCCAGCATGGACAACTTGGTGAAAAACTGTTTGAATATAAAAAGTTGAAAGAGGGGTGGAGAGATGGCATGGTGGTTAAAATGCTTGCTTCTGAAGCCAAAGGACCCAGGTTTGATTCCCCAGCACCCACATAAGCCAGATGCACAAGGTGGCGCATGCATCTGGAATTCATTTGCATCATTTGAAGGTCCTGGCATGCCCATTCTCATTTTTTTCTCTCTCTCTCAAATAAAATAAAATAAAATGTTGAAAAAACAAGTTGAAAGAGGGCTAAGGCTATAGCTGAGCGGTAGAACACCTGTTAACGTGTGTGAGGCCCTAGGTTCAGCACTCAGTGGCACTAAAGATCAGGAAGACAAAAGGTTTTCAGAGTTAAGGACATGGCTCTGTGGTAGAGTATTTGTCTAGCATGTACAAAGCTTGAATTTGATTCTAGAACTACACGGTAATTTTTCCTTCTATTTTTCATTCTGTATACATATGTATTTTACTCATGACCCCAACCTAGTATGTATAATTTTCTTTATCCAATGTCATATATAGTGGGTTTTTTTTGTTGTTGTTTTTGGTTTTTCGAAGTAGGGTCTCACTCTGGCCCAGGTTGACCTGGAATTCACTATGTAGTCCCAGAGTGGCCTTGAACTCACGGCGATCCTCCTACCTCTGCCTCCCGAGTGCTGGGATTAAAGGTGTGTGCCACCACGCCCAGCATATATAGTTTTTACACACACAGTTACATATCTTCAAAAAACTTTACAGTTATTCTGTAAATAGTGTATGGTTCTGTAATTTGGTGATCTTGAGGTTTTTTTTCCTTACTTCAGTACATTATGCTCCATTTGCATTGTTTCTAATTGGATCACTAACGTCCTAAAATTGCTTACTTTAACTTCTCATTTAAAAGTGCCAGTATAAACACGTCACTCTTTCCTTCTCTTGGAACTAGGTCAGAACAGTTAAGGAAGATGATGATAGTTGGCTCCCTCTTTTTTCCTCCTTAACTCCCTCCCTCCTTTCCTTTCCTTTCCCTTCCCTTCCCCCTTTTCTTTTTCTCTTTTCCATTTGTCTGCCAGGGATACAACTCAGTGCTACATCCTGCTAAATACACTATCACTCCACACGTCCACCCTCAGGTTCTCTCTTCAGTGAAACTAAGAGGAGCCCTTCACCCAAATTCCAACAAATGCAGCGAGACTCGAAGGGCTCTCCCCTTCCCACCCCTGACTGCAGAAGAACCTGGCAGAACACATTCCTGAGCCTTGAGGGACAAAACCTGCCACCCCCGTGGGGACCAGCAGACAGGCAGGAGGGGCCACCACAGGAGCTTTTCTGGGTGTGTCTGGACTACAGGTGAGCTAGGTAGAGTGAAGGAGTCCACTTAGGGCCCAGCTATATTTGAGGACATGGAATTTAATAGGATAGGAAGACAAGAGCCAATTTTCAATTTGAACAACCCTAGAGCTGTCAAGCACTGTTGACTAAGTTGAGGAAAAGACTAGAAATGACTCTTGACAATCACCTTGTCAAGTGCTAAAGAAAACTTATTGGGCTGAGTATCCCTCATCTTCCCATGCACTCTTTGGAAGAAGTGGGTTAGTTAGTAATAACTTGCCACACTCAGCAGTGACTCACCATCAGGAAGGAACCAACATAAGATCTGTAGAATGGAATAGTGAAAGGGAAGAGAAAAATAGGAACAACTGGTTGATAGAAAACAGTTACCAGAAAAATTGTATAGTAGAAACATGAAGGTTATTATAGCGAAATATATTTTAAAAGTCGTTTTTTTTTTAAGTGGTGTGGTGGTTGGTTATAACCAAATATATTGCATTAAAAGAAAGGTTAAAAAAAAAAAGTGAGTGTGGTGGTTGCAGGCCTGTAATCCCAGCATGCAGGAGGATAGAGTACAAAGCCAGCCTGGACCACATAGTGAGATTCTATCTCAAAAATAAAACGAATAAAGTATTTAGCACTGTGGGAGCTGGATTCAAAGCAGAAATGTAAAGGTAAAGGTGTACACCTTCTTCGAGGAGGTAGAGAAAGATCATTGAAGTTATGAGCTGAGAGCATGTGAACAAGAAAGAATTAAAGATTCACCACAGTAGAAGATAGGAGCATATTGGATTCAACACAGGAGACCAGACCCTGCAAACGCACAGAAGGCAGATAGACATCAACAAAATGGAGTGGCGTTACTAAAGTTCAAAAGCGTTAGAAAGGACATGGCAGCTGGGGAAGACCAGAACAGCAAACACACATTATTTGTGTCCCCACAAAAGAGAACTGCAGTGGTGAGACAAGCATGTTGCACAGAGAACTAAAGATGCTGTCCAAGAAAAGAGGAAATTTGAGAATGCAGATTATAAGGGCACAATTGGTTCCAGTAAAGACAACAAGCAAGAGGCAGTGCTGTGGAATTGGAGGCCTTAGGTTGAGGCTGTAGCTCAGTGGTGGAGTGGTTGCCTAGCATGTACCAGGCCCTGGATCTAGTCCCCAGTACAGACGGGTGGAAGAGGGAAGAAGAGGCAGAGAAAGAAGGTTCCTGCACCCATGTAAAAGCCAGATACAGCAGTGTGAGCCTGTAATTTAACACTAGGGAGGAGACAGGAGGATTTCTAGGGCTTGCTGGCTAGCTAGTCTGGCTGAATCAGTGAGCTGTAGATTCAAGAAAAGATCCTGTCTCAAAAATAACATGGAGAGGGCTGGAGAGATAGCTTAGTGGTTAAGCGCTTGCCTGTGAAGCCTAAGGACCCCTGGTTCAAGGCTCCATTCACCAGGACCCACGTTAGCCAGACGCATAAGGGGGCTCATGCATCTGGAGTTCGTTTGCAGTGGCTGGAGGCCCTGGCACACCCATTCTCTGTCTCTCTATCTGCCTCTTTCTCTCTCTCTCTCTCTCTGTCGCTCTCAAATACATAAATAAAAATGAACAAAAAACATAAAAAAATAACATGAAGAGCAATTGAGGAAGACACTGGATGTTGTCCCCTGGCCTCCACATGCACACATATAAACACATGTACACATACCATACATAATCAAAGAGAAAAAGCAGGTTACATGCTGTAGTAGGCAACCTCAGGTCACTGGGATGAACTTCCAAATCAGGCACAATATCAAGGAAGGGATATATATTGAAGTTCAGATCCAGGGGAAGTTCCATAGTGGCAGAAGAAGCTGGCCCACTGTCACAGGTCCAAGCAGAGAGAGAAGACACACGCCACCACCAGCAAGCAAGCACACTTAGGACTCCAGGCAGAGCTCAAGCACTCTGCATATCTTAGGTTGGAATTCAGGTCCACCTGAGGGATAGAAGCTTAGATCCATCCACAGTGACACCTCCTACAGCCAGGAGGCTGCAGATCTAAATTACAAACTTTAATAAAATCTTAAATATGATGGGGGCCATCCATTCAAGCTCCCACACCTGCAAACACAGAAAAAGAAGCAAACCCGGTGAAAGTGCATTAACACAAAGATGTGAAATGTCTACCCACTCTTTTTTTTTTTTTTTACAAAGTATTTTTGTTTATTTGAAATGTAGCTTCTTTGTTTTCTAGATTTCTCTTTTTTATTTTAGAGAAAGTGAGAGAGAGAGAGAATTTGTGCACCAGGGCCTCAGCCACTGAAATCAAACTCTGGATGCTTGCACGACCTAGTGGGTATGTGCAACCTTGCGCTTGCCTCACCTTTGTGCATCTGGCTTACGTGGGATATGGATTGTCAAACATGGGCCCTTAGGCTTCGCAGGCAAGCACCTTAACCACTGAGCCATCTCTCGAGCCCTAGATTTCTTTTTTAGCCTCTTAACTCCTCAATTTTAATTTCCCCTGTGATCCAGAGAGAGAGAAAAAAACTGAGCATCTAGGGCCTGTAGCTGCTGCAAGTGAGCTCTAGATGTATGTGCCACTTTGTGCATCCAGCTTTATGTAGACACTGGAGAATCAAACCCAGATCATTAGGCTTTGTAGGCAAGCACCTTAACTACTGAGCCATCACTCCATCCCCCCAATCACTTTGATATAGAATTATAATTGGGGCTGGTTGTGGTGGCATATGATGGTAGGATATTGCTGAAGAGGCGGAGGCAGGAGGATCAGGAGTTTGAGGCCAGCCTGGGATATGAAAAAAATTATAATTTTATATATAATTGTAATTATATATAAAAATTTATAATTGAAATGAAAACTGGGCCTGGAGAGATGGCTTAGTGATTAAGGCATTTGCCTGCAAAGCCAAATCACCCAGGTTCAATTCCCCAGGACCCATGTAAGCCAGATGCAAAAGAGGCACATGCATCTAGAGTTCATTTGCAATGGCTAGAGGCCCTGGAGTGCCCATTCTCTGTCTCTCTCTCTCTCTCTCTCTCTCTCTCTCTCTCTCTGCTTGCAAATAAATTAAAATAAACTGGGATTCCCGATTTAAGATAATGTCATAGACTCCATTTGTTTAAATTAAAAACTAGAATTAATTAAAAACAAAATACCACACTACCTGAAATTAAAGTTTTCTTCTCTCTCCTGTCTTCCTTATTTTTTGCAATGCTGGGTATTGAACCCATGGCTTTGTACATTTTAGAAAAGTGCCTTTAATAGTATTTCTTAAGTAACTCTTGGATCACAGGGGAAACTAAAATTGAATAGTTAGAGGCTATAAAAGAAATATAGAAATGAAACAATCTGTATTTCAGAGCAGTACACAAGAGCAATTTATAGCTTTTAATAGTATACTATAGAATAAAAGTCAGTATAAATAAGTGGAAGAATTACTTGTCCATAAATTGGAAAGTAAAAACCTTGTAAAATAAGATAGAGGTAAAAAGTAATCAACTAGAAAGCAGGAGAACAATTCATAACCTTTGGTGAAAACCAGAACCATTAGTGTAACCTTAGACACCAGACACAAAGGAAAGGTAGCATAGATGTGCAGACAGTAAGAAGTAACAGAAACTGAGATCATGAGATAACTGTAGCAGGATAGGATAACTGTAGACAGTATCAGAGAGGAAAGAACCACAAGGGACTGTTTTCTTTAGGTCTACATAAGTTAGGACTTTGATAAAATGGATGATTTTTCTAGGGAAATAGGAATTACTATAATAGCTGTAGTAAGAAAACGTTTCTTATCCACACCTAATAATATCAGGCCCTATTATTATTTTTTTTTTTTTTGTGGTGGAACTCAGAGCTTTACACATGCTAGGTAATCCTCCAGCCTGTCATTGGTGGATTCTAGACAAGTGCTCTACCACTGAGCCACGCCCCCAGCCCCTCACTGTGGATTCTAGACAAGTGCTCTACCCTTGAGCCACGCCCCCAGCCCCTCACTGTGGATTCTAGACAAGTGCTCTACCCTTGAGCCACGCCCCCAGCTCCTCACTGTGGATTCTAGACAAGTGCTCTGAAAAACAGGAAGCTGCCATCACATTGTCAGTGAGCAGGGAAGAAGTAGAGGGAGAGAACAGCAAGCAGGGCCTGGCTGTAATATCTCAAGGCCTGTCCCTAGTGACACACTTCTTACAGTAAGGCTGTACCTCTTAAAGGATCTACAACCTTTGCAGATAGCACCACTTTGCTGGGGTCCAAGTGTTCAAACATATGGGTCTATGGGGAACTTTGCATTCAAACCACCATATTTTGTACCTGGCCCCTATAGACTCAAAGTCATATCATAATGCAGAATGCATTCAGTCTAACTTTAAAAGTTCCCATAGTCTTTACTAGATCCAACACTGTTCAAAAGTCTTATCCAAGTTGGGCATAGTGGGGCATGCCTTTAATCCAAGTACTTGGGAGGCAGAGGTAGGAGGACTGATGTGAGTTCAAGGTCAGCCTGAGACTACATAATAAATTCCAGGTAAGCCTGAGCTAGAGCGAGACCCTACTTCAAAAAAAAAAAAAAAAAACAGTCTTATTCATGCCTCAAGGTAATCTCTTAACTAT
Organism: Dipus sagitta; assembly: GCA_036346955.1. Lineage (NCBI taxonomy): Eukaryota > Metazoa > Chordata > Mammalia > Rodentia > Dipodidae > Dipus > Dipus sagitta. Next base: position 4,607,332 of record CM070775.1, on the reverse strand, counting down.
GAGCTCTGTAAAATCAAAACACAAGTTACAGGCTTCCAACATATAATGGCACAGAATACACATTTTCATTCCTAAAAGGAGGAATAGGGGAACAGTAAGAAAAGATTAGATGAAAGCAAGACTGAAACCCAGCAGGGCAAATGCCAAATTCTGCAGCTCCACGACCAATATCTGGAACTTGTGATGAAATCATCTGGGCTTCACAGGGCTTGGGTAGCTCCTCGCCTCCATCTCTGCTGCCTGTAGCACTGAGCCTCTGTCACAGGGCCGCAGTACTCTGAATATGCAGCTTCCTGGCCAACATGGCTTTGGCATCTCCAGCATCCTGAGGTCACCATTGTAATTTAGGGTTCATTTTCATAGCTTCATACAAGTGACCTCTCAGGACATCCTTACAGGGACTCTCAACCTGCCACACATGGCCTGGCCTCAGTAGATCTCTGGGACTGTGGAGCAAGACTCCATGGCCCACCCCACCCCACGCCCAGCCTTGCCTCTAGCTCAGTTCCTGACAGAGGCCTTGTTCCCCCTGAAAGCCCAGGAGTGGGGCTCCACCGGCTGCATTTCTCTCAGCACTGTTGTTTTCTAGCTTCCACCAGAATGGCCCATTAAGCTCTGCTAATGGTATTCAAGGGCTTTTCTAGCCCTAAATTCCAAACTCTTACATATTCCTCCCACAGAGTAGTTCCAAAGGCTTACAGACCACATGATGAGGTTGATCACAACAGCCCCGCTTGTCCATACCAGTGTTTTCTCTTTCATAGCTGACCAGAAGCACTGTACGGAAGGCAGCGTTGATTTTGCTTACAGTTCAGGGTTACAGCCCGTCCTGGCAGGGAAGTCAGGCGGGTAGAGCTGGTGCTCAACCCACAGTGAGGAAGCAGACAGTGATGAATGCTGTTTCTCAGCCTTCTTTCTCCGTTTTGTTCAGTCAGGAACCCCAGCCCAGGAACAGTGCCATCCACACTTAGGGTGGATCCTCACATCTCAAGTAACCTAATCGAGACAAGACAAATATGCCCAGAGATTTGTTTCCATGCCGATTTAAATTCTGTCAAGTTGACGACCAGAGATTGACTATCACATCCTTGATTCAGTTTTCATGTCACTTATTTTAAAAAAAATTGTTTGCTTATTTGCGAGCAGAGAGGAAAAAGAGAAACAGAATGAGATTGCCAGGGCCTCCAGCTACTGCAAACACATTCCACATGCATGCACCATTTTGTGCATCTGGGTTATGTGGGTACTAGGGAATTGAACCAGGGTCATTAGGTTTTGCAAGCAAACATCTTAACCACCAAGCCATCTCTCCAGCCGTTTTGCTTGTTTTTTCAATCTAGACTCTGCATATGAGGGAGAGCATGTGGTATTTGTCTTTCGGGGCCTGGTTGTTTTTGTACTCAACATGATTCCTACTCTGCTCTTGCTCTGGTCAGTCCACTGTGAACTCTACAGCCGGTGAGCCCTGTAAACTATAAACCAAGGGCCATGGAGATGGCTCCATGGGCAAAGGCATTTGCTTGCAAAGCCTGCTGGCCCAGGTTCAATTCCCCAGTACCCACATAGGATCAGATGCACAAAGTGGTGCATGTGTCTGGAATTCATCTGCAGTGGCAAGAGGACCTGGCACATCCATATACACATATATACTCTAATAAGTAAATAAAAATTGAAAAATTAAAATAAAATCAAGCCAAGCATGGTAAGTACCTGCCTGTAACTCTAGCCCTCAGGAGGCGCAGGCAGCAGGATCAGCTCAGCTCTAACTGAGGCTACCTAGTGAGTCCTTGTCTCGAGAAACCAAAATAACTCAGCTCGGTTTTTGCCCTAAACTGTTGACATTCAAGCTTAGCAGATGTAAGACAAAACCAAACTCCCAACTCCCTTTCCACACACTCTTACCCCTTCTGGCTCTCAAGTACAAGTTCAGAGTCCTTGTCATCTACAAGACCAGGCGATATGCTCCACATTACCTGTGTGCTACCTCTGCCTTCCTGACCTTAACTACCTGCCTTTCCTGAGCCCCTTGTCCCCTCAGACCACTGTGCCCAGTTCTTCCTGGTGCCGGCAAGTGATGCTGTCTACCTGCCAGGCTCTTGCCTCAGCGGTCCCATGTTGGCTCCTGGTTACCGCCCCCATCTCTGCTCAGGAACCACTTCATTGGTGCCACCATCGCACCCCTAAAATCACCATGCCTCCCAGCTGGCTCCTTTTCCCTTCACTTTTCCCGCAGCGTCATGGACCGCTCTCACAGTATGGGTGGTGCGTCACTGTTTCTCCTCTGCCTTGATGCTGGATTATAAATGTGGTGAAAACAGATTATTGTCTTCCCTCCTGACATTCTGTATGAGTCAGGGTTCTCTAGAGGATCAGAACCAACAGAAAGAATTGTATTAAAAGGGAATTTATTGAATTAGCTTTCAACAGTCCAACAATAGCAGTTTGCAGGCCCGAGAGTCAAGGAACCCAGTAGCTGCTCAGTCTACAAGGCTGGATGCCTCAGCAGTCCCAATCTGGCACTGAAGGCCTGGAGGCTTCCTGGAGAGACGCTGTTCTTCAGTCCACAGTAGTCTTCAGCCCTGCTGGAAGGCAGCAAGCAGCACTGCAGCCAGGTGGGAGGAAGGGGTTCTTTTTCCTAGAGCTTCCTTACATAAAGCTCTCCACTGAGAGGGGTTCACTCTGGGGGAAGGACTTCCTCCTAAAGTTATTTCGTCCTGGAAGCAACCTCAGAGACCCACTCAGGAATGTCCGTGGATTCCTAAACAGATCAAGTTGACACAGAACTTGACCATCACAAGTCCACCCTTGTCAACTTGACACCAAACTTAATTTCCAAATGAAGATAGTAACAAGGTCATAATTTTGTCTAACATGATATAACTATCCCACGTACAACCAGAAACACGCAATCTTCCCAATACAAAGCAGTTCCTTGAGGAATGCTTAGTCTGTAATACGGTAGGTCAAATACAGATTGAACAAGTGACTAGTGATATGATCTTAATCAGTATTACTTACCTAATAGAGAAATAGAGGAAGAACAAAAGCATCTTAATATTGGTATAGATATGTACAAACACTCTTAACAGGGTAGGACAGAAACACTCATGGCAGTCACAGTCCTCGTTTATGTAACTGGTCACGTGGCCTTAGCTGGTATTTGTAACTGCCTCCCTCTACTACCCATTCTGTACTTCCTTCTCCTCCAGCAAGCACCGCAGCAGGTCTTGGTTCTTTACGTGGAGGGGTGACCCATACCTTCATTTCTGAAGGATCTGGGCCATTTATCACACTGCCTTGATTGGGTTGTTGCAGTTGTCCATTGACTTTGATAAAAGGGCATGGTAACACCAAGAGGCACCCTAAAGGATCTCCTGTACTCCAGACATACTCTTCCTTACCTTCATTGTAGAGGAGCAGTCCGACTTCCCCCTGGTAGTCTGGAACAGTCATCCCTGTTGCCACTGTAATTCCTTTCTCAGCCTGTTCACTCAAGGGCATCAGGAGCCCAAAGTGGCCAGGGGGAAGTCTTCCAGTTCAATGGAATGTTTTTTATGCCTCCTGGCAAAAGCACTCCCCCCTCTGTTACCAAGACTTGTAGGCCAGCAGAGCATAAGGTTGCGGGAACAAAAAGCAAAAATTTGGCTAATTGGGTCAATTGGGGTGATGGTAAGTGGGACCATTCTCATTTCCACCCCTTGATTCCTGGACCCGCCAATCCAGGCTAGAGGAGAAACAGCACCATATATAGGACGCTGATTCAGAACACATACAGCCTGCTGGAGGACACTCCCCCATCCCTCTAAGCCAATGCCATCTAGTTGGCTCAGTATCTATTTCTTTAAAAGGCCATTCCCCCATTCTATCAAGCCAGCTGCTTCAGGGTGGTGGGGCACATGTTAAGACCAGTGAATTCCATGATCATGAGCCCACTGCCGTACTTCCTTGGCAGTGAAGTGAGTTCCTTGGTCAGAAGCAATGCTGTGTGGAATGCCATGATGGTGAATAAGGCATTCTGTAAGCCCACGGATGGTAGATTTGGCAGATGCACTACGTGCAGGAAAGGCAAATGCATACCCAGAATAAGTGTCTATTCCAGTAAGGACAAAACGCTGCCCTTTCCATGATGGAAGAGGTCCAGTGTAGTCAACCTGCCACCAGGCTGCTGGCTGGTCACCCTGAGGAATGCTGCCATATTGGGAGCTCAGATTTGGTCTCTGCTGCTGGCAGATTTAGCACTCAGCAGTAGCTATAGCCAGGTCAGCCTTAGTGGAAGTCCATGTTGTTGGGCCCATGCATAACTGCCTCCCTGCCATCATGGCCACTTTGTTCATTGGCCCATCAGGCAGTGACAGAGATGGCCATGGTAAGAGATTGACTATTATCCACAGAACAGGTCAGTTAATCTACTTGATTATTAAAGTAATCCTCTGATGAGGTCACCTTCTGATGAGCATTAACATGGGACACAAGTATCTTTGTATCCTTTGCCCATTCAGAGAGCTCTCTCCACATACACCTTCCCTAAATGTCCTTCTCACCAATTTTCCAATTGTGCTCCTTCCAAGTCCCAGACTATCCAGCCAAACCATTGGCCACAGCCCATGAATCAGTGTATACCGCACATCTGGCCATTTTTCCTTCCAAGAAAAATGCACAACCATGTGCACTGCTCATAGTTCTGCCCATTGTGAAGACTTCCCTTCACCACAGTCCTTCAGAGTTGTCCCAGAAAGGGGCTGTAACGCTGCAGCTGTCCACTCCTGGGAGGTGCCCGCATAATGTGCTGAACCATCTGTAAGCCATGCTCTAGTCCTCTCCTCAGCCATTTGATCGTAGGGCACACCCCATGATGCCATAGGTGCATGCTTGGGGGCAGAAGGCATTGTAACAGTGGTAGCAACTTCCTCATGTTACGTACTCGTGCATTCATGGCCTGCTTGAGCCTGATCACGGATATCCCACTTCCACTTGATGATGGACTGCTGCTGTGCACGTCCAACTTTATGGCCTGGTGGGTCAGATAACACCCAGCTCCTAATGGGCAGCTCACGTCACATAGTAACTTGATGGCCCATTGTCAAGCGTTCAGTTTCCACTAAGCCCAATAGTAGGCCAAGAGCTGTCTCTCAAAGGGAGAATAATTGTCTGCAGATGACAGCAGGGCCTTGCTCCAGAATCCCAAGGGCCTGTGCTGTGGTTCACCTATGGGGGCCTGCCAGAGGCTCCAGATGGCATCCCTGTCCACCACTGACACCTCAAGTACCATCGAATCTGCTGGATCATATGGCCCCAGGGGCAGAGCAGCCTGGACCTGTTGAAGAGCCTTCTCTTGTTCTGGGCCCCACTAAAAACTAGTAGCTTTCTGAGTTACTTGGTGTATGGGACAGAGTAACAGACCCAAGTGAGGAATGTGCTCTCTCCAGAATCCAAATCAGCCCGCTAGAAGTTGTGCTTCTTTCTTAGTGGTAGGAGGGGCCAAGTGCAACAACTTGTCCTTCACCTTAGAAGGAATATCCCCGTGTGCCCCACACCACTGAACTAGAGATTTCACTGAGGTGGACAGCAAAACTTAGCCATACACACGCTCCCAGCAGTAAGATGCAACGCAGCAGGGATGAGTGGATGAGGAAGACTATGGGAGGAGGAGTAGATTCCAGTGGACAAGCCACTTGAGTAGTTGAGGCAAAGGACCATTGTCCACCTTTGATTCCTGTTCCCTTGACGCACCATTTCCCTTTGCTTTACAACACGTTGCTCTTGTTGCAGCATCAACTCCTCAGGGTCTAGGGCTTGGTTCTCAGACCTTTTTGTCTCCCCGGCAAATAAATGTTTAAATAAATGAGGAAAGGTGACTGTCACAGGCTAAAAGCACACGGGACACGTCTTCTCCCTGGGCCTTTCCATGCACCCACACTGGGCAGTTGCGCTCCGTGTTTCATGTTACAGAATGTGTGTGTCTTTGCATGTGTGTCTTTGCATCGTGTCCTCCTGCAAAGCAAGGAGTTGCCAGGATAAACATGCATCTGAGACTCCGGTGGCTTCAGGGCAGGCTCAGTGGAAGTGCTGGTCAGTAAGCTTAAATCTGACCTGTCACCAGGGCTGCTGTCAACTCTCAGGTGTCATGACTTTAAGCAACTCTGGGGCAAGACTTATTCCTTTCTAACAGATGGACATGAATGTAACCAGACAATAAACCATGCATGTGCCATAAATATGTTTGTTGAGGACACAGTTCCCAGCACAGAACTTTACTAACAGCTGTCTGATCATGAGCTACACTTGGTGAGATGATTTGTTAACGGGATTCAGAAGCAAAATAACGTTCACAAGGTTAACAGTTCCTTGGCTTTGCCACTCTCAGCAGCCTAATGATTGGGGTGGGGCAGCTTTTATAAACAAATGTTACTGATGGAGATTTTTGAAAATGAACTTGATGTGTTTCCAGATTTAGTGCCATTTGTCTCCAAGGGCTTGTTAACCTTTTGTGCATTGCCAGCAACTTGCCCGCTGCCTGTGGGAGATGCAAGTCATTAACTGCGAACCACATTTTTTTTCTTAATGCGTTTTCCTTTCAGTTATAGTAATAGCTGTATAAGCGACTACTTAAATGGCTTAGCTGTGCAGATCTTTAAAAATACAGTTCGTTTGTCTTTCCACTTTTGGTCATTATCTTAGAGATGTTTTCATTCTCTCAACAAACATTACTTTCCCTGTGGAACCTATGCAAATGGGAGTGTGGCGTGTTTGTTTGCTTTGCGTTCTGTCGAGGGTGACTTCTACTGAAGTACATTGTCATTGGTGCGCTCCACCAGACAAAGTATAAATTGCTGTAAAACTGGAAAAGAATTCGAGCAAGGCAGATGTTCTCTTAGCATGAAGCAGATGTAAAACTTGCAAGTGTCTGTCTAATAAAGTATGGCATTTGGTTCTAGACAGCTGGTGCCAAGATTACCAATTAATCATGTTTGAATGCATTTTTACTAATTAGATCCCCCTCTGTTTTTTACTATTCTGGTATATTAAAAAAAGGGTGGGGACCAAAAGCTCTCTACTGTTTAGAACTTTGAGCAGTTTTCCCCTCGTATCTTTGTTAGACCTTGTATTTAGTTATTAGAATACTAAAGAAATGAAGACCAAAGATGGGACGAGTAATATGGCTCTGTTGGGGCTGACGCTCCATTGAGGAAGGGTTAGCACTCAGACTCGTGGAGGCAGCTGGAGAAGAGAGAGGGAGTGTCATTCTACTTAATGCCTTTCCCTTACTTGCAGGGACAAAGCTGGTGTCGCTTACCTAACCTTAGTTCACAGTTCCTCCTATTGTTTGACCAAGTGGGAACTTGAACATTTCAGAAACAAGCAACGGTAGCTTGGTTTATGCTATCCCAGGCAGTGAAGGAGCTCTCAAGGGTCGGGATGACCAGTTGACGCTTTGTGACACAAAGCGGCAGCACTGTGATAGCTGCAAGGCCATCCCACCCTGCATCAGCCTCTGAATAAGAAGTATGCTAATGAAGGTAAGCAGCACAACTTTGTTATTGGACAGGACAGATATCAATCTGAGGGCCTGTGTGTGCTAGGAAGCGCCCTCCCACTGAGCGTCTCCTCAGCCTGTTTCAGTGTGTGAGGTAGGGTCTCACTCTGTAGCTCAGGCTTGCCTTCAGCTTGTGATTATCCAGCTGAGCCACACACATACACAGCAGGCCTTTTTAAAATGCTTTATTTGTTACTTATTTGCAAGGAGAGAGGTAGGAGGAGGAGAGAGAATAGGCATGCTATGGCCTCTCACCACTGCTAACAATCCAGATGCATATGTCACCTTGGGCATTTGGCTTTATATGGGTACTGGGGAATCGAACCCAGGTCATCAGGCTTTCCTAACAAATGCCTTTAATCTCTGAGCCATCTCTCCAGCCCCATGGCATGCCTTTTTTTGTAATTAAGTTTTAAAAAATCGTGTGTGTGTGTGTTGGTGTATTTCTGTGTGTGTGTGTGTGTTCATGTCTGTGAGTGCAGGTGACCGTGTGACACAGCACATGTGTGGCAATCAGAGGACAACTTCACGGTCAGACCTCACCTTCAGCCTTCTTTGAAGAATGCCTTTTTTTTGTTGTCTGCACGTTTGTGTGTGTGTGCACATGTGTACTATATACATGTGTGTTGCAGATGCACACCATTTGTCACACCTGTAGAAGCCAGAAAAGAACGTCAGGTGTCCTCCTCTATCACCATCCCTCCTCATTTCATTGAGACGGAGTCTCAGTGAACCTGGAGCTACCGTCTTCCTTCTGGTCAGACTGCAGGACTTGAAGTCACAGACACACACCACCACACCTGGCCTTTTATGCGGGTGTTGGGATGGGGTTGAGCTGGTGCTCACCCTGCATGGCAAGCACTCCACAGTGAGCCGTCTCCTCAGACCCAGGAACTCTCTTTTGCTGTCCTCTGCTGCATTCACCAGGCTACTTGGCCCATGAGCTTCTGGGACATTTCTTGGCTCCACTCTTTGTCTCACCATAGGAGGCTTGGGTGACAGAAGCTGTGTGCTGCATCTGGCTTTTTTTGGGGGGGGAGGTTCAAGGTAGGGTCTCACTCTAGCCCAGGCTGACCTGGAATTCACTACATAGTCTCAGGCTGGCCTAGAATGCACAGCAGTCCTCCTACCTCTGCCTCCTGAGTGCTGGGATTAAAGGTGTGTGCCACCATGCCCTGCAGAGACAGGGAGAGAATGGGCACACTAGGGCCTTTAGCTGCTACAAACTCCATATGCATTTACTACTTTGTACATCAACTTTACACGGGTATTGGGGAATCAAACTCAGGTTGTTAGGCTTTCTGGGCAAGCTCCCTAACTGCTGAGCCATCTCTCCAGCACGGCTTCTGGCTTATTATTTTTTTTTTAAACAAGGATTCTGAGGATCCAGGCTTCCTTGTTGTTTACACAGGAGACACCTTTACCCACTGAGCCAAAATCCCCTGCCTGGTTTTGTTTCTTTAATGCTTTATTTTTCCCAAGATAAATTTGTTTTCTGTAAAATGAAGTTCAGTTTATAAGAAGCTTTGCTATCCTATGTTTCTAAAAGGAACTCACAATACCATGTAACAGCTCTTTTCTTGGAGTCAAGAGTTGTATGTTTATACATTCTTAAGTAGTTAACAGTATTTTGTTAATACTTTCTACATGAGTACATGAGCAGGTTTTATAGTATTCTGAAAGGTAGGAAAATGGAGAAGTATTAAAGAGTTGGAGAAATACATGAAGTAGTTTCCAGATCTGAAGATAAATAATAGCATGAGTGGTTCTTTTAATGATGTGTTTATTCTCCTTATAGGTTGATGGGAGGAGGGGAGACAAAGATGTGCTGAGGTCGGGAGTTTCCCCACCTGAGCAGGAGTGCGCTGCTCCGTGGCATGCTTTCCCCAGGTAGCGGGCCGGTGGGGGATGGGCCTGCTGCGGCGAGCACCCCTGAGCCTGCACGGCACCCCTGTTAGCATGCTGCAGGCCCTAGCGCCTGGCTTTGGAAGACAGGAGTAAAAGAATCTCTAATGACATAGATTATGAGCAATGTTTTTTGTTTGTTTGTTTTTTGTTTTTGTTTTTTTAAGGGAGGGTCTCACTCTAGCTCAGGGGGGCCTCGAACTCCTAGTGATTCTCCTACCTCTGCCTCCCAAGTGCTGGGATTAAAGGCGTGCGCCACCATGCCCGGCGCAATGTTTTATTTATATTTCTGCGTGTACAAATATATGGTCTAAGAGCATTACTAAGATTGTTCTAGAAACTCTGTCGTCCTCGTCCAGTGCCTTCAAATGTTAGGTTAGTGATGTAAAGGTGATGAAAGCAATTTTAACTGCCTTTACTAGTAGCCACTTCTTTTAAGTGTTTAGTTCTGCGATTATTTTCAAGCAGCTTAAATATTTCATAGGGCCGGCAAGGAGGTGGCTCAGTTTTCGAGTATTTGACTAGCACGTGCACAGCCTTGGGTTCAATCCCCAGCACTACAAGAAAAACATACTAAATATTTCCTCTGTCTGTTTACCTACAAGAAACACCCACCAATATTACATATGTCATAGTAAAACTTATATATACAAGGTATACCTCACGTCAAAGTAAATTTCATATATACCAGATGTACCGCACTGGAGCAAGAATACCTTATTTTATTGGACTAAAATTACTGGTCCTCTATGGTATTTTTAGTTTTATGCAGGTATCTAATGCATTATAGATCTTTCTGTTTAGGAGATTTTTTGAAAACTGGTACCCCTGTTTTATGACTAGTATTACTTGGAAATAGTGAGCGTATTTAAAAAATTTTTATTTTTTTGTTTTTGTTTTTGTTTTTTTGAAGTGACTCTCCGAGGCTGACCTGGAATTCACTCTATATTCTCAGGGTGGCATCAAACTCATGGTGATCCTCCTACTTCTGCCTCCCAAGTGCTGGGATTAAAGGTGTGCACCACCACACCTGGCAATCTACAGTTTTAATTTGTGTGAAAACATGAACTCTGAAATACCAACTGAAATAGAACAAGTTATGTTCATCCTTTTTTTTTTTTTTTTTTTTTTTTGGTTTTTCAAGGTAGGGTCTCACTCTAGCCCAGGCTGACCTGGAATTCACTACGGAGTCTCAGGGTGGCCTCGAACTCATGGTGATTCTCCTACCTCTGCCTCCCCCGTGCTGGGCTTAAAGGCGTGCGCCACCACGCCCAGCTTATGTCCATCCTGAAAGATGGTTTATTGTAGAAAATTGTAGGCATTTGTTCTAGTGGAGAGACTTAAGATGGAGGTTCCACATCAGTATCATCAGCCTAATGTGGTTCTTGCTGGCCAAGGTTTTTGTTCTTGTTTCCTTTTTCTTTTCTCTTTTTTTGTGAAACAAGGTTTCATTATGCAGCCCCAACAGGCCTTGAACTCATGGTCCTTCTGTCTTAGCCTCCAGGCAGGGTGCTAGGATTATAGGAATGTGCCACCATTCCTGGCTATGTCAAGATTTCTTGTTTCTTTTGTTTGTTTGTTTGTTTGTTTCGAGGCAGGGTTTCACTCTAGTCCTGGCTGACCTGGAATTCACTCTGTAATCTCAGGGTGGCCTCAAACTCACGGTGATCCTCCTACCTCTGCCTTCCGAGTGCTTGGATGAAAAGCGTGCGCCACCACACCCGGCAAGATTTCTTAAGACTATATGAAACAATATTTTTATCCTTTAAACTGTAGTTCTGCATCTTGCCTTTATAGTTACAGTATGTATTTAAACAAAACTAGGTCACATAAACCCAATAGCTCTCATTCTGTTTCAGGAGGTGGAGCGAGAAATCTCATTCAGGACAGAATGTGGACTATACTACTCCTACTACAAGCAGATGCTGCAGGCTCCCAGCCTCTCACAAGGTAACTGCAGCCAGGGCTCCCACCAGGCTCGGTGCTTGCTCCCCTCTCACAAGGTCACTGCAGCCAGTGCATCCACCCGGGCTCGGGTTTACAGCATTCAGTCAAAGCCTGCGGGCACTCTCACATTTTAAATGTTTTCCATTCACGTACCCTTCTCTGAGAGTGTGGTTTTTTTCCTTGCTAATACCAGTCATCCCAGAATAGTGATTTGCTCTGGAAGAAGTTAGACAACACTTTATATAACGTCCTCTCCTTGCCTTCCAGTTCTATTTCATTCCCAAAGTAATCTATTTGCACATCCTTAGTTTTGTTGATTTTTCTTCTGATCGTTTGCAAACAGGTCTTTACAGATGGAAGGAGCATTGACTAAAACAGTAGGCATTTTGATCGTGAAAATTACAGCTGTCTGTCTTGTCCCCAATATTCCCAATCATTTATTTGATGATCACTGTTTTCCCAAACTTTTATTTTTCCTAAGTGCATTAGAGCCCACCTCTACCAGTGAGTCAACAGAGTGAGCTCTGACCTAACCGCGCCTTGCCGTGCTTTCCCCGGTGCATATGGCAGACACACCTTCTCTGGGCCTCGCTTGTATTGGCTACACTATCCTCGATGAGAGCTACTTATTGATGATGTTTTGTTCTTCTGATTTTATCATGATAGGAGACATGAAATTTTGGTTATCTTTCTTTCTGTGCTATAAAAATTAATCATTTGCCCCCTAGGCTGATAGCCAGATTCATCCATTATAGGGTGAAGTACCTACCAGCCTTTCACTTCATGATTTGTGCCCGGGATATCCCTGCCTGTGTCTGTTACTTCAGTACCACTATAAATCCTGTAGTTCCTTCCATCATGACTGGATAGAATGCATCTGCACAGAAACCCTCTTCTCAACAGCCATTTGTAAGCCACTTTAGTTCACAAAGGAAAGGACATCTGAGGCTGTTGTGTCCCTTCTGCCTGAAAAAGCTAGCACCCCGCAGTCCGTTTTCAGGTCACTTGAAAGAGTTCTGTGAGCCACCAACTCTGCAGGCTCCTTTTATCTTGCTTTTGGGTTTTTAGGGACTGTGTTATAAGATTCTTATGTAATTTTCAATACTTTAAAGAATGTTTCCATGGGTTCAGAGTCTAAAAATAACACATCAGCCAAGCCTGCTTTATCTCTGCCTGTGCCACCCTGCTTCCTTTCTTGCTCGTGTGTGTTTGCTTCCCTCTCTTTGTGCTCTGGAGTTGAGCCCGTGGCCTTGAGCATGCCAGGCAAGTACTGGGGGTGCTGAGCTCTGCTCCTGGCTTCAGGCAGTCGGTGTGATTGGGTTCTGGTTTCTTCATCTACTGCTAACTGTGTAGGACGGGCACATGCTTGAGTCACTGTGCTCACGTCTGCCCTCTGTGACAGAAAAGCGTCTCGTTCTATAACACTGGTCCTTGTCTGCTCGTTCCACTTCACAAAAATCTTAGAGATCATCCGATAATAGAATATCAACATAATTTTGTTCTTTTTTTGGCATCTGCATAGTTCTCGGTATGCATAACCAGAATTGTAGAGTCTCCTTCAGCAGTCTGTTCAGGTTGCTATGACAGAATACCACAGCCAGGGTACTTTGAGCAACAGAGAATTGCTCCCACAGTTCCAGAGGCTGAAAGTCTGAGATCAGGTGCTTCTTGGTCAGGCTGTAGTGAGGCACTCTTCCTGGCTTATGGAACGTTGCCTCCTGACCATGTCCTCCCTGGGCAGAGAGACAGATGCTAACTAGTGACCCTTCTGTGAGGTCGCCAGTCACATTAACATGTGAATTTGGAGACACACATGCATTCAGTTCAAAACATGCCTGTCATAAACTACCACAGACTGTGTGGCTGAATAGAAAGGTATTTTCTGTCAGTTCTGGAGGCTGGAAGTTCAAAATTAAGGTGACGCTCAGATTTTTGTAGTGAGGCCTCTAGTTGGTACTCTCCACTCTTTGTTCACACATGGCCTTTCCTTTCTCCTGGCGATTCATAAGAGGGAGAGAGAGGAAAGGAGAGAGTGAAGAAGAGAAGGGAAGGAGAGAGAAAAAAAGAGGGGCAGGGGAAGGAGAGAGAGAATATGTACAATTGTGCTCAAAGCAAGAGAACACAGGCTGCTTGTTTAAACTGGTGTATCAGATTTCATCATGTCATTTCAGAATTTCAAACCTTTTTTTTTTTTTTTTTTTTTTTGAGGTAGGGTCTCACTCTAGCCCAGGCTGAGCTGGAATTCACTATGTAGTCTTAGGGTGGCTTCGAACTCACAGCGATCCTCCTACCTCTGCCTCCCTTGTGCTGGGATCAAAGGCATGCGCCACCATGCCCAGCTCTAATTGGTTCTTGATCCTCCTCACCTTCCCTTCTTCCTCTACAGCCTCCCTTCCACTTCCATGTCACATGTGCCGGATTGTCCTCTTCCCTTCCTCAACACCTCTTTCCCCCTCATGTTTTCCTTCCTAGTTTCATGTATTAACATTAATACATCATATGTGTTAACAGTGATACATTCGTATGTGTTAACATTGAAAGCTAGGATCTGCATATGGAAGGAGCACGTGGTATTAGTCCTTTTATTTTTGTTGTTGTCGTTGTTCCAAGTGCATGCGCCACATGCGCCACTTTATGAATCTGGCTTTACGTGATTACTGAGGAATTGAATCCAGGTCGTTTTGCAGGTAACAAGTGCCTTAAACCACTGAGCCATCTCCCTAGCCCTCTATATTTCTTTTCTTCCCCCCCCCCCCCTTGGCTTTTTCCAATGCTGGGATCAAAGGCATGTGCCACCATGCCCTGCTCTTATATTTCTTTCTTTTTGTCTTTTGTGGTAAATATTTTCTAGTATTTCATTATAATTTCCTTGCTTCCTTCCTTCTTCCTTTTTTTTTTAAGAGAAAGCCAGAGAGAGATAAACAGAGAGAGAGAGGAGAGAGAAAGAATTGGTGTGCCAGGGCCTCAGCCACTATAATTGAATTCCACCACCTAGTGGGCATGTGTGACCTTGTGCATGCCTCACCTTGTGCATCTGGCTTAGGTGGGATCTGGAGAGTAGAACATAGGTCCTTAGGCTTGGCAGGCAAGTGCCCTAACCGCTAAGCCATCTCTTCAGCCCATTCTTCTTCCTTCCCTCCTCCTTTCCTTCCTTCCTCCTTTCTTTCTGTCTTCTTGGTGTTTTTTTTGTTTGTTTTGAGGAAGGGTCTCGCTCCAGCCCAGGCTGACCTGGAATTCTCTATGCATGTAGTCTGAGGGTATCCTTGAACTCATGGCGATCCTCCTATCTCTACCTCCCAAGTGCTGGGATTAAAGTTCTAGATCCATCCATTTTCTTGAAAGTTTCATTTTCTTTACAGCTGAATAAAATTCCATTGTGTATTTTACCCCATCTTTATTATCCATCCACCCATATTATCCATGGATGTCTAGAGTGGAGCCATTTCTTAGCTGCTGTGAACAGAGCAGTAGGTCAATAGAAGAGTGCCAGTATCTCTGTGGCAGTGTCCTTTTATAGCCACGTCACATAGTAGTTCCGTCCTAATCTTTTGAGCAGCTTCCACACTGGTTTCCATAGTGGCTGTACCAGTCTGCCTCCCACCAGTGCTCAGCGAGGGATCCTCTTTCTCCACATACTTGCCAGCATTTGTGTTTATTTTTCTTGATGATAGCCATTCCAGACAGATTCTGGACTCTCAAAGCAATTCAAATTTCCATCTCCTGACAGCTAAATTTACTTATAACTATTATATTTGTTTTTTTTTTTTTTTGAGAACTGTTCAGTTCATTAGCCTATTAATTGGCTGTTTTGGTGTTTAATTTTTGCAGTTTTACATATTCTAGACACTAAGTTCCTGTCTGAGGGACAGCTGGCAAAGATTTCTCCCTTTCTATAAACTGTCCATTCACCCCATTGATAGTTTCCTTTGCAGTCCCATCTGTCAGTTCTTAAGGTTATTTCCTGTGCCATTGGAGTCCTGTTCAGAAAGTTCTTTTTGCCTGAACCTCAGTGTTTCCCTGTGTTCTTCTAGTAATTTCAGCATTTCAAGACTTAAGTTAAGGTCTTTGGTCCATTTTGAATTGATTTTTATTCAGGGTAAGAGATATGGGTCTAATTTCATTCTTATAAAGCACCATTTGTTGATTGGACTTTTTTCAACATATATTTTTTACACTTTCAAATATTGAGTGGCCATGTCTGTGTCTTCTATTCTGTCCCATTGGTCTGCCTGTCTTGCTTTCTTGCCAGTACCACACTCTTTATCACTGTTGCTTTTGTGTTGTAATTTGAGGTGAGGAATTGTGATGTCTGCAGCTGTGTACTTTCTGCTTAGAGTTGCTTCGGCTGTCCATGGTCTTTTGTGATTCTATATGAATTTTAGGATTTTTTTTTTTTTTTAGTTCTGTAAAGAATGTCATTAGAACTTCGGTGAGGATTGCATTGACTCCATCAATTACTTTTAGCTATAATAGTCATTTTTACAGTATTAACTAACTGATCAAGGAACATTGAAGGTCTCTCCATTATCTAGTGTCTTCGGTTTCTTTTTTCACTGTCTTAACTTTTTCATGGTAGTGGTTGCTCACTTCCTTGATTAGGTTTATTTCTTTTGTTGTTGCTTTGTTTTAGGTAGGGTCTTGCTCTAGCCCAGGCTGGCCTGGAACTGATTAGGTTGATTAGGTTTATTTCTAAGTTCTTTCTTTCTTTCTTTTTTTTTTTTTTTTTTTTTTTTTTTTGAGGTAGGGTTTTGCTCTAGCCCAGGCTGACCTGGAATTCACTATGCAGTCTTAGGATGGCCTCAAACTCATGGTGTTCCTCCTACCTCTGCCTCTCAAGTACTAGGATTAAAGGCGTGCACCACCATGCCCAGTAAGTTCTTTTTTTTTTAAAGATTATTGTGAATGGGATATTTTCCTAATTCCTTTCTCAGAAGGTTCATGTATTGCTATATAGGAAAGCTACTGATTTTTGTATGTGGAGTTTTGTTTCTTGCAACTTTACTAAAAGTGTCTTATCAGCTCTAAAATTTTTCTAGTGGAGATTGCAGGGTCTTTTAAGTATAAAATCATGTCATCCTCAAATTGTAATAATTTGACTTCTTCCTTTCCTGTTTTTGTCTTTATATCTTTCCCTTGTCTTATTGCTCTAAGACTTTAGGCATTATATTGAGTAAAGTGGAAAGAGTGAACACCCTTGTCTCATTCCAGATTTTAAGGAAATAGTTTTTTTTCCCATTTAGTGTAATATTGCCTATAGGTTTGTCACGTATAGCCACTGTTAGTTTGAGGTTCCGTCTGTTCCTAATTTCTTTTTTTTTTAACTTATTTTTTTATGAGAGAGAGAAAATAAAAAAGAGAGAGTTGGTGAGCCAGGGCCTGTAGTCACTGCAGTCAAACTCCAGACATGTGTACCACCTTGTATGTAGGCATGACCTTGTGTGCATGTGTCACCTAGTGTATCTGGCTTATGTGTGATCTGGGTAGTCGAACCTGGGACCTTAGGCTTCACAGGCAAGTGCCTTAACCACTAAGCCATCTCTCCAGCCCTGTTTCTAATTTCTTTAAAAGTTATATGAAGGCATAAGGACAGCAGTCCTTGTGTTCTGACTTCCCCTTTGTTAACTCCTTATAGGCTCTCTTAGGTCAGGGTTTCAACATAGGAATTTGATGAGAGTATAGTTCTGCCCACAATACTTCCTACCCATGGTTGTTTGGGTTGTTTCTGATCTTTTTCTGATACAAACAATCGTGCATAGATGACCTTGTACCTATGTCATTTTGTATTTGTGCTTATTATCTTTAGGATCAGTTCCCAACCACTGTTTTTTGTTTTTACAATATTCACAAAAGGCTTACTCTGCCTGTATTTCTGCACATGTTTAATGCCCGTCAGTAAGCCATGGACTGTGTGGGCAGGGCTTTCATTGCGCTCACTGTTTATTCCCGACGCTACCCCGGGGGTTCCCACACATACAAAGAATCTGAGTGGTGCTGATGATTGAGTATAATTGTAATTTTTCCTTTGGTTTTCCAAATATCATTCTTAGGTTTTCATGGCTTAATATATGATAATAAAACTGAATCTATGAGGACAATTAACCTCCTTCAACGAATGAATATTTACCAAGAGGTTTTTCTCAGTATTTTATATAGAGTTCTACCTATACAGGTATGGTATGTTATGTTCTGTGCCATTGAATTGTTAATATCTCGTAAAGTCAGAATGTGCCATTTCAGATTGAATGTTTTACATACGTTTTGATTTCAACTGGTTTAGTAGAGGAATCATTTTCTCCATTGGAGCTTGCTGGTTTTTATTTATATTTTGTATTTGTTTTTAATATAGATGCTTCCTGGCTTACATCATAATGTATGCATATAGCCCATATATATTTTTATTTGAAAGTATGTAATCACTGTCTTTTGTATGATTTATCTTTATGATTAAAAAATTGCAAAATTAGCAGATCACATGACCACTTTCATGTGTATATGGCAAAATTAGACAAATTTAAGTGTCAGTTTGCCTGAAGTAAATAGTGAAGCAAAGCCTTCAGGCTCCCTTGCATCTTTACTTCCTAGTGAGTGAGGACAGAGTGCTGGCTCTCTTGTGAGTGGGAAGGGATAGTGTGGATTTAACGTTGCAGTTGAGAGCAGGCTTGTAAAAATCATTTATTTATTTGTGTGTGTATGTGTGAATTATGGATGTGTGTGTACCATGGCCCATGTGTGGAGGTCAGAGGACAACTTGGAGGTGTCTGTGCCTATGGTGGTTTGATTCACGTGTCCCCCATAAACGTAGGTGTTCCCAGCTGATGGAGATTTGGGAATTAACACCTCTTGGAGGCAGTGTATTGTTGGGGGCAGGCTTATGATTATTATAGACACTTTCCCTTTGCCAGTGTTGGGCACACTCTCCTGTTGCTATGGTCCACCTTATATTGTCCACCCTCTGCTCATGCCATCATTTTTCCCTGCTGTCATGGAGCTTCCCCTCAAATCTGTAAGCCAAAATAAACCCCTTTTCCCACAAGCTGCTCTTGGTCAGGTGATTTATGCCAGCAATGCAAACCTGACTGCAACAGTGCCCTTCTTCCATCTCCTTAGAGACAGGGTCTCTTGCTGCTACAAATGAACGTCAGTCAGCTGGCCTGTGAGATCTGGATTCTCCTGGCTCTGTCTCCCATTGTCGCCACTTTGCATCTGGAGCTACATGGGATCTGAGGAGGATTGAACTCAAGTTATCAGGCTTTGCAAGCAAGAGCTGTTAACCACTGAGCCAGCTTCATGGCCCTGATAGCCATCCTCTGAACACTGCATTTCTGAAAGGTCTTTAAAATGACAATAAGGAGGCCTGGGCCTTCAATCACTCTGTAGGGGTGTGTGTGTGTGTGTGTGTGTTTTGCTAGGGATGAACTCAGGACATTGCACATGTTAGGCAAGTGCTCTACCACTGAGCTTTATCTCCAGCCTGATAAAAAAAAATTTTTTTAACCATTCTTTTTGCAGAAATATTTAGAGCCTGTTTATTTTTATATCTACACCTTGTTTGGGCTCCAAGCAGTCTATGTGACAGCGCTTTACGTGACCAGCTGGCTCCTTAGTGGTACCTGGCTTTCGGGTCTGCTAGCAGCTCTCTGGTATGTCACTAACAGGTGAGTAGATCAGTACTTTTTTCTCTCCTTTCTAAATTGCAAGGAAAGAGGAAGTGATTTTCTAATTCACAGGAATTTCTTCTGCGGTATTTCTTAAATTGAAGCATTTTTCTGTCTGGTTTACCTACTGATTTACTGAATTTTTCTTGTTTAGTAAGGTAGAAGGTCCCATTGAGGTGAGCTGAGAAATTGAACAGGCAACTGTAGATGATGAGAGCCATCTGTCACAATCCTTTCTGTTCGCACAGCTTATCTTGCACAGTTTAATAATACCTTCAATGTTAACTTTGTGTGCGTGTGCGTGTGCATACGTGCACTGTTGGGGTTTGAGCCCAGAGCTTCATGCATGCTAGGCAGGCATTCTGCCATTGAGCTACGCCTATAGAACTCCCTTCCCGTCTTTTTTTTTTATTATTTAATTATTTGCAAGGAGAGAAAGAAGAGAGAATGGGCGTGCCAAGGCCTTTAGCCACTGTTCATAAACTCCAGATGCATGTGCCACTTTGTGCAGCTGGCTTTACATGGGTGTTGGGGAATCAAATCTGGATTGTTAAGTTCTTGCAGCCAAGTGCCTTAACCACTGAGCCAGCACTCCCACCCAAATTATACAAACACACACACACACACACACTCACACACACACACACACATTTTGTTTGTTTTTCAAGGTCGGGTCTCACTCTAGCCCAGGCTGACCTGGAATTTACTATGTAGTCTCAAGGTGGCCTTGAACTCACAATGATGCTCCTACTTCTGCCTCCTGAGTGCTGGAATTAAAGGTGTGTACTATCACGCCTGGCTCAATAAAAAAATATAATAATTTTTTAATGCAAGAGTGAGATAGAGAATTGGTGCAGCAGGGCCTCTAGCCACTGTAATTGAACTCCAGACGCTCATGCCCCCTTGAGCACATGTGCAACCTTGCGCGCTTACGTCATTGTGCATCTGGCTTACAGGAAACCCGGAGAGTAAAATGTTAGTCTTAGGCCTCACAGGCAAGCACCTTAACTGCTAAGCCATCTCTCCAGCCCCCAATAAAATATGTTTTTAAAATGATTATCGCAAATTTAAGAGTCAAACATAAAACACTACAGAAACAAGAGTGTTCACCTTTTTTTTTTTTTTTTTTTTTTTTTTTAAGAATGTTCAACTTTTCCTCTGGTACTACTGAGATTGGAATAAAGATGTAAGGAGGACTCTGACATGGGACCTTTGAGGACTCAGTACTCTGGCTAGCGTGGGCTTAAGCCCCCATCTCACCACATAGTTAAATATGTACCCACAGTCAAGTCACTGCCATTTTCTCAGAGCCAGTTCTATGTTACAAAGATGGTGGTAGTGACGCTTACTGTTGAGAGCCAGTGACCAGAATCTTAAGCGTACTTGTACTTGATGTAATGTATCTTTCGCACTGGCAAATCTTTGAGGAAATTACTGCAAAAACTATCATTTGGGCTCTTTGTGTTTTCTTTGTGCAGAGTAGATACCACTCGAGTTGACTTTACCATCCCACTGAGGGAGAACTGGGCACTGCCATTCTTTGCAATTCAGATCGCAGCCATTACCTATTTCCTGAGACCAAACTTACAGCCTCTTTCGGAAGTAAGTTTCTAGAACGCTTTTTATCTCCCCAGTTTTATATAAGGAGCTCGGAGAAATGTGATGTGTAGTGTGTTGTCAGTCCACGTGAATCAGTCTTGTTCTGTGACCAACTTGTCAACTTGAGTTAAATTTTCTTTCTCTGAGTTTTTTCCTCCTTTGCGGAGAAAAATGTTTTCATGTTAAAAATATACTCTCCAGAATCTGCCCTTAAATAGTTGCAGCAAGCCCACGCACGGTTTCTGTAAAGCTGTCAGTTTTTAAGCCACTGCTCTGTAGACTGCGGTTTGGTACATTGTGCCCTCTGCCACAGCGTGAAGTGCACATGCCGCGTGTGTGTGTTTACGTGCGGAGTGTCACTTGGGTATTCAGAGCTTACATAAGAGATGCTGGGGTTTCAGAGCAACAGCGTATGCCTCTTCTGTGTGGTTTGTGGAGATGCTGGTGCTGTGGAGGAGCCTTGTCTGCAGGTTGTTCTGTTGCCTGTTAACTCCCAGCGGTTTTCCTTCACAGCGGCTGACTCTCCTTGCCGTTTTCACATCAACGCTTCTCTTTAGCCTGGCATGGCAGTTCAACCAGTTCATGATGCTGGTGCAGGCACTGGTGCTGTTCATCCTGGACTCTGTGGACATGCTGCCGGCTGTGAAGGTGAGCGCTGCCTGCCTCTCCTCCCCACATGTGGTTCCGCTGCTCACTGAAAGTATACGCACACAGTGACCTGGGAAGGTGGGGTCTCGTGGGAATGCCATGTCCTGCTGATGTGAGTAATGTCCGCAGTCCATTTGCCAGGCTCATCTTGTATTCTCCTTATTTTGTTATAAAAATGGATCTATTTGGGACATAGATGCCGAGGCCAATTGCCAATTATAAATGTGACTTAAAATTTGACACATTAGCTGGCTCTTTTATAATTTCTCAGTATGTATTCTTTTTTCACAGTTCTTTTCTTTTTTTTTTTTTTTTTTTAAATGGGCTCTTACTTTGTAGCTAGCCCAAGCTGGCCTGGAACTCAGAGCAATCCTCCCTCAACCTCCCAAGTGCTGGGATTCTAGGCATGAGGCACCCATGCCTGACTAACCAGTTCTTTTCTTCTATAGTACTTTAGAACGTTTTCATAGTAACCTTTGGCCATGGAATATGAATCCCTACAGACTGACAAATGTCACATATGAAATAAAGGCAGCCCTCTGTGTATGGCACTGTCAGCTAATCATGGTTTGGTTTATGATTGGGCTTGAGTCTAGGGCCTCACATATGCTAGACAAGCACTCAGACACCAAGCCAAATACCCAACCCTTTCTTATTTTTATTTTTTAAATTTTGAGACAGGGTCTCACTCTGTTGCCTGGACTAATTTTGAACTGATTGTCCTTTTACCCTAGCTTTTCAACTAGCTTGAATTACAGGCTTATGCACCATGCCCAGCTACAGGGGTTTTGTTTCTGTTATTTTTAATTTTTTAAGATTAATTTATATTTTAGCTTCACATATCAAGTAAAGGAGCTCAGTATGGTATTTTCTTACATGTGTGTAATGTTTTGTTATCTTGTTTATTTGCGTAAATATTGTAATTTTTTGTACATTTTAAGTTGCTTGTGTAGAGTCTGGCTTCAGCTCCCACTCAGTGCTATGGATACATCATTTCCCTTCCACCTGGATAGTCTTGGAGGAAGCCAGCCAACAGGGAGTTGGGACTCCATGTACCACACACAGGTCATGACCCTCCATCCCCCCGCTACCATATGTACCACTGTGTTAATGAAGGTCATGCAGGAGCAATAATGGGACATCTTTCCCCATACAGAGTGGTGTCAGCAGTAGCCTTGCAGGGAGCCGGAACTTCACCTAGCAAGGGGCACATGGGGCTTACCTGGGCCTGTCTCCAGGTGTTAGTGGAGGCCAAGAAGACACCTTAGGCTTCCACTCAGCTGGAATAATTGGCAACCACTCTTCTCTCCCCACTGACATGGTGCATGTTGTGTACCACCGCACCCAGTTTACACGCTGAGAGCCTAACACTCAAGGTGATGCTCGAGGAGGTAGAGCTTCTGGGGAGGCCGTGAGTTCCATGGGAATATAGGCCCAGGGGAGCTCGTTGGTCCCTTTCCCCATGTTAGGACACAGGAAGATCCTGCTAGTGAGTCAGGAAGCAGCCTCGCACAGACACGCATGAGGAATCCGGAGGCAGGCCCTCACCAGACACAGAGTCTGCTTGATTTCTCAGCTCCAAAACTGAGAACAGGATTTCTGGTGTTTACAAGTTACCAGTTTGTGCTATGTTATAGTAAGTAGCCTGTGTTCCAAGACACATGGTGTCAGAGGCTGATGCAGAAGGTGACGTCACATCCACAGGCTCATCTCATGGCAGGACACAACTCAGAGCCATCTGTTATACTAAAGCAAGGAGACTCTCTTGAAAGAGACAACAGATGTCAGTACAGAGACACGGAAGTTCAAATTGCCCGACTGACGAGGAATTTAAAGCAGCCATGAGAAAGCTTCACTGAGGACTAGGGAGAGGGCTCAGTGGACAGAGCACTTGCTCTGCCAGCATGAGGGCCTGAGTGCAGGTGCCAGAACCACACAAAGCGGCATACTAGTGGGCACAGGTAGTGCCAGCATGCTTATGGCTGGAAGAGAGGAATGAGGGGGGTGAAGGAGAAATTAGTAAAAGGAAGTATAATGCTATTTGTTGATATAACATCTATCAGAAAAGAAAGAAACTGAGGTTGGGTTTTTTTGTTGGTGGTGTTTTTTGAGATACAGTCTCACTGTGAAGCCCAGGCTGGCCTGAAACTCACAATCTTCCTGCTTCATCTTCCTGAGCACTGGGATTTTACATGCAGCTACAGAAGACGTGGTAGATGGTTTTAGAATGCCAGGAAGAACAAGGCAGTGATAAGAATAAGCCTAGGCAAGTTGCTTAAGTTCCTTTTGAGTTTTAAAGTCTACCTAATGATCAAAGCAAAAATTTGAAATTGTCTTAACATATTCTCAATGTATATTAAGGAAATATTTAAGACAATATATTATAAATGGGAAGGGCAAAGGGACTTGAAATGGAGTATTTCTCATAAACTGGTAAAATGTTTACATTGGTTGACTGTAATATGTTATTAATGTAATATACCCAGAACAACCACTAAAGGTTTGTTTGCTTGTTTTAAAGTATTTTTATTTATCTATTAGAGACAGAGAGGGATAAAGAGAGAGAATGGGTATGCCAGGGCCTGTAGCCACTGCAGACGAACTCCAGACACACGCGCCACCTTGTGCATCCAGCTTACGTGGGACCTGGAGAATCAAACCTGGGTCTTTAGGCTTCGCAGGCAAAAGCCTTAACCACTAAGCCTTCTCTCCAGCCCCCACTAAAATTTTTTAAACATTTTACTTATTTATTTATTCATAAGAGAGAGAAAGAAAGAATGGGCATGCCAGAGCCTCCAGCCATTGCAAACAAACTCCAAATACATGTGCCCTTTGTGCATTTGGCTAACATGGGTTCTGGAGAGTCAAACTGGGATCCTTTGGCTTTGCAGGCAAACACCTTAACCACTAAGCCATCTCTCCAGCTCCCTACTAAAATTTTTATACCAAGAGACATACTGAAAATACTATGGCTAAATAAAAAATAGAAATTTAACAAATGTTCAAGTAACCTTCAAGAAGGCAAGAAGAAGAACAAACAAAATATAGATCTAAGACCCAAAATAGCAATAATTACTTAAAACAAATGATGTCCGTGTAGTATAATGATAAAAGGGTCATGCATGAAGCTGTAGCATTTTTAAAATGTATGCACCAATAAAAAAAAAAGAGGTACAACATATGTAAAGGGAAAAGGTGGTAGAACTAGAGGGTAAGTAGAAAATTCAATAAGAAATGATAGTTGAGAACTTCAACATCCTCCCCAACATTTCATAGAACAATGGGCAGAAAATCAGCAAGAATGTAGAAATCCGGCTAGGAATACAATGTGGGGATAAAGCTCTTGCCTGGCATATGCAAAGCCCTGGATCCTTCCTCAGAACTGCAAGGGAAGTTAAAGCCAGCTGTGGTGGCACACACTTGTGATCAAGCTTCCAAGTCATCCTCAGCTACATAGTGGATTCAAGGGCAACTTCAGCTCTGCAAGGTTGGGAGAAGGGGTGGGAGAGCGAGGAAAAGAAAACTGAATATGGAACTCAGCACATCATCAACCAACAGATTCTAACATTTCTGAAGCACACCACCCAAGGACAGTCACACACTCATTCTTTTCAAACATCTACACAATAGACATTGTTTATCATGGGCCAAAAAACAACAAAAGTGAAAGAATAGAGATCACAGAGAAACAGACTGTGATCACAGTGAATACCAAGTAGAATCCAGTACAACAACTTCAAGTGTTTGGAAGCTAAGAGACATGTTTGTACATGTGGATCAAAGAGGTCTTCACTGACATTGGCTTTAACGAAAACACAGCACCTCACTGCTGAGTCTCCATGACACTGGGTGTGTCCACCCACTACAGTCTCTTGACATTGTGTGTGTCCACCCACTACAGTCTTCCTGACACTGTGTGCATCAACCCACTACAGTCCCCTTGACACTGTGTGTGCTCACCCAGTAAAGGATGCTAGAACGTGCTACATAACCAAACCTCCAAGGTGTGAGTGAGTCATTTGTAAGTCATGTTTGAGTCATTTAAACAGAGCTTGACATTTTATGAATTTTAACGATGTTAGCTGTCATTATGATTGATGAGGAAGAGTAGAACCATACCTATTGGAAAAAGTCAGTTATTTAACAAGGAAGAATTCCATACTGTAACTACTAATGGAACCTGAATAGGAATATCAGGTGTGTCATTAGCAACCCAGGACTTTTTAATATATAACACTATTCAATCCCATATTTCTGACTAGTCACCAGCAATACAAAAACTACAGTTTTCTGGAAGTATGCCAGTTTGACACAATGAGAATCACAACCATCAAAAAGTACACCCCATGCCGGGCATGGTGGTGCACGCTTTTAATCCCAGCACTTGGGAGGCAGAGGTAGGAGGATCACCATGAGTTTGAGGCCATCTTGAGACTACATAGCGAATGCCAGGTCAGCCTGGGCTAGAGTGAGACCCTACCTCGAAAAACCAAAAGAAAAAAAAAAGGCACACGCCAAATACAGACAAAATAAAAAACACTTGCAAATGCCTTGGTGTTGGTAATGAACTGCTACTTGGAACTTTCTGGTAAGTGAAAGAAGCCAGTCACAAAGACTACACATTGCAGTGTTCCAACCACATGGAGTCAATGTAAAAAAATTTGAAAAGGAAACAACAAACCCTTCCTGGAACAACATAGAAAGAAGACAGTACCTAGGCTAGGCATACATTTTAAGAATATATTATTTAGGTACAATTTTTTAAAGCTGTGTAAATATGTAATTTGAAAAGTAAAGAGCTTTACCAAAAGTATTAAAGACCTAAATTAGATTGGAAAGCTATACCATGTTCATGGACCAACAGACTTACTAAGATGTCACAGCCTACTGATCCCTAGATTCAGCATAACCGCTCTCAGAATCCTTGACAGACTTTTCTTAGAATTGACAAACTGATATTTAAATTGCACTGAGTGTATCAACCACATGTAGTCTATTTGTAGAACAGCACTAGTTGACAATAAGAAGGCATGAAACATGATGCCCGAAACCTTTAGGGTCAGTAGAGAAGCCAGTTACCAAGAGTCCACATTGCACTGTTGCACTTGTATCACATGTCCAGAATATGCAAATCTCTGGTTGCCAGGGCTAGGCATGGAGCTTCTTCTGATGAGAGCATCTTAAAATTATGCCGTAGTGATAGCAACACAACTCTGTGAATATATGAAAGATCATCAATTACTTACAGCTAAGTGCATGACTTTGGTAATATGTGAATGATAACAGTCTATCAATAATATAAAATTCCTTCTCTACCTAAAAGAGTTATTTATTCTCTAAGAAAATGTATTCATTTGTTCATTCCTCTAATATTTCTTACATAACCCTGTTTTATTGACATCAGTCTGACATTGGGAAACAACAAACAGAAGTAATCACATGTGATGCTGGACAGTGTTGGTGTGACCCCAGGGCTCCATGCGTGCTACACAAGCACTCTTCCTCTCAGATGAAGCCCTAGCCCAGCTTTTTAGGGGATGTTAATAATTTGATAACTGCATAAAGTAGAGCTAAAGGATCCAGTAGCAGACAAATTATGACCTGTAATGGGTTATTATCTATTTGTTACTCTTCCCATCTTTGTGACAGAACACCCAAACAACTCGAGAGGAAAGGTTTATTTTGAAGTCGGAGAGATGTCAGTTTGCCCTGGTGGGGAGGGACGGTGACGGTTGTTCTTGTCTGTAGTGGCGAGAGCAGGAAGCAGGAAGCTGAGAGTTGGGGTCAGAACCAGAAGTGGGTAGAGCCTTTTAAGGCCTATCCTTGGTGACCCCTATACCACTAGGCCCCACTTCTCCAAGGCTCCACAGCCTCCAGAAGAGTAGCACCAGCTGGGAGCAAACATGAGCCAGCCTGTGGGGAACATTTCTCATTCAAACCATGGCAGTTAAGTAGCCATTGCGAGTTCAGAACTTCTCAGCATAGTTATTGATGTGAGAAAATTACACTGTGCACTGTGAAGTACACAGGATGCTGTTTGTGAATTACTATGTACCCAGTATGAAATCACCATTACCTCTTAGGTGGTGGTGCTGGGTTTGCACTCTTGGGCCCACCTTTTAATGACTGGTTGTTTTTAAAAAGTTTTTCTAAATGTTCCACATAAGGTACATCATAATCCTAAAAGCTGTTACTATCCACTGACCCCAGGCAAGGGCAGAGAGCTGTCACAGGCCTCATTTTCCATGGTCGATGCAGGTTTGTTTCTTTTGACATTAAAAGAATACAGCTGTGGGCTGGAGGGATGGCTTAGCAGTTAAAGCGTTTGTCTGCAAAGCCAAAGGATCCAGGTTCGATTCCCCAGGACCCACATAAGCCAGATACACAAGGGGGCGCACGCTTCTGGAGTTCGTTTGCAGTGGCTGGAGCTCTGGTGTGCCTATTTTCTCTCTCTCTCTTCCCCCCTTTTTCTCTCTGTCAAATAAATAAAAATAAAATATTTATAAAAATATTTTTTTTAAAAAAGAATACAGCTGTAAGCAGTCAGGTTTGCTGTTGGAGAAAGTGAGTATCTCCTCTGAGCCATGAGCACGGGGTTGAGAAGCAGACTTTGTGTTCTTTGTGGCTCGTTTTGTGATCAGGTTGGCCGCACATTGCTGCTTTCTGGGTCAACACTCATTCATATCAGAGGTCACTCATAGTGAGCACTGCCTGTGCCCCAGGCATCTTACTGCCTATCTGGTCCTTCTGTGACACCCTAATGATTTCTGGCATCTTGTGGTCACATCACTGACTATACCAGAGTCAAGAGTACAAAACAGGTGCCATTGACCACTGAACAGTGCTGCCTGCTAAGGACCAGTCAGATGAGAGTTGGAAGCAGCACGCTGGGGTTTTCAGCCTTACCTGGGGCCTAGGTACAGGCAGCATGAATCAATACAGGGCATACTGACGTGCATGGTCTAGAAACTTCGGGAATGAAGGAATGTGATAAAACACTGATTGTTGGCTATAGACAGTATCTAAAACGATTTAAAAGAAAACTGAAAATTACAAATTGCACTTGTCAGTTCCCAAAAGGCATGGACACCTCTGTTTATGTGTTCATTTCGCTTTTCCTCAGTGTTACACAATTTAAAAACAATTGTTATTGAAAGGGAAAAACTGGCAATGTGTGCAGTTTAGTCTCTTTTTTAGCATATGTGTGGTAAGTTTGGTGTGTATGTGTGTACATGTATTCCCGTGTGTCCACATGTTTGTTCATGGTGTGTTTTGCATGCCCGTGTATATGCACGTTTATGGAGGTTGACATCGGATGTTGTCCTCGATTGCTCTCCATCTTATTTACTGAGGCCGAGTCTCCTCAGACCCTCAGCTCATCTAGCTAGCCATTCTCTGAGGCCTGGGACCACAGCCTGCCATCACGCCCAGCCAGCATTTTCGTGGGTGCTGGCATCTGGACTGTGGGCCTCATGCTTGCATGGCAAGCCCTTTATCACCTGAGCCATCTCCAGCCCCTACTGTCACTTTTATGAAAGGTGTTGGTGTGTTTCTGCATCATCTTTAACCTTATGTGTGTCCAGCTAGTGACCCACGGGTCTCCCGATGGGGTGAACCACTCTGCCACCTTCTCTTGCTGTTGCAGGCCGCCTGGCTGTACGGCATACAGATGACAAGCCTTCTCCTCGTCTGTGTTCTGCAGTTTTTTAACTCCATGATTCTCGGATCATTGCTGATCAGTTTTAACCTCTCAGTATTAATTGCAAGGAAAACTTCAGGTAGGTCATTTTTATGCCACTTCTCAGAGGAAACTATTTCCAATTACGTGGTTCTAACATGCAAAGGGAAATTTGGACTCAATTCCCAATGAGAAGCGCAGAGCAGTGTTTGTTATACTTGTTTGGGAACATTTCTGTTTGCAACGTTCTAAGGTCACATGCTGTCGTTTTGCTCATGCCTGTGACATTGATTCAGTTCAGATGCCATTCAGGGTTAGCCAGAGTTGTTTATTTGAATGCCATGCATGGCATATTGACATACTAGAGCACGGGTGTGTGTGTGTGTGCGTGTGTGTGTATGTGTGTGTGTGGTCATTTATATCATTGATAACCTTGTTGCTTATGGTAACACTGCTCCCCACCTTCTCATGTACTATTACTAATTTTAAATGAATTAAAATTTACTGTTTTTAAATACAAAATAAATGCAAAAATATGAGACATTTCATACAGTATTATAAAGTCATGTAAAAGTTTTAAAATATGAAAAAGTACAAGGTAAAAAAGGAAGGTAGCATGTTATGTTTGCCACATGTGTTTTCCCTATGCACTGCATAACCTGTATCTTAAATCTTTAATCTCATTTTAAGTGTGTATGAAGTTATATTAAAGTTTAAGGACTAAAACGGAGTTCTTTCAATTTCCAGAGAAACCTAAAAACTGGAACCTTTCTTGCTAGGGTTGGGAAGCTTTTGATACACTTGTTGGTAGTTTTCGTTTTGACACTTTCTCTCAACATCATCATTAAGGTAAGTTGACAGTGATACTTTAAATATATTTCTAAATTGTATCTATGGCACTGGGTATAATTTTTAAATTTTCATGTCTAGTACTTGAGTTCTTGTTTTATGAAGCATGGCAGTCTCTCTGAAGCAACGGGGGTGCCATGTGCAGGCTCCGTTTGCCTTTGTTGCTGGTTTCTGTCCTTCTGTCTGCCGAGGCTTCCTCAAGTTTAGCCGGGGCTAGTCAGAGGGCTCAACATTCAAAACATCAAACAGTTCTCTCAAGTTAAATAAGTAGTTTCCTATGAGCTCGATAATACTAAATAGGAAAAAAAAATTTTTTTTGAGGCAAGCCCAAGACTGGCCTTTTTTTACACAAGAGCAAGAGAGAGAGAGAATTGGCATGCCAGTGCCTTCAGCCACTGCATTCAAATGCCAGATGCGTGTGCATGTATGACCTTGTGTGCTTACGTCACTGTGTGTCTGGGTTATGTGGGACCTAGAGAGTACAACGTGAGTCCTTAGGCTTCATAGGCAAACGCCTTAACCACTAAGCCATCTGTCCAGCCCAGGAAAATTATTTTTAAAATTTGTTTTGTTTAAAAGACTTGAGGCTGACCTTAAATCATTCTCCTCCTATTTCTACCTCTCATCTACAGATGGCTACCACCATGCCCAAAGAGTTGATTCTCTCTCTCTCTCTCTCTCTCTCTCTCTTTTTGATAAAAGAAGGCATAAGGTTATTTTTGGTAGAAGTTCCCCAACACTTAACTGACTTATATTAACAGTCCTGGGCTGGAGTGTTGCTGAGGTAGAGTGTGTGCTTAGCTTGTGCAAGCCCTTGGGCTCCGTCCTCAGCACCAAAACGAATACCTCAGTTAGTAACCTGTCTGTCTGTTGTACATACAAGAGCTTTACAAAGGTGTCCTAGGGGTTGTCTTCATTTGGCATGTTCATATGTGAATACTTAAGAGAGTAGGCTCTCTGCCAGCTTTGGTTCTGATACCTTGGTTCCGCATTGGTTTTTCTGCTAGAGCAGAGTTCCAGTGGCTTCTTTTGGAACACCTGGTCTCAGAAGAGGAGACATCTGGAAAACACATATGAGGATGGTAGTCTTATTTCTACCTGTTGACCATTAAAAAAAAAAAAAAAAATTCTTCAGTCAGCTAGCCAAATGGCCACCTCACTCCAGGCCCTTGTCACCGTGTCCTTAAACTCCATACCCTGTATACCCTGTCTTGGGTTTCTCACTGGATGAGTCAACCAATCTGAGTACTGGGGGGGGGGGGGCAAAAAACTGTACTAAACAGAACAGACTTTTTCTTGTCCTGGCCATGGACAGTGCAGCAGTGCAGCTTTTATACTACCTTTGCTGTCATAAGAAATCTAGAAATGATTTCAAGTATACAGGAAGCTGAGTGTGGAGGTTCATGTCTGTTCTCCCAGCATTCAGGAGGATCATGAGTTTGAGACCAGTCTGGACTACACAGCAAGACCCTATCTCAAAAGACCAAGGGATGGTGCTCGCTTCGGCAGCACATATACTAAAATTGGAACGATACAGAGAAGATTAGCATGGCCCCTGCGCAAGGATGACACGCAAATTCATGAAGCGTTCCATATTTTTGAGGGGATATGATGGAGAATGGAATTTCAAAGGGGAAAGGGGGGAGGGTAATACCATGGGATTTTTTTTGTTATCATGGAAAATATTAATAAAAATGGAAAAAAAAAAAAAGAAGCACTACACAATAAATATTTACATAGAAAAAAAAAAAAAAAAGACCAAGGGATGGGGATTGAGCTGAGTAGTATACCAAGTTCCTAGCACAGGTGGGATCCTGGGTTTGCTCACCAGCACTGAAGAGCACAGTGAGTATATGGGAGAATATAGTTCTACGCAAGTATAACACTTTATATAAAGGAATAGAACATCTGAGTACTGGGATGTCTGAAGGAGATTCCTTGAGCCAGTTCCCTAAGAATGCCAGCATTTACCAAAGATTCCTTGAGCAGGACAGCCAGCACTTCTGAAAGCCTGGCTGGAAGTACGTAGTTCATCCACTTGCCACGCCCCATATTCAGTCATCTATTCTTAGACTGAGCCAGTAGAGCTGTGTGCCTGGACTTCTGTTTTTTGACACTCCAAAGGTTAATGCCTTTATTGACTTGCACTGGGTGTTTTGCAAGAGACCTCAATGCGCAAAACTCCTTGAAACCCCTTGCTTTTCTCCACCTGTAGGAAACATTCCTCTTGAGTGGCAGGTGGTATGCCTTCTGAGCAATTGGTTTGCTTTCATCTAAAGCCCCTGTGACTCCCACGAACGCTTTCACCCCCTCTTTTCATTTGTTAGAATTCATGAGTCAGATCCATGCTTCACCACCAGTGACTAGATTTTGTGTACTAAACTAAGTTCTGGCTTTAGCTTATTTTTTTCCTGTCTTTATATATTTTTATATAATTTATTTATTTGACAGAGAAAGAGGGAGAGAGAATGGGCGTGCCAGGGCCTCCAGCCACCGCAAATGAACTCCAGACACCTGCGCCCCTTGTGCATCTGGCTAACATGGGTCCTAGGGAATCGAACCAGAGTCCTTTGGCTTTGCAGGCCAACACCTTAACCGCTAAGCCATCCCTCCAGCCCCCCCTTTTTTGTTTGTTTTTTTGAGGTAGATTCTCACTCTAGCTCAGGCTGACCTGGAATTCACTATGTAGTCTCAGGGTGGCCTTGAACTCATGGCAATTCTCCTACCTCTGCCTCCCAAGTGCTGGGATTAAAGGTGTGTGCCACCACGCCCGTTTCTGTCTTCCTTTTTCTTCTGATATTATTTCTTCTCCATTTTTCTTACATGGATATTGTAAAGTATAAATCAAAACTTAAATTACATAAGTTAAAATTATAATCACCTCTGGCATTTGAGGAGCTCACCCCTTGAGGGCTACAGTGTCTACAAGTGGCCTTGAATGAATGAGTCCTGTAGAAGTTGAAGACCATAAGGCCAAGTGTCCTCTGTGTCTAGTTAAGACTTCAGGTCGTCTTGTTGGTTTTCTGATGTAAAAACCAACAGGAACTGTGCCTTAGCCTTCTTCTCTCAGGAACTGGAGAGCGTCTGGTTATCTGTCATCTACTCATGTACATCCTTGAGATAGAGGAAGAGGAGGGAGTTTGAAAGTCCCTCCTTTAGGATTCTGGGACTAAACTCACATGTTCCCTCTGGAAGCTGGACACTGAATGTTCATTGCTGCTCTGAAAGATCAAGAAACCATGCCTCAGGCACTAATAGCAGTTGTCATTTTTCTCTCTCTCCTCAATAGAAAATTCTTCACCTGAAGTCAGACGAACACATATTTAAATTTCTGAAGGCCAAATTTGGGTTTGGAGCCACAAGGTATGACTAATGAGAACCTGAATTTGCTGTTTGACATTGAAGCAGAGGGACTTTGGCTTGCTCATGGCAGAGGGTTTTGAAGGAAGGTGCTGGGCTGCCGTACCTTTCCCTTGCTTCATCTGGAATATAATACTTTGTTTTCCTTTTGTTTCTCAGGGATTTTGATGCAAATCTCTACCTGTGTGAAGAAGCTTTCGGCCTCCTGCCCTTGAATACGTTTGTGAGGCTCTCGGACACTCTGCTTTTGTATGCTTACGTGTTTGTCCTGTCCATCTCTGTGATCGCTGCGTCCATTGTTGCCTTTCGTCATCTCAGGTATAGAGAGTTCCAGAAACCTTTGACACTACTTTAATGAACTTGTTCTTGGATGGTACTGAAAAAGAGAGAGGAGGAGAGAAAGAGAAGTTGGAAAAAGAACTAGTGAACAGAGGATATAGTATTGCTTATCATAAAGGGGAACACACCCACTTAGAATAGGCAGTACAAACTGGGCTCAAGTCAAGCTTGCATGCTGGGAGCAGTGTGGTCCTTGAGCCAGCTATGTAGCCTGTTAGTATTTGTTTCCTCATGACTGGAATGAGAATGCTTGCTGTATGGGATATTTGTAATAAAAAAGTTAGAGCCACATACAGTACAGAAAGGAGTGCCCCATGCCCAGAGCATTTCTTAGATGTTAGCTTTCACCAGGTATTATTGTTAAATCACAAGTTTAGTTTGTTTCAGTTAGTTTTGTGTTTTCCTATTCTTCTTCCTCAACTTTTCCTTTAATTTCTCATGAAATATCAAGAATTAAATAGCCAGGTATTGCAGTCAGCTTCATGTTGCTGTCAGAAAACACCTGACCAAGAACAGCTTTTGGGAGGAAAGGGTTTATTTGGCTTATAGATTTGAGAAGCTCCATGATGGCAGGAGGAACAGATGGTATGAGCAGAGGGTGGACATCACCTCTTGCTCAACATCAAGTGGACAATAGCAGCAGGAGTTGTGTGCCAAACATTGGTGAGGGGAAGCTGGCTGTAACACCTATAAGCCTGCCCCTAACAATACATCACCTCTAGGAGGTTCCAATTCCCAAATTGCCACCAGCTGCAGACCTAGCATCCAGAACACAGTTTATGGGGGACACCTGAATCAAACCACCACATTTCGCCTCTGACCCCCACAAACTGATAACCATGCGTGATGTAAAATGCAATGCATTCAGTACAACTTTAAATGTGCCCGTAGTTTTCTATCAATCTTCATACTATTCAAACATCCCCATAGTCCAAGGTCTTTTAACTGAGCCATAATACAAAAAAAAAACCATAATGGCACAGAACATTCATACTGCAAAAGATAGCATTGGGCATAGCAAAGAAATACTGAGCCAATACAAGATCTGAACAGCAAACATGAAACTCTGCAGCTTTCAATGGTTGTAATCTCTAAAACAGTTGCAGCTGACGGGGCAGCGATTTTTTTCCCAAAGATTAAATTTGTTTTTTTTTCTGTGCCTTATCACTCTGCTCATACCAGTCCATTTCTGTGCAATGCAACCCTGCACAAAATCTCAGGACACAGGAAAACAGCAGGTCTCTCACACAAACTGCCTCTAACCCAGTCCAACCAAAGCTCTTTCTCACTCTCATAAGCCAAACCTCACAGTCCATAGTTCTTCCTGCATTCAGGTCTTTCAACTCTGACCAGAATAGTCCATCAAGCTGTACTTACAGCACTGCAAGGCATCTCTTGGGCCAAGGTTTGAAATCCTCCCACATTCCTCTTAAAAATCAGCTCCAAAAGGCCAAAGCCACATAGGATGTAATCTTAGATCTAGGAGAAACACGAGCTCAAGACCATCCTGGGCTACAGAGTGAGTTCAAGGCCAGTGGGGCAACTCTGACCCTGACTCAAAGTAACAGAGGAAAATCAGAGGTGAGCATGCAGTTCATTGGGTAGCACTTGCCAAGCATGCTGGAGGCTCCAGGTCCCATGCCTGTTGCCAGGAAAATAAAATAGAAGAGATAACTGTTGTTCGTTCATTCTCCTGCATCTTGTCAGTGCTCATAAAGCTGGAGAGACCATGGTTACGAGCATGTCTGCCACCAGGAAGGATGAGGCTGGTTAAGAACTTGTAAAACGCCTCCCTTTCAGTTTGGGGTGGTGTGCGTGTACTGTCCCCACTCAGTGGCTAAGTTGAAGCTGCAGTCGTTCGCGGAATCTTAGTGATGCTCTCAAGGGAGCTCTTTTCTGTGTAGTTGAGTGGCTGATGTCGGGTAAGAATGGAGCCACGCAGAGCCGCACAGTAGTTCTTAGACTGTAAACTGTTAGCATCCCTTTATACCTTGCTCAAGATGAAACTTTGCCCTGTGGAAATTGTTTCTACACAATGTGTGCAGTATTATTAGACTACCTGGGACTGAAAGACTCTTAGACCGCACGCATGGCAGGAGGTTGTTAGCCCACGGCCCACCAAGCTCATTGCGAATCTGTGAGCTGCCTCTGGACCCTGGTTTGGCTTTTGATTAGAGATCTAGGTGTAGAGCATCCCAGCCAAGTAGGGATTTTGGGACTTCACTGAAGGTTCAAAAGCACCACATTAATCAGAAAATGACAGGATCCTGGTGTGGGGGCTTTATGAGCACTCTGAGGGTATTGTCTCTGCAGTGAGCACTTGCAGTGTCCCTGCCTGGAGTCGTAGGAACCGTGCTGCTCTCCGTAGGGGAGGCATTGAGGAGGGGGTAGCATGTTCCGTATTCATGGGGTTGACAGGGCAGCATAATTTTTGAATATCCATAGAGAAGTCAGTGTTGGGGTACTAGTATCTAACGTTTAAGCAAAGATTGCTACCAACAATGAAAACTGCCTTAGAGTGTCATTTTACTATTTCTGTGATCTGTGGCAGTGAAGGGAGGATTTCAAAGAAATGAGTTCCTTGGTTACATATTGGATTTGTCTGAAGGAGCAGCAGGGCTTTTAGGAAAGGACTGCTCTTACCTTAAGCTGGCGACACTCGCTGTTTTCTTCTCTCAACAAGTGGTGCAATACCTGAATTCCCCCATCAGCCTCAGTCTCCACATCCAGACAGCCCGTGCCTCCCAGAGTGGTGCAGTGTTCCTACCAAAGCCCAACTGTAATAAACTTTAGAGCTAGTTACATATTACAAGAAACTCAGGAATGGAAACCTCACCATAAGCAAGGAGTTGACCAAATCCAGAAGGTATGAAGAGTTACAGCACAAATGTCTGATTGCTGAACAAATACATGGACTTCAACATCAAGGAGATACTTGAACAGACTGAAAGACATGTAGAGATATACTGAGAAATACAGTGCATAAGGCTTTGCATCCTGATTAAGAAAAAAAGAAAACCCTATCTAAAACTATCTCAACCTATCTAATACAATAGTTTCCACAGCTGGGCCTAGTGGGCCTACCTGTAATCCCAGCATTCAGGAGACAGGAGGATTACCACTCAAGGCCAGTTTAGGCTACATAGTGACACCCTGTCTCAAAAAACTAAAATAATAATAATAATTAGATTACAAAACTGGGTGTTATGTGATGTTAACTAATTAGTGTTAGTTTTATCAGTCATAACAATAATAAATGTCATCTGTTGGGCATATACAATGAGTATTATTGGTAGGTTAGAATGTGGACATGATTTCATAAAGGAACTGAATTCCAAGCTTTTGGATTCAAAAATTTGAAAAGTACTAATAGTAATGCATAAAACATCTTTAAGATCTCCTTTGGTTTTAGGGAATACAAAAGGATTTGTTTTTGCTAACCTTTTGTAATTTTTACTTAAATTGAAATCTTATGTGAAATTTCATTTAGTTACAAATGCATTTCTTTTGTGACACTTTTAGCCTCAAATTCATCAGTGCTCAGTGCTAACGTATTTCGTCTTAGGGAAAATATTAAGATTTAACTAAGTTACAAGTTGCATATCCGGCATTAGTTCTGTGTTTGTTTTCTTCAGTAATTCTGCAAATCAACAGTCTGTGGGTAAAATGAGGAAATGTGCCTTTGACCTGAAACCAGAAACTGCTTACAACTTAATACATACCATCTTGTTTGGATTCTTGGCGTTGAGCACTATGAGGTATTTCTGTCTTATCTGCTTGATTTGATTTGACTCCTCTTAACTTGACGTTATTTAGTGATACAGTTTGGAAACTGACAATTGTCAGTGATGATCCTCCATAAGCTTGTCTGTGTGTGCTCTCCCCTCTGCTTACCAGTCAGAAGTCTACCCAGCCAGTGCTTTTGTTAGTTGTAAACTTTCCTGCATGTTTTACCTACAGAATAGCTCCCAGGAAGCGGTGAGATGAACACTTGAGTCCTTTGGCAAATGTCAAATGAGGTTGTGTTGTCGAGGGCTGCAGGGGTACCTCACACCCCAGTTTACCCAAGCAGAGGCTGACCTGGGCGTCTTTCCGCTGTTGCAGAATGAAATACCTGTGGACCTCACACATGTGTGTCTTTGCGTCATTTGGCTTATGCAGTTCGGAGATGTGGGAGTTGCTTCTGAAGCTGGTCCATCTTTATAACCCAAACAGGGTCAGTGCTGTTCTTGTCCACTTGCTTGTCAGTGATTTGTAGTGTTTTTCCACACCAGATCTTTGTTGTGTTTCTTCCACACAGGTCTTTGTTAATTTTTCCAAGAGGTTTCCAAAATGCAGATAAAAGTAGACATCAGTCATTGATAGACTAAGCTTTTATAAGAATTTGTTTTTTGTTGTTTTTTCAAGGTAGGGTCTCACTCTAGTTCAGGCTGACCTGGAATTCACTATGTAGTCTCAGGGTGGCCTCAAACTCACAGCGATCCTCCTACCTCTGCCTCCCAAGTGCTGGGATTAAAGGCGTGCACCACCATGCCCGGCAAGAAATTCTTTTTTTTTTTTTTAAATTTATTTACTTGAGAGAGATAGAGAATGGGTGCACCAGAGCCTGTTGCCACTGTAAACGAAATCTAGACACATGTGTCATTTGTGCTTGTGGCTCTACATGGGTGCTGAGGTATCGAACCTTGGCCATGAGGCTTTGCAAGCAAGTGCCTTTAACCACTGAACCATTTCCCCAGCTCTATAAGGAATTATTTTTAAAATAATTTTATTTTAATGGTGTTTTTAACAATCACTTATATTTCCATATATTTGATACTTTCAGCATACAGAACTTAGAAATGCAATAAAAGGCACAGAAGGGAAAATTTTTTGCTTTTTGGGTTTTTGAGGTAGGGTCTCACTCTAGCCCAGGCTGACCTGGAATTCACTCTGTAGTCTCAGGGTGGCCTCAAACTCACAGTGATCCTCCTACCTCTGCCTCCCAAGTGCTGAGATTAAAGATGTGCACCACCATGCCCCAACACAAAAGGGAAAACTAATATCCATAGTTCCTTTTCCAGAATTACTATTGTCATTATAAAGCATCTTCCTAAATACTATTAGTATATGATAATGTTAAATAGGCTATAAACTCCGTTTTGAATTGTTCTGTCCTGTAACTTCATCAGGTGGCAGTACAGTGGAAGCTAAATATTGTACCAGTGGTTGGAACCCTTCTGTTGACTTGGCTGTCTTGCACACAGGAGGCTTATGCTCCAGGAAGCTACGTTCTTTTTTTATGTGAAGGCTTTGAAGGGCACGTCCTTACAAAGCAAGACTAAATCAGACATGCTCAAAATACTTGTGATTGAAGTCCTGTCTTTCTTCCACAGATACGTGCACTGCGGTACTCGGTGCCAGTGTTCACGCTGCTGTATCTGTGCTACAAGGTGAGACTGGTTCCCTCATGCTCGCTAATATCTGCTCAGTATTGATGAATGCGCTGTTAAGATTGATCCATATCTGTTTAGCACAGCGATTGCTTTGACTGTTTTGTTTGTGGTTTGACAAATAGAAGGTTTGTAGCATTTATAATGACTTCCTTAGAGTTGTTAAGTTGGCATTGACAGAACCAACTTGCTTCTCAGGTGGCTTGTAAGGAGTAAAAGCATTGTCATAAAAGTCATTCAGGGACTGGAGAGATGTCTTAGTGGTTAAAGCACATTGCCTGCAAAGCCTAAGAACCCAGGTTTGATTCCCTAGTACCCATTAAGCCAGTGCACAAGGGGGCATCTGCGTCTGGAGTCCATTTGCAGTGGCAGGAGGCCCTGGCGTGCCCATTCTCTTATGTGCCTCTTTCTCTTTCTAAATAAATAAATATATTTTTTTAAAAGTCATTTAGTTCATTTTGATCCTGACCGTGTTGATTGTAAAAATGGTTTCAGGCCTATTTTTAAAGTTAAGACAGAAAAAATATTGTTCCTGTTATTGATTTGTATACTTTATGTATTTTTAGATACTTATCCTCATAAAAGAACTAGACACATATAATAAGTACAGTCAAAGATTAGGCTTTTGGGCCAGACATGGTGATGCCCAGCAGTTATCCCAGCATGTGGGAGGCTGAGACAGGAGGAGTGTGAGTATGAGGCCAGCCTGGGCTGCTTAATGAAACCCATTTCTCAAAAACAAGACAGCAGAACCTGAGATTAGGCTTCCTCTCACCCAACCTCCAACCCGAACATACTTTGACCAGAAAGTAATGAGGTCTTCCATGGTGTCACTTGACTGACTTCTGAAGCACCAGTAACTGGCAGTTCTGAGCCCTGTCGGAGAGAGTGCCCAGGGCTAAGGTGTGCTGCTCTTCTGAGCCCGCCTCAGGGTGGTCAGGCCTGAGTGTGCTGCCCTGGGATCCCAGTGTCACATTGTTAAGGGTTAGATCTGGGCATAGAGCACAGACTGTTTTAGTCCAATTGGACCCTTGCCTTCTTTTAAACAAAAATCAAACCAAAGAAAAGTTTTACCTTTTGATAGTTTTCCTTCATAAATTTGGGTTACAGCAGTGGATTTTAGCCTACTGCGTGGAGCCCTGGATTTGGCCAGCTGGTTACATGGAGGCCCAGTCAACCAAAGAGGGTTGGCTAGCAGATCAGCCTGCGGACTTAAGGCTTTTAGTTTCATATAAGATTTTGTGAACTCATGGCTTTAGGCCAGAAAACTATATCTGATAGTCAATATCCCATGAGAACATTTACTACTTCAGGCGGAGCTCTGGACCAACTCCAGAAATTATATTGCTTTTATATTAATAAACAAAACCTCTTAAATGTATCTAAAAAGTAACACTTAAGTATTAAGCAAGGTGAATGTTTAATGAGGAGCCCAGTAACATCACCTCACACTGACCATGCGCTAGAACAGCCTGTTTGATGGAACGCAACTCCTTGTTGCTCTGAAGTCACCACCAAAGCTGTGTGTGGATGTGACAGTCTTGTCCACTATTTGAGAATGGGGTTAGGACCGAGTTCTTTGATGTCTCAGGTACTTAACTGAAATTCTGTGATTTTTTTTTTTTTGAAAGCTGTGTGAAGGGTTAGGACTTTTGTTGGTAGTAATTGAGAAAGGACGCTGTAGAGGAAATAAGCTGCGCTCTCCCGTTGGCTCTTGTAACACAGTGCCCAGGAAGGCTGCACCCGCGGCAGTATTGGTGAACTTGCTGGAAATTGTTGTAGGTGCTACTCTAGACCTACCCGAGAGAGGCTGTGGACACAGAGTCTAGAAGTTCCTGTTTCAGCCACTGCAGGGATGCTGATAGAGTGCCAGGTTTAAGGAGTGCTGCTGTAGGGTTAACTGGATTAGCTGTTGACTTCCTGGCAGGATACTCACATCATGGGGCTGTCTTTGTAGATTATAGCAGCCTCTACCCTCTGGATGCCAGTAGCCCCTTCCCCTGTTGTGACCCAGTAAATCCCTCCACATTGTCTAGTGCCCTGGGATCAGAGCAAGG
The DNA here is from genome assembly GCA_036346955.1 of Dipus sagitta. NCBI lineage: Eukaryota > Metazoa > Chordata > Mammalia > Rodentia > Dipodidae > Dipus > Dipus sagitta. The sequence continues at coordinate 4,566,329 of CM070775.1, read as the reverse complement.
AGCTAAGTCCCACCTCTGCTCTTAAGACCCGCTGCTGTAGAGGACCAGCAAGAGCACTGGGAAAGCCATTATTCCCAGGAGTTACTTCCTGTGGCCCCCAAGTTATTTGAGAGAGCAAAGCGGGGAGAGTGTGGGCTCACCAGGGTTTCTTTCCTCTGCAAATGAAACTCCACATGCATGTGCCACTGTGCGTCTGGGTCTACGTTGGTGCTAGGGAATCGAGCCCTGGGCAAGCGGGTTTTGCAAGCAAGCGCCTTTAACTGCTGAGCTATCTCCACAGCCCAAGAGTTGGAATTCTAGAGTCCTCTAAAAGACTGCTGGCTGTGTCTCCTGCACAGGCTTTTGGGAGATAGCATAATGTGTCTGCTTTCACCACATCAGGTAGTGCAGACATCTCCTCTTCTCAAACCCTGTAAAGAATAAAACCACAGAGGGAATAAAGATGTTGTAGCTTTTGGGGTCGCCTGAAACCAAGCCTGTCTTCCACCTGTTCTACTGTCCAGACTTCTGTGAATGATGTGGGTTTATATATTCAAAGCCTGACTTACGTTTGACCAGAAAGTACAATAGGGTTTGCTGGTATGCTAAAACCCCATCTACTCCACCGCAGACTGTTTAAAACTCCATTGAGTGACTTCAGCACGTGTTTCAGGACTTTCCCACAAGAATCCCTCTAGACTTTTAACACTTTTAGCTTATTCACTTATTTATTTCAAAGCAGAGAGAGAGAGATGATGGGTGCATCAGGGCCTGTAACCACTGCAAATGAACTGCAGATGCATGCATTACTTTGTGCATCTGGCTTTACATGGGTACTGGGGAACTGAACCCAGGTTGTTAGGCTTTGTAGGTAAGCACCTTAACTATTCAGCCCGAGCCTTTAACACTTTTAATGGCAGTACCTATTGAACTCAGATATACTAAAAGAATTAGAGCATTTCATTAGAGATAGAATTCCATTGATTATCAGAGTAACAGGGACCACACCTTTAATCTCAGCACTTGAGAGGCTGAGAGGAATTTGAGGCTAGCCTGGGCTACATAGAAAGCTCAAGGTTGGCCTGGGCTGTATAGTAAGACCTTGTCTCAAAAAATCTGTTTTTAAATATGGAAAATGGTTAACTACAGTATTAGAGAGATCATTTAATCAGTAATTTTTACTATATCTCTTCCAAAACCTAAACTCAGAAGTGCTGATGCCTTCCTGAGCTATCCACGCAGGGGCATGATGTGCATGACAAGTGAAAATGGCCACAACTGAGGTGACAGGAGGGAGGCAGCGTCTAGCCTCCAGCCAGCCACATGATGCTTTGGTTCGGCTTAGTGGCTCTTAATATAAAATCACCCTTTCTCAGCATCAGTGAGGCACAGATCCATGACGCTTGTTGTGCTGATATGGGAGGCAAAGTCTCAGCTCACTCGGATGTGTGCAGATGATAAAGTCTTTCTAGTCTACCACCAGTTGATAAAAATAACTCATATTTAATTGATCCATGAGTCTGGTGTAATGTTAGGTAAGTGGTGGGTCTGAGTTATTTCTGTCTTCATAACCGTAAGTAACTTACACTGACCAGTGGCATAAGTAACAGTCAAATGTACTTGGTTTTCGTGGAGAGTCTGACTTCCAGCCATCTTTTCCCATTGTACCAGTAGTTCTATTAATGTGTATAAAACCATTTGACCAGGTTTCTACTGCCACCAATGCAATTATGATGTCACACAGTGAGAAGGGGGCTGGATTTGAAGCCAGATTGCAAGGCGTGCTGTGCCAACTTGTGACCTGGCTGAATCATCTGTCTCTCAGGGCCACAGTTTCCATACTTGCAACTGCCAACCACAGCTGATGATGAGGCTGCAGGCTGCATTGTCTGTCTTTTGGCTGTTGTGAGGACACAGTGAGATCATGTGTGGAAAGCATTCTGCAGCTTTGGAATGGCGTGACCTCCTATGATACGTTCTGTTCTTGCGGTTGCTAACATAAACTTTTAATGATTGGTATTCTCGTCATATCAAAATAATGTTTTACTAGAAATTAGCACTATATACAGTGACATTTTTATTATAGCAACATAAAAGCCCATCTTTAAAAGTTCACAGCACCTCTGACTCTTATTAGCTTTATCTGGGGCTGGTTCTGGAAACCACTCAAGCCTTGACTCTCTCATGCTTGGAAGGCTGGCTGCAGAGCTGAGGCATTTCTGTATTCAAGCTCCTGGGCATTCAGCTCATAGCCACGCAGTCTCTCTCTCTTGTTCTCGCTCTCCTCTCTCTCTCCCTCCCCCCCCTCTCGTTCTTTCTCTCTCTCTCTGTCTGTCTCTCTCTCTCTCTCTCTCTTCCCTTCTCCCTCCCTCCCCACTTAGTCTTAGTGACAGCAGTTACAGGGGTGGATTCTTATTTTGCTTTTAATTTCAGTCCTGGCCAGGAATGATGGATGAACTTTCCGAGCTGAAGGAATTCTATGACCCAGACACAGTGGAGCTGATGAACTGGATCAAGTAAGAGGAATGCTTTCACTTGTGACTCTCTGTGCCTTTCTAGTCACTGTAGATCTTGTTGGTTGAGGGGATTTTGTTTGGTTAGTTACAGTTGTGAGGTCCTGCTTTTGCAAATGTTTTCTTTAAAAATCTGTACTTGAAATAACTTTCCATTCAAATGTTGTATAGGTGTGGAGATGCACACCTGTAATCCCAGCATGTGGGAGTCAGAGGAGGGGCATAAGCCAAGGCCAGCCTAGCCTAGACTACATAGAGAGACGTTTTCTCAAAAACAGGGACAAAAGTATTCTCCCTAAGTCTGTCCTCTGGAGAAAGGAAAATGTCCACTCAGAGAGGAAACAGGAGCAGGAAGTAAACTTCAAATACTGACAGAAATGCAGATAAAAGTTTTGCTTATTCTTGTGAGAACTTAATTTTTACTCTGCTGATTTTTCATTTCTCTTTTAAAAAAAATATTTATTTATTTGAGAGAAAGACAGATAGAGAATGGGCATGCCAGATCCTCTAGCCATTGCAGATGAACTCCAGATGCATGTACCACCTTGTGCTTACGTGGGTCCCAGGGAATCAAAACTGGGACCTTTGGCTTTGCAGGCAAGTGTCTTAACTGCTAAGCCATCTCTCCAGCCCAATGTTCATCTTTTAAAATATTTTTATTTATTTATTTATTTATTTGCAAGCAGAGAGAGATAGAAGAGACAATGGGCATGCCAGGGCCTCCAGCCACTGCAAGTGGACTCCAGATGCATGTACCACTTCGTGCATCTGGTTTTACATGGGTCCTGGGGACTCAAACTCAGATTACTTTTAGGCTTTGAAGGCAAGTGCCTTAGCTGCTGAGTCATCTCTTCAACCCCTTATGTTCATCTTACTGTCACTCGGGTTTTCTTTTTTATCTTTATTTTTTTCTTTTTAAAATATTTTATTTATTTATTTATGAGAGAGAGTGACAGATAGAGAGAAAGAGAGAATGGGCACACCAGGGCCTCTAGCCAGTACATATGAACTGTAGACACATGTGCCTCCTTGTGTATCTGGCTTATGTGGGACCTGGGGAACCAAACCCGGGTCCTTAGGCTTCGCAGGCCAATGCCATAACCACTAAGCCATTTCCCCAGTCCTCACTCGAGTTTTCTGTTCAGGTTGACACAAACTTGAAAGTCCTCTTTCCTTGTTCTAACACAATAGGGCCCCTCATTGGAGTCATAGTGGCTTGTTGTAGATGCTATTTAAACAGATCCAAGTGCTTATGTTCCAGCTTAAAAAAACTTTAAGGGGGCTGGAGAGATGGCTTAGCAGTTAAGGCCCTTGCCTGAGAAGCCTAAGGACCCAAGTTTGATTCCCCAGTACCCACGTAAGCCAGATGTACAAGGTGGCACATGCATCTGAGTTTGTTTGCAGTGGTTGGAGGCCCTGGTGTGCCCATTCTCATTCTCTCTCTCTCTCTCTCTCTCAAGTAAATAACATACACACACACACACACACACACACACACTTTAAGATACACTAGAGCATCACAATGCTTTGGCCTCATCTGGGTCCATATTTTTGTCTGCACTTTGTTACTTGACCTCCACCCCAGCCCAAAACAAAACTGTTCACAAAACCTGATCCCAAAGGCAAAGGCAGGCTTTTCTAGCCAGAGCAGCTTTGCCAGGCTATAGTATTTCATGTGCGCATGTGTGCATGATGTGCGTTTGTGTGGTGTTGTGTATGGGGCATGTGCAGGCACGTGTGCCCTTTTGGTGCTCCTTGTGCTCACCTGTGGTCAGGTGCACTTACATGTGGTGGTCAGAGTGGAACATAGCAGAACTTCTGCTCCTGCTCCTTTCACCCCTTCTTATTTGAGCCAGAGTCCCTTACTCATTACAGAGGTCACCTTTTTTTTTTTTTTTTTTTTTTTCTGGAAGCTCCGGTGATCCTCGGATCTCTGCATCCGTATGGGACTTGAGTCATAGACATGCAGGGTCATGCCCAGCTCTTTATGAGGGTCTTGGGGATTGAACCCAGGCAATTTCTCAGGTCTCCTCAGGCCTTCTCTCCACTGAGCCATCTCTCCAGCACTGCTTTTTACCCAGAAGAGCCTGGGCAACATTCTCAGAAGGCAGCGCTACATTGTCTCTGTCACTTAGATGTTAATGTCGTAGGGGACCTGCCCGTGACTCGGGTTTACCAACACTGCAGATCAGCACTGCTGCGTGCCAAAAGATGGCAAAAGATGGGTTGGTTTTCGCGGAGTGTTGGCCTGGGTTTGACTATTCATAGTCAATGTAATCTCTCATCCACTTATAGTGCCAAGCAGTGAGCAAGGTTCTCTTTTATTCATTTAACCTTAAATCACGGCAGACAATGATGGGTAAACAATTTTGAGTATTTGTTGTACGTGAGAAAGGAGTTCATCTACGGTAAGCTAATTATTTTGCATTGACTGTTGTGGACTGGAAGGTAAGGCCTAAACTCCGTTCTTCAGACATCACTGTGGGAGCTAGCACACCCACGTTCCAGGAGCTTCCTGCAGGTTGGTCTCGCTCGTCCTGGCCACTTGCATTCCCTGGTGTTAAGGGACCATCACAGGGCCGGGACCACTGCACTGCACTGCACAGAGCCGGGGCATCCCGCTGTCTCAGAGTAGACATGGTTACCCCCAAGGGCAGTTATTTTCAAACTTTTCCTCAAAAACTTATTTAAAGTATTATTTCTGACAAACTCTGCCTGAGTGATTATTCCAGGAGTAACAAAGGTGCTCTGCTGTCCCTCCCTGCTAGATAGCGTGGTTTTCACATAAACTCGTTTGCCTACAGCTCCCCTGGGGAGGGCCTTGCAGACACTCTTGACTTGGTTGGTGAGTTTTTAACTCAGCAACTGAAAGATTTATATTGTTCTAAAAAAAATGGTTCCATTGTGATCTAATCTTGCCTGTTTTCCCCTGAAATTCTTCAAATCTAAATGATGGTTTTGTAAAAATCACTGCATGGCATGTTTGTAAACTGAGCTGAAGTGCTGATGGGTGTGCGCCAGAGCCGGTCTGTTTAGACACAGAAGAGGCCTGTTGTCAGCGTTCAGATCCGCCGTGGGTAGCTGGGGTTCCCCGTGCGGGAAGCACAGTCGCTGTTCTTTCCAGTGCTGCACATGGAAGCCAGGGCGCACACAGGCCAGGCAAGTGCTCCACCACTGAGCGGCAGCGCCAGCGCCAGCCTCTTTCACTCTTTATTTTAAGGCATTCTCAGTGGTTGGCCTTGAACTTTTGACTTTCTGCCTCAGTATCCCAAGTAGTTTGTGTTAAAGGCCTACACCACAGCCCCAGCTGTAATATTCTGAAACTTTCTCTGATTCCTCCTGCATGTGTCTTGTGTACGGTGTGTGTATGCATGTATGTGTCTGTATATTGTGTGCACGCATGTGTATATGTGTTTGTGTGCGTGTGTGGTGCACATGTGTGCATATACATGTTTGCATATGTATGTGTTGTGTGAATCGTGTATGTGCATTTGTATACATGTCAGCACATGTGTGTTTAGAGGCCAGAGGTGTCTTCCTTTATCACTTTCCACCTTACTTTTTTTTGTTTATTTTTATTTATTTGAGAGTGATGGAATGAGAAAGAAGCAGAAAGAGAGAGAGAGAGAACGGGCACGCCAGGTTCTCCAGCCACTGCAAACGAGCTGCAGACGCATGCCGCCTGCACCCCCTTGTGCATCTGGCTAATGTGGGTCCTGGGGAATCGAGCCTCGAACCGGGGTTCTTAGGCTTCACAGGCAAGCACTTACCAGCTAAGCCATCTCTCCAGCCCCCACCTAACTTTTTTGAGACAGTGTCTCTCACTGAACGCAGAGCTCACTAATTGGGCTAGACTAGCTGGCTAGCAAGACCCAGGGATCCTCTGTCTCCGCCTCCCCAGCACTGGGGTGACAGGTGCGCTCCTCCACATCTGACATTTTCTGTAGGTGCTGATGACCTGAACATAGGTCCTCATAATGAGCCCCTTCCTCCAGCCCCTGGCAGCTTCCAACTTTAAACCCCAAATAGGACTTCACTGGACTTCACTGCTCAGATTAGTCACTCCATGTTAATGATGTCCATGATGTTAGTGTGAGCTGCCCTGGAAAAGAGGCTGTGGCCATGGGGACTCAGCATCATCATCAGTGAGGATCCCCCACTGCAGCCGTGGGGACTCAGCATCATCATCAGTGAGGGTCCCCCACTGCAGCCGTGGGGACTCAGCATCATCATCAGTGAGGATCCCCCACTGCAGCCGTGGGGACTCAGTGTCATCAGTGAGGATCCCCCACTGCAGCCGTGGGGACTCAGCATCATCATCAGTGAGGATCCCCCACTGCAGCCGTGGGGACTCAGTGTCATCATCAGTGAGGGTCCCCCACTGCAGCCGTGGGGACTCAGTGTCATCAGTGAGGATCCCCCACTGCAGCCGTGGGGACTCAGTGTCATCAGTGAGGATCCCCCACTGCAGCCGTGGGGACTCAGTGTCATCAGTGAGGATCCCCCACTGCAGCCGTGGGGACTCAGTGTCATCAGTGAGGGTCCCTCCACTGCAGCCGTGGGGACTCAGTGTCATCAGTGAGGATCCCCCACTGCAGCCGTGGGGACTCAGTGTCGTCAGTGAGGATCCCCCACTGCAGCCGTGGGGACTCAGTGTCGTCAGTGAGGATCCCCCACTGCAGCCGTGGGGACTCAGTGTCGTCAGTGAGGATCCCCCACTGCAGCCGTGGGGACTCAGTGTCGTCAGTGAGGATCCCCCACTGCAGCCGTGGGGACTCAGTGTCGTCAGTGAGGATCCCCCACTGCAGCCGTGGGGACTCAGTGTCGTCAGTGAGGATCCCCCACTGCAGCCGTGGGGACTCAGTGTCGTCAGTGAGGATCCCCCACTGCAGCCCCGGGGACTCAGTGTCGTCAGTGAGGATCCCCCACTGCAGCCCCGGGGACTCAGTGTCATCAGTGAGGGTCCCCCACTGCAGCCGTGGGGACTCAGTGTCATCAGTGAGGGTCCCCCACTGCAGCCGTGGGGACTCAGTGTCATCAGTGAGGATCCTCCACTGCAGCCGTGGGGACTCAGTGTCGTCAGTGAGGATCCCCCACTGCAGCCGTGGGGACTCAGTGTCATCAGTGAGGATCCCCCACTGCAGCCCCGGGGACTCAGTGTCATCAGTGAGGATCCCCCACTGCAGCCGTGGGGACTCAGTGTCATCAGTGAGGATCCCCCACTGCAGCCGTGGGGACTCAGTGTCGTCAGTGAGGATCCCCCACTGCAGCCGTGGGGACTCAGTGTCGTCAGTGAGGATCCCCCACTGCAGCCCCGGGGACTCAGTGTCATCAGTGAGGATCCCCCACTGCAGCCGTGGGGACTCAGTGTCGTCAGTGAGGATCCCCCACTGCAGCCGTGGGGACTCAGTGTCGTCAGTGAGGATCCCCCACTGCAGCCGTGGGGACTCAGTGTCGTCAGTGAGGATCCCCCACTGCAGCCCCGGGGACTCAGTGTCATCAGTGAGGGTCCCCCACTGCAGCCGTGGGGACTCAGTGTCATCAGTGAGGGTCCCCCACTGCAGCCGTGGGGACTCAGTGTCATCAGTGAGGATCCCCCACTGCAGCCGTGGGGACTCAGTGTCATCAGTGAGGATCCTCCACTGCAGCCGTGGGGACTCAGTGTCATCACTGAGGATCCCCCACTGCAGCCGTGGGGACTCAGTGTCATCAGTGAGGATCCCCCACTGCAGCCCTGGGGACTCAGTGTCATCAGTGAGGATCCCCCACTGCAGCCGTGGGGACTCAGTGTCATCAGTGAGGATCCCCCACTGCAGCCGTGGGGACTCAGTGTCATCAGTGAGGATCCCCCACTGCAGCCCCGGGGACTCAGTGTCATCAGTGAGGATCCTCCACTGCAGCCATCCTGCCTGTTCTGTCCTTAGGCTGGGTGTGCTTGATGTTGTCCTTTCTCAGTGCCATCATGATGGTGCCTCCTGTGGGGAGGCAAGGGAAAGAGCCACAGCTACAGGGATGGAGCGGGTGACCTGCAGAAATTGCAGGGGCACATTGGGTAGTCCTCCATGTTAGCACAGGCAGAGTCTTGTAGAGTGTGGAGAGAAGGCTCATCCTTCACTCACTGGGCTCTGCTCCACGGGAGCCACATGCTGCACTAGGCTTCACTATTAAGCTTCAAGGCCAAGGAGCTGCCTTTGGAGGCCCTTGTACCCTTGGAAGCCTGGCCTTTCTGCATGGACTACTTGACTGAGTGGGCAGCTAGAAGATGCCTGTGCCTCAGTGGAAGTTAGTGATGTTCCAGTCTTTCAGGTAACTGGTTAAGGTCTTTGAGAGGCTGACAAGATGTCTCCAAGGGCAGGACAGGCCTGTGTTTATGACAGCACTTATGAGAAGGACCCTGTTGAAGGGACTGGATTTCCATGGAAACACTTAAAGACCTATGTTATAAAGTTTTTCATATCTGAAGTTATATACTTATTGATAGAATTCAACAGCTATTAAGTGAGCACCAGCTGACAACATACAGGACACTAGGTTACACCTGTAAATGCTGAGTGGTTGTCCACTATAGCTGTCCTCATTAGAGTAAATCGGCTTGTATATCCACTCTCCTCTCTTCATCCTTACATATTCTTATTTCCCACTCTGTTGTAGAGCTTTCATAAGCTTAACAGCTCTAGTAGGTTGTGTTTAGAGTCCTTTAGCTTCCTAAAGCAGTAGAGAATTAAGTTTATAAAACCAAAAGTATGAAGACCTGTAATCCTGTCTAGTCAGAAAGATGAAGCAGGAGAATCATAAGTTCCTTGAGCTATAATGTGTGTTCAAGGCCAGCCTAGGTAACTTACTGAGAGCCTATCTCAGAATAAGAAGTGAAAAGGAGACTGGTGATACAGCTCAGAGGAAAAACACTTGTCTAGCATGCATGCAGACCTGGGATCAATGAAAACACAACACGGGGTTGAGTTCTCTTTGCTTCTTTTTTTTCTAATTATTTATTTATGTATGTTTTATTTATTTGTTTGAGAGGCAGAGAGAGAGAAATAAGAGAGTGGGAGAGAGAATAGGCACACCAACTCCAGCCACTGCAAACAAACTCCAGACATATGTACCACCTTGTGCATCTAGCGTGGATCCTGGGGAATTGAACCTGGGTCCTTTGTCTTTGTAGACAAGCACCTTAACTGCTAAGCCATCTCTCCAGCCCAAGTTCTCTTTTTATAGAGACATTTATTATTTTGAGACAGGGGCACATATAACCCAATCTGGGCTCTAGCTCAGTAGCTCTATAGTAGATAACCTTGAACTTTTCAGCCTTCGGATCCTTCTGCCTTCACCTCCAAGTTCTGGGATTATAAACGTGAGCGCCCCCCCCCCCCCCACTTTTTGAGAAAGAGATAGGGTTTGGTTCTGTAGTTTGTAGCCCCAGACTTGTACCTTCTCCCTGCCTCTCCCCGTTTAGTTAAAGACATAAAAATAAAGTCCTGTTAACTCCTAGCCATCACCCAATGCCCAGTAAGAACTTAGCAGTGTGGGTAGGCATTGCCAGGAGGCTGCCTGGCTCCCTGCTGCCCACTGTGCCTGGATGCTATGCCCTTTACTTCCAAGCAGATGTAAAAGAGTATGTTCAGATTTGCCCTCCTTGCTGGTAATGCCCCCTGGATCCAGAGATTAAAACCCGGGTCCTGTTGCCTTCTGCTGTCTTTTGCAACGAAAGCCAGATGGTGCCTCTGGGGCTTTCAGTGTGGTTGGCGAACTCACATCAGCACCCGGCAGCTGTGCCTGCGCTGCCTCTTGCTGCTCTGCCCTCCAGTGCCTCATTTTTGCTTCCTGAAAATTTTCTTATGCAATTAAGATCTGTAGATTTGAATTTTTGAGGGATGGCATTTTAAATACTTGGCTTAAGGAGCTTCTCACTAGAAATCGTCTCTCTGCAGTAATGAGGCCTGCATGTGTAGAGTTTTCTCAATGGAACAGGAAAAACACACACACCAGAATTCATTGGCATTTGATTCAAGCAGAAAGAGTTACTGAATATTTTAAAGATGATATAGGTTAAGTCATACTTTAAATTCCTTTTATCTGAAGAGGCGGCTGCATAACCGTGCTTTAGATACATGACATGAAGACGCAGCTTCACTGGCCTGCGGCCCGGCCCGGCACCGGGCGCAGCCGCTGACCTGCTGTCACGCAGGGCCGCAAGAGCACACGAGACCCATTGCCTAGCGCCATCAGGTCTTGCTGGAGTGGCATTTAAATTATGTAGCGTAAATCCGTTTGACCTGTGAGTGTGTCATCCGTCAGTGACATTCCTTACAGAATAAATGGTCTGCACGTTGGGCAGCCTGCAAGGAGCTTGGCAGAGAGCTATAAAAACAAATTATACTTTCATTTGATACACCATTTGTTCAAACATTTGTAAAATTTGCTTTGTTTTCCTGTAATAGAGAAGCATCTTTGCGTGGTTAAAGGCATATGGAGCTGTTGCAGATCCAGTCATGAATGACTTCAGGCACAGTACCTGTGAGGGGATAGTGCCCAGCCCGGGTCTGTCGTGGACACAGTACCTGTGAGGGGAGAGTGCCCAGCCTGGGACTGTGTGGGGATTTGTAGTAACAAAGAATTTCTTCTCTTTTTGCCTGTAGATTTTGCCACAGAAAATAGTACATTGAATATGGGTTTTAGAAGTTTAGAAAAATGTACGATTTTTCTTTTTTTTGTCCTGTTCACTTAATTGTTAATTTGATTTTTGCCATTTCTTCACTGACAAGTATTTTACTTTTTTTTTTTTTTTTCAAGGTAGGGTCTCACTCTAGCTCAGGCTGACCTGGAATTCACTCCGTAGTCTCAGGGTGGCCTCGAACTCTCGGCGATCCTCCTACCTCTGCCTCCCGAGTGCTGGGATTAAAGGCGTGTGCCACCACGCCCGGCTCTGACAAGTATTTTAAAGGTAGCAATGAAATATCCCAGATTGTCAGGGAGCAGTGGCTCATATTTGCCTATATTTGTTGTCCCCAGAAGGTAGAGGAGATAGGATCCCTTGAAGCCAGAAATTCCAGGCCAGCAGAAAGGATATAAGAGCTGGGTCTGGTGGCGCACGCCTTTCATCCCAGCACTTGGGAGGCAGAGGTAGGAGGATGGCAGTGAGTTTGAGGCCAGCCCTGAGACTACATAGTGAATTCCAGGTTAGCCTGGCCTAGAGTGAGACCCTACCTTGAAAAAAACAAAAAAGGTGGAGAGGATATAAGAGAAAAGAAGATTGGGGACTGAAGATGTGGCTCAGCAGTTAAAGGTGCTTGCTTACAAAGCTCGTCAGTTCAGGTTCCGTTCCCCATTATCCATATAAAGCCAGATGCTCCAAGCAGTGCATGCGTTTGGAGTTTGTTTGCAGCAGCAAGAAGCCTTGATATTCCCATTCTCTCTCTCTCTCTCTCTTTCTCTCTCTCTCTCTCTCTCACACACACACACACATGTGTGTGTGTGCAAATAAATAACTAAAAATTATTTTTAAAGAGAAAAGAAGATTATTGGCTTAGCAAAACAATGGTACTTTCATTCACATTTGCTCCTGTTTCTTCTCCTTAGCAGTTGTGATACACTGTACATGAGGGCAGCATCATAGATGAGTCCCAGAGTTAGTGTTCAGTGTTGATGAACTAAACGGAATTTCTGTACGACCTTGTGCTAGCGAAGTGTGTGCGCCTTTACGCTTCTGTTCGTCTGGTTGGGACAAGTGTCAGAGATTCTCTGTACATTGCAGGCACAGGGCCCGGAGCACACAGCTGTTCTTGTGCTCCTGAATCTGGCAGTCAGGATGCAGCCCTACCCCTTGTGCTAAGCTTCCCTCTGTTGTCACCCATATTCGAGAATCTCCATGGGCGAGGCGGGTGGGGGTGAAGGGACGTTGTCACTCCTTGCTCTTTGTAATTCCATCTACTTTCTTCCCTCACTCAAGAAGGCATGTTGAAATGCAGAAGTGAATGAATGCCATCGTTAGAAAGAAATCTTGATTCGCTCAAATTATTTGTGTCATCACTTGAAATGTAACCTGTCTCGTTCATGACATCTGTGGGCCCTTGATGGCCCACACTCATGCTGTAATCTTGATGTTAAGTTGGAAAAATGAAGAAACTCCTCAGAGAGAACTCAGTACCAGGCAAGGTTCATGTCTTGCTTCCAAAAACCAGGAGCAGTCCACACTTGCTTTTATTTTTAAAATTTCAAATAGATTCCTTAAAACTTAGTTATTTCAGCTCAACTCAGCACAGCCTCCTATTTTACACAAGGATGAGCATGTCTTTTGGACCTCTGGGAAGTTCTGCCCTGGAGTGAAGGCTGGAGGAGCTGCTGAGTTCTCCTAGAGAGATCACAGCTATGTGTGTGTGGATGGCACCCAGGTGTCCCCACATGAAGTGCATCTACGTCAGCTACAAGACTCTTTTTGGCCAAGCATGATAGCACGTGCCAGAAATCCCAGCACGCGGCAGGCTGAAGCAAGATGATCACCAGTTTGAGGCCCTGAGTGAGACTCTTAAGTGGAAAAGGGAGAGAGAGAGGAAAAAAGGAAAGACAGATTTTCAAGGATCAGGAAATGGAAAATAACCCCCCACACACACACACACACACAATGTTGTGGGACTCTTTCCTCAGTCCTCTGTGGTTGGCCTCACAGCCCGTGGGGAATCAGAGCATCGGAGCTCGGTGGCAGTTGGAAAGCTTGTGCTATCGTGTTAGGATGTCCTTACAGTGTTCTTAGAGCTGTGTTTCTTTTCCCATTATCAGGACTAAAGAGTAAGGGTGTTTCGATGTCAGAAATAAGATACATCCCATATTGAATAATAAGAGATTTCTATTTCAATCACTTCTCTGTGGGTTTTGTTTTCATTAGTTACAAGAAATCTTTAATATTTTGGTTTGGTTTGACTTCAGTATTGTAAAACAAACCCTTGAAATGCACTCGCAATCCCCTGCATTTGTCAGACTCTGAACTTGGTGTTTACTCTGACAGCCTTTGAGTTCTTGTTCCTCTCTGGAACAGTCATGAGAAAGAACTGTCCATTTTAGTCCAGAAACCTTGGGTGTAGGAGCTATTTACCTGCCTCTCAACATAGTTCATCATAGACATTCAGAAGCTGGAACCTCCAGCCGTTGTTCTTACAGTGACCAAAATCAGACAGGAAGCCAGGAGATACACACCCAGCACCTGGGAACCTGAGGAGGGAGGATCTTGGGGACTAGACCAGCTTGGACTACAGAGCAAGACCCTATCTCAAAAGGAAAAAAGGGGGAAAGGACCCTAAAATTAAGAAAGGGAAAGTTTATGCTAACTGGGTGTAAAGCAGAACCTAATTCATGTATTCCTACCTCCTGTAATAATTGTATTTCTTTTCATAGCTGGGTAATTCTGAGGATGTGATACTGTCTTCTCGAATCATAACAATGGGGTTAATTCAGACTCTGAAATCTTGTAGCTCTAATACTCCAAAAAAGGCAGTGTTTGCTGGAAGCATGCAGCTGCTGGCCGGAGTCAAGCTATGCACAGGGCGGACCCTGACCAACCACCCACACTATGAAGACAGCAGCCTGCGGGAGCGGACCCAAGCGGTAAGGCCCCTTCTGCCTGTCTTCCCGTCTTGTGTCCACCAAGGATGGGGCTTCCTTGTCTGCATGCTACATGTCTTCAGGCCTGGAAGCTGGGAAGGAGCCAGAGTGTGAGGGTGCAGGGCTTGCATCACCTGGTTCTGGGTGTGGGCTTGCCCTACCAGTTAAAGGCTGGTGTGCCACATGCTCCTGTCAGGTAGAGGGGAGAGTGCTCCAGGTAACAGACGTGCGTGCGTCTGCACACAGGATTACAGGCCTGGGCCACCGTGCCTGACTCATACTTGTTTTTCTTTTTTTAATGTTACAGTTGCAAAGCTAAAAAGATCTTGTTTTGAGATTGAGTGTTGATTAGCCAGAATGTAAAAATATGCAAAATGCCCTATTATTTGGGAAAATTCCCTGAATTTTGGACTCCTGTTAGAAAGTGGAAATTTGTTGGGCATCGTGGCACATGCCTTTAATCCCAGCACTTGGAAGGCTGAGGTAGGAGGGTCGCCATGAATTCAAAGCTAGCCTGAGACTACATAGTGAATTCCAGGTTAGCCTGGGATAGAGCAAGACTGTACCTCAAAGAGAGAGAGAGAGGAAGGGAGGGAGGGAGGGAGGGAGGAAGGAAGGAAGGAAGGAAGGAAGGAAGGAAGGAAGGAAGGAAGGAAGGAAGGAAGGAAGGAAGAAAGTTGAGCTTTCTCAACCGGCCCAGGTGTGGCAGGAGAATGGAGGTGGCAGCCACCTTGGGCTGCAGGGCTGCCCTCTTTGTAACGCCCTGGAAACCTCCTATTGTAGTTACCATCACGTTGCTGGACAGACACATCTAGAAGCAGTTTGTGGGGGGAAAGGGCTTATTTATGGTTTGCAAATCCCAGGGGACCCTCAGGGTGGAAGAAGCCCACTTCATAGATCCGAGCAGACACATCACCAGAACAGCCAGCGTCCAGACTGCCCTGAACACAGCCAGGGGGACTGGCCTGAAGATCTGCCCCACTGACACCCCTAAGCAGGGATCTGCCTGCGGGGGACTTAAGTAGGAAGCTCGGTCTTAATCAAAAATGCCTGAGTCTACGGGGCCGTACACTCAAACCACCACACCTCTGTTCTAAGGTCCTCGACATTCCTGTTCAGTCAGAATGCTGCAGCTGAGCCCTCATCCCAGGCTAGAGGGGACACGAACTCACAGTTCCAATTAGAACCAATCAGGGGCACCTCATGATGCGGCATGCTATGCCCTACATGACCTTCCCCAGAACATAGGACTTCCATAGTCTGCCTGCTTAGAGCACATGGCAGTGGACTTGAAGTGGGCAGGGTGTCCCCTGGGGAACTGCTGCTGCCTGGCTCTCTGTGCTCCAGGTCTCCTTTGCCATTGAGACACAGAGGAGTGAAGTAGCCACAAAACACCAAGTGATGCCCCAGCCAAGGCCATGGGCCCTTTGCCCACCTGCCATCGCAAAGGGCTGGGTCTCTTCCTGCCAGCACATGTGCCCTGGACTGTCTCGCTTCCTCCTCTGCCCTCTCGCTTGTCTTTCTTACTCCACGGTGTTTGTAAGCATCTTAGAGACTCGTAACCTAAAGTAGTGCTTCCACAGCCAGCGTGTTCAGCTTGACTCTCCCGTTCTCCTCCCCCTTCCTGCACTCCAGGACGTAGTTAACAGAGGGCCGTGTGTTCATAGGTACCTCACATCTCTCCATCAGCTCCAAAGCAACGGAGAGGCCTTATGCCCTGTTCCATCTTTATCTCATTCTTAAGGTTTATCAGATATATGCAAAGAGGTCCCCAGAGGAAGTGCACACGCTGCTGAGGTCCTTTGGCACCAACTACGTGATCCTGGAAGACAGCATCTGCTACGAGCGCCGGCACCGCAGGGGCTGCCGCCTGCGGGATCTGCTGGACGTCGCCAACGGACACGTGAGCATGCCACCTCGCGCCCCTGGGAGACCTTCGAGGTGCTGGGATTCTAACTGGAATCCCAAGTGATGTTAACTTTTTTGTGCTATTTGTGTAGATTCACTAGGAGGACATTATGGATCAAGTATTTGTAGAACTCCCTGCCCGGGCTCAGTGGCACCAGGGCATGGGGAAGCTCTGGTTCTTCAGGCTCATCTCAAACAGGACAGCTCTAACTTTGGCTGGTTCACACAATGCAGCTCTACATAAAAAGTTCATTTTTTAAATGATTTTTAAAATAGTTTTTGATTTATTTGCAAGCAGAGAGAATGAGAGAGAGGGAATGAGTATGCCAGGGCCTCTTGCCACTGCAAAATCAGACGTGTGCACCACTTTGTGCATCTGGCTTTATGTGGGTGCTGGGGAATTGAACCCAAGCCATCAGGCTTTGCAAGCAAGCAGCTTTAACTGCCAAGCCCTAAAATTTATTGTTTTTTCTGTAAAAGCAACATATTTGCTTGTAAAACCACTTCTCCAAAGCATCCCATTAAGTCGTCTAAGAGTGACTGGTCGGGTTTACCCCACTCCCTGTCCCGGCCTACTTTTTCTGCTCCCTTTCACAGAGCGGCCTCTCTCCTATAGCTTGTCTTGCCTCCAGAGCAAAACAACACACCACTCTCCTTTCTCCCTCTGAATAAATGCCCGTGGAGTTGTACCCTACAGGTCTCTGAGCAAACAGGTCTCTCTGCCTTTGAGATTATGGTGTGAGCACTGGTATAAAAGGCCTTAGTTATTTGTAAAGAAGTGGGACAGAATGACACAACTAGCCGAGCGTGGTGGCACACACCTTTAATCCCAGCACTCAGGAGGCAGAGGTCGGAGGATTGGCGTGAGTTCAAGGCCACTCTGAGATTACCAAGTGAATTCCAGGTCAGCCTGGGCTAGAGTGAGACCCTACCTTGAAAAACCAAAAACCCAAAAAACAACAACAACAAAAAAAAAAATGACAGAACTAGCCTAAATCTGATTTTTTTAAAAAAATTGACTACAGAATTTAGGATTCAGACTTTTTCCCAAGGACAATGACAGCCAGTAGCTTTCTTGCTTTCAGAGACAGTAACCAGCCATAACATGCGCTGTGAGCTCAGAGACAGACAGTACTGGCCAGGCATGCAGTGCCAGCCACAGTCGGCCCTGTGCTGAGCCTGAGTCACCTGTTCTCACTGTCCATGAGCTGGAGTGCTCTGTGTAGTCCTAGTGGTCCTCTGTGCACACAGTACAGTGCACTGCTGAGAACAAGGACGTTCAGGTGTGTCATTCGTGGTGATCAAATGTGTGACACAGAACTCTCCTTCCCGTCCCTGGTGTGTACTTTGGAAGGAAAAGAGAAAAAGGAATGGACTACATATGACCTCTAAGAGGCATTGATATTGAAATACTTGATTTTACCAATATCGATTTGTAAAGAAATCCAAAGGTCTCCTTTCTTTTCCTCCATACCTCTTTTGTTGTCTTTTCTAAATGTGATTTTTTCACTTGGCATGGTAGTACATTCCTATAATTGTAGCATTGGGGAGGCTAAAGCAGAAGGATAGAGAATTCCAGAATATTCTGAAACCATAGTGAGACCCTATCTCAAAAACATGGAAGGGGTGCATGGATAGAGGATGGGTGGGTGGATGTTGAGGGTTTTTTCCTTTTAAGTTGGCTTCGGGCTTGTTTTGGTTTCAGGTGATGGATGGGCCAGGAGATAATGACCCCGACTTGAAACCTGCAGCCCACCCGCGCTTCTGTGAGGAAATCAAGCGGAACCTGCCTTCTTACATGGCTCACTTCACTAGAGTGTTTCAGAACAAGACATTCCATGTCTACAAACTGTCCAGAAACAAGTGACCGTTTTTAAAATGATAGTGAAGCTGCAGGAGATGAATGGGTGGCTGCTGTGTCCCTTGTGTGAGTCAGGAGCAGGTCCTAAAAGCTGTGCTATACGGACACCTCCAGATGTTTACACAAGTCCTGCCTTTCTGGAAGCATCTTTCACAGGCTTCAATCTTTTTGTTCTATCTCTGTCTTTTCCATTAATGTTCCTTGGACCATTAATGTGTACACTTGTCCAATTAATGTGTGCACCGGCATGTGTGACCTGGGAAGTAGCAAGCCGCGCTACAAAATGGAAACCCACCCGGTGTTTGAAGTACTCTGGATTTCCAGCAGACTTGAGATGGTTCTGGGTGGGTGGAACTGACAGGATATGTATAAGTAAGTTATTTAATATCCCTTCACTATTGAGACTACTGTCCTGTTTCACATTAAAATTTTATAATGTTTTCCAACTATCATGCTTTTCAGAATCATGTTAGATCTTTGAATCTTAAACATTTTGTACTCTGAAATGTTACATGTTCTGTAGTATGTGTCATATGTGAGAAGATTGTGTTAATTCTGGGCACATACGAAGTGTTACAAGGTCTGTATTGGAAGTCCTCAAAAGAGCAGAAGTGTGTGTAGCCACTGAGGATTTGTTACTATGTACTCTGATTATCTTAAGCCTGTTAATACTCTTCGATCTCTTGCAAGTAAAATAATTTTGCTTCATTTCTTACTCATTTCAATTTACTGCATTTGCAGAATTTGTAAACTTTGTGTTTTTAGCCTTTGTATTTTTTACAGCCTAGAATCTTGAAAAGTGTGAATATTTTTTAGAAGTTGAATCTTGACTAGTCAGTAGCTCCGCATTTTTGGCAGACGGCATTTCATACCGGGTCTGACTGTGGTCTCCAGTCTTGCATGTAGCCTTGGCGACACTTCTCACTGCAGGTAATCAGGTGCCTTCAGGTGAGGCTTGTGTACACAGCAGAGGGCTGCGTGTTTATTTCCATTGACAGAGACTTGGAAAGGCTGCTGGGGAAAGCTCACTGTCCACTTAAGTTAAATCAAGATGGCTCATGACATTAACGTGTGCTTCCGTTCCCGCCGTTGGACATGACTGGCATGGTTCTTCTTGCACCAGAGTGAAGTGAGCTGCCCGGCGTCGTGTGCTGGGTGAGCTGCATGCAGTGAGTCTTACTGGGCACAGATTTTTATAAACAGTTATTTAAATAAAAGATTGATGGTAGCTGGGTTATTAAATCATGCAGCTGAAACTTCAGAACTACATCTTTTCCTGTACCCTTTAACAAGGTTGGAGACCACTGCGGCTTAGGGAAAGGCAGTAATAGGCCATTTTCGTCAGTGCTGGCGCGCTCATCGAGCCAGCAATGCTGCGTGCCTGCTGGAGCTGCCAGCACGTGTCAGCGCGTCCTCGGCGAGTGCCTTACTCCATCCAGAACCAAGCACATGTAAGGCGCAGTGTGCAAAAGGAGGTGACTCTGTTCTTGGAAACCTGCTACTTCTTGGGTGTGTTTGAATTTAAGTATTTCTGTATGCATTTCTCTAATCATCTGGGTATTTGAAGTCTTGGTATCCAAGAAACGTGGACTGAAACTTGCGCACACATCATCCCTACATAATGGATACCATAGTTGCATTTTCATAACTCCATTGTTGCCAGAAACATTTACCGTTTGGTCTTTAGTTAAAAAAAAAAAAAGTGCCAAAAACAATCTTGCAAGACAGAACCAGTACATCTATTCTTCCCAAGACACTGTGACTATGTACTATGTAAGTTTTACTCATAATGACCAAATCTTGAATGAATCATGTCAGACACTCTTAGCTCTTTCCAGGGCTCTTGTTTGTGACTTTCTCATTACAGCACACAGGACAGGAGGGCCTGGACTCTGATTTCCAGACTCTGCAAGCCCAAGCCAGACTCCTGTGGCCTGCACTCTGTCACATAGGCCCCTGTGTCACACGAATGGGCCCCAGGGGCTTTGCATTTTGGTAATAACCTCAGATCATGGCTATATATAGAAAACCCACTTGGTTCTGCTTCTGAGCTCAGTCAGGAGAACCCCTGCAGACGTGGAAGTGCTCTTCCTCCACCCTGCTTCTCACTCCCAAGAGCCTTCGTGGGAGCTCCCTGCTGCCCACCCCGACCTTGAGGCACAAGCTCTGCTCCTCGCTGTGAGTACATACCTCAGCATGAGACGCTGGGGCATGGCTCAGCAGTAGAGTGCTTGCCTAGCATGCTAGAGGCCCTGGGTTTGGCCCTAGTATGACAGAGAGAGAGATCACAGGTCAGGTGCTGCCCAGCATGCATGAGGCCTTGGGCCCAGTCCCCAGCACTGCAAGATGTTACTGGTATGATTCATGAAAGAAAGAAATAGAGCAGCCATGATAGGCTCCATGAAAGGAGAGCCCTTAGCTTCACATCAGAAGATGAGCAAGTGAGTGTGTCGCTGTTCTTAGCAGTGACCGACATCCCCGCCCCGACTGTCCTGCCGGTCCACATAGTAGAAAGGTCCTCCATTCTTTTCTTCAGCTGTTTACAGAATAGGGATCCGTTCAGACGTGTTCCCTGGGAGCGATTGAGAAGGTCATCTAGGCCACTTGTAGTCTTTTAAAGCTAATTCCCCTGCACTGGGCTGTAGCTCCATGGGGAAGTGCTTGCTTGGCCACACAAGGCCCCGGATTTCAGCCCTTCCTGATCTGGGTAAGGATAATTCAAGTTCATGGATGTCACGTGTTTGTGCATCTGCACGTATGCGTGTGCATGTATTCAAGCCAGCGCAGCCAGGACAGCTAATCTAGTCTTCACCTGGATTTCACAATTAAATAGAAAAACAAAAATGTTTATCCTGGTTACACATTAACTTGTACTAAGATGTCGAAATTTTTATCATTTTTGGCCAAGTTCTACTTGAATTAATATTGTGATACTGAATTTAAAATTTTTAATTGAGACCTTGGAACTAAAACAAGATATTAAAATGTTCTCAAATCCTGTATGTTAACTCACATGCTTCGTGCATGACAACCTTTTGGCCTAGACACAGTGCTTGTATGTTCGAGGAAAAAGGCTTACTAAGAAGAGTGGCTTGCTTACTTGTGGTAACTGCCTGTTTTTAACATCTGTTGGGTAAAACTTTACAAAGAGCTTTTATAATTTGTTGTACTGAATTGTATGGAGATTATATACTGAATAAAGCTCTTTTAGATTACATGGCTCAAGTGTGTTTTGTTACTTTGTAGGTCAAAACCTAAGAAAGTATGTACAAGCAGATTAGATAGAAATGATGGCCGTGGCAAGGTCTTGTTCATTGTTCTGTTGTTTTATTGTACCCCCTTCCTCCTCTCCTCCCTCCCTTCCTTTCTCTCTCTCTCCCACCCTCTCTCTCTTTCTCTCTCTTTTTTTTTTTTTTTTTTTTTTTTTTTTTTTTTTGGTTTTTCAACATAGGGTCTCACTCTAGCCCAGGCTGACCTGGAGTTCACTATGTAGTCTCAGGGTGGCCTCAAACTCACAGCACTCCTCCTACCTCTGCCTCCCAAGTGCTGGGATTGAAGGTGTGCACCACCACACCCTGCTTTCCTTTTTTAAAACAGGATTTTGTATAGCCCAGGTTGGCTTCAAACTCATGATTTTCCTCCCTCAGTCTTCACAATGCTGGGATGATATGCACACACCACCATTCCCAGCTCTATAAAATGCATTTCCTACTATAAGTTTTAGTACAGCTAGGAGTGGGTTCTAGTACTGTGAGTTCTAGTACAGTGGGGACACAAGTTGAAAACACGAGTAGACACACGCCAGACCACCTGGAAAGGCACGTGCGTGTCATTCGGTACATCCACAGTGTTAAATCTCCATCACCAAAAAATAAGAAAAATACTAAGTGTTCAGAAATCACAGAGGACATGTATTCAAGTGCATTTGAGTGTGGTGGCGCATACCTTGAATCCCAGCACTCGGGAGGCAGAGGTAGGAGGATTCCCGTGAGTTTGAGGCCAGCCTGGCCTGGAGTGAGACCCTACCTTGAAAAACAAAAAGGTTGTACAGAGAAAATCTGTATAACTTTCACAGATGGCATGACTGTCTCAGCCCTGCCTGAAGTAGTAAGGAGAGCTCTCAGGTTGAAGGAAGACAGTGTCATTTAACTCAACGTTGGTGTGTATTTTTATTACTGCCTAGCAGATCCTACATCTAGAAGCCAAGGTACCTGAGTCAGTGTGTGGACACAGTATATCAAGTGTGTTTTCCATTGTTGTTGTTGTAGTTGTTGTTGGTTTTGGTTTGGGGTTGGTTTGGTTTTCCAAGGTAGGGAGGGTCTCACTCTAGCCCAGGGCGACCTGGACTTAACTACATAGTCTCAGGCTGGCCTCAAACTCATGACAATCCTCCTACATCTGCCTCCCAAGTGCTGGGATTAATGATGTATGCTACCATTCCCAGCTGTATTTTGATTTTTATGAGAGACTGAGAGAGAATTGGTGTGCCAGGGCCTCCAGCCACTGCAATCAAACTCCAGGTGCATGTGCCATCTTGTGCACATGTTCAGTCTTGCACGCTCACGTCACTTTACGTGTCTGGCTTACATGGAATCTGGAGAGTTGCAACACCTTGGGTCCTTAGGCTTTGCAAGCAAGAGCCTTAACTGCTAAGCCATCTTTCCAGCCCTCCAGTGCTTTTTCTAATCACACTGCTAAAATCAAGGCATCAGGTAGGATTAAGCAAATTGGGTTAAAGAGAAATTAGACACAGCTAAAGAGGGAATGGATCAACTAGACAACAGCTCAAAAGAAAATATCCAGACTGAAACATAAAGCGGAGACCCATGTGACTTTGGGCAAGCTTAGTCTAGTTCCTGCCATTATAAGGGGGATGTCTGAGGGTGTAATGGATGGAATTTTATGTCCTCATAGTTCAAGACCCCGATGCCAGCGTCTGGGAAGGAACTTCCTGCTGCACTATCACGCGGCGGAAAGCTGCGTGAGGTTGAAGGCATCCTGTGGTGGAAGGAGAAGGGATCGTGTGTCAGTAAAAAAGAAACCAAAGGGGTTCCTTTCAGAAGGACACCATTCATGCAGGCAGAGCCCCTGTGGCCTAATCACCTCTTAGCACCATCACATCAGGCATTGGGTTTCCAGCACGTCTAAACCACAATCCTACTTATCTCCTTGTTCTGTGGTTGGGAGTGTTGTTATCCACCTCTTGGGGTGGGGGGAGGTGAGAGCTTTGAAGCCTGGTCCTGGTGAATACAACAGACTGAAGCTGCAGAATGTCATCGTATCAAACCTGGAATATGGAGGAGGAAGCAGGGCCGGTCCCACGTGAGCCAGGCAGTGTGCCTGCTGCCCGTCTTGCCATGGACTGAAGAGGTGCCTCGGTTGATGGAGTGTTTGTCTAGCACGCGAAGGGCCTGAGTTTTGTCACCAGCATCACATAAACCAGGTGTGATGCACCCCTATAGTCCCAGTGCTCAGGAGGTGGGGGACACTACAGTGAGGAGTCCAAGGTCATCTTAAACTACATAGCAAGTTCAAGGATTGGGGGCGGGGAGAGAAAGAAGAAAGGAAAGGAGGGAAATCTTCAAAACCACCTGGGGACTTACAAGGGGATTGACATAACAGGTAACTTCTCCAGGTTTACATTTGCAGTGCGAGACAAAGCATGTTATGAGGGAAAGGGAGGAAAGGGAGGGAGAGAAGAGAGGGGAAGTGAGGAAAAGAGGTGAGAGGAAAGGGAGGGAGAGGGGAAGGGAGGGGGAGGAGAGGAGAAGGACCTTGATGAAGACCAGGAATTGACAGTGGTTTTTAGAAGCAACATCTCAAGCCGGGCGTGGTGGCGCACGCCTTTTTAATCCCAGCACTGGGGAGGCAGAGGTAGTAGGATCACCATGAGTTCGAGGCTACCCTGAGACTGCGTAGTGAATTCCAAGTCATCCTGGGCCAGAGTGAGACCCTACCTCAAAAAACAAAACAAACAAACAAAAAAAAGCAACCTCTCTGCTCGGGATGCTCCTTGCTCACAAGAGGCTTGAACGTGCGGGGAGACGCGCACGCACACAGACGTGGCTGGTTGTGTGCACATGACGAAGGGGGAGAGAAATGCAGGGACGTCATTTCAGGTCTGGCACTGTAATTAGAGCAGCAGTGAGCTAATTAAGGCTCATAAATTTAATGAAAGCATTAGCATTTTCTCTCACAAGTCAAGGTGGAGTTGTCCCCAGGAAATGACACCTGTGAACAATTATCCCTCGAATGATTGCTATTAAGATTATTGACATGGGCTGCGCTCGGTTAGCACTCGCTGCTGTTGATGACTTTTCCCAGCACCTGCTCTCACACTGGCTCTGCGCTGGGGCCGGGGAAGTACTTCAGGGTTGATAATAAACAGTGGCATGCAAGCATACAAGGCCCATTGTCAGGGAACCTTCTGTACTTTGCTTTTTTTTTTTTTTTTTTTTTTCTTTTCTTTTCTTGCTTTGCTTTGCTATCTTTGTGGGCAGTCTTTTTGTGTGGCAAAGAAAATGTCTCAGAATCATCACGTATACGTAGACCCGTATACGGGACAGACATGAACAGCCTCCCTGTGCCATCATCTCACTCTTTCAGTGAGAACTTACCAATGCTTCAGACATGCTGAGGCCAAACCTGACTAGAAGACAGGTTCGTGATACAACCTTGAATTGAGGGAACTGGAAGCCGGTGTGGTGGCTCGCACATCTAACCTGAAGGTTGAGGTTGGAAGACTTGTGAGTACAAGGCCAGGCTAAGCTACACACTGACTTTTAGACCAGCCTGAACTACAGTGTGAAAAACCAGTATCCACAAGCAAATCTTGTTGTTGCACTGGATAAAAATGGTATGGCTTAGGGGTAGAGCACTTGCTTGCAAAGCCTGACTGTCCGGGTTCCATTCCCCAGTACCTATGTAAACCCAGATACACAACGTGGTGCATACATCTTGAGTTCATTTACAGAGGCAAGAGGCCTTGGTATGCCCATTCATTCTCATTCTCTCTCTCTCTGAGCTCTCTCTGCTTGCAAATAAATAAAAATAAAAATAGGGCTGGAGAAATGGCTTAGTGGTTAAGGCACTTGCCTGCAAAGCCAAAGGACCTTGGTTTGATTCTCCAGGACCCATGTAAGCCAGATGCACAAGGGGCGCATGCATCTGGAGTTCGTTCGTTTGCAGTGGCTGGAGGCCCTGCCGCGCCCATTCTATCTCTCTCTCTGTCACACTCTGCTTCCTATTCACTGCCATGTCACCACCCTCTGCCACACACTGCCACGACTTTGAGCGGCCCCTCTACCTTCCCACAGTGACGGACTCAGATGCTGTGAAACCATGAGCCAAAATAAATCTTTCCTCCCTGAAGTTGTTGCTGTCAAGGGTTGTGGTCACAGTGACTCAACAGTAGTTAATACAGAGAGGTCTTATGTCACACTACGAGTTGGTATTTAACAAGCACTTCTGCCCCTCCCCCCCTTCCTGGCCTCCTTTTGATTAGATGGGGCTTGGCAACCGGTTCAATGAGATGTGTCTCCTCTGGTTCAGAGAATTTAACTGTGAGAGCAAAATCCACTCTCTCCCGGGCGTAGCTGCTGTTCTGCCAGCCTGGGTCGTCGACCAGGGATGGTGTGGAGCAGAAATTCCCACCAACCTGCATGCAGCATGTATTATAAGAGCGTGTCAGTTTAGGTCTCTGAGATGTGGAGGTTTTTTATTGCATCACAATCACACCTGTCCTGACCTGAATTGCCAGGTAAGGAAAAGGCATTTTTGCAGAAGCCAAAAAAAAAAAAAAAAGGAATGATAAGTTGGTCATAGTTGTTCAGGATGCTGAATCAATGGTACGCTTAACAGCGTGTCTTTCTGTTCCATTTTAATGACTCCCAACTTATCAACTCTCTTCTCACAGGCCTGTTCCTCTTTCTAGAACAGCTACCAGCCACTGTCAAAGGCCAGGCTCAGAGAAGAGAGAATGCCCTCGCCACTCAGCTCAAAGGGCCCACGAGGGGCCTTTGTGGCTTAGCTCGGTTCATAGGCTCCACTTAGAACCCGTCACTGTGACCAGATGCGCTGGTGATTGATGATTTACCCAACAAGTTTCCACCTCTGTAGTTGGTAGTGGGACCAATCCCACATAGATCACACAGCTGGAAAACCGGGACCCGTTGGGAAGGGAGAAGGCAGGACAAGACACAGGTGCTCACCCACATCCCTAAAGTTCCTATTGTAGGTCTGGCACCGTCCTTGGCACCTTTCATGTGTCATCGCTATTGGCATTCCCATTTTTCATGGGGCCCTTTATTAGCATTGGTTATTAAGAATGCCTTGCATATATCCTTCATCCACTTTTGATTTATTGGGCAGTTTTCCCATAGAAACTGTATGGGAGCATTTTCTGTTGCTATCACAATACCTGAGGCTGAGAACTTTATTTAAAAAGAAAAAGAAGGGCTGGAGAGATGGCTTAGCGGTTAAGCGCTTGCCTGTGAAGCCTAAGGACCCTGGTTCGAGGCTCAGTTCCCCAGGACCCACGTTAGCCAGATGCACAAGGGGGCGCATGTGTCTGGAGTTTGTTTGCAGTGGCTGGAGGCCCTGGCGTGCCCATTCTCTCTCTCTATCTCTCTCTATCTCTCTCTCTGCCTCTTTCTCTCTCTGTCTGTAGCTCTCAAATAAATAAAAATAAACAAAAAAATTTAAAAAAAAGAAAAAGAAGTTAATTTATCTCACAGTCTTAGAGATTGAAAGCTCACGATTAGGAGCCGGGGAGATGGCTCAGTGGGTAAAGTGTTTGCCATGTAATCATGAAGACCTGAGTTCAGATCCCAAGTAGCATGTGAAAGTCAGGTGCACTGGCACACGCCTGAAATGCCAGCACTGGGGCAGAGGAGACAGGAGGATCCCAGGGGCTTGCTGGGTACCTAGTCTAGCCAGATTGGTGAGGTCTAAGCTCAGCAAGAGACCTTGTCTCAAAAATAAATAAATTAATAAAATAAGGCTGCCTGTGGTGGTGCACACCTTTAATCCCAGCACTTAGGAGGCAGAGGTAGGAGGATTGCTGCTGAGAGTTCGAGGCCACCCTGAGACTACATAGTGAATTCCAGGTCAGCCTGGGCTAGAGCAACACCCTACCTCAAAAAAAATACAATTAAAAAATAAGATAGACACCTGACACCCACTTCTGTCCTCCACATACACATGCATATATGGGTGTGTGGACATGTGTGCGCACCCACAGAGAGAGAGAGAAAGCTCAAGATTGAGCGGTCCTGTTCTTTTTCTAAAAAATATTTATTTTTTAAATTTATTTATTTGAGAGAGAGAAAGGGTACACCAGGGCCTCCAGCCACTGCAAATGAATTCCAGACACATTGTGCATCTGGCTTACGTGGGTCCTGGGGAAATGAACCGAGGTCCTTTGGCTTTGCAGGCAAACACCTTAACTGCTAAGCCATCTCTCTCTAAGCCATCTCTCCAGCCCTGAGTGGTCCCATTCTGATGGGCCTCTTGAAAGTGTTCTCAAGCCACATCAGAACGTGGCAGGTGGTGCTGTGAGGGGTCACTTGCAAAGGGGGGGATAGTCACATAGGGCCAGGAGCCAGGCTCGTTCTTTCTATAACAAGCTAATCTTGTGGAGACTAACCAGGGTTCTACAGGAAATGCATTAATCCCTTCCAAGGTTGGTGACCTAATCACCTTGCCTTAGGTCTCCTCACCTCTTTCAGTCACACCCCTCTGCCACAATAAGCTTTCAGTGCAGGCGACTTGGAGAGACACACTGTCCACACCACATGCAAGCTATGGAAATAAGGACCCTCTGTAATGCCAGGACCACAGTGACGAGCCGTGCACAGAGCTGCCTCACAGATCTACGTGCAGCATATCGTAGCAGGTATAATTCTTCCATCACCCCCTCCCCACTTGTTTTTGAGGCAGCGTTTCTAGCCTAAGCTGCCCTCAAACCCACTGTGGGTTTTGAACTTCTGATCCTCCTGCCTCTACTTCGTAAGTTCTTGGATCACAGGCTTGGACCACCATGCCCAGCTCGTGCACTGCTGGGGATCAACCCCAGGGCATTGTGCAGACTAGGGCAAGCACCCCACCCGCTGAGCTATATCCCAGGCTCACTCCCATCCCGTCCTTAAAAAGGACTGGCTTCCCCAGCCTCTGCTACGTATGCATGATGCCTTGCCCACAGCTGTTAGACCCGAAGACAGCCACCAAATTCTCCTCTGAGTACTTGGGAACGTGACTCGGGGGCCCTCATCAGTCTCCAGTGGCAGCTTGAACCGTGACATGGGGGCCAGAGTAGCTACGTGCATTGTCGCGTGGGCAGAGCCCCTGTAGCCTGCAGGGAGCAGACACAGATGCAGTAACAAGAGACCGGCTTCCGTGAGGCGGGGGAGGGCGTGGTGGACGCACGGGGCCCTTCATCCGCTCCGGAGTCTCAGCTGTGGCTGGCCTTGGATCCCACAAAGCGCTGCTGTTCTCCTTCCAACAAACGACTTCCTTGACATGAACAGATGTCTGTTCCTCATAAGCAAATGCTCCCGGGTGGAGACGGGGCAGAATGAAGGCTGAGTTCTTGTCAGTCTAGTTATCTTGAGGCAGACATCTTTTTGTAATGTTCTTTACTTTCATGATGCAATTTCCATATGGTTAACATACTTGTCACCCTGAGTTCTGGCTAATTAAACCGGTGTCTACCCTTCTCACTGTGCCTTCAATCTCCTGAGGTCAAAGACGTTCAGGTGCTCCTCCCTAGCAAGGAGTGTGTAGCCAAGGCTGGGGCCGTGGAGTGCACAGGTGAGGGCAGTGCACTGATGGTGTGGCGGGTGGGCCCCTCCCAAGGGGGGAGAGGGAGAAACGGAATGAGAGCAGGAACCATGTTGTCTGGCAAACTGACTTTCCTTCCCACTGCCTATCAGAGAAACTGACTGAGCTATACATTCCAAGAGCAATGTATGAATATGAAAATGCCCCTAAAAATATACAGGCGCTCAAGGCAGCAGGCGTAAGAAAATGCAGTGGTGACAGGATATAATGACAGAATATATTTATTTTAAAAAATTACAAGACGTGCAAAGAAACAGGAAAGTGTGACCTATGGGCAAGGAATTGCAGCAAGAGAAACCTCCTGCAAGATGCCAAATGAGAGATTGCATGGAGACTTCAAGGCAGCCATTTACAACGTGCTCAAAGAAGTTAGGAAAAACGTGTTAGACGTCCATCCCTGGGACAAAACACCTATCAAAACAACCAAAGGTTGGCTGGAGAGATGGCTCAGCAGTTAAAGGTGCTTGCTTACAAAGCCTGATGGGCCTGGGTTCAATTCCCCAGTGCCCATAGAAAGCCAGGTGCACAAAGTAGTTCATGCATTTGGAGTTAGCGAAGCCCTGACATACTCATTCTCTCTCTCAAATAAATAAAGTTTTTAAAAAACTCTGGGCTGGAGAGATGGCTTAGAGGTAAAGGTATTTGCCTGCAAAGCCAAAGGACCCAGGTTTGATTCCCGGGACCCATGTAAGCCAGATACATAAAGTGGCACATGCATCTGGAGTTTGTTTGCAGTGACTGAAGGACCTGGTGCACCCATTCTCCTCCTCCCTCCCTCTCTCTCTCTCTCTCTCAAATAAAAATACATAAAAAATATTTTTTAAAGATCCAGGGGAGAATTTATTTTGGCTCATGGTTTCAGAGGTTTCATTCCACAGTAGAGAAGGTGTTTCGGGACATAGCAGTTCTCTCCCTGGCAGTGGGCAGGGATGGAGAGAGAGAGAGAGCGGCAGGCTTATGCTTGCAGGCATCTTCCTTTTCCTTTTATTCCACCCAGGCTCCCAGCCTACTGACCTGTGCCTGCCAGGTTCTGAGCAGGTCTTTCCTCCTTAGGTCACCCTCTCTGGAAGCTTTCTCACAGACACACTCAGAGGTGGGCTGCTCTAATCACCTAGCTGCATCTCAGTCCAGTTCAGCCAAGCATCAAGATGAACCATCACAGAAGCAAGGGTTAAAGGAGTCTGGTGACGGTGCCCCACTAAGTGAAAAGAACCAGTGGAGGGCTGGAGGGATGGCTTAGTGGTTAAGGCGCCTGCCTGCCAAGCCAACAGACCCAGTTTCGACTCCCTAGAACCCACATAAGCCATATGCACAAGGTGGTGCACACGTCTGGAGTTTGTTTGCAGTGGGTGGAGGCCCTGGCACACTCATTTCTCTCTCTCTCGCTCGCTCTCTCTCTTTTTCTCAAATAAATAAATAAATAAAAATTAAGAAAACCAGTGACTACATGTATGTTCGTGCTGTACCCACAGAGATGACTATGACCACAAGCAAAAACATCAGGCACACATCACAGAGAACTAGAAGCACATGAGATGCCACAGTCACTGTGGGAAACAGTGTGGCCATTTCTCCAAAACAACTCAAAATATAACCACCATATGATCCAGCCATTCATTTCAGGGGATATGCCCTGCAAATTATATTTATATATGCCCATGTTCATGCCAGCATCCCTCACAGTGGCTAAAACATGAAGTCAGCTCACTCATCTGCAAGTGGGTGAATGGAGGAGCAAAGTGGAGGATAGGCATACTGCGGGGGAACCATCATCGCCAACTTGACTGGTCTTTGGCATCACCAGGAGACATATCTGTGGGCATGTCTGTGAGGGCATGCTAGAGGGTTCACTGAGAAGGGAAGACACATCCCACGGGCTGGGGCCCTGGGCTGGATAAGAAGAGAAAAAGGAGAGAGCCGAGGAGCAACATCCATCCGTCCCTGCTTCCCCGCTGCGGATGCGGTGTGAGCCTGCCGCGGCTCTACGTGCCTCCGCACGACAGTGTGGGACTGTATGTCAATAAGTGAACCCTCCCTTCCTTGAGCTGCGTTTTGTCACAGCAAGAAGAAAGGAATGTGACGCCCCAAGGGAATAATATTCAACCTTCAAAAGGGAGGAGGCTGCTCTGCACCATGGCAAAGATGGTCTTGAAAGACACAAGGCAAGTGAACCAGGCTGGCCAGAGACACGCAAATCCTGCCTGACTCCACCTCTGTGAAGTACCTAGAATGGCCCAAATAGTGGAGATACAAAGTCCAATTCTGGTTTCCAGGGGCTGCAGAAGGGTGGAGGAAAGAGGGAGTTGGAGGGCATACGCTTTCAGCTCTCTAAAGGATGACACGAGATGGGTGGTCTGCATCACAATGTGAAAGTACCTAAATCACCATAGCTAAGAAGGGAGATTTGGGGGCTGGAGAGATGGCTTAGCAGTTAAGGCACTTGCCTGAAAAGCCAAAGGACCCAGGTTCAATTCCCCAGCACCCATGTAAGCCAGATGCACAAGGTGGCACATATGTCTGGTGTTTGCAGTGGCTAGAGGCCCTGGCATGCCTATTCTTTCTCTGTATCTGCCTCTTTCTCTCCCACTCTCAAATAAATAAATAAAATGTTTCAAAATGCCAGGCATGGTGGTACACACTTATAATCCCAGCACTGGGGATATGGAGACAGCTCGATCCCTGGGGCTCACTGACCAGTTAGTCTAGCCTACTTGGTGAGCTCTGGGCCAATAAGAGCCTGTCTAGAAAAGAAAAAACTGAGTCGGGTATGGTGGCGCACGCCTTTAATCCCAGAACTCGGGAGGCAGAGGTAGGTGGATCGACGTGAGTTTGAGACCAGCCTGAGAGTACATAGTGAATTTCAGGTCAGCCTGGGCTAGAGTGAGACCCTACCTTGAAAAAAAAGAAAAAGGAAGAAGAACAGGAAGAGGAAGTCCCTCCTGATGAATGACACCTGCAGTTTTCCTTTGTACAGTTTTTTCTGTACACATGAGCACACAAGTGTGTGCACACCCAACACACACACACACTGAAAACCTAGAACATGGCTGAGAGATGGCTTAGTGGTTAAGGCACTTGCTTGCAAAACCAAAGGACCTAGTTCACTTCCCCAGGACCCATGTAAGCCAGGTGCACAAGGTAGTGCATGCATCTGGAGTCCATTTGCAGTGGCTGGAGGATATGGTGTGCCCATTATCTCTTCTCCACCCATTCTCTCTCTCGCTTGCTCAAATAAATTAATAAAAATAAAATATTTTAAAAAGTCAACACATGTGTACAGGTTGACATCCTGTAGAGTTTTCATTTGGCAATGGTGGAATTCCTAGAAAATCCACAGGTGTCTGGAAATGAAGCTCTACATTTTCAAGTGATCCACGGACCAAAGAAAGCCAAGAGGAAAAGTATGAGTTACTTTTCTTGTTGCCATGGAAAATGCCAACAGAGGACAGAAGGGCTTATTATGGTTTCCAGTGTGAGGGGATCTAGTCCATATGATGGCTAAGCCACTGTGGCAGGAGTGTGAGGTGCCTGGTCACGTGGCTTCCACAATCAGGAAGTTGAGAGAAATGAACACTGATGCTAAACTCACTTTCTCAGTTTTATTAATCTCAGATCCCAGCCCATGGGATGATGCCACCAAAAGTTCCCTCACAGACAAGCTCATGGAATTTGTCTCAGAGGTGATTCTAGATCCAGTCAAGCTGGCAATGGGAAATTAACCATCACAGAAAACTGGAAACTATTTTGAGTTAAATAAAAACACTCAACATGTGAAAATATGTGGGATGTGGTTTAAAGCAATTCATAGCAGAATTTTTAAAGAGCTTTTTATTATTATTTATTTACTTGAGAGAAAGAGAGAGAGAATGGGTATGCCAGGGCCTCCAACCACTGCAAACAAACTCCAGACGCATGTGCCACCTTGTGTATGTGGCTTTACGTGGGTCCTGGGAAATTAAACCTGGGTCCTTCAGCTTTGCAGGCAAGCGCCTTAACCACTAAGCCATCTCTTCAGCCCAGAACTTTTAAATTATTTATTTATTTATTTATTTACTTGAGAGAGACAGATAGAAAGAGAGAGAATGGGGATGCCAGGGCCTCCAGCTACTACAAACAAACACCAGATGCATGTGCTACCTTGTGCATCTGGTTTATGTGGGTCCTGGGGAATCAAACCTGGGTCCTTAGGCTTCCCGGGTAAGCGCTATAAACGCTAAGCCATCATTCCAACCCCATAGTAGAAATTTGATACCTATTTTTTCTTATAGTTTTACTCAGAAAACTAATGAGCTTCATTATGACATTTTCACACACACGTCATTGCCTTTGACCACACCTGCTCCCTCTTCCCTCTTCCACCTCCCACATAGCTATGTGCTAATCTAAGAAACAGGCAAAGTTAATAATAACCTGAGCTTCTACCCTAAGAAACGAAATAGAAATAACAGAAGATAACAGAAAATAAGCAAAGTGGAGCTGGGCGTGGTGGCAGAGATAGGAGGATCACCGTGAGTTCAAGGCCACCCTGAGACTACACAGTGAATTCCAGGTTAGTCTGAGCTAGAATGAGACCCTACCGACCTTGCAAAAACAAAAAAGAGCAAAATGAATGAAGTCAGTAACATTGATAAAATTCTTATTAGGCTGACCACGAGAACAGAAGACCCATGGCCCACACCTGGGACAAGAAGCTCATCTCACTACTGGTCCTGTGTTCACTAGGACAAAAGTGAGAATATCATGAACACTTGCTGGGCATGGTGGCACACACCTTTAATCCCAGCACTCTGGAGGCAGAGATAGGAGGATCTCTGTGAAGTTGAAGCCAGCCTGAGACTACATAGTGAATTCCAGGTCAGCCTGATCTAGAGCAAGACCCTACCTTGAAAAGCACAGATGATACAAACTGACTTTAAAAATATAAAAATCTGGGCTGGAGAGATGGCTTAGCAGTTAAGGCACATGTCTGTGAAGCAGAAGAACCCAGGTTCAATTCTCCAGGACCCACGTAAACCAGATGCACAAGGTGGTGCATTCTTCTGGAGTTCATTAGCAATGGCTGGAGGATATATATATCTCCAAATAGTCTTCCATATCTCTTTATTATGTGTTCACTTAAGACAGGGTCTCTCTATGTACCCCAGGCTAACTGCACATTCATAGTCGTCCTGTCCCGGCCTCCTATGCTAGGGTTGCAAGCAGGTGTCTCTGGCCCTGTGAGCCGCGCTGCAGCAGTTCACATCGAATACAGCGTCTGAGGCTTGGGAAGACGCAGACCTGCCAAGCCGTGCCCCTTGCAGAGCTGGATCCCACTGAGAACTTTCTGATCAGGCTCCCCATTCAACTCGATGCTGCTGATCTGCTTAGCACTCTTTTTTTCTTAATTTTATTTCTAGGCTAACTTACTTTTTTATTTAATGCAAAGTACAGTACCAGTTAACTATTTCCAAACCAAGTCACATAGAATGAAATGTATTTACAAAGAAATGGGGAGGGGGGGGAAAAAAAAACACTGAACATACTTTTCACAAAAATGTTTATATTTAAAATGAAAAAAATTTAGTAACAGAGTCATTCAAGTAGTAATTATGTTATACATATATAGACTGCTGCACCCACAATGTGAATTCTTGACATTCCATCAAGATATTAACATATCCGGGCTGGAGAGATGGCTTAGCAATTAAGGCGCTTGCCTGCAAAGCCAAAGGACCCAGGTTCGATTCCCCAGGACCCACATAAACCAGATGCACAAGGTGGTGCATGCATCTGGAGTTCATTTACAGTGGCTAGAGGCCCTGGCGTGCCCATTCTCTCTCTCTCTCTCTCCCTCTCCTTCTCTCTCTATCTCTCTCAAGTTATAAATAAAAGATATTAACATATCCATCACGTTGCTCAGTTACTACTTTGTTGGTGAAGGGCGGGTTAGAACACCTGGGTTCTCTCGTCACCTTTGCCAAATTGAGGCACATGATAGTATAACTCAGTCACCATGCTGAACCATGACCTGGTCTCTGGAGTATATTCAACCTACAGTTGTTTTCGCCCTTTGATCAACAAAAGGCCACTGGAAAATCAACTATGTAGATAAGCATACCACACAAATGGGTTTTTGTTTGCAGCCCCTTACTGCGGTCTGACAACCACAGAAAGCAATGATTATACATACGCATATTTTATTTTTGATATTATTGCAAATGGAGTTGTTTCTTAATTTAATTTTTAGAATGTTCCTTGCTAATGCACAGAAGTACTAATGATTTTTATATTGATCTTGTCTCCTACAACCTTGATGGAATCTTATTCATTCTAATAGGTTTTTAAGGAGAATTCTGAGGACTTCATACATGGAAGATTATTCCAATTGCAAATGGAGATCATCTTACTTCTTCCTGTCCAATTTGGGTGCCTTGTAATATTTTCTTTTCCAAATTTTCCTGGCTAGAACTACTAGTAAAACATTAAGCAGAAGTGGGAGAGCAGCCATCTTTGTCTTTTCCCTGGTATTTAGTGGGCGTTGTTAGTCAGCCTTCCATCATGATAAACACTCAGTGATATAATCAACCTATAAAAAATTATTTGGGCTCACAGTTGTAAAGGTTTTGGTCCATGATCACTTAACCCCATTGCTTGTGGACCTCTGGTGAGGCATCACATCATGAGAATGTGGGAATGCATGAGGAAACTGCTCACTTCTGGGCCAAGATGCAATAGGAGGAGGGGCGGTAGTGGGAAACGGGAAGAGAAGGACTACAACTAAAGTCCTGCCACTCCCTTCAAGGGCACACCCCCAGTGACCCAAATGCCTCCCACTAGAGCCTCACAACTAGGAGCTTTAGCCACCTCCCAACAGTGGTAGAGTGTTTGCCTAGACTTCAACAGTCAGGAGCTGGGGTGTGGCTCTGGTAGAGCACTTGTCTAGGATCCACAGTGAGGGGCTGGGGTTGTGGCTCAGAGGTAGAGCACTTGTCTAGAATCCACAGTGAGGGGCTGGGGCGTGGCTCAGAGGTAGAACACTTGTCTAGAATCCACAGTGAGGGGCTGGGGCGTGGCTCAGTGGTAGAGCACTTGTCTAGAATCCACAGTGAGGGGCTGGGGCGTGGCTCAGAGGTAGAACACTTGTCTAGAATCCACAGTGAGGGGCTGGGGCGTGGCTCAGTGGTAGAGCACTTGTCTAGAATCCACAGTGAGGGGCTGGGGCGTGGCTCAGAGGTAGAACACTTGTCTAGAATCCACAGTGAGGGGCTGGGGCGTGGCTCAGTGGTAGAGCACTTGTCTAGAATCCACAGTGAGGGGCTGGGGCGTGGCTCAGAGGTAGAACACTTGTCTAGAATCCACAGTGAGGGGCTGGGGCCGTGGCTCAGAGGTAGAGCACTTGTCTAGAATCCACAGTGAGGGTTGGGGGCGTGGCTCAGTGGTAGAGCACTTGTCTAGAACCCACAGTGAGGGGCTGGGGGCGTAGTTCAGTGGTAGAGCACTTGTCTAGAATCCATAGTGAGGGGCTGGGGGCGTGGCTCAGAGGTAGAGCACTTGTCTAGAATCCATAGTGAGGGGCTGGGGGCGTGGCTCAGAGGTAGAGCACTTGTCTAGAATCCACAGTGAGGGGCTGGGACGTGACTCAGAGGTAGAGCACTTGTCTAGAATCCACAGTGAGGGGCTGGGGGCGTGGCTCAGAGGTAGAGCACTTGTCTAGAATCCACAGTGAGGGGCTGGGGCGTGGCTCAGAGGTAGAGCACTTGTCTAGAATCCACAGTGAGGGGCTGGGGGAGTGGCTCAGAGGTAGAGCACTTGTCTAGAATCCACAGTGAGGGGCTGGGGGTGTGGCTCAGTGGTAGAGCACTTGTCTAGAATCCACAGTGAGGGGCTGGGGGTGTGGCTCAGAGGTAGAGCACTTGTCTAGAATCCACAGTGAGGGGCTGGGGTGTGGCTCAGTGGTAGAGCACTTGTCTAGAATCCACAGTGAGGGGCTGGGGTGTGGCTCAGAGGTAGAGCACTTGTCTAGAATCCACAGTGAGGGGCTGGGATGTGGCTCAGAGGTAGAGCACTTGTCTAGAATCCACAGTGAGGGGCTGGGGGCGTGGCTCAGTGGTAGAGCACTTGTCTAGAATCCACAGTGAGGGGCTGGGGGCGTGGCTCAGAGGTAGAGCACTTGTCTAGAATCCACAGTGAGGGGCTGGGGGCATGGCTCAGAGGTAGAGCACTTGTCTAGAATCCACAGTGAGGGGCTGGGATGTGGCTCAGAGGTAGAGCACTTGTCTAGAATCCACAGTGAGGGGCTGGGGGCTGGCTCAGAGGTACAGCACTTGTCTAGAATCCACAGTGAGGGGCTGGGGGCATGGCTCAGAGGTAGAGCACTTGTCTAGAATCCACAGTGAGGGGCTGGGGGCGTGGCTCAGAGGTAGAGCACTTGTCTAGATCCACAGTGAGGGGCTGGGGGCGTGGCTCAGAGGTAGAGCACTTGTCTAGAATCCACAGTGAGGGGCTGGGGGCGTGGCTCAGAGGTAGAGCACTTGTCTAGAATCCACAGTGAGGGGCTGGGGGCGTGGCTCAGAGGTAGAGCACTTGTCTAGAATCCACAGTGAGGGGCTGGGGCGTGGCTCAGTGGTAGAGCACTTGTCTAGAATCCACAGTGAGGGGCTGGGGGTGTGGCTCAGTGGTAGAGCACTTGTCTAGAATCCACAGTGAGGGGCTGGGGGCGTGGCTCAGAGGTAGAGCACTTGTCTAGAATCCACAGTGAGGGGCTGGGGGTGTGGCTCAGAGGTAGAGCACTTGTCTAGAATCCACAGTGAGGGGCTGGGGGATGTGGCTCAGAGGTAGAGCACTTGTCTAGAATCCACAGTGAGGGGCTGGGGGATGTGGCTCAGTGGTAGAGCACTTGTCTAGAATCCACAGTGAGGGGCTGGGGATGTGGCTCAGTGGTAGAGCACTTGTCTAGAATCCACAGTGAGGGGCTGCCGGTGTTAAAAGTAATCCACACAGTGCAGTACTAAGAAAGTGCAAACTTAATCCAATTGTGGTGTTTAGACGTAGGCTTTTGAAGGGAGCACAGGATTAGATAGAGCCATGAGGATGGAGCCTCGTGACTGAACACTGGTGGGTTTGTAGAAAGAAGGACTAGGGCGCACACGCACACACACCCCCCACCCCCCCCACACACACACAGTTCTTGTCTCTTCCCACTTGATGGTCTGTGCCACCTGGGTCTTCTGCCCACTATAAGACCATACCCTCTTTACATTCCTCAGCCTTGGACTAGAACAGTGAGTCCGACTATGTCTTCATTTTAGTACTTGGCCAGTCTGGTCAATGACACCTTCACATGGTCTTTACCACACTTTGGAAAGGCGAAAGGCAGGGCCAGTAAGACCAGCAGCTGACAAGGTGACAGGGGAGGGAGGGCTGAAGAGGTGCTTCATGGAGGGCTTTTTAGGGCTGTGGAAATATGTGAAGCTGACCTTGGTGGCATGCTCGGGTGAACTGTGGACCTGAGCAGTAAGAGGGGTCCGCGTGGGCTCATCAGCTGGAGTCAATGCACCCCGGTGTGAAGGATGTTGCTAACGGGGTGAGCGGTGCAAATGAGGAAGATGGAAAGTGTCTGTCCCTTCCTCTCAATTTTGCTGTGAATCTAAAACTTTTAAGGGAAAATGAAAACAGCCTAAATCTTAGTACTCAGGAGGCTGAAGCCAGACTATCATGATATTGAGGCCAGCCTGGGATACACATTGTGAGTTCCAGACCACCCTGGCTTACATAGCAAGATATTGTCTCAAAAACATTTTTAAATATTTAATTAATTTACTTATTTGTGAGAGAGAATGAGCACACCAGGACCTCCAGCCACTACAAGCAAACTCCAGATGCATGCTCCACCTTGTGCATCTGGGCTTATGTGGGTACTGGGGAATTGAACCTGGGTCCTTAGGTTTCACAGGCAAGCACCTTGACCACTAAGCCCCCTCAAAACTTTTTTTTTTTTTTTTTTGGATTTTCGAGGTAGGGTCTCGCTCTAGCCCAGGCTGACCTGGAATTCACTATGTAGTCTCAGGGTGGCCTCGAACTCACACGATCCTCCTACCTCTGCCTCCTGAGTGCTGCACCAGCACGCCCGGCTCAAAAACATTTTTTAAGTAAATAAATGAAAATCAGCCAGTAATAGACTGACCTCAAAACTAACAAAGAAAATTAAATGTAGAGGATTCAACTGGTGTATAACAGCAACACTGTAAAAACACAAAAAATTACTACTATCTATGATGAGCTTTAGGTTTCTCCACATAGAAAATGTTATAAGATGCTGCATGTTAGCAAGAGATTTCAATATCTTATCATTTTTTCTATGATATTTAAGGGTAATATGTAAACTCAATGTATGCTAGCTTAAGAATCCTAAGGAGAAACCACTGGTACATCCCTTGTACATCTGAGTTGCTTTTTATGATGGTCAAAACTCTACTGGGACTTCTCACATCAAGATAGTTGAAATAGACTTTCCTCTGACTGTATCATACACTCTAGTAAGCCCAAATTATATAATGCCCATCATACACTAATATTTTCGAATATCCTCCCAGGCAGTGAGGCCTTGGACGTATTGTCTGCACCTCGGTTTCCTGAACATGGAATAGACTAATTCAACAGTCTCACCCCAAGCAATTTTTGAAAGGATTAATTTAGTTAAATATCTGAAGCTCTTAGAACAGAACCCGGCACAGAGAAAGCACTTGATGAATATTTATTGTGATTATCAACACAAGTTTGACACTTCCTCAAAGGAAGTTTGACTTGTGCAATTATCCTTTTTGCCCTCTGGTGTATAAAACGTTTACTTCTGATGTGGCTAAAACATATACTAATATTTTTTCTACTCTATGCCTGTTTTAAAACACTTTGTTCCATCAGCCAAAAACCAAAACAAGCATAGGTGTTCCTGGAACATGA
Source organism: Dipus sagitta (assembly GCA_036346955.1). Lineage (NCBI taxonomy): Eukaryota > Metazoa > Chordata > Mammalia > Rodentia > Dipodidae > Dipus > Dipus sagitta. Next base: position 4,526,696 of record CM070775.1, on the reverse strand, counting down.
GCGTGGTCCCCAGCAGAGGGCATTTGCATGCGGCTGTCTTCTCTCTCATTTTCACATAACTTTCACCTCCTCCCATTCAGCTCTCCACTCTGCATTAGAAGATAAGATTCCAGGGTTCGATTCTCCAGATCCCACGTAAGCCAGATGCACATGATGGCACGTGCATCTGGAGTTTGTTTGCAGTGGCCAGAGGCCCTGGTGTGCCCATTCTCTCCCTCTCTCTCTTTCTCTCTCTAATAAGTAAATAAAAATTAAATTAAATTAAAAAGTCAGAAAAGTAAGATGGGGAATAAAGGAGAAGAAGGGTCGTAACGGGAGTGGGATGGGATATGAGAGGGTAATTGGGAAGAATAAGATCAAAATACATCATGTACTTGTATGAAAATGTCAAAATAAATTTAATCTGATCCCCAAATTCCAAATCACGGAAATTTTCTTCCAGAAGTTTTGTAGCTTTGTGTTTTGCTAGGTCTATGAATCTTTTGAGTTCATTTTTATAAATAGTGGAAGATTCGTTTTTCTGTGTCTTGACATCCAATTGTCCCAACTCTACTTGTTGCGAAGACGATCCTTTCTCAACTGAATCGGCCCTGGCAGCGTGGTTGGGTGCTTAGGGTAGATGACAGTATTCGGTGGTGATGCACTGATGTAGCACGTGCCACATCGCCAGCGCTGAACAAGAGACGTACGTTACAGGCCAGGGAGGCGGCTCAGTGGTTAACGCTTGCTTGCAAAACCTATTGGCCTGGGTTCAATTCTCCAGCACTCACATAAAGCCAGATGAAAAAAAAAAGAGAAACATGTGTCTGGAGTTCGTTCACAGGAGCAAGAGACTCTGGCATGCCCATAAATACGCACGCATGCACGCATGCACGCATGCACACAAAAAATAAATGAACCCAGGCATGGTGGCGCACATCTTTAATCCCAGCACTCCAGAGGCAGAGATAGGAGGGTTGCTGTGAGTTTGAGGGCAACCCGAGATAACATAGTAAATTCCAGGTCAGCCTGGGCTACTGGGAATCTCTACCTCAAAAAATCAAAATAAATAAATGAAAATTTTAAAAATGCATTGACTAAATTTGAGGGCTCAATTCCATGCTTCCTATACTATTGAAGTGATATATATGTCAGTATGCTGTTGGTTATTCTTGGGCTTTGATGTCTAAAAACAAAGATAAGGATAAACTTTTAGGCATCTACAAAACAGTTAATGGAATGTCTATTGGAATTGCATTCAATCAAGTTAGGAAAATTTGACATCTTTAAAATATCAGAGTCTTCCATTCCATGGACTTGGAATATCATCATTTATTTTGTCTTTAACTTCTTTTCACAATGTTCAAGAGTTTTAAATTTCTATTACACTTTTCATACAGCCTTCCTACACATTTTGTTAGATTTACACCTAAATATTTCTTTTACCTTGAGAATTATTACAGATATTTTACATTTCAATTTTTCATTGATTCTATTTAGGAAAACAAATTTAATATAGTAATGTTAAATATTATAACCTTGCAATATTTGCTTAATAGTTCCAGGAATTTTTTTTGTGTGTGTGTTTTAGTGGTGTGTGTATGTGTATGTGCCTTGTTTTGTTTTGTTTTTTAATTTATAGTCTTTTGTTTTGAATTTCTTTCTTTTTTTTTTTTGGTTGTTACTGTTTCTTTGTTTTTATTCCTTGGTGTTTTCTTTTTTATTTGTTTTTTGGGGGTTTTTTGTTGTTTTTATTTATTTATAGGTAGGGTCTAACTCAAGTGCAGGCTGACCCAGAATTCACTATGTGGTCACAGGGTGGCCTCGAACCCACAGTGATCCTCCTACCTCTGCCTCCCAAGTGCTGGGTTTAAAGATGTGCACCACCACGCCTGACTTCTTGGTATTTTCTACATCCACAATCATACCACCTGTGAACAGGGATAGTCTCCATTGCTCCTTTCCAATGTGTGTATATTTCCCCCCTTACTGCACTGGGTAGAACTTTCAGTGTGATGTTGAACAGGAATTGTGTGAGAAGACATCTTGTTCCTTGTTCCCATCCTTGGAGAAAAAGCTCCAGTCTCTCCCGTGAAGGGTCGTATTTGCCACAGGTGCTGCGCAGATGTCTTTCATCAACATAAGGGAATTCCTTGCTATTTCTAGTTTGCTGAGAGTTCTTACAACCTGCTGCTAAGTTTATCAGAAGATTTTTAATATATCAATTGAGATGATCATGTGTTTTTCCTCTTTACCTACTGATATGGGAGAGAACATTGGTTGACTCCAAAATGGTAAGTCAATCTGTTATGACTGGAATCAATCCCATGTGGCTGAGGTAATTAGCTCTTTTTAGTCGTGACTGGATTTGATTTGATAATGGTTTGTTGAGCATGAGAATGTTATTTATATTACTGATTTCACATTAATGTTTCTTGTATGACTGTGATATCACGTTAATGTTACTTATATCACTGTGATATTAAATTAATTATGAATTGCTTCCTCTGGTTGCAGTTTTATTTTTGGACGAGATTGTGAAGAATTGGCTATTATTTTCCTAAATGTTTGATGGAATTTACCAGTAAATTTTTAGACCATTTGAGCCTAGAGCCAAATGATCTTTGTTAAGGTTATTAACAGCTGATTGAATTGCTTTTATTGTTTACAGGTGTGAGTTTTCGTAGTTTGTGTCTTTCAAGGAAGTGGTCTGTTTGCTCTGAGCCAGCAGACCTGGGGCGTGGCGTTCTCACATACTGTTCACTACCCTTGTATTGTCCGTGAGATCAGGATTGATGGCTAAAAGGGGTAAATCTTACTTTTGTTTGTTGTTTTTTCAAGGTACTGTCTCACGCTAGCCTAGGCTGCCCTGGAATTCACAATGTAGTGTCAGGGTGGCCTTGAACTCACGGTGATCCTCCTACCTCTGCCTACTGAGTGCTGGGATTAAAGGTGTGCACCACCACGCCCGGCTAAATCTCACTTTTTTTTTTTTTTTTTTTTTTTTTTTTTTTGGTTTTTCGAAGTAGGGTTTCACTCTAGCCCAGGATGACCTGGAATTCACTATGTAGTCTCAGGGTGGCCTTGAACTCGTGGCAATCCTCCTACCTCTGCCTCCTGAGTGGTGGGATTAAAGGCGTGCGCCACCACGCCCAGCTAAATCTCACTTTTATATTGACAATTTGAGTCGTCTTCTTTTTTTTTTTTCTAGTATAGCCTAGCTAGCAATCTTATCAATTTTACTGATCTTTCCAAATAATTTGCTTTGGGTTTCATTGATTTTCCCCTATTCCTTCCTATTTATTTTCTCTTTGGCGGTTTCTGCTCTGATTCTCACTTGTTTTCTTCAGCTTGCTTGGGGCTTACGGTGCCCCTCTGCCTTGTTTTGTAAGGTTGAAGCTTAGGGTTACCCGTCTTAGATACATGTCAAAGACAGGCATCTCATAGAATAAATTTCTCTCCAAACAGTGTATCACAAATTTTGTGAAATTCTTGGGGTGAAAGAGGACCAGCGTTGTCCTTGGCTCTGTTGCACCTGCATGACACCCACCCATATCCATACACTGGTGCCCACTGCCCCTGGTGCTCACTGGGGCTGCCAGGACCCGAGGTACATCCTGGCACCAATGTTCATACAAGCCCCAACACTGTGTGTATTTGCAGGGGCCCAGTTTATCTGCATGAGGTCGCTGGTTACCTTACATGGTCCTGACCAGTAGGTGACCTTGGCCGTCCTGTTAGGAAAGCAGCTAGAGTGGGTCCCACCACCGCTGTGGCACTTTGAATGTGATGGCGTAAATGTCGGGCTCCAGAGACTCAGGTGTTTTATTAAAATTAAACTTGTAACTTGGGTCTCCAGGCATCCAGTTGTCACTGGGGGCAGATGCTGGAGTCCAGCCCTACGGTGTGGAGAGAGAGCAGTGGGAGCTCTGGCAGCTCTTGTGGCGCTGGCTGGTTGGTGGTGTCCCTCTGCTTGGATCTACGAAGGGGAGCCAGCTTCTTCCGCCATTGATGGAGCTTTCCTGGATTTGTAAGCTGACATAAACCCATTCCTCCCATGAACTGTGTCTGGTTGGATGTTCAGCTCAGCAATGTAGAGCTGATGTGGGCACAATGGGGACCACGTGCATCTCCGCTCCTCCTTTGATGAACTGTTGCTTGGGCTTCAAAGCTTTCCATAAGCTCAAAAGCATAGCTTTTTTGACTTTCTGTCAACTTTTCCCTAGGAACTCCAGCTCGCTTGCCATGTTTGCTTTCGGGGGACATAGAGGCCCCTTTACTTCTTCTTCTCACCCCCTCTTGATTGCTTGGAGCCTTTTGTAAACCTGATTTACATGCCACTCTCAGTCACCCAGATCTGCCTTGTAAGTCTCTCGTGCCTTGTAAAGGTCACAGCCCGCCACAGGGCTCAGCAAAGCCCTGAAAGCCATACGTGGGTCCCACGGTCCCTGCTGAAGGAGCATCATTCTCAATTCTCCTGTGAACATAGTCACATGGCAAGCCAAACAGACTGGCTGTGTGTGTGTGTGAGGGTGAGAGAGAGAGAGAGCGAGGGGGCGGGGTGGGCTCAGCAGTTAAGGCATTTGCCTGTGAAAACTAAGGACCTATGTTTGACCCTTCAGATCCCATGTAAGCCAGACACACAAGGTGATGCATGTGCACAAGGTTGCACATGTGCACAAGGGGGTTCGCACGTGTCTGGAGTTCAAGTGCAGTGGCTAGAGGCCCTGGTATGCCAATTCTCTCTCTCTCTCTCTCATAAATGAGTCCAGTCTGTTGGGCTTGCCTCAGTAAATAAAATAAAATAAATTAAAATAAAAGTCTTTCCAAGTCAAAAAATTCAGAGATAGGGTATTCCCCCATTGCCATCTTTTCCTTACTGGGAACCATGGGTTGGGCCTGAAGACTATGATCTGTTACTTCCACCTCATTCTCTTCCTCCTCCATATCCACTCCCCCCACAGGTCTCATGGTTTTGGATCCCAGGAAGAACTCTTTATCACAGCTCCAATTTTTACTCTTTCCCTTATGCCCCCCCCCCAGTCATAAGAAATGGCAATCCTGTACCTCAAACTCATCCTTTTTTTAAAGTTTTTTAAAAATATTTTATTTTTATTTATTTATTAGAGAGAAAGATACAGAAATAGGCAGGTAGAGAGAGAGAGAAAGAGAATGGGCGCACCAGGGCCTTCAGCCACTGCAAATGAACTCCAGATACATGTTCCCCCCTTGTGCATCTGGCTTATGTGGGTCCTGGGGAATTGAACCTGGGTCCTTTGGCTTTGCAGGCAAGTGCCTTAACCACTAAGCCATCTCTCCAGCCCTCAAACTCATCCTTTATTTCTACTTTCCTAGCCAATTCAGCAGTCACCACAGAGATATGCTCAGGGGCAGAGCCCTAGCCCGGGCATGCTTGAGGCTGTGAACTTGCAGCAAGTCTTTCCTCGGCCTCTCGATTTCTAGGCATGGGCCACCATGCTTGGCACATGTCTTAATTTTGAATTCCCAAGTCATAAGATGACTAAGCCATCTCTCTAGCTCCTAAAACAACATTTAAAATTTTTTTGTTTATTTTTATTTATTTATTTGACAGTGACAGAGAGAGAGAAAGGGGGGGGAGAGAGAGAGAGAATGGGCACACCAGGGCCTCCAGCCACTGCAAACGAACTCCAGATGCGTGCGCCCCCTTGTGCATCTGGCTAACGTGGGTCCTGGAGAATTGAGCCTCGAATCAGGGTCCTTAGGCTTCACAGGCAAGCGCTTAACTGCTAAGCTATCTCTCCAGCCCTAAAACAACATTTTTAAGATGATCAACTGGAGTCAGGAATGGTGGTGCACACCTGAACTACCAGCACTCAGCAGGCAGACGCAGGAAGATGGCAAGTTCAAGGCCAGCCTGGGATACACGGCAAGACAGTCTCAAAATAACTCCCCCCCCCAACACACACACATTAAACACACATAGGGTTTAGGAAGATGACTCCGTGGATAAAGAACCTGGCCGTGCAAGTTTGAGTGCCTGCGCTCCGATCCCCAGAACCCGTGCAAAGCCAGCTGCTGGAGCACCTGTGACCCCAGTGTGCCTAGAGCGAAAGAAGGCGGCTGGCACAGAAACGTCACCCAGAAACCTCTGTGCCAGGCCGACTGGCAAATGAACAGTGAACAGCGAAACAAGAGACCCTGCCTCCAACAAGGTGGAAAGCGAGCACCAACTCCCAACGTTCCCCTTGACCTTCCCACGTGTACCAGAGCGTGTGTGTGCACACGTATGTGCACGCACGCACACACACACACCATTCCTCTCCCTCTCTCTCACTTTCTCTCTCTCTCTCTCTCTCTCATTCTCTCTCTCAAATAAATAAAATGCTTTTTAAAAATTTAAAATTTGGGGCTGGAGAGATGGTTTAGTGGTTAAGGTGCTTGCCTGTGACCCAGCTTCAATTCCCCAGGACCCACGTAAAGCCAGATGCAGGGATGCATGCAGCTGGAGTTCACTTGCAGCAGCTGGAGGCCCTGTTGTGCTCATTCTCTCTGTCTCTCTCCCTCTCTCTATGTCTATCTCTCTCTACTTGCAAATAAATAAGTAAAAATGTCTTTAAATTAAAAAAAAAAAAAAGCTCTTTCCTTTTGGCTGACATTGCCATGTGGCCCACTAAACGGACAAGAAGACCTTGGTTGTGAGATTGGGGGGGGGTCACAAAATTCTCTTGAGTTCTCAATTTATATATAAAATGGACATAAATTGGATTTATAGAGTTTTAGCTTAATAGCTAACATAAGATTCAAATCTTATTCGTAAGATTGAAAAAGATAAGTAAGTCAAGCTTGTGACGATTCTATCCCCAAATTCAATTTCTTTGTTACAACGAACAAAACAGAAAAGTTAAAGAACTTCTTTAATAAAAGCATTGAACTGCCACACATCTAATGGACTATTAGAGCCTAGATGAAGATGGAAAATTGCCTAATAAAAGTTGCAATTTGCATAGATTTGCCCCATAATTACAAAACTTATTAAGCTCCATTTTCCTGATACCATAATGGGGTTCACCTTTCATTTAATGCGATCTGTGATCACTGACTACCGCAGGCAGCAGACGTTGGGGGAGTCAAATCCATAATTACATTTTTGGTTCATATGTGAAAGACTGAAATATTCATTAGTTGATATATATTCTATTTGTTAAAATTAAGTAGAATGAAAAATCTGGAAGAGGATTTTTCCTCAATCCTTTAACTACCTTTTCCAAAGTTTTTTTTTTTTTCAAGGTAGGGTCTCACTCTGGCCCAGGCTGACCTGGAATTCACTATGGAGTCTCAGGGTGGCCTCGAACTCATGGTGATCCTCCTACCTCTGCCTCCCGAGTGCTGGGATTACAGGCGTGCACCACCACGCCTGGCTTCCAAAGCTTTTGACTGTATGCAAGGTGAGTTCACACAGGTGAAAATGGGAGTTTTTTTCTTTCAAGGTAGGGTCTCACTCTGGCCCAGGCTGACCTGGAATTCACTATGGAGTCTCAGGGTGGCCTTGAACTCACAGTGATCCTCCTACCTCTGCCTCCTGAGTGCTGCGATTTCAGTCATGAGCCCAGTGTCTGGCTTTAATTTTTTTTGCAAGAGAACTACTGCTTGGATTAAAATTTCTATTTGGGGGCTGGAGAGGTGGCTTAGCAGTTAAAGTGCCTGTCTGCAAAGCCTTTGGACCCATGTTCAATTCCCCAGTACCCATGTAAGCCAGATGCACAAAGTGGCACATGTGTCTGGAGTGTGTTGCAATGTCTAGAGCCCCTGGTGTGCCCATTCTCTCTCTCTCTCTCTCTCAAATAAATAAATACATTTTTTAAATTCTACTTTGATTGCTTTCTCTTGTGGTTTTTTACTTTTGTCTCCAGTCATTGTATTTATTTTCCCTTGGCTTTATTTGGTAGATTTCATAACTCTTATTGAAGCCTATGTTCAGTTAGCTTGTGCACGGTCATGCCAACACCTTGCTCTCCTACTTGGAGAAAGGTGTGGCGGCTTTTGCTGTAAGCTTGGGGGGGTCCCCTGTGTTCCCATAGCTAAAAAGAAGCCTGGTTTCTTCCTTGACATAAGAGTTATTTAAAAGGCTTCACTTCCAGGTTCTGATTTTTTAGTTTTACCTTTTACACTTAACTTCTAGTCTTATTGTGTTATTGTCACAAATGTGTCTTGTGGCCATGGAATTGAACATTTTCTCCTCGTGACGATTTCATAGCTTCAGCAATTAAGGTGACGATGCACATGCCGTAAGGTTCCTAAGTCAACTCATTACAATGACCCACTGAAAGACGGAGAACAGGCTGGAGAGGTGGTTTAGCGGTTAAGGCGCTTGCCTGTAAAGCCAAAGGACCAGGTTCGATTCCCCAGGACCTACACAAAGCCAGATGCACAAGGTGGTACATCTTCCTGGAGTTCATTTGCAGTGGCTAGAGACCCTGGCATGCATGTTCTCTCTGTGTATGTGCCTCTCTCTCTCTCTCTCTCTCTCTCTCTCCAGTAAGTAAATATATTTTATAAAGAAGGACGAAGAACAGTATGTTAAAGCGTGTCACTATAATTTTCCTATAAGGACATTTATTCTTGAAATTCTTGTAGTTTTGTTTAATATGTTTCAGCCCCAGCAACTTGCTACCCCTGTGTTAATGTCATGAGCATCACTGTGACTCAGCTCTCCTGGGCTGCTAACATCTTGGCCCAAATCCACATCACACATTAATAACACAACTCCAGTATGTTTTAAAGGAGGAGCCTGTGGCTCTAGAGTTCAGACATCATTGCTTATTGTATATTTATTCGCAAGCAGAGAGAGAGACAGAGAGAGGGAGAGAATGGGCTCACCAGAGGCTCCAGCCACTGCAACACACACCAGACACAAGCTCTACTTTGTTTATGAACATCTGCCAGGCGCCAGTCACTGTGTTTGATGCTGAGCACAGAACAGTGAAAGGCACCAGTGTGGTCCCCACCTCACAGAACTTCAAGTGGAGAGCTTCCTGTTTTGTTTAATTATTTATTTATTTTCAAGCAGGGAGAGAGAGAGAGAAAGAATGGGTGCACCAGGGCCTCCCGCCACTACAAACAAATTCCAGAGGCATGCACCACTTTGTGCATCCAGCTTTACATGCGTTCTGGGGAATCAAACCCAGGTCGTTAGGCAAGCGCCTCAACTGCTGAGCCATCTCTCCAGCCCCTAAATGGAGAATTTAATCAAGATTACCATCAATGTTACACTCATGCACACTCCCCCACATGCATGCACTGACATGTCCATGTACCTTGCACACTTACTCCCACACCACACACGTTCTCATACTAACTCATTTCAGAACAACACTTCTTGCATGATGAGTTATTAGGAAGGGAATGTGGGAAGGGAAAGTCCTAGGCATATTGAAAAGACAAACTCTGGGCTTGAGAGATGGCCCAGCAGTTAAGGCATTTGCCTGCAATGCCTAACCACCCAGTTTCAATTCCCCAGTACCCACATAAGGCAGATGTACAAAGTGGTGCATGCATCTAGAGTTCTTTTGCAGTGGCTAGATATCCTGGTGCACCCATTCTCTCTGTATGACTCCTAAAACAATTTTTTTTTTAAGGTACAAAATGGCCTGGATATCCATGACTTCACAGTGCCTGACACTACCTACACAAGACCATCAAAATAGGAGGAAAAGATGATGACCTCAAAATAAAACAGAGATTGATCGAGAGAGGGAGGGGATATGATGGAGAGTGGAGTTTCAAATGGGAAAGTAGGGGGAGGGAGGGAGTTACCATGAGTTATTGTCTACAATTATGGAAGTTGTCAATAAAAATAAATAAATTTTTTAGAAAAAGAAAAAGAAAAAAGACAAACACTGCCATAATGACCCTCTACAAAGATGATATGATAGTACAATTTTATTCTCCTACCAATAGAACAAGAGTGCCTCTCTCTCGCTCTCTCTCTCTCTCACACACACACACACACACAATTTCCCCCTAGATTATTACACCTACATTTAGTAGGTGGCAACAGTAGTATTTTTGCTAGTTTATGTGTTTCTTTGATTCATCTGCTAAGCACCTCTTACCATCTATTTGGCGTATCAATTTTAGAAGCCCCTGGCACATTCTGAATGTTTCTACTGCCACGTTTCAGTCTTGTTACTTGCTTAACTTTATTGGTGATGTGATGTGCATTTGCTTTCTAAAATTACCATCTCTCTTCAACTTTTCTTTTTTAAAAAATATATTTTATTTACTTACTTATTTGAGAGAGAGAAAGAAGGGGAAAGAGAGAGAGAATGGGTACTCCAGGGCCTCCAGCCACTGCAAACAAACTCCAAATGCATGTGCCCCCTTGTGCATCTGGCTTACGTGGGTCCTGGAGAACCAAACTGGGATCCTTGGGCTTTGCAGGCAAATGCCTTAATCACTAAACCATTTCTCCAGCCCTCAGCTTTTGTTCTATTACTTCTCTATTTCTTTTCTTTCTATCTCTCAGCTTATGAAATCTTGCTGCTGTATTTTCTTCTACTATCTGAGCAATTCCTTTACTTTTGGGTTTTTGTCTTGTTTTGTTTGGTTTTGAGGTAGGGTCTCACTCTAGCTAAGGCTGACCTAGAACTCACTCTGTAGCCCCAGGCTGGCCTTGAACTCACAGTGATCCTCTTGCCTCAGCATCCCTAGTTCTGGGACTAAAAGCATGTGCTACCACACCTGGTGCTGCTTTTGGATTTTTAATCCATCCAGAACTTTGTGACGAATATGAAAGCAGAGGTGTAATTTCTCCGTGAGTGGATAGCTAGTTGTCCTGGCCACGTTACTGAATAATCAATGAGCAAGTACACCATAAGTAAAACGTCATTACCAGAGAAAAGGACAGAAGTGAGAGATGCTGGGAAGAGAAACAAACAAATGTGTGTTTCAGTGTACACGATATTGTTTCCAAATTTTAGGACCTAAAACTATCAGAAGACAACAGTTTTTAAGCTGCATATGAAATTTTTTGTTTGTTTGTTTTGAGACAGGGTCATGTCATACAGTCCAGGCTGATTTCAAACTTAGGATCCTGCCTCAGACTCCTTGGTGCTGGGATTACAGGCATGTGCTACCACACCATCTCCATGCATTTTGATTTAGCATTGAATGTCCCCATGTTTTGGAAAAGGAACGCCGTTACAATCCTGGTGTGATGACCACACTGACCATTCTGTCATTTCTGTCTTGCTGCTTTCATCGCTATGGAGAGAAGTGCTTGATCCCCACAGTAGGTGAGTTTTCATCTTTAAAGGACATCATGGATCTTCAAGTCCTTGCTTGCAACTGAGTTATGAAGCATTTTTTAAATATTTTATTTATTTATTTATTTATTTGTAAGCAGAGAGACACAGAGGAGGAAGGGAGAGAGAGAATGGGCACGCACCAGGGCCTCCAGCCACTGCAAAGGAGCTCCAGACGCATGTGCCACTTTGTGCATCTGGCTTTATGTGGGCACTGAGGAATCGCACCTGGGTCATTAGGCTTTGCAAGCAAGCTCCTTCCTTAACTGCTGAGCCATCTCTCCAGTCCCTGAAGCAGTTTTAACGCCAGTGAATGACTGTTTGCTGTTTATATTGGTGATCCCAGTTCCAGCCTCTCCACTGGGTTTTGTCACCACAGAAAAAAGGATTGCTCTTCTGACTTTAAGCAACTGGTGTCTGGTGAAGACATTGATCTTGTGTTACCAAGACAACAACTGTCTGTAAAGTAAGCATTTGAATTTTGTCAAAATAAAAGATGTGGCTTTGTCTTTAGCTGGTCACCATGGAAGTGCTCACAGCATGCCAACTGTGCTGGTTTCTTTTGCCCCTGCGCATTTTTTTTTTCTGAGATCTGAGGATTCTGCTCAATGCTGGGTGTCTACCCCCTGCATCTTGGCCTCAGACCAGAAGCCTGGTCACACCTATGAAACAAGATCTATCTGGCCTAAGGAAAGCCAGATGCTGAGAGCTTGTCTCTGACAGAGGCTCTGAGGGGGAGACAGGTAGGGAGAGGGAGTAGCTTTGTGAGGCAGTTGGGGTGACTGGGCCCCTGAGAGTAAAGGCAGGGCTGTCTGCCCTCCCAATCTGCACTTGCTAGAGATAGAAGGATGATCTGATCTGACTCCTTACCTCTTGCCTAAAGGAGATCTGTTTTTCCACAAACAACCTGGGCTCCTCCTGGGAGGAAGGACCCCCTTTCCTAATCCCGACATTGTGGTTGGTCAAGTTCAGCCCCCAGAACTTGATGGCAAGGCTAGCCTCTTCCTGAAACGGCCCCTAGCCCAGACCAATCCCAATCGGTTATCCCTCTGACTCCTCTGAGCTGTAAGGCAGGGCCCACCACCCTAAGGCTATAAATACGTTTTTCTGGGGGAAGGCAGCCTCTCTCTGGGCTAGTGACCACTAGTGAACCACCAAATTCTGAAGAGTTTCCGTGCTCCTTGGCCTGGCTGGGCTGAGGAGCCCCCACCCCCGCCCCAACCCCTACCCCCCACATGGGCTTTTTACCCGCTCCTGCCCTCTGCCTGGCAGGAGTTCTTCGTACCATCTTTTCTTCCCTAATTCTCTTTGTATGAGTTCTCCAGGCCCACCACGTGGGCTCTCAGACCATGTGAGTATATTCATCTTCCTTCCCTGGCTTCTGTACTTCCTCAATAAATACAGTACTTTAAGAATTACCCTTCTACGTCTTATTTTATTCAATTCTTTGGTTAAAAGTAGACACGACCCTAGGGTTTGGGGTTCAAGGATTTTCCTGAACTCCTAACACTCCAGTTCAGTTAACACTGGGGAGAGGCAGTTAGACAGGAAGGCCCTCAGGAGAAACACGGATCTCAATTCCCGTCCACCTTCTCCCATTCACCCTGCTGTCTGCACCCAGGTGTCCTAACTTCGTCTGGATTCAGCCCTGGGCCCAGGATGAAAAACCTGGCTGCTCACGAGACTTCGGTGAGTTTTTCTTTCCCCCTCTTTTCCAGGTCCTGGGCTCTGCCAGTAAGGTTCCGTTCTTCCCGCCCTGGCAGCTTGGGTGCGGCTGAAAGGAGGAAAAGGATGATGGGCTGTTGCCTCTCTTTTCTATTCCTTTTCGCAGTTCTTTCCAGGCTTTTACATGGGCCCTTGGACCACGTGGATGTGCCCACTTCTCTCACCTTTTAGTTCCTGGACTCTATGGAATAAAGTGGAATAATTCACAAAAATCATCCTTCTTGGTCTTGTTTTATTTTAATCCTTTGGTAAAACAGACATAAACTTGGGTTTGTGTATGAACCTCAAAAGAAAGTCTTGTCTCAGGCCACTGAGAAATCCTGCTAGAACTGAGCTTATCACCTCCTCCATATAGAGCAGCTGACAGAAAGCTGGAAGAAGCCATTCTGCATGTAGTTCAATGGGAGAAAGAGAAATCACCAGTGAAGATACTCAACAGTGGACACTGCAAGCCTTATAATTGGCCAGCCAGGCCAAATGAGCCAACGGATGCAATAGTGGCATGTCTGTCATGGTGGAAACCAACTTCCCTCTAATTGGACTGGAGGCCCACTCCATGGGAGGGAATACATCCCTGATACTGAAAACTTAAAACAGGGGTAGTCATGAGCCCTAGGGGTGTAACGTCTACTGCTGTCTGGTAAATGTATATACTATGCTCATCAAGCTTCCCAGTAAGCACTTCTCTTGATGTTCATACACTTATATTAATGCTACTCTCACTTTTGGTAGAGAATCTTCTTTTTTCAGATAGTAGTGACCTTGGGATGGCTCAGAAGGTATCATGGTGCTGGAAAGAAGTGATCAGAGTGCTCAGTACTGTAATATCTCTATCACGCCTTCCAAGGCTCAGGGTCTAATGTGGAAGAGGTGGCGGAAAGAATGTAATAGCCAAAGGAAGGGTAGTACTCCTTACAACGTGCTCCCCCCAGACACAAAATGGCCTGGATATCCATGACCTCACAGTGCCCGACACTACCTACACAAGACCATCATAATAGGAGGAAAAGATCATGACATCAAAATAAAAGAGAGACTGATTGAGAGGGGGAGGGGATATGATGGAGAGTGGAGGTTCAAAGGGGAAAGTGGGGGGAGGGAGTATATTACCATGGGATATTTCTTATAATCATGGAAGTTGTTAATAAAAATTTGAAAAAATAAATAAATAAAAATAAAAATAAAAAAAGAAAGTCTTGTCTCAACTCCAGGCACCCATGGCACTTAAGGATGTAGATACAAGAAAAGCAGGAAGGGAGGTTGATAAAAGGTGGTGACGAAATATGGATATGATGAAAATACCTTACATGCATGCATGGAAATGTCATAATAAAACCTCTTATTTGATCTGAGTGTGGTGTTTCACACTTGTAATCCCTGCACTCAGGAGGCTGAGGTAGGAGGATTGCCACAAGTTCAAAGCCAGCCTGGACTACAGAGTGAGTTACAAGTCAACCTGAGCTAGAGTGAGACCCTGTCTCAACCCTCCCCCACAAACCCTTTTATTTTGTACACTTATTTATTTTGTTATTTTTGTTTTTTGTTCTTTTGAGGTAGGGTTTTGCTCTAGCCCAGGCTGACATGGAATTCACAGTGATCCTCCTATCTCTGCCTCCCAAGTGCTGGGATTAAAGGCATGTGCCACCACACCCGGCTTCATTTTGTACAATTTATATATGGTGATTTAAAAAACAAAGTATCCACCATGGCTGTGGTAGTTTATATTAATTATCAACTGTGATAAGAATCATCAGTGAGGGACTGTGTAGATTAGATCAGCCTCTGTGCACATCTTGGAATGATCATCTTGATTAGGTTCATTAGGGCGGGAAGACCTTCCTTAACTGTGAGCTTGGCCAATCTCAGAGCAGGCCCAGGCTGAATTTCCACTTTTTTTTTTTTTTTTTTTTTTGTCTCCACATTTAGGCTCCACATTTAGAATACACCATTTTCAAGGAAGTGTTGGTTTCTTTTTGTGTTTTGAGATCACAGCTTGGGTGTTGGGTTTTCACTGCTTCCAATGCCTTTAGTACTTTCTCTGGTAAAATAATGATAATGGGGCTGGGGAGATGGCTTTGCGGGTAAGGCACTTGCCTATGAAGCCTAAGGACCCAGGTTTGATTTCCCAGTACCTAAATAAAGCCTGATGCGCAAGGTGGCACATGCATCTGGAGTTTGCAGCGGCTAGAGGCCCTGATATGACCATTCTCTCTCTCTCTCTCTCTCTCTCTCTCTCTCTCTCTCTCTCTGTATATATATCCCTCATAAATAAATAAAAATATTAAAATAATTAATAATAATAATAATAAATTTTAAAGACAGCTTTTCACTTGCCCTTCTATGGTTTCTCTTCTCAACCATCTTTGGGCAACAAAGCTTTGAGACAATGTTGGAATCTTTGAAGACTAGAAACCTGTTGACCTAGAGGGAAGCAGGGTCTCTTCCTTCTCAGTGCAGCACCTCAGGGAGAACCGGGCAGGACAGGGCTATTTCCAGGACTGTGTATGAAGAGAGGAGCCACAAGCAGTAGTTTTCCAGTGAGATCTTTTCTAAGGGGTGGGGGAGGAGAGGAGGAATTTCATCTAATACAAGTAGCATTTGAATTTTAAAAGTCTCTGTATAATTGCTACTTGTGACTATAATAAACATTGATTTTATACACTGTAATTGTATGGCTTCAATGTGCAATCAGAGATGCAAAGCCGGATGCCTTTGATTTAATTTCCATAACTAATGCCTCTCAGTTCACTTATTTCAGTGGTTTCTGGGTAGAAACACCTTTTATCAATTAGTGATAAGAAGCACATCAGAGTTGAAGATCTTCTCAGGGTC
The DNA here is from genome assembly GCA_036346955.1 of Dipus sagitta. Classification (NCBI taxonomy): domain Eukaryota; kingdom Metazoa; phylum Chordata; class Mammalia; order Rodentia; family Dipodidae; genus Dipus; species Dipus sagitta. The sequence continues at coordinate 4,510,875 of CM070775.1, read as the reverse complement.
CGGACCACCCTGAAGAATTCATTTTACTCCCTAACTGAACTGGTCATTATCTTTACCATAGAAAGACACCCACGGAGAATGAGTTCTTGAATTCTTTTTTTAAAAAAAGTTATTTATTTATTTGCCGGCAGAGAGAGCAGAGACACAGACAGAGAGAAAGAGAGAATGGGCACACCAGGGCCTCTAGCTGCTACAAATGAACTCCAGACACATGTGCTACCTTGTGCATCTGGCTTTGCATGTGTACTGGGAAATTAAATGCCAGCTGTCAGGCTTTGCAGGCAAGTGCCTTAACTGCTGAGCCATCTCCCCAACCCAGTTCTTGAATTCTTAAGTGCATAAAGATTTATATCACCCTGGGAGGTTAAAGGATTGAGTTTCCTACCATCTATCAACTATTTTTTTTATTTTCTATCAACTATTTTATAAAGATTAAAAAACAATTAAAGCCAATCTCTCTCTCTCAAATAAATAAGTAAAAATAAAAATATATTTTTAAAAAAACAATTGGAGCTGACCTTTAGTGTTTTAATGCAGGGTTCTTCACTCATGAACAGAAACTTGCGACAGTGCATCATTCCCATACGTGGTGGTGACAGAGATTAGGAACCAGCTAGTTTGTGTTCCAAGTGGTTGAATCAGTGATACAGGCCATCAGGGAGAAATGGACATTGCTCTGGCTGGGTTGTCCAACAAGCAGGCAGCTCTGGTCCAGGGACTGAAATGCTAAGAGAACCCCTACTGATCAGGGGTGGCTGTTGACCCAACAGGCTGGCTGACCACCTGCCTTTAGTCTTGTTCTCCCCATTTCCTGGTCCCTCAACTTCCATAGAGTTTTGGTGCGCTCTCCTTGAGCCTTCACAATCTCACCTTACTTAATTCTCACTGATCAGAGACCCCAGATATGTCTATGTAGACCTATCTCATTTTATACCTGCCCAAGGCCTAATTTCCTTGTAAGTCATCACTTCCCCCACCCATCGGCAACCCACAAAAGCCACTGTAGTCCTGAGTGCCAACAACAACCCCTTGTCCAGTCCCTGCCCACCCTCTATGGGGAGCGTTTTCTGTCTCTTTACAATAAGTCTTGCGTGCATGTCCTTCTTGGCATGCCCTCCCTCTGCTCTCTTTTTCTGGTCTAAGTGATTGAGAGAGAAAGAACTCACAGCCACTGGCATGGGGAGTTTCAGTGACCCTTGAGTGTCTTGCATTCTAACACCCAAGCTAATCCTACCCAGAGCTAAGAAAGGCTTCATCACTCTCTAAGTGGATATAATATGGCAAGTCGCGGTTGCCTGTCTTGTGAAACCCAACCTTAATCTTGATCATCAACTTTATTGGATTAAGAATCCCCCCCACAAAGAGATTAATAAAACACACTTCTCTGTGTGCTGGGGACATCTCCACAGGCCATCAATCATGAGGGATGTGACCCAGTCAAATCAATGGGTTAATTCCTTCATAGATTCATAACACAATGGCACACTGTGAGTTCAAGGTCACCCTGAGACTACACAGTGAATTCCAGGTCAGCCTGGGCTACAGCAAGATCCTACCCCGAAAAAAGAATACCATAAGATGATGGCATTATTTCGAGGTAGGGAAAAGTAGGAGTGGGGTCCAGGAGGAGGAAGCATGTCACTGGGACATGTCCTTGGAGCTGTGCAGTGCCGTGGCCCCTTCCTGTTTCCCACTTCTCTGGCCCTGGTTGCTGCGACATTTGTACCTCTCTGTACTTCCTTCCACACCCTTCCCTCTCTGATGGACAGAACCCTCTGAAGCTGTTTGCCGAAAGAAATCTTTCCTCTTTGAAGTGATTTCTGCATGTCATAGCAAAGTAGAGAGTAACCAATACAATTCCCTACACTTTTCTGTTCCAGGTCAGCCTTTGCCACGCTGTGTTGCAAAGCATATGAGGTATTGTCAATAGTCACACACACACACAAAAAAAAAACTCAAAGCAAAGGGACTCAAAGGAACATGGAAAACTTTTAGCTCACTGGGAAGCTGATAGGTAGCCCAAACTGTTTATGTGTAATTTAAATAACGGTAATGGTATCTATAAATCCAAAATTGTGTGGATTTAGTTATATGAAATAAATTCAAGGAGCATTATGTATGGTTGAGTAATACATTCTGTACACCTACGTAAATAAACAACCTATTTTTTTTCTGGTAAAAGTCTGGAAAAAAACATTTATGGTTTGGAAAAATGTTCCTGATTTGGAAATGGCGCCAAATAATTGAATGTTCCATCGAGTAAACCATCTATGGTTTAAGCTCCAGGAGCTGGATTCCACTTAGTCATTGGTACTTTTTCTTGTCTTTGAATTAAAACTGGCAGTGATACAAATGATTCTTTTCCACAGAAGTGCAAAGAAATTTTGGTGGTGGGATGCAATTGATGATTGCCCTGTAACTATCATTTTTGCCCTTTAACAGCCTGAGGGGGCCGTTAAAACACTGTGTAGGTCAAGACTTATGAAAACATTTCCAGGAAGGCTTGATGGAGGGAGGAAGACTCTTTCCCAGAGTGGCAGGCCCTTTTGGTGGTCAACTATAAGTAACAAGCTCCAAGGGCTGGGGAAATGGCTTAGCGGTTAAGGTGTTTGCCTGTGAAGCCTAAGGACCCTAGTTCGATTCCCCAAGCCCCACGTAAGCCAGATGCACATGTGTCTGGAATTCATTTGGAATGTCTGGAAGCCCTGGCGCACCCATGCACCCATTCTTTCTCTCTATCTACCTCTCTCCTTCTCTCTCTATCTCTCAAATAAATAAATAAAATATTAAAAATACAAAAAAGAATCTCCAAGAGAACACAGGGCCTCTTTCCTGGCTCTTTGCTACTCGCTGGCACATGCATCGACCTGATCGCTGCTATCCATCATGGGCATTAGAACCCAGGAACCCAGCTTCAGTGTCCTTCCAACTGGGACTGAAGACCAGCAGCTCTCCAGAAACCCCCCCATGTCTTCAGAGCCAGATTGGACTGAGCAGATAGATTCTGGGTTCTCCTGCTCCCGTGCACTGAGATCTTTGGTGCCCCCTGCTGGCAGGGGTGAAGATTGCTGAAGGAGAGCTGAATGCACTTCCTCTGCTGGGGTCCTAGGCCCAAATGGCAGGCTGCCCGTGCCCACCAGGTGTAGGGAAGAGGAGTTCTAAGTGGAATCCAGCTGCTGGACTTTTAAGAACCCTGTCCCAGTTAGGCCCTAGTCAAGGTGGAAGGTCCCGTGCGCCATTCAGAGCGAAGGGGACAGGGTTTCTCAATGGACTCAGCTGCTAGAACGTACGCCCACACAGTAGTCTCAGTTAACATAGCAGGTTCTGTGTGCCACCCTGGGGAAGGGGGCAGGGTTTCTGCAGGGACCAGGCTGCTGAAACATGCATGCCATCCCAGTTGAGGTGGCATGTTCTGTCAGAAAATGATTTTTTTTTTTTTTTTGAGGTAGGGTCTCGCTCTAGCCCAGGCTGACCTGGAATTCACTATGGAGTCTCAGGGTGGCCTCGAACTCACGGCAATCCTCCTACCTCTGCCTCCCGAGTGCTGGGATTAAAGGCGTGCGCCACCACGCCCGGCAGAAAACAAAATTTTAAGAATAGCATTTAACTAGCATCAAAGAGGCTCTATAGATGGAAATCAAATCAAAAAACCACGTAAGAATATAGTTAATTGAATATGTGTCAGGCATCAGACCAAAAACTACTGAAAAAAAAAAAAAACTTTACTGAGAAAAGCTGAAGGGTTAAGTAAATGGAGAAACACACCAGGTTAATGGTCTGGAAGACTCACTTTTGTTACACTGTCCACTCTGCCCAAATTGATCTGTGTGGTCAATGCAAACTGAATTAAAGTACAAGCATTTCTGTAGGAGTCTATTGCTGATTCTAAAATGTACTGGAAATTTAAAGGATTTTTGGAATTCTCAAAATAATGTTGAAAGGAGCAAAGTCGGAAGACTAGCAAACCTGATTTCAAGATGGACTCTAAGTACGGTGTTGGCATTAAGATAGATCGTGCACAAAGATGGAGATCCATCGATGCGAACCTTAAAGTTAAGGGGCTGGAGAGATGGCTCAGCTGTTAAGCCGCATGTCTGCAAAGTGTAGGAATCTGACTTAAATTCACCAGGACCCACATAAAGCCAGATGCACAAGGTGGCGCATGCATCTGGAGTTTGTTTGTAGTGGCTGGAGGCCTTGGTGTTCCCATTTTCTCTACATATACCTGTCTCTTTCTCTCTCGCTCTCTCTCAAATGAGCAAATAAAATGTTTTTTAAAAAGTTAAATAAACAGCTAAAATAACAAATGTTCCAATCTTCCCACGCATTTCGCTGTTATTACTATTCCCCATGCTCTTCATTGAGGCTACTGCGTCTGTATGGGAGGAGTTCTACACCAGGATGCGCATCTCTTCTCATTGAATGGCAATCTCTCTTCTCTCTTTTTTAAAAAAATATTTTATTAGCCAGGCGTGTGGTGCACACGCCTTTAATCCTAGCACTCAGGAGGCAGAGGTAAGAGGATCATGTGAGTTCGAGGCCACCCTGAGACTACATAGTGAATTCCAGGTCAGCCTGAACTAGAGTGAGACCCTACCTCAAAAAAAAAACAAAGCAAAACAAACATTTATTTATTTATTTACTTGAAAGAGGGAGATATACAAAAATAGGCAGGTAGAGAGAGAGAGAATGGGCACACCAGGGCCTCCAGCTGCTGCTAACAAACTCCAGGTGCGTAGTTTGATTCAGGTGTCACCCATAAACTCAGGTGTTCTGAATACTAGGTTCACAGCTGATGGAGATTTGGGAATTAATGCCACCTGGAGGCAGTGTGTTATTGGGGGCGGGCTTATGGGTGATATAGCCAGTGTCTCCTTGCCAGTGTTTGGCACAATCTCCTGTTGCCATGGTCCACCTTATGTTGGCCAGGGGGTGATGTCCACCCTCTGCTCCTGCTGTCGTTTTTCCCTGCCATCATGGAGCTTCCCCCTCGAACCTGTAAGCCAAAATAAACCTCTTTTCCCACAAGCTTCTCTTGGTTGGGTGATTTCTACCAGCAATGCGAACCTGACGGCAACACCATATAAGCCAGATGCACAAGGTGGCACATGCATCTGGAGTTTGTTTGCAGTGGCAGGAGGCCCTGACACACTAATATTCTCTCTGTCCACCCCCCATCTCTTAAATAAAAATAAATAAATAGAAGTTTTTTAAAAATGTGAGTAGTGATTATAATTGTTACATTGAGAATAGCACCAAAGAACTGAAAAATATTCTTCTGATATTCAAAACCAGTTATCTGATTCAGCAAAGAAGTTGCTAATGTCATTGATAAACAAGTGATTTTGCAACATGATCAGTTGCAATTCTATCTGACTTGTTAATATAAATTAAAAGAGCAATCAGGGCTGGAGAGATGGCTTAGCGGTTAAGGCATCTGCCTGCAAAGCCAAAAGACCCCGGTTCTATTCCCCAGGACCCATGTAAGCCAGATGCACAAGGGGGGGGTCATGCATCTGGAGTTCATTTGAGTGGATGGAGGCGATGGCATGCCTATTCTCTCTCTCCCTCTCTCTGCCTCTTTCTCTCTCTCTAAAATAAATAAATAAAAATTAAAATTAATTTTAAAAAGAGCAGTCAGCATTTAGGTCAGAACTTCATTATTTAACTGCAAACATTGTTTGACTATGGATCCAATAATGTTGCAAATGAAAATATTTTTGTGATGATCAACTGGATGTATGGTTTATAATAAAAACCAAAAAAGCATGTATTGGGGCTGGAGAGATGGCTCAGCGGTTAAGGCACTTGCCTGCAAAGCCTAAGGACCCAGGTTCAATTCCCCAGAGCCCATGTAAGCCATATGTACAAGGTGATGCATGCATCTGGAGTTCGTTTGCAGTGGCCAGAGGCCCTGGCATGCCCATTGTCTGTCCATCTTTATCTCTGACTCTCTCAAATAAATAAATTTAAAAAAATAGAGAAACTTATATGAGTCCTACCTCAAAAGAAGAAACACACACTGTCATCCAGGACTTTTGTTCATGATAAAAAAAAAAAAATCTCTGGGCATGACTGTGGGCGATTTTCTCAGTTAGGTTACGGGAGGCGGGAAGACTCCAGGACGTGACAGGTGACAGGTGAGTGGCGCCCCGCCCTGGGCTGGCTCCGGGCTGAATAACAAGGAGGGCTGGCGGAGCACCAGCGGGCATCGCTCTGCTCCTTGGCTGCAGATTGACCAGCGGACCCCTGCTCCGCACCACGAGCAACTGTGAGCCGAGATAGACCCAAAGTATCATTCCTAACTTTTCCACCGTATTTCACTCACATTCGTGCTTGAGGTTCTGTCATATCTTAGTGGCGGGAACACGACGTAGCCATGTGCTGGGGGAACGTCCTTCCCTATTCAACTGCTCACTCAGTGGTGTGACACTAAAGCCTGACGTTAGGCATGGTGGGAGTGTACATATTTACATGGAAAGCATGTAACACAACAAAGCAGGGCTTCCTTGGCAAACGGAACTGTTGCTGGGTATTGGCACACCCCTGGTGTGGCCGGAGTGGACTGGCCAGCAGTGAAGCAGGAGAATGGTGGGGGTCACTCTACTATGTTTGAGTCTAAAGCATCCCTCATGGGCTCCTGTGTTTGAATACTTGTTCCCCAGCTGGTACTCTGCACTGGGAGGTCGTGAAATCCTTAGCTCTAGCTGGCAGGAGGGAGCCACTCAGGGCGGTGCCTGAAGGTTTTAGCCCAACCCTGCTCTGGTTCTGCTCTTTGCTTCCTGGTCAGCATTGATGTGAACAGCAGCTGCCCCTTGCTCCTACTGCCGTGGGCTGGGACACTGCACCTGGCGCTCTCTGCTGGGCCAGGCTGCCACCCTCTGGAACTGTGAAGCAGAAAGGAAGAAGAGATTGGGTCTCAGAATCCCCTCCAAGGTCATGCCCCACACCCCAGTGACCCAAGTGCCTGCCAGAAGGCCCCTGTTCTGAAGGCCCTTAGCGTCTCCTAATAGTACCACCTGGGACCACGCCTGTAACACACGGACATTCGGGGAGATTATCCATGTTCCAAACAGAAAAGAGGTAGCAAAGGAGGCATTAGCCAGGGCTAAATTATCAAAGAACATTCCCAGAGGGGTGAATTAAAACAAAGCATAATGACTCGTTGCAGGAAACTGCCTCAGTGAAGCCCTCTGCTTGTAGGCTAACTTTTAAAAAATCACAATTAGAAGCTGGAGAGATGAGAGATGGTTCAGCAGTTAAGGCACTTGCCTGCAAAGCTCAAGGACATGAATTTGATTTCCCAGTACTCACGTAAAGCCAGGTGTACGAGGTAGCACATGCGTCTGAGTTTGTTTGCAGTTGGTAGAGGCCCTGGCATGCCCATTCTCTCTCATCCTTTTTCTACCTCACTCTTTCACTCTCTCTCAAATAATACAAATAAAATAGTTTTTTAATGCCAATTAAGCTTGGAGTGGTGGGCACATGCCTTTAATCCCAGCACTCAGGAGGCAGAGGTAGGTGGATCATCATGAGTTCAAGGCCACCCTGAGAATACAGAATGAATTCCAGGTCAGCCTGGGCTAAAGTGAGACCCTACCTTGAAAAACAAAACAAAATAAAAAAAAACAATTAGAATAACAGAAATGAAAATCCCCTGAGTAGATGCAATGGAATAAAACTTCCCCACCCCAGGAAAACAAGCAGGTTCTAGGAGTACCCCCAACAAAACCCCCAGACCTCACTCCCTGACCTCACACACCTGAAGAGGCAGACTGAGAAGTGAAACATACACGTCGCGAGCAAGTGGACAATGGGCAGTCCTTCTGCTGTTCAGATGAGGCTGGGGCTGACCAAGGGTCTTCACTTCTTCTTTTTCCCTTCCTACCTCTGTCCCCCACCCACAGAAGGACCATCCGGAGAAAGATGCAAGTGAGTCCTCAAGAACTCTCCGGCCACAACAACAATGTCCCTCTGACCACGTGACTTCAGGAAGTTGATTTTCTCACAGTTCTGAAATTAAGGTATCAGCGGACTTGGTTTCCTCTGCGGTCTCTCTCCCTGCCTTGTAGATAGCTGCCTGAGTATAATAACTTCATGTCTTCTCGCTATTGGAGTTTCAGGGCTGGAGCACCAATGTGCTGGAGTCCCAACAGCCCAGGCTCAGTCATTCTCTCAGGGCACCAATGAAAGAGGTGCGCCATGGTGAAAAGCAGAGAAAGACTGAATCGTGGTGACACCCTGGGAAGTGCAGACAAAGGGATCCAAGAGCCCCATGCCCATCTCTGAAGCACCAGCATGAACCTGACATTTAAATAGCACAAGAACTGAGGATGGAGCCAGGCGTGGTAGCGCACACCTTTAATCCCAGCACTCGGGAGGCAGAGGTAAGAGGATGGCGATGAGTTCGAGGCCACCCTGAGATTACATAGTGAATTCTAGGTCAGCCTGAGCTTGAGTGAGACCCTACCTTGGAAAACCAAAAAAAAAAAAAAAACAACTGAGGATGGAGAGGCCAAGAGGTATATATAACTAAGCAAGCCTGTCAGGGTGTGGGCTGAAAAACCCACCACAGTGCTGAGAAGAAGTGACAGAGAAGTGTTCCGCACTAGGTGACACATCTCTATCACACCCTCCAAGGCTCAGGGACCATGTGGAAGAGGAGGTGGAAAGGACTGTAAGAGCCAGAGGACGGCGATGGATGCTTACAATCCTGTCTTCCAGACACAAAGTGGTCGTGCATGGTATTCATGACACCAGCAACACAAGACTTGCATGGTATAAGTGGAAAACAATGATGACATGAAAATACAAGAGAAAATGGTTGTAAAGAAGGCAGGATTCAGTGGAAGGGGCATTTGGGATGGAGAAAAGAGAGGTGGCGGGAGGGAATATAGCAATCATGGTATACTGTCGATATGTCAATAGTTGCTAATGAAAGAAGTTGTTAATAAACAAGTTGTTAATAAGAACTGTTTTTTTTTTTTAAAGATATATGTTCTGGAGAGATGGATTAACAGCTAAGGTGCTTGCCTACAAAGCTTGAGAAGCCTGAGGACCCAGGGTCAGTTCCTCAGGACCCACATAAGCATAATAGCTAGTGACAGGGCTGGAGAGATGGCTCAGCTGTTAAGGCACTTGCCTGCAAAACCTAAGGACCCATGTTCAACTCCCTAGTACCCACTAAAGCCAGATACACTGAGTGGCTCCTGCACCCAGAGTTCGTTTGCAATGGCAGGAAGCCCTGGTGCACCCATACTCTCTCTGTGACTGCACCCCCTCTCTCAAATAAATAAATAATTTTTTTTAAGTTTCAAAAACTAACTAGGTGACCTTCAGGTGCCTTTGAGGAGTCTGTGCACCCAAGAGAAGAGTCCATGCTTTTTAGCAAAAGCCTTTTCTTAAATGCCTTGTATCCCTCTGCGTGATCAGTTCCAGTTTCTTCTGAGAAAAACAGCACACTAGGTTAGGCCCCACCTCGTTTGACTTTACTATGGTTATCTTTTCAAAGAGCTGCCTCCAGAGATGGTCACAGCCTGAGGCACTCAGGATAAGGACCTCAGCCTATGAACTTTAGGTGGGAGGCGCACACACAATTCAGCCCATAAGAGCCATGAATATCTGAGGGGGCTCAGGAAGCAGAAGTGGGGTCCTGTGAGGCAGATGGCAGCAGCCGGAGCAGAGACCCAGAAGCCAAGGAAGTCTGGCTCGTGCGAGCAGACGCGAGGGTCACTCATCTTAGTGTCACCAGTGCCAGCGCTTTGTCTGGCACGGGGCACACGTAAAATAGTTTCTTTTCTTCTTTGTCGTTTATTTATGTATTTTTTGGTTTTTTGAGGTAGGGTCTCACTCTAGCTCAGGCTGACCTGGAATTCACTCTGTAGTCCCAGGGTGGCCTTGAACTCATGGTGATCCTCCTAGCTCTGCCTCCCAAGTGCTGGGATTAAAGGCGTGCACTACCACGCCTGGCTCGTTTATTTATTTTTGATTTTAGACTCTTTGAGACAGGGTCTCATTGTGTACTTCAGGCTGGCCGTGAACTCAATACTCTCATACTCACCTCCTGAGTGCTGGTCTTACAGGTTTGCAGCATCACATCCCTCTGGCGATAAAGTATTTTCTAATCAAGGCACACTTTTTTAGACACAATGCTATTGCACACTTAATACACTATTTTATAGTATAAGCATAACTTTAAAAACATTTATTTACAGAAAGAGAGAGAGAGGGAGAGAGAGAGAATGTGCACACCAGGGCCTCTTGCCATTGCAAACGAACTCTAGAAACATGTGCCACTTTACGCATCTGGCTTTTCATGGATACTGGGGAACAGAACGTGGGCCTGCAGGCTTTGGAAGCAAGCACCCTTAACCACTGGGCCATCTCCCCAGCCCTGAACATAGTTCTTCATGCACTGAGAAACAAAACTTCTTATGACTGGTTTCATTGCAACATTTGCTGTATTACAGAGGGTCTGCAAGTGAACTTGCAGTATGTCCAAGGGCAGCCTGTAGAATTGGTGAAACGTTTGTCAATTAGTATCTTCCCTTTCTATCATTATTTACTTACCCATAGTATTTGATGTGTGATAGGAGGGGTGCATCTCTGTATGTTTGACATTTCATATAATAGAGGCCTCAAAAACAAAGGGAGGTCATTCCAGCACTCCGGAGGCAGACATGGGAGGATTGCTGTGAGTTGGAGGACACCCTGAGACTACGTAGTGGATTCCAGGTCAGCCTGAGCTAGAGTGTGACCTTACCTCGAAAAATCAAAATAGATAAATAAATAAAACAAAGGGACGTGCTAAGAATGGTTCTCTGCCTGGGACCTTTCTAGCCATGCTAAGCCAGGCCAGGCAATCTAGCATTCATTCCCTTGCCCCCTTGCATGGGGGTCTTTTAGTTGCACATTCCCTTGTCCCCTTGCATGGGGTCGTTTAGTTGCAAGGATGCTGGGGTCCCAATAAGTGCCCAAAAAAGCTTCCTCACGGTTGCTTCTGCAGCCAAGGACACTGTAGCTTGTTCCTGAAAATTCACACATGCTGTGCTCTAAATACTTCCTGTTGGATGGGCCCCTTTCCCACCAGGTCTCGATGGCAGCTGGCATGGAAGTCACTTCTAAGGACCTCAGGGTTTTTTTTTTTCCCCTCTCCTAAGAATATTTTAGCAAGTGGCCAATTGCTTTGGGAGAATATGAAGAAGTGGGGTATTTCAGTAAAAGGCAAAAAAAAAAAAATTTTTTTTTTCTCTTCTCAGGAAGAACACAGTGTGGTTCCACCTCAATAATGAGCCTGAGTCCTTATTCAGACACCATGATGAGCTTAAGCAGTGAGTAGGAAAGGATGTTGAAAAAAAATGCTATTATGAGGGTGGCCTAACGTTGGTACCTGCTTGTAATCCAAGCACTCAGGAGGCTGGACGATCATGAGTTTTGTTGTTGTTGTTTGTTTGTTTGTTTTCGAGGTAGGGTCTTGCTCAAGCCCAAGCTGACCTTGAATTCACTGGATAGTCTCAGGGTGGCTTCAAACTCAGGGTGATCCTCCCACCTCTGCCTCTCAAGTACTGGAATTAAAGGCGTGTGCCACCGCACCCGGCTAGGAGCATCAGTTTGAAGGCCAGGGTGGGGCTATATATCAAGACCCTGACTCTTGCAAGCCTAACCAAGTAACCAAAAGCAAGTCATTCTGTGTTCTGAGTGTGGCTGCACGTAACACAGCGTGCAAAGAAGCACCAATATCCATTATTTAGTGAGCGGTGAGGCGATGGACTGCTCTGGGCACAGTCAGACACAAACCTCCAACGTATTTTGTGTCGCCAGGTTTTTCTTATTTCCATTGCTTTTCCAGGTGTGTGCGTGCGTGTGTGCATGTAGTTTTAAAATATTTTTTAAACTTTATTTTTACTTTATTTATTTGAGAGGGAAAGAGGCAGAGAGAGGGAGAGAGAATGGGCACACCAGGGCCTTCAGCCGCTGCAAACGAACTCCAGACGTGTGAGCCTCCTTATGCATCTGGCTTACGTGGGTCCTGGAGAGTAGAACCGGGATCCTTTGGCTTTGCAGGCAAACGTCTTAACTGCTAAGCCACCTCTCCAGCCCAAGTTTTTGGATTTTTGAGACAGGGTCTCATTACATAGCCCAGGCTGGCTTTGAACTTGTGATCTTCCTGCCACAGTCTCCTGGGATGATAGTTATGGATCATCCTGGTCAACTAAAGTTTGTTTGTTTGTTTTTCAAGGCTAAGACTTTAAATTTCTTATTTATTTTATTTATTGAGAGAGAGGAAGCAGGTAGATAGAGAGAATGGGCATGCTAGGGCCTTCAGCTGCTGTAAACGAACTCCAGACGCATGCGCCTCCTTGTGCATCTGGCTTACGTGGGTCCTGGGGAATCAAACCTAGATCCTTTGGCTTTGCAGGCAAACGCCTTAACCACTAAGTGATCTCTCCTGCCCTGTTTTGTTTTGTTGAATGGGCCAAACTCTCCTCTTGCTTTGTGCTGCTTGTCATTGTTGGCGGATCCCACGGTACCCTTTCCTTGGCATAACTGATCAGCTGCAGGAAGGCTCATAGCTAGTAAACTGATGGACAACAACTGACAAAGATGTAACCTCCAAGTGTGTCAGGTGACAGCACCCAGGGCAACATGCAGAAGGAACAGCACCAAAGGCTGAGCTCACCCGCTAAGCTGGCTGTGGCATTCTTGGAGCGAATCTGGGCATATGGTACCATAATGGAGCATGAATTTACATCACCAGAGATGTATGAGAGAGATTAGAATTTCATCTGTAAGGACATACTGCATGGCAAAAAAAAAAAAAAAAAGAAAAGAAAAAAAAAACAATTAGGATTCTTTCTGCTTTGTAGTACAATGAGAAATTAGATCCTTTTTGGTAGAGTGTGGGCTCCCTCTGCTGCTGGTATGTGACACCAGGCCCTCTGGTGCCAGAGACGGTGGCCTTGTGCTGGGAAGAAGTAGATGGGGCTGAAGATGGCAGAGGAAAAACTATTTTTTTTCTTGAAAACAATTTTTTTTGTAGGCACTGCCCATGTGGGATTCTGGGACCGCTGTCCTGTTGCTATTACTATAAAGAGCAAGAAGTGAAAGTTATGGGAAAATACCAGGAAGCGGGCTGGAGAGATGGCTTAGCGGTTAGGCGCTTGCCTGTGAAGCCTAAGGACCCCGGTTCGAGGCTCAATTCCCCAGGACCCACGTTAGCCAGATGCACAAGGGGGCACACATGTCTGGAGTTCGTTTACAGAGGCTGGAAGCTCTGGCGCGCCCATTCTCTCTCTCTCTCTCTCTCTGCCTCCTTCTCTCTGTCTCTCTCAAATAAATAAATAAACCAAAAAAAATTTTTTTAAAAAATACCAGGAAGCCGAGAGGGTCCAGTTTGCACCACCTGTGCTGGCACCGAATACATCCTTCCAGCCCTTCCCGCTTCCTGTTCTTCCTCCTTCCTTCAGTACCTCCTTCCCTTTCTCCCTCCTGTCTTCCTTGCCTCCCTCTTTCCTTCTTTTCTTCCTCTCTTCTTCTCTCCCTCCTACCTTCCATGCCTCCCTCTTTTCTTCTCTCCTTCCCTCTCTCCTTTCCTTTCTATGAACTTCCAGCAGCTGCCTGGCATGATACCAAAGAGATGTGTCCCCCAGAAAGGCCTCTTACTCCCCCCCCCCACACACACAGACAGGCAATGCTTCCCAATATATCTGGCACGGCCCACTCCCAGACTCCTCCTGCCTCTTGTCAGGCAACAACAGGACATTTCCATGTGGCCATCTTGACAGCAGAAACATTTGAAGGCGGCAATTCTGACACGGCTAAGCTGAGCGGGCTCCTGCTACAAGGGGCGTGGCACTGGGGTGGACGTGAGTTCCAGCCCAAAGGTACGCAGAGGGCTCTCAGCTCTGGCCGGTCCAGCTTGCGGCCAGTTCCTCCCTGCCGGCTGCTTTTTGGTGTTGCTGGCTGCTGGTGGTCGCTCTCTCTGCTTGGACTTATGAACGGGAGCCAGCTTCTTCCACCACTGACATAACTCCCCCTGGATCTGTAAGCTTGAAATGAATCCCTTCCTCCCATAAAACTGTGTTTGGTTGGATGTTCATCCCAGCAACGTGAAACTGTCTACTACCTCAGGGGAGTGCCCTTGGGGGCTATATCGTGCCCTAGCTGCTTCCTGTCTCTCCTTTCTGCTTCCTGTGCCCCATGGGGTGAACAGCTGTCTCACATTCCACACTCCCACCAGGAACACAGGGCCAAGAAACCATGGGCTCTCTGAAACTGTGACCCAGAATTAATAATCCTGTGGTGGTTTGAGTGAGATGTCCACCCTCGCCTCGTGGGGCTTGAATATTCAGCTGCTGGCAAGTTGGGAGGTGGAAGCTTCCTGGAGGAGGTGCATTACTGGGGCTGGCCTTGAGGTTTATTAGCCCACCTTGCTAGGGCTAGTCAGCTCGCTTAAGCTACTTCACCCAGATGATGTGGCAATACGTGATTTCCCACTATTTATTCTTACCACGTGTTCCCGCCACGATGAAGCTTCCACTTAAGATTGCAAGCCTAGGGCTGGAGGGATGGCTTAACAGTGAAGGCGCTTGCCTGCAAAAGTCTAAGGACCCAGGTTCGACTGCCCTGTACCTACGTAAGCCAAATGCACAAGGTGGTACATGTGTATAGAATTCGTCTGCAGTGGCTAGAGTCCCTGGCATGACCATTTTCTCTCTCTCTCTCTCTCTGGATCTAATAAATAAATAAAAATAAAATCTTTAAAAAAAGAGCTGGTAAATGTATATACTATGCTTATCAAACTGCCCAGTAAGCACTTCTCTTAATGTTCATACCCTTATATTAATGCTACTCTCACTTTTGGTAGAGAATCTTCTCTTTTCAGATGGCAGTGACCTTGGGATGACTCAGAAGACATCATGGTGCTGGAAAGAAGTGACCGGAGTGCTCAGTACTGCAATATCTCTATCACACCTTCCGAGGCTCGGGTCCATTGCAGAAGAGGTGACAGAAAGAATGTAAGAGTCAAAGGAAGGTAGTACTCCTTACAACGTGCTTCTCCAGACACAAAATGGCCTGGATATCCATGACCTCACAGTGCCCAACACTACCTACACAAGACCATCATAATAGGAGGAAAAGATCATGACATCAAAATAAAAGAGAGACTGATTGAGAGGGGGAGAGGATATGATGGAGAATGGAGTTTCAATGGGGAGAGTGGGGGGAGGGAGGGCATTACCATAGGATATTTACCATGGTATTATTATTCTGCTAGTGCACATTCACATACAGACTGACAGGGGAGCAAGAATGCTTGCTAAATCTCTGGATGATACATGATCGCCCATTCCTGTCTGCAGCCTGCGTAGATTACATTTTTCATGGGCTGCTTAGTAAGGCATGTTTCCGTTTTGTATCTTGAAACACACAGCATTTCTACATGTGTTCATTCTGCTACGAAGCCGCCACAGTCATCCAGAGCAGGGGGGAAGAGTGATATGGCCAAAGCAGAGAATGGAGGAGGAGATGGGATGGGGTCAAACCCGAAAGAGATTTTGGAGAGCGACCGCAAGTGTGCAGTCTGTGGGGTAAGAAAGACAGAGAAAGAAAAAATGACTCCAAGACCTTTGATGTGTGGCTACAGAGAGATGGCTTAAAAAAAAAAAAAATAGGGCTGGAGAGATGGCTTAGCGGTTGAGGTGCTTGCCTGTGAAGCCTAAGAACTCATGTTTGCATCTCCAGGTCCCACTGTGAGCCAGACGCACAGTGACGCAAGCACACAATATTGCACATGCGCACCAGGGGCTTCCGCATCTGCAGTTCTTTTGCAGCAGCTGAAGACCCTGGGGCACCTATTCTCCCTCTCTCTGTCTCTCTTTTTCTCTCTCAAATTTAAAAAATAAAAGTAAAAATTTATTTCATTCACAAGCAGAGGGAATGGTAGACAGAAAAGAGACAGACAGAATGGACACACCAGAGCCTCCAGCCACTGCAAACAAACTACGGATGCATGGGCCACTTCGTGCATCTGGCTCTACGTGGATCCTAGGGAGTCGAACCCGGGTTTTCAGGCTTTGCAATGCAAGCGCCTTTAACCGCTGAGCCATCTCTCCCAGCCCCTAGATGACTATTTGATAACAAGGTCCAGGCTTGGCTCAGCCGGCGCCCGAACACCCAGAGGTGGGCAGCCCGAGGTTCGGCGGGCGGAGGTGGGTGTTTCTGCCCTGGGTCACGCTGCTGAGAGCGGCCCTCGATCGCAGGATCGGTTCTCTCCGCGGCGCCCTGGCCGGGGTGGGCGGGCTCGGCGTTCGATTGGCGAGGGCTGGGCGCGGCGCGCGCGTGCGCGGTGGAGGTCGCCGTGGGCCGGCGGGCGAGCGGAGCCGAGGGCCGCGCCATGGCGGACGAGGAGCTGGAGGCGCTGCGGAAGCAGAGGCTGGCCGAGCTGCAGGCGAAGCACGGGGTGAGCGGGCGGCCCGGCCCGCGTGGGGCCCTGTGGGCGGGGAGCCTCCCCGGGTCGCCCTCGGCCCACGGGGCCTCGAGCTCGGAGCTGGTCCAGCGGGGACGGGATGTCCGCGTCCCGGGGATGCTCGGCCGCCCGCGCGGTGCTCGAGGCCCGCGCCGGACCGGCTGCCCGACTTCCTAGAAGCCCTTCCCCGCTCTCAAAAGTAGGGGGTACAGCCGGGCGTGGTGGCGCACCCACGCCTTGAATCCCGGCACGCGGGAGGCAGAGGTAGGAGCATCGCCGTGAGTTCGAGGCCAGCCTGAGACTACAGAGTGAATTCCAGGTCAGCTTTGGCTAGAGCGAGACCCTACCTCGAAAAGACCAAGAAACCAAAACAAAACCAATAATGTTCATGTATTGATAAAAAGAAGCTGCGCCGGGCGTGGTGGCGCACGCCTTGAATCCCAGCACTCGGGAGGCAGAGGTAGGAGGATCCCTGTGAGTCCGAGGCCGCCCTGTGACTACATAGTGAATTCCAGGTCAGCCTGGGATAGAGAGAAACCCTACCCTACCTCGAAAAACAAAACAAAAAAAGAGTAGGATTTCGTAACCAACCTAGTGGCTCAACTGTCCAGGGAAGGAAGGTTCGAGTTCGCAGACAGCAGTCTATTCGATTGTGACTTTTTAGAAGCCCCTTTCACGCTTAGCCTGAGACTGAGCTGCATTGAGGGGTGGGGTGCCCGCCATCCCCAGCTTTGATAGATTTGCCAAACACATAGTCGCTGAAAAATGTCGCGTTGACTTTTGTGAGACCCTGCTGTCATTTATTAGGCGAGCTGGCCCTGCCACACCAGGAGCCTATGATGACAGAAAGGAAAATAGGTCCTTTTACATTTTTCTCATTTGTTTATTTGGACGTAAGCTCTCCCTCTGTAGCCTAGGCTGGCCTGTATCAGGATCTTTCTGCCTCAGCCTCCCGAGTAGTAAGTAGGGTTATGATGCGCTCCACCCATGGTTCTTGCATAGCTTCTAGAAAGTAAACTTTTTTTTTTTTTCCTCCAGGATCCTGGCGATGCTGCCCACCAAGAGGCTAAGCAAAGGTAGGAGCTGGAAATCCGGCTGTTACACCAAGTGGATTTTTTTCTCTTTTCTGTAGTAGTTTTAGTTGATATGTGAATCTGAAAGGCTGCCGTGGAATAGTGATATCTTTCCCATTAAGTCTGCATCAAGGCATCTTCCTTTTAAATTTAATTGGATAAATGTGTGTGGAGCCCTTTATCAATACCTTGGGTTGACGTCACTGGCTGGCACTTTACTAAGCATGGTAGTAGAATGGCTTCAAAGGGAGGCTGAGGGTCACCCGGGTGCAGCGCCTCACGGTAAGTGTTCAGTCAGCATGAACTTACACTGTTCTGTTAATTACCCTACCACGTGGCACAGCACCCGCGGACGGGCAGATACTCAGTGGCAGTTTACTGGGTGCATGTGATGCCCTACCATAGTACTGTTTTTTAAAAAATGTGGTAAGAGGAATGGAGGGATGGCTTAGTAATTAAGGCATTTATTTGCCTGCAAAGCCAAAGGACCCAAGTTCAATTCCCCAGGACCTACGTTAGCCAGATGGACAAGGGGGCGCACTTGTCTGGAGGTTGTTTGCAGTGGCTGGAAGCCCTGGCATGCCCATTCATTCTCTCCCTCTCCCTCCCTCGTTCTCTGTCAAATAAATAAAATATTTTAAAATTGTGGTAAGAAATATAAAACTGACTGTCACACCATGTTTGAGTGTAGAATTCATTAGTATTTGTTCCATCCACATTGCTGGGAAACTCCTCTTAAAAGGTTTCTCTGGATGTGTGGCTTGGGTGTGGCGGCTCATGCCCATAATCTCAGCACCTGGGAGGCTGAGGTAGGAGGATGACAAGTTCAAAGCTTGCCTGGGCAACTTAACAAGACTCTGCCTCCAAATGAAAAATCTTTAAAGGGAGGCTGGGGGATGTAGTGCAGTGGTAGAGAGATGGCCTAACATACGAGAAGCCCTGCGTTTAATCTCCACTACTGTAAGAACAGACAGGCTAAACTGCGGTGCATCTTACAGCCCAGGACATCGTAGGTTCAGGAAAAGATAATGATTGTAGTTCATAGTTCATGGCAGAGCTAAACTGTCCAGGAGCTATGAGGAAATCACCTGTGGAAGTGAGTTTTTTTAAGTCCAGTTCCACAAGCCGCAGATACTGGGCACAACCAGCCCCAGTGCTCCATTTAACTCAGCTGGAATGTCTGCTGTGGTCTGCTCTGTGTGTTGGCTTCCTTGAAGGGCTTCATTAGAAATAAGGACGAAAAAAAATTCTTTTGAGAAAGTTCAGGAGCCAACTGTGGTGGCATGTACTTGTAATCTTGCACAGGGAGCTGAGGGAGGAAAGATTTGAGAGCTTGAGGCTATCCCTGGGCTACGTAGTGAGTTCCAGGCCAGCCTGGGAACTACACTTGTCTCCACAAAAACTAAAAGGTTTGAAACCAGTGTCTCATGCACTAGTTGGGTAGGTAGGAAGAAAGCAAAAAAGATACAGTTACAGAGTTACAGTTTCATTCCTGCAGTCACCCCCCACCAGAAAAAAAAATGGACCCAAGAGTTTTAACATGGGATCTGGTTCTACTGGGCCTCAGTCACTTTGGGCTCTTTGATGGCCTCCATAGGCCCCAGCCTCACCACTGGGAGAGTACACAGGTAGGGTCACTTGGCCTCTAGTGACTCACGTTCCGCTGCACACTTGCGGCATGAGTCATGGTAGGAACTTAAGTTGCTGTGAAACACAAGGAAATGTGGTTTCCTGCCATGCTGGTAGGTGTCCACCTGTGTAATACAGAGCTGGCACCTGAAGGCAGAGGCCCCTACCATTGCAGCCTGCGTACCACCATTAAGGCGTCCCTTAACAAATGGAATATACTTTGTTCAGTAGGTATGCTGACAGCTTAGTTCTAATTTTGCCTGACCTGTGCTTTGTTGTAGGGAAGCAGAAATGAGAAACACCGTGTTAGCCCAAGTTCTGGATCAGTCAGCCCGGGCCAGGTGTAAGCACTTTCTGTTTCCTTATTCCCGTAACATTGGCTTGAGCTAGTTAGATGCATGGAGATTTTATTTATGTATACATATATATTTATATACATATATATGTACATATATATTATATATATGCAGCCATTGCTATCTGTCAATGAAATATCTGTTTAAAGATACTCAAAATATACATTATCTAAGAAGTGTAAAGTTTATAAGCATAGAAAACCAGTTTTAAGTCATGATTGCAGCCAGGTGTGGTAAGGCACGCCTTTAACCCCAGCACTTGGGAGGCAGAAGTAGGAGGATTGCTTTGAGTTCAAGGCCAGCCTGAGACCACATAGTGAATTCCAGGTCAACTTGGGTTAGAGACCTTACCTCAAAAAAAAAAAAAAAAAAAAGATGATTGCAGCTCAGCTACCCTGTCCCGTGGAGATGCCCGTGGAGTGCATTTTCAGCAGGTACAGGGGTGGCTGTGCTCCCAGCAGCCAGTCAGTCATAGGGTGCTGGCTGCTGACAAGGGTGACGGGGAGCCAGAGGTTGATATCATTCATTGTAGGGTAATGTTCAGATTTTCATAGTAAAATGAGAGGGAAACCATGTGAAAGGGAAGGAAAGAGAGCGAGTCGTCAGAATAGCCAAGTGTCTTCCGCGTCTAGGAAGACCAGTCTTGAGCAGCTCGGGGCTGGAGCGGGAATCACAGTCGCTTTCTAGCAGCCGTCTAGGAAGGCAGGAGGCTAGGGCTAGGCCTTAGCTCTGCACCACTGCTGCTGCTGAAGGACTGACCGACAGGCCGGGCTTTGGTTTTCTCATTTCCCTGTCTGCTGTCCCTTTCACCCATTGACAGACACTTGAGTTGTGATATTCTTTGGAAATGTTAGTGCATAGTTTGAAGGTCTGATTGTTGCATTTAGTCTTGATGCCTTTTTGCGTTTTTTTTTTTTTTTTTTCCAGTAAGTAACTTAGCACTTGTAAAGCCTGAAAAAACTAAAGCAGTAGAAAACTACCTTATCCAGATGGCAAGATATGGACAGCTTAATGGGAAGGTAAGCTTTGACTGCTTTCAGGGAACTTTGTATACGTTCTAGAAACTTGGCTTTCCAGGCCGTTTTCATACCTGAATATAAATTTCTTGTTGACTCTGAAAAATATTTTAAAGGTGGGAGCAATCACTTGTGTTGTCAGCCCTGACTGATGCTTGCCCGTCCTAAGACACTCGTCTTCCTCCTTTCCTGGCATCGCTGTGGAACCTTGTTTGTGTCTGTGTTACCCAGTGACTCTTGGGGCCAGACAGCTTAAGTGCACTGGACACAGGATTTATGTCAATGAAAATACCACTTGTGTGGGCTGGAGAGATGTGTCAGCTGTTAGGAGCACTTCCTCCGCAAGCCTGAGAGCCCCGAGCTCCATCCCCAGGACCCACATAACAGTCGGCTGCGGCCATACGTGTCTGGAGCCCCGTCCTGTAGGGGAGAAGTGGAGCTTGTGACGACGGTGGTGGCGGTTAAGCTGCTCGCGCACAGAGGCGGTGCGCCTGTATCTGTGGCCCTAACATGGTGGTCATTGCCTGCCTGTGGTGACGAAGACGTTCATAGGCTTGCGAGCTCCGACCTCTCCTGAGCAAGCTGCCTCTCCACTCCTGACCGCTTCCGCTGTCCCCTAGAAACCAGGACAGTGACTGTCTGCTTGGGGTGCTCTTTAAAACAAGAAAACGACTGTCTGGTTGGGGCGCTCTTTAACACTTTTTGTTTTTCTTGCTGTCCTAGGTGTCAGAACAAGGCTTAATAGAAATACTTGAAAAAGTAAGCCAACAAACAGAAAAGAAAACAACAGTTAAAGTAAGTGTCTTGGGCATGTGTGGCCATAGACAAGGCTGGTGCTCAGAGTTCAGTTCTGAATACGTATTTGTCTCTCTAAGCGCTCATCCTGACCCCCTAGACTGTAACTCTTGTTCTTGTAACACATGGGTGGCCAGAAAGACTGGCACACTATATGGAGAAGGTTGTAATTTTTAAGGCTCTCACCACTTCATCCCACCCCCTCTTCACCCCCTGGGTTGTATTAGACATGAAGAGCCTTGCTTGCCTAGGTAACAGTGTTACTTAGGAAATCCTGAGTTATGTTTTCTTAAACACATTCTGACAGTCATTTAACCCTCCTCCCCCCAGTTCAATAGAAGAAAGGTAATGGACTCGGATGAAGATGACGATTACTGAAAAAAAGATGTTCAGGGACTTGGAGTCATTCTGGGCAGTTACATACAATCCGTTACGTATTTACTTTGTTTACTGTCTATATATGCCTTTTGGAAAATAAACTTGTTATTCAAACTCAAGCCGTCTGGGCGTGTTGGTATCATGAGTAAGTGAGCAGAGATTCGCATTTTGAATTCTTTTCCCTTCCCACCAGAAGTATTTAAATGTGGTTGCAGCTGTGACATTAGTGTGAGGTGGGGACACGTCCTAAGGAGAAGTGGACTGTGCCAGCGAGTGTCAGTGAGAAGAAAACCACAGCTGTGGCAGCCAGCGACGTCGTGGGCAGCGGAATCTGCTTTAATGCCTGACCTGTCTTGTGTTCCTAAGACATAAGTTCTAAAAGCAGGTGAGTTCTCCTGCAGGTAGTACTTCTAATATTAGAAAATTATAGCTTTGATCTCTTTTATAATCTACCTTTCAAAGGCATTGAAGTTAGGTTACCTAACAAATGCCACTCCTATCCGAAACAGCCAGAGTGATGCTTCCAGCAAAGTAGCGCATGCTGGTGGAGAAACAGTGAGCGTGTCTGTAAGAGATTCCTTCTATTGAAGGTCCCATGTGAGACAGTTAAGCAGGCAGATACTGTGCTAAGTGTTCTGGGCAACTCAGTGACGAAGGTCGGGCTGAAGGCAGACCTGCGCTCCCTGGCGCTTCCAGTAGGTTATGAAAATGTTCACTCATAAGTGTAAATCGTAAACTTAGTTATTTAAGTGCCTTAGTTCATGATGCAGCCCAAAAGTAAGTCCTAACACGTAATAGTAATAGTAGGAATACGGCAGGAAACTAGTGGGAAATGAGCTGTGAGACCCTGGGCTGGGCTGGGCTGGGCTGGGCTGGACCCAGGCAGCAGAGCAGGTGCTGACAGTCTTAGCTTCAGTCAGCACCTGCTCATCCATGGGTTAGCTGTCTGAGATTGTACTGGGGCTAGAATGGCTGACATTTCTGCATAAAGAAATGGACCAGTAGGACTGTCTATTCTTAAGGGTAGAAGTGTCATAGTCAAAATTTGTTAAAATCCTAATTACAGGAGCTGGAGAGGTGGCTCAGTGGTTAAGGCACTTGCCTACAAAGCTAACAACCCGGGTTCGGTTCCCCACCTCCCATGTAAAGCCATATGTACTTAAGTGGCACCAGATGTATGAAGTGACGCTTGCATCTGGAGTTTGTTTGCGGTGGCTGGAGGCCCTGGTGTGCCCATCTCTCTCTCATGTCTGCTTGTAAATAAATATACTTTTCAAAAAACAATTACAGGTAAATTTCGTGTTAGGACTCATACAAAAGTGCTAGAAAGACATGAGTTGGTTGTCACCATGCTTAGTTTCAGGCTTTCTCTTCCAGAAGCCTCACTGTCCCCATGACAGCTACTGCTTAAGCGTGTTAAGTGAGACTGTCACACTCCTGACTTTCAAAGACACCCCACCCCACCCCCAGAGGGAAAACAGGGTCTGTAGACAAGGACAGAGGTCCTGAAGGCACCACCCAAGGGTGGAATGCACTCTGGTCTAGGGAAAGTGGAGTGGCCGTTGCAAGTTTTCTAATTGTAAGTCAGTGAGCTGGCAACTGGAACTCAAAACTTTACAGAAAACAGAAGTTGGGCCATTACCAATTTCTAAACTGCCACATTAAGGTTGTCTTTCCTTCCAGTACAGAATGATCTGAAACACTTGGAAATCATCAAAGTAGATGGTTCTCTCAGGTGCAGAGTCAGCAATAAATGCATCTCGAGTGGCTGAGGTGGCTCGGCAGTAAAGGCTTGCAAAGCGTGCTGGCCAGGCTCCCTTCCCCAGCACCAAAGTGAAAAGCCCAAGTGGCAAGTGCAGTTTGATCCCCAGGAGGGCCTGTGACAGTGGGGGGTGGAGCCAGAGGAATCTGACTCTTCTTGACAGTCCTTTGCAGCAGCCAGAGACTGTCCCAAAGAAGGTGGAGCAGACACCTGAAGTTGTCTTTCACCTCCACACACACTGGGGCCCACGTGCATAGCATACAATTAAATTTAAAAATTGTATCTTGAGAATGTGTACTGATAAACTGACCATTTGAATGTTAGAGAACCACAGCAACTTAATAGGTGGTTTTGCTTAAAAATGCAACAGGAAAAATAGAAGGAACAGTGAGCATCAGCTCGTTCTCTGTGTATACCAGGAAGTTCCTGTCCTCTCAGCTACTCAGGAGGTGGAGCAGTAAGGCTGAAAGTTCAAGGCCTGCCTAAGTCTGCACAGTGAGTTCAAGACCAACCTGGGCAACTTAGACTCCGTCACAAAAATCTGTAACAGGGCTGAGGGGTAGCTCAGAGTACACGTCTAGCATGCAGGAGGTCCTATGTTCAATGCCCACACAAAGATACATACAGGCAGACGTACATCTTTGTGGGCCACTGGTCAGGTAGGTAGGAATGCCCACTGCTTAGTAGCTGACTGCCCATCTCACATGTACCTGCAAAACCCACTGTGTCCATCCCGTTAGGGCTGTGCTCCCCTACCTGAGGCACAGAACTATCACGTCAAAGCATCAGAGAATCTTACCATGACACGCTCAAAAATCATAAAGTTTACTGTTTCTTTTCCATCATTTGGCACATACCCAAGGCACATTAGAAAATTAGAAATCATAAATTACTTTGGTAGAAAAATAATTGGCCCCTCCCTTCTATACATACGCAAGTATATCCCAGCATGTGCACAAAACCATTTCCGTATTACAAAGTTATTTAAAATGTACTCAGAACAAACCCGTGTTTGCAGCTCTAGATCCATAACATAAAAAAATAACAGAATCTATAGAAATTTATAAAAAGGAAGGAATGGCAAATTCTAACTCAAAGTAATGGACCTGGTTTGTGCTGTAAGTTTTGACTTTGAATGAAAAGACTTAAGATGTGCCAGTGTCTCGGACAGCCATCCACCAGCCGTGACATGTGAAGGGCGCTCTTAACGGAAAACAGCATGCCCACCATGCGGGTGCACGTGTGCAGGGACGAGTGTCTGTACCTGGTGCAAAGTCACGCCAGCCTCTCCGTGCGTGTGCTGTGGAACAAGGCTGACGCAGCCTCTTCACTGACAGGAACATCACAACGCATTTAGGCATCTTCTGGTTCAAGGGTTGCATTGCAAAGTCACGTTCTGGGTTCCGCTTCTTCATTCCGAAGGGACATTTCTGCCTCCACAGTACCGTGAGAGCCACTCAGCTGCTGCTGTGACTTCTCCGGGCGGGATGCTCCACTTAGGGCTTGCTAACTTGCACATGGCCAGGGGTTAGCACCTTTCAGTGGAGGGAAGTCAGGTTCTGACCGTGAAACCTCCCCGTCACCTCAAAAACCGAACATTTGGAAGCATACATCCCAGATTAAGGGGCTGAACATTCCTGGTACTCTCGGGGGCTGTTAGCTTTGCAGAGGAAGAGATGATACAGGTTTTGTGTGGCATTCATTCACTCGGCCACAGAAAAGCTTTTGGGAACTTTCTGCTGCAGACAGCCCGTGCCGCTTAGTTGAAAGCAAATTAGTTCCGATATAGAGGCTCGGCTTATCTTCCTGCCGACTCACTTCTCTGCATCCTGTGGAGACTGGGGAACGTGAGCGTCTTTGGGTGTGGCGTGGTGGCTGGCTGGCTGCGGGCCCTGGGGTACGGCTGTGTCACCAACCGTGTGGCTGCAGAGTGTCCGCCTGGGCCCAGGGATAGCCTGCCTCAGTGCAGGCCCCTCCTCGTTTCCCTCCTCGGTGCCCTGACATCTGCTCTGGCCGGGCAGGTTCTGCTCTGCTGGCTGAAGGAAAGGGACAATTCAGTTTGGGTCTGCACTGCACATAGTTTACTTTTATTTGTTTGAGAAAGAGGCAGACGGAGAGAATGGGCGCACCAGGGTATCTAGCCACTGCAAACGAACTCCGGAAGCATGCACAACCTTGTGCATCTGGCTTTACGTGGGTCCTGGGGAATCAAGCCTGTGTCCTTTGGCTTTGCAGGCAAGCGCTTTAACCGCTAAGCCATCTCTCCAGCCCTGCACTGCATTTTTAACCACTGTTACAACAATGGCAGTTGCTCATGAGGATGTCAGATAGTGGGCTCAGAATTCTAATGCCCCTGTGGTGATGACTGACATAGATAGGCGCACTCCATGTGCTACATGCACGTAAGCGCTTTGCAGGGTTTCCCATCTCGTCTTTAGAACTTGGCAGGATATACACTACTGCCATCCCCACTCGCCCAGCTGAGGAAACAGTAATGGCAGTCACGTCACACAGCAAGGGCCAAGTGAGAAGATTTCAAGCTTGTGGGCTTCCCACCCTGGAGGAAGCATGAGGCAAAGCTATGGGAATCAATTTGTCATGTCAGCTGAGCATGATGGCTCACAACTGTAATCTCGCAGCACCTGGGAAGCTGAGGCAGGAGGATTGCTGTGGGTCTGAAGCCAGCCATAGAATGAGACCATCCATCAATATATATATATATTGCTAAAGCTTGTCATGCTAATAAGAACTACACATTCCCTGAAATGACTTAGACGTTGTACATGTCTTGTCACATCTGCTACTCTCCTCAGCAATCTGGGAAGGCATGTTTCTGAGAAGAGTCGCTCACAGTAGTAAACTGGGCTTCCATTTATGGTTAAGAGACTCAGCAGAGCAAGAACTGTCTAACGTGGACGTGGCTGGGCTGTGGCTTCCCCACCTCACACTGTCTTTGTTCTTACTGTGGAGATCTGAGGCTGCTGCATCTACTGCACACCCTGGCCTGCAGCTTCCTGCGCATGCAGCGCTCCCACGGTCCCTGTACCTGGTCTGCTCAGCGAAGCCCGCACTTTTGTCTGTCTCACTGAAGAACTGAAGTTTTAACTGGTGCTAATTCTTTCAGTGAAGGGGGTAATGACATGAAGGTGACTTTCAGGGAGAAATGTGTTTATTATGCACTACTTTTGAAAAACCCAGACTTTAAAAATCGTAAGCCAGTGTTTAACAACTCACCTCATGCAAAGAACCTTCAGCGAGATTAGGCACACTTCTGTCTCTTGCGATACTCTCCCTTGAAGTCCTTTCCCTGAAACCCCAAAATAAGTATTAATCCAACAAGTGTTTGGGTTAGTGGTGCGAAATACTCTGGTTGGCCACAAAGTGGCAGCACGGCACAGGGCAGATTGGTCCATGGCCCAGCTTCCACCACAAGCAAGAGACCAGGGCTGGCCATACAAAAATCCACTTGAACTTGATACTCACCCACACTGTCCCCCTGAGTGAACAAGGTAAAATTGTCTTGTAAAAGGCTCCTCTGGCAAGTTGTACGGTTTTGAGTTCCCTGCAGATAAAAAATATAACACCTGAAAACTTAAAAATATTGTTCAGAAATTGATTTTGGACGTCAGAGGATCCCTGGGGCTGGCTGGCTTATGTAACTGAAGTGGTGAGCTCTCCAGGTTCAGTAAGGGACCCTGTCTGGAAACGAGGTGGACAGCGACTGAGGAGGTCACCTGACACGGACCTCCAGCCACCACATGGCCCTGTACACACGCACACACACGAGAAGAGGAGAGGTTCTCAGAAGTCGGGACGTGACACACATCCCTGTGGCCCTGTATGCTCCTCATTCAAGACAATAATTACACTTTTATTTAGAGTGAAATGAAGGCTTGGGGTGTGGTTCAGCAGTACAGCACCAACTTAACATGCATGAAGTCCTGGGTCCATGCCCAATACCACAGACTACACACCCACAGCTACCCACGAATTTCCAAGTCAGCCCACTGGAGCATTCTAGGGGTGCTTACGTTTTTTCCGGATCTCGACAGTTACGTGCTCCTCGTGGTTGGTGTCAGCGTCACTCAGCGAGGCCGTACGGCTCGGCCACACCCGAAGCAACTCCATGATTTTTGAACTCTGCAAGGAAGGGGAAAGGTCGCTGTAAGCGGTCAGTATTCTCCCAAGGGAGGGGAGAGGTCACTGTAAGCGGTCAGTACTTTCCCCGAGGGAGGGGAGAGGTCGCCGTATGTGGTCAGTATTTTCCCAAGGGAGGGGAAAGGTCACTGTAAGCGGTCAGTATTTTCCCAAGGGAGGGGAAAGGTCACTGTAAGCGGTCAGTATTTTCCCGGGAGTATTACTTGGGTCTCTATCTCAGGGTAAGGACTGGCATGACTGCACACAAAGAGATGACCACAAGGGAAACTTCTAGGCCACAAAGCCTGCTGTGTGCCCAGACTGGAGAGAAAGACATAAACAGCCATGAGGTCACAGTGAGGAATAAACCACATGTGAGTGATGGTTACACGAGAGGATTTGGAAATCCCAAGCAGAGAACGTGCACAGTGGCCAGAAGTAATGCACACCTTCCAGTAATAACTCCAGTCCTCACTCTAAAGACACAGTCCAGGGCTGGAGAGATCGCTTAGCGGTTAAGGCACTTGCCTGCAAAGCCTAAGGTCCAGTTGCCCAGGGCCCACATAAGCCAGATGCACAAGATGGCACATGCATCTGGAGTTTGTTTGCAGTGGCTCGAGTCCCTGGTGTGTCCATTCTATTTGCCTCTCTCTCTCTCAAATAAATGTTTTCAATTTTTTTTTTTTAAGTTTGGCTACATTCCACCTTACTATAAAACCCAGCTCTAAAAACTAACATAGGCCTATAGTTAAGTTAGACTTATAGTGGACTTCAGCATCTCAGTCAGCAGCAGACTAGCCACTCGGAGTAGGAAACCACAGACTGAGCAGGCAGGAACCCATCTCCACGACGGATGCCCGCCGCTGGAGAGAAGGCTCAGCTGAGGATGAACATTCTGTCGGAGTTGGAGGAATTGAAGTCCACAACTAAACAAGTCTTCATCTTGTTATGGGGCTGGCAAATCCAGCGTTGGACACACTGAGCCGCTTCCCCGAAGAGCACGTGACTGCATCTGTGTGTGCCAGGCCTTTGAAATTACCCGGGAATTCCCAGCACCCGAGCATGCCACCCCTAGCCACGTGACCACGGTGAAGTTCCCAACCATGCTGGCACACGTCGGGAACACACAGCCCGGCACAGAGACGCAAGGACTCCACAGCAGATGGCAGGGGCGGGGCGGGGCGGCCCATCACCTACGTGCTCGGC
Source organism: Dipus sagitta (assembly GCA_036346955.1). NCBI lineage: Eukaryota > Metazoa > Chordata > Mammalia > Rodentia > Dipodidae > Dipus > Dipus sagitta. The sequence goes on along the minus strand of CM070775.1, from coordinate 4,482,055 downwards.
GCAGTCGGCAGGGGAGCACAGCCTCTTGTTCAGGACATGCGCAGATGCTCCGTGCAGCAGCAGCAGCTCCACCACCAAGGCGTGCTTCTCTATGACGGCCTGGTGCAGGGCGGTGTTGCCCTTGTTGTTGGAAGCATTGATGGAGGCCCCATGCTAGAGAGAACAGTGAAAGAATGCTGAGAAGTGTTAATGCAGAGTCTAGGGGTGTGTGTGTTCACTAGAAAATTCTTTTTATTTGTGTGTGTGTGGTAGGGTTGGGATCTAGCCCAGACTGACCTGGAATTTTCTATGTAATCTCAGGCTAACCTCCAACTCGAAACAATACTCCCACTCTGCCTCCCAAATGCTGGGATTAAAGGCATGCACCACCACACCTAGCTCACTATAAAATTCTTGTTTCGAGACCTCACTATGTAGCCCAGGCTGGTCTGGAACTCCCTATGACTCGCTCAAACTCAGACTCCTCAATGCTAGGATTACAAGTGTGTGGTTCATAGAAAATTATTTTGACTTCTCCATGTGTCAGGAATTTTCTAGGAACCACACCGAGAAAAGAATTTATGAACAAAGATGTTCGTTGTAACATTTATCAGCAAAGCAGGAAATAAGCATGTGTCACTTAAAGGTGCAGACCAGGAAGTTAAAAGAAATTAAACTCTGAGCCGGGCATGGTGGCACACACCTTTAATCCCAGCACTCGGGAGGCAGAGGTAGGAGGATCACCATGAGTTCAAGGCCAACCTGAGACTACATAATGAATTCCAGGTCAGCCTGGACTACAGTGAGACTCTACCTCGAAAAACCAAAATAAATAAATAAATAAATGAAATTAAACTTTGGTATATCTATACTAGACCATTAAAACAAGGTTTTTTTGTTTTTATTTATTTATTTTTGGTGTTTTTGCTCTTTGAGACAAGGTTAGTTAGTTGCTTCAACTTCTCAAGTACTGGGACTGCACCATGCTGGGCAGAAATTCTTAGGCAACAATTTTCTATATTAAATAGAAAAGAAATACTGATCTAAAACCCACATACTTCTTTCTCTCTTTCTTTCTTTCTTTCTTTCTTTTTTTTTTTTTTTGAGGTAGGGTCCTAACCTGGAATTCACTATGCAGTCTCAGGCTGGCCTTGAACTCACAGTGATCCTCCTACGTCAACCTCCCCAGTGCTGGGATTAAAAGCGTGTGCCACCATGCCCAGCACATTTTCTTTTTTGAGGGAGGGTCCCCCTTTGTATCCCAGGCTGGCCTGGGAGTCATGAGCCTCCTGAGTGTTGGGATTACAGGAGTGCTCCACCACACCTGACCTGGCTTCTGCACACATGTCTCAAGTCCACAAAGACAGCTTGTGTTGAGCAGCAGGGTTATAGACAAGTTGGGGTTTTCTTCAAATCTGTGTTCTACGACACGTGTGACCTTTAGCAAGAGGAGAGGGGCAGTGACAGGACACTCTCACATCAGGTAACAACTCTCCATGCCAACTGAGGTAGGTAAGCCCAAACCTGCAGCTCAAACAGCCCGAACTTCTGGACCCATGGAACTCCGGGCCCTGCATCCCTGACGGTGAGACCCTGCCCTTCCTTCCCATCCCAGAAGCACATGTGGTATTGGGCGGGCCAGCAGATCTAGGACAGGAGAAAAAGGCTGGTGTGTGGGGACGAGCCCATACCTGTAGCAACAGAGCAGCGACTTCGTGATGTCCACCAGAACAGGCATAAATGAGGGGTGTGTTCCCACTCAAGTCCTTCTTATTGGGTTTTGCATTCAAATCTAATAGACATTTCACCACCTAGTCCAAAGGAGAAAAAAAATCAACCTTAATTGAAAGGAGAAAAGAAATGCTCTAAGATGAAACTGACTTCTCTCTACACCTGCCAAGCAGGCTCCTCAGATACATGGCGACCCTTGGGAGGAAGATGACTGAGGAGAGGGTCCACACTGCCCAGGTTTGTCTGGGCTGCTGCTGTACTAGGCTCTGGTGTTTTCCTCTCATCTTCACAACTACCCTACGGTAGTTACACAGTTACTACTTGTGGTGGTTTGGATGTAAACGGCTCCATAGCCTTAGGTGTTTGTGACTAAGCCTGCTACTCAGTCTGCAGCTGGTGGGGTCTCTGGGCAGTAGAGCCTTGCTGGAGGAAGTGCTGCTGGTCCGGCTTGCGTTGATGAGTCCAGCCCTGCTGGCTGCTGGCAGCTGCCTCAGGCCGTTCTCTGTGCTGCAGATGTGGGGTGACGTGAGCCACGATGAACCTGCCCCTCAAAACTGAGCCTGGAATGAATCCTTGCCTCCCATCAGCTGCTTGTGGTCAAGTGTTTGTCCCAGCAGCAAGACTCTAGCTGCTACAGCACTCCACCTCTGCAGTGTAGGAAGCTGATTCTGGAAGCACTGTGCCAGGCGTTTATGAGATGCAGGGTGGAAGCATGGTCCTGCCTTTCAAAACTCAGGAGCAGTGGCCAGGCGTGGAGGTGCACACCTTTCATCCCAGCACTCAGGAGGTGGAGGTAGGAAAACTGAGCTCAAAGCCAGCCTGGCACTGAGTGAGTTCAGATCAGCCTGGGCTAGACTGAGACCCTATCTTGAAGAAGAAAAAATAAACTTATGATCAAGGAAAATGAAATTTTTTCCCAAAGAAAAACAGAACTTTAAAAAACAGGATGTTAGTAAAATGAAATGAAATTTACAGAAAAGTGGGTTCAACTGGAAAATATATTAACTGAGGTAACCCAGGCTGAGAGAGAGACATGGCACATGTTTTCATATGTGGATCCTAGCCTTTAGTTTTCACATGTCTTTTAGGTGAAAGTTAGTGTAAGTCACAAACCTAGAAAACAGACCATGAGAGTAGGGAAAAGTGGTCTTAAGGGGACAAAGAGAGGTAGAAAGAAAAGTTCCAAAATCCTCTCTTGGACCCTGTCTGTAGGGCCATGACATCCCTTATAAAGCACCAAGTGCTGGCACAGACCCGAGGGTAGCACAATGACCAGCATACAACTCCTGCTGGGATCACAATCAGTGACAGCTCTGCCCCCCCACCCACCGACCAAATGGCAGTGGGGGAGGGGGTGCTTCCCCCCCAGGGAGCATCAGAGCTCAGTGGTCCTGCCCTGCATCTAAGCCTCGGGGTGGAGAGGAAGGATGTGCGCTGTCGCCACACGAGGTTCTGGCTCAGATCGAGCCTTTCCGACACGGCTCAGGACAGAGCCCGTACCTGACAGTGGCCCTTCTGGCTGGCCAAGTGGAGCGGGACAGCCTGGCTTGAGTCTCTGGCACCCACCCGGGCTCCATGCTTCACCAGGAGGAGGACAAGGTCCGCCCGGCCGTGAAGGGCGGCCACATGCAGTGGGGAGAAGCCGTCCTGGTTGGTCACATTCACACCAAGGCCACTGGCAGGAATCCTTGGCAGCTTCTAGTCAACACAGAGGGCGAAACAGATGACGTCAGCACGCACAGAATCAGGCCAGAGGAATGGCAGCCTCAGGCCTCCAAGGCTCCTGTTGAAACTTTGGGATCACAGCAGGATCCAGACTCAACACTCCCCGCCAAGAGAATTCCTACCCCTTCAGAAAGGTGCCAACTTCTGATTTAATAAAGCCAGCCCCTATTATCATGCCCTCATGCCCGGGCACTCAATGGAGGCAATGAAGCCTGTTCAATAACCAACCAGTGCTCAGACAAGGTGTCTGGAATCTACGGCTAAGCAAAGAGATCTCACTTTTGTTTTGCTTTGCGTGTGTAGCAGCAGGAGCATGTGGTGTATGCACGTGTGTGCGCCCACGTGGCACCCTAAGCACTCATCGGTGTCTGCAGCGGGAAGCTGGGTGTCTCGACCCAGTGCTCGTCTGCCCATTCTTATTTGAGTCCAGATCTCTTAAGGATCCGGGAACTTGCTGCTTACCCCCAAACCCTACCCCACCCCCCTGCAAGCTCTAGCCCTTCTCAGGTTTCCACTGCCCTACAGGTCTGGGGTTACAGACACGCGTGGCTAAACCCAGCTGTTGATGTGGGTCCTGGGGACTGAAGTCCAGCAGTCGCTCAGCCCTTACGCTTGCCCAGAGTCTGCCTGCCACAGTTCTGTCAGCCGCTGTTGCAGTGGGCATACGAGGCTCACTCTCCTGCTATCCAGCACGCAAGCAGCCCAAGCCACCCTCAGCTAACCCATCCTCGCCCCTCTCAGGGGATGCCTGGGCACAGCCACAGAGGTGCCACAGGGCTGAGGTGAGAAGCAAATAATGTTCCTATGGGAAGAAAGAAGGCAGCTGCCCAGCCCCAGCCCACCCCGCCAGCCATGGGCACAGCACACCTTCTGAGCTGGGGCACACTTGGGGCACTGGCACAAGGGGTGACACAGTTCAAGATCCGCGGCAATGACAGCACTGTCCACTTCGTCCAGGTCTTCCTCTGTCCACTCCAAAAGGTAACGCACCTGATGGTGAAGAGTGAAGAGAAGCCTGAGGCCTCCATGTGCTACACACACACACACACACACACACACACACTCACACTCTCTCTTTCTCTCTCTCTCTCTGTCTCTCACTCACTGTCTCTCTCTCTCTTCCCAGGCTAGAGTCAGCACTTCATTCCAGAGCCATCATCGTCACTGACAAATGGCTTCTGCTCCCCAACAAAGATTCTAGGGTTCACCTGTGCATGTGACACCCTGGAACCCCAACCTCAGACTTCAAGCCTGCTGACTAAGGGCGCCAAGTGCTGAGCCCCACGTAACTTAGCTTTACTTTCTCCACTCACTCCCTCATCACAAGCCTGGTGTGTCTGCACCTTCCCTTTCTCCTGTGCCCTCTTCCTCCTCCCCCAAGCCTGGTCTGCATCCTTCCCTTTCTCCTGTCCCCTCGTCCTCCTCCCCCAAGCCTGGTCTGCATCCTTCACTGTCTCCTGTGCCCTCTTCCTCCTCCCCCAAGCCTGGTCTGCATCCTTCCCTTTCTCCTGTCCCCTCTTCCTCCTCCCCCAAGCCTGGTCTGCATCCTTCCCTTTCTCCTGTCCCCCTCTTCCTCCTCCCCCAAGCCTGGTCTGCATCCTTCCCTTTCTCCTGTCCCCTCTTCCTCCTCCCCCAAGCCTGGTCTGCATCCTTCCCTTTCTCCTGTCCCCTCTTCCTCCTCCCCCAAGCCTGGTCTGCATCCTTCCCTTTCTCCTGTCCCCTCTTCCTCCTCCCCCAAGCCTGGTCTGCATCCTTCCCTTTCTCCTGTCCCCTCTTCCTCCTCCCCCAAGCCTGGTCTGCATCCTTCCCTTTCTCCTGTCCCCTCTTCCTCCTCCCCCAAGCCTGGTCTGCATCCTTCCCTTTCTCCTGTCCCCTCTTCCTCCTCCCCCAAGCCTGGTCTGCATCCTTCCCTTTCTCCTGTGCCCTCTTCCTCCTCCCCAACCCTGGTCTGAATTCTTAGCACTCCTGGCACAGGAATGTGGCAGAGACCCACATCCACTAGGTGCCTCTTACTAAGAAGGCCCAACACTGCCATGGCTAGGCACGTGCTGGGCAGGCACTCTACCATCTCAGAAAGCACTAAAGAGAGAGGCCACAGCTAGAGGCTGACCACAGATGAGCAAACCCAAAGGACGCTGCTTTAAACTAAGAGGGGGCTTTAGAGAAAGTTCTTTGTTGGGATTCAATCTCGAATGTTCTCCACAAGCTTATGTTTTGAAAGCTCTGTGCCGGGCTGCTGTGCTATACTGAAGCCTTCCAAAGCCTTTCAGAGGTGGAGCCTGGCTGATACAAGTAGGTCAGTAGAGGCAGGCCGACAGGTTTGCCCTGGCCCCTGACTCCCACCTTCTCTGCTTCCTGGTCCAGTCTATTGAGCTATCCTGCCTCATGTCCCATCCCCCCCCCCACCACCACCACCACGGCACCTTTCCCACCACTTTACACCAAAGTCTGAACCTGAGGTAGAATAATCCTCTCTGTAGTTATTGCTGTCAGGCATGTTGCGACAGTGGTGAGAGAAATGAACACACTTTTCTAGAAACTTACCATTTCTAGATCTCCATCGGCAACTGCTCTTAAAAGTTTTTCTACCTTAATGACAGGAAAAAAAGAATGTTAAAGGAATTTTAATGATAAAGACAGAAATAATATAAACATCCTGAAAATAATAGCAGCCTTCATTTGTTTCTCCAAGTACGGGGTATCCTAACGGGTCGGTACCTTTTAAACACACCCCGAAAACTGTTCACACAGGATGTTCTTCTGGGGAGCACAGAACCCACTTATGGACTGGAAAATCTAACTGTCCATCACATGGGAAGGTGAGGTGGTGGCAGTGTGGACACAGGAGCACTTGTCTTGTTTTTTGCCATATTTACTTACGGTACTGAAGACTGAGCCCAGGGCTTCCTGATGCTAAGCAAGTACTCGACTCCCGAGCTCTGCCCCGGCACCCTACTTTGAGACAGGCTCTCAGTCGTCCAGGTTGGCCTTGACTCCGCCCCTCCCGCCTCCCTCCCAGCTGGCCATGCTCAGGGCTCTAAGGCACTGGACCGTCTCCTGCTGTAGAAATTGAGACTTCAAATGTCTCATTTCCCCAGAAAGAGTTCAGCAGGGGCTCCAGACAGCTAGGCCACGACAGGCTCCTATCAACTCTTCTGGCAGCGCGCTGCAGAATCTCCTCGGTCCCAACTCTTCCTTCCTTCATTCCAAAGGTCTTAAAAGCCCTGTCCCTCATGAGCCGGTCTCCCGCTCTAAGGGGCATGCACTCCCCTCTCCTGTTGCACAGCCCTCTTGTTCTCTATTCCTCTTTCTCTTGTTCTGTCCTCTCCCTCTTAATTCAGAGTTTCCCCTGCTACCTTCCCTCTCTCAGTTCCTGTCCTCTGCCCCGGGTTTTTATAGTTTTCTTCTACCCGCCCCTTTCCTCTTGGTTCTGAGTTCAGTCCCCTTCCATCCTCTTCCCTCCTGCTCTGAACCATGCCACTCTCTCAGGTGGCATTAAATAAAACCTCGAGCCCAAGGAAACCATCTCAGAGTCTTCTATGGCAAACCTGATGCTCGCTCCATAGCCCAGGCTGGCCTCCAACTTAGGATTTTCCTGCCTCAACCTCCACAGTAGCTGGAATGACCTGGCCCCGCTGGAACAAGGCAGCTGCCCAGACTCAGTTCTGCATACACTGAGCTCTCAGAATCCACCAGCTGAGGGGCCAAGAGGGCGTAGAGCCTCCCAAGCACACCTGCAGGTCTCTGACAGACAGCGCATCCTGTCTCTTGGCTCTTCTTGTGTCTCTGCATGGAGACAAAGCTCGCTGGATTCCCCACCCAGGGCATGGCCTGGCTTTGGGGTGAGTACTGGGGTGTCAGTAAACCATCAAAGGAACTAGGGAATAGTCACATACTGGTACACTTTTCTGGTAAAGAATGAGACACAGCTATTGGGCTGGCACTGGACAAGTGTTAGACAACAGGAAAAGATGGGCAATAATCAGCTTTGAGGAGTGCAAAATAAGGACTTGCAGGTAGTTTTACTTGACTTTTCTTAGAATATAATCTCCTTTCTTTTTTCCTTCCTTCCGTTCTTTCTTTTTCAAAGTAGGGTCTCACTCTAGCCCAGGCTGACCTAGAATTCACAATGTCATCCCAGGATGGCCTTAAACTCATGGTGATCCTCCTACCTCTGCCTCCTGAGTGCTGGGATTAAAGTCATGTACCACCACGCCCGGCTCTATCTGTGTTTCTTGCTCATCTTTCTTACTCTAGGGGTTTCTCTGTCTCTATGCACCCTCACTCTCTTTCCTTCATGTATGTATGTATGTGTGTGTGTGTGTAGATAGATAGATGATAGATATAGGTATGGATGTATGGATGTGTACACACACACACGAGATATCTATAGCTGTATCTACTCCTCCAAGCAGCCTGCTGTGGAAAGCAGACACTGGAAGTTCCAGAAGAGGTGAACAAGAGGAGACAGTAAGGCCCATCTCGAAGGCCCTGACTTTGGCCTTGGCAGACACCAGCTGCCTCAGTACCGGAAGGCAGACTGGCAGGCATTGTGGTCAGCGTACAGCACTTCCGCTGGCCACCACAGCACTAGGGTCCTCCCTCCTGAAGGCTCACCTCCCGGTAGTCCTTCTTGGTCTCCTCTTGCCTGGAGCTTGCGGACACAGAGGAAAAGCCGGAGGCTGAGGTGCCCTGGCTCACGGAGTCCATGGAGCGTGGGGGGGACTGTGCAGGAACCTGCAGGAAGGCGACCCCGGCGAGAGGAGGGCACAGGCACACAGACACGTGAGGCCCAGTGGAGAGACCCTTGACCTCCAAAGTCACCAACCAGCCAAGCCCTGTACACATACCTCCAAAGGCTTCAGCCTCCTTTCCAAGGACACGTGGTGAGCTTCCATTACAGACAGAATCTGGGGGGATAAGCATCGAACAAGATGGGCTGCAACAAGCTATCAGTGTCCCTGGCCCCTTTGCCTGCCTGTGCCCATGGATCCTGCAGCAACACCATCACCAACCCAAAGACGAAGGCTGGGTGTGACAGTGCACGTCTGTTAGTCCAGACCGAAGCAGGAGGATTGCTGCAAGTTCAAGGCTAGCTTGAATTAAGACAGCGAGACCTTGACTCAAAAAAAGCCAAGAAGAGCTGGATGTGGTGGCGAACACCTTTAACCCCAGCACTCAGGAGGCAGAGGTAGGATCTCAGTGAGTTCAAGGACACCCTGAGACTACGGAGTGAATTCTGGGTCAGCCTGGGCTACAGCAAGACCCTACCTCGAAAAACAAACAAAAAAAGAGCAAAGAAAACAAAAAATAAAAATTGAGAGGTGGAGGAACACGGCTCAGCAGGACAGGACTTGCCTGAGGCCCTTGGTTGGCTCCTCAGCACAACAGAAGAGGAAAGAAGAACTCTTGTGGCCACACTGGCATGAGTAACGATGTGCTGAAGAGACACTTGGGCCCCTCCAGTTTGCTATCAGACCAGGGGAACCATGGTCTCTGAGAAACTGGAATCTCCCCAGGAATCTCATGCTGGGCAAAGTAAAAGGCTGTGGCCTGCTGCCAGCCAGAGGAAGAGCTTGTCACTTGGAAAGAAATGTCACAGTTCAGAAAACCTGTCAGACCACCTTGCAGGAGAGACTGGAGAAGAGATAATGTGGGACCACACCTGGGCCAGGTCTACTCAGTAATGCATACCTCGTGCCCTCTATTTAAACTGAGACCTGTCGGAACCCCTGAAGATTGATTTGGGGAAAAAGAGTTACTGGACCTTGTTCTATATTCCTCTTCACATTGTAACCACAATGAATAACCTTTCTTCTCTGTCTGCATTTCATTGTTACTTGTCTTTTTTTTAATTATATTTTATTTATTTATTTGAGAGAGAGAGATAGACAGATAGAGTAGGCGTGCCAGGACTTATAGCCACTGTAAACAAACTCCAGACGCATGCACCACCTTGTACATTTGGCTTATGTGGGTACTGGGGGAATCGAACCTGGGTCCTTAGGCTCCTCAAGCAAGTGCTTTAACCACTAAGCCACCTCTCCAGCCCATTACTTGTCTTTTGAATCTTGACTATTGAGGACAGGTGGCAAAGCCTAGCTAACTGTTGGCTAGCAGGGCCTAGGCTCTGAGACCTACTAACTCAAGTAACAGTCTCAGCCAAATATCTAATCTCACTGTCACAAATTCTATCTTCCACAAAAACTAGAATGCAGTTTGCTAAGCTCTCTGAGATGCTGGAGCAAAGACCATTATCCTTCCGGTTTCTGGCAACCTGTTCCTTACTTCCCACCCGAGACGTCAGCTGCATGGCGTGTAACAACCCTCTGCACAGGCACGGTGGCACTGGCCTATAATCGCAGCCCTGTAGAGGCAAAGGTAGGACGAGCACAGCCTTCAGCACAGCCTGGGCCACATAGCAAGTCCCAGGCTAGACAAGGCTGCACAGCGAGACCCTGCCTCAAAAAGTAAAAACAACTGGCTCAGTAAGAATGAAGTTTTCTAGAAGCAGAAGTTGAAGTAACAGAAAACAGACCTTGGGTGCATATTGTTCCATCCCTTACTTTCTCTGCTTTTCTTTTCTCTTTAATTTGTATTTATTTATTTGCATGCATGTGTGCACACACGCACGTGGTATGTGTGTGTGTGAGTATGACATGCATATACCAGGGTCTCTTGCCTCTGTGAACAAATGTCAGATACTTGCACCACTTTTTTGCATCTGGCTTATGTTTGTGGCTGGGGAACTGAACCCCAGCCAGCAGGCTTTGCAAGCAAGTGACTTTAACTGCTGAGCCATCTCCCCAGCCCTCTCTGTGCCTTTCTTGTCCAGGGCTACGGTCCCCTCTCCACCTGGTCCATGTACTGCGATCCGTAGCACTCAGGGGCTGGGACCAACACTGCGAGACGCAGCTCCAAGAACAACACTGAGAAACTGCTAACAAAGGTGAAAATCGCACACACAAGTGAGGCCCACCAGCGCCAACGTCCACATGTAGCAGAGAAGGTGTAGGCCAAGGCCCCCTCAAGCGCTAATGCACAGGTAAGCGCAGCAAGGCCAGCATGTGGGTACCGGTTGTTTTTCAGTAGCTCCTGCTCAGACACAGAGAAAGCTACCTTTGAGTTCAATGCACACTGCAGCGGCGTTTCTTTCCGTCTGTTCTGGATCTCTGTGGGGGCTCCGTTCTGCAGCAAAGTCTCTATGATGCCCTGGTAACCCCAACGTGCAGCGAGGTGAAGGGCTGTGTCTCCTTTCTCGTTACCAATATCCAATCTGCACGACTGCACATCATAGTAGACCAGCGCCTTCACACACTGCAAGACAGCAGAACATCATCATTCCCCAGCATGCCAAGCCACAGGCAATGTCTGTGCCTGCCTTAACCATGGTCCATATCTGGTGTAACCAAGGCTCCACCTACCACGAAATAGGACAAGAATGGGCAGTTACAATTCATAGGTTCCACATCTGCTAACCAAGACACCTCAGTTTTTCAAAAGAATCTAACTGGCTCAGCAGCAGAAACTTGTCTGGTGACTCAGCGGTAGAGCCCTTGTCTAGAATCCACAGTGAGTGCTGGGGGCATGGCTCAGTGGCAGAGTCATTGTCTAGAATCCACAGTGAGGGGCTGCGTGGCTTAGTGGTACAGCACTTGTCTAGAATCCACAGTGAGGGGCTGCGTGGCTCAGTGGTAGAGCACTTGTCTAGAATCCACAGTGAGGGGCTGGGGGTGTGGCTCAGGGGTAGAGCACTTGTCTAGAATCCACAGTGAGGGGCTAGGGGCGTGGCTCAGTGGTAGAGCACTTGTCTAGAATCCACAGTGAGGGGCTGGGGGCGTGGCTCAGGGGTAGAGCACTTGTCTAGAATCCACCAGTGAGAGGCTGGGGGCGTGGCTCAGTGGTACAGCACTTGTCTAGAATCCACAGTGAGTGTTGGGGGCGTGGCTCAGTGGTAGAGCACTTGTCTAGAATCCACAGTGAGGGGCTGGAGGTGTGGCTCAGTGGTAGAGCACTTGTCTAGAATCCACAGTGAGGGGCTAGGGGCGTGGCTCAGTGGTAGAGCACTTGTCTAGAATCCACAGTGAGGGGCTGGAGGTGTGGCTCAGTGGTAGAGCACTTGTCTAGAATCCACAGTGAGGGGCTAGGGGCGTGGCTCAGTGGTAGAGCACTTGTCTAGAATCCACAGTGAGGGGCTGGGGGCGTGGCTCAGTGGTAGAGCACTTGTCTAGAATCCATAGTGAGGGCTGGGGGCGTGGCTCAGGGGTAGAGCCCTTGTCTAGAATCCACAGTGAGGGGCTGGGGGCGTGGCTCAGTGGTACAGCACTTGTCTAGAATCCACAGTGAGTGTTGGGGGCGTGGCTCAGTGGTAGAGCACTTATCTAGAATCCACAGTGAGGGGCTGGGGGTGTGGCTCAGTGGTACAGCACTTGTCTAGAATCCACAGTGAGGGGCTGGGGGCATGGCTCAGTGGTAGAGCACTTTTCTGGAAAACTGATATCAATAAGAAATGAGGCTGAGTGTCATGCCTCACACTTGTAATCCTAAAGCTCACTAAAGTGGCTGAGACAGGACTATGAAGTCAAGGCTATTTTGGGCTATACGGCGCAATCCTGTCTCAAGAAAACAGAAGTGTAGAGGGAATGATCTCATTTTTGTACGCCAACCACGCAGCTCTCTAGGTATCTAAATCTATCTTTGTGTAAGTGTAAAAAGAAGAGGGAGGGTGTGTGACAAACCATGATACACAGTAAAATAGCAACAAAAAATAGAAATCTCAAATCCCTAGATGTTACTATAAAGCAGAAGTTTTGAATACACGAAGTTAAGAGCCAAACAGCAGCACAGATGAGTGTCAATGACTTAACTTCAAGAAATGATTATGGGTAATTAAGTTTTAGATTTCAGCAACTCCACACAGCACCTGTAATATATCTTAAATGTTTTTAATTGTAAAAATGACACATCTCATGTTCCAATAATTACAAACACAAAGCACAATGCTGAGTAAGGGAAGTTCTCATTTGTCCACGGGTGAGAGACAGAGAAGAGCTGCTCTGGGAAGAGCAGGTGCCACTTACATCTTCGTGCCCGTAGGTACAGGCCAGGTGCAGCGGGGTGTTGCCGTTGTTGTCCTGAGCCTCAGTGCTGGCTTTGTGGTGCAGCAGCAGCAGCTGACAGCGGAGAGATGAGGAGACAGGCACTGAGCCCCACACAGGATGGGGTCACACCCAGCCAGGGCCACACCGTATCTAAAATCCACTGAGACCGGCTGAACATGCCTACTCCACAAACCCAACAGCCCAACTGCTCCAAAACCTTTTTCTCCCCCCGCCCCCCGAGGTTAAGGTCTCACTCTAGCCAAGGCTGACCTGGAATTCTTTAGGTCCAGACTGGCCTCGAACTCACAGGGATCCTCCTACCTCTGCCTCCCACATGCTGGGATTCGCTGCCATGCCTGGCTCACACTCTTTCTTTTTTGCAGTGCTGGGATGGAACCTGGCTCCTCAGCCATGCTAGGAAGACGCTCTCCCACTGAGCTATATTCCCAACTCCTAAAACCTGAAATTTCTTGAGCTCTGACACAACCCACGTGGAAAATTCCACACCTGACCACATGTGACAGTGGCGTGTGACATGTGCTGAAGCGGTGAGGAGGAGGCTCAGGTACAAGATCATGTAAAGTCACCCCGGGCTCTGCGCATAAAGTACGTAGTAAGCACAATGGAGAGGGGAGTGTGGCACACACCAGGAGCCCCAGCAACTGGGAGGCTAGGGCAGCAGGACTGCCGTGGTGTGACGTCAGCCGGGGCTCAGAGCGAGACCCTGTCTCACATGCACCTCAAAAATAGAAAGGGGGGCCGGGAGTGGTGGCACACGCCTTTAATCCCAGCACTCGGGAGGCAGAGGTAGGAGGATCACTGTGAGTTCGAGGCCACCCTGAGAGTACAGAGTGAATTCCGGGTCAGCCTGAGCTAGAGTGAAACCGTACCTCGAAAAACCAAAAAAAAAAAAAAAAGAAAGAAAGAAAGAAAGAAAGAAAGGGGTGCGGGGAGAAAAGAAAAGGAAAGAAAAGAAAAACTGAATGAATTCTGTGTTCAAGATATTTCATAATGTGCCAATATTCCAAAATCCAATATAACCTGAAATCCAAGACAATTCCAAGCACTTGTAAGGGATACTCAACCTGTGTCCTAGTAACATCATTACCGCTCTTGACATAAGAGACTAAAGAAACGTGTGTGGGTGCTTGAAGACTGCCTAGCGCCGCCCCACACAGTCTAGCCTAACTGGTGAGCTCGGGGCCAGTGGGACTACCTGCTGCACGGCACCTGAGGAATGACCCTCGAGGTGGGCCCTCTGGCCGCCCCCCAATGGTCTGGAAGTTTCTCAACCCAAGGGTTCTGTCCCCCAGGTGTCTCAGCCTCCCAGTTCCCAATGCCTGGCAGCCACAGAGCCCACAGGGACCAGAGGGGACACGGCATGGGGAGAGCTGCACGGCCTGGCCCTGCCGTCCAACCACAGACACCTCGCAGAGCTCGCCACAGGCCCACCGCTCGCTCACCGTCACACTCTGGTAGCCTTTCTGACATGCCAGATGCAGTGGAGTGGACCCGTGGTAGTCCGTGGCATTCACCCCAGCACCCCTGGACACGAGGAGGTCGATGAGGGATGCCTGCCCTGCACAACAGAAGGACTTCTCGGTAAAGAAGGAAGAAGAGGGCCTCCCACCCACAACACTCCTCTTGCCCTCTTGGGCCCTGGCAGGAAACCCACTTGCGGACAGGTTTCTAGCTGGAGAGGAGCCAGACGGAACACTCAGTCGGGCTCGGAGACCTGAGTCACTGTGGGGTGCCCTGGGAAGGGATCCCACTCAAGTCCATCTCTCAGCCACAAAGGGAACTGAGAAGGGGCCCTGGGTTCCCAACAAAGACTCCATGGTGCAATCATTCACAGGTGGAAGAGCACGCAGCCATTCAAGGTGCCATCAAGCCAGGATGCACTGACACATTCCCACGTGGTGCAGAACGTCATGGATTTAAAAAAAAACACAAAAACCTATATACAAGGCAAGCAAAAATTCTAGACACTTGTGAATCACAGTGATCTCAGGGAGACAAGATGGCTCGTGGTACAGGAGGAGTTTGTATTTTCTCCCTTGAATGTGGGCTTTAATAAGCACTTAAATAAAATGTTGAGACCAAGTCTCACTTTGTAGCCCAGGCTGGCCTGAACCTCGTAATCCTGCATTATGAGTGAGAGCCAGAGCACCGGGCTCGACAGTATTTTGTGTGCGTGCAAGTGCACAAGTGGAGGTCAGGAAGCAACTGCTGAGTCAGTCCCCTGCCTGTCCACCTCACCTCAGGCACGGTTTCTCTGTCTGGATCTCATTCTGCTTTTATTCCTTGCTGCCTCACCATGAGCTTATGGGACGCTGTCCTGTCTCTGCCCTCTGCCTCCCATCTCACTATCCGTGTGCTGGGACTACAGAAGCCCACCACAGCTTCTGGCTTTTTACACGGGACCTGGGAATCGAACCTGGGTACTCCAGCTTGAGCAGCGAGTGCTGTATTGCCTGTGCTCGCTGGCCCAGCAGCGCAGGGCTGTGCCAGGCAGTCTCCGAGCGCCGAGAACTCCGCGTGTGCTCTTCCAGCTTGGGAAGTGGCACAGTGGCCACTGACGTCACCATGAACTTGGTGTGTAGCTCAGTGGTAGAACATTTGCCTAGCATGCACAGAGCCCTGAGTTCTAATCCTTAGCACCAGTAAAAATGTTTACATGGGGCTGGAGGGATGGCTTAGCAGTTAAGGCATTTGTCTGAAAAGCCAAAGGACCCAGGGTCTACTCCCCAGGACACACGTTAACCAGATGCCCAAGGGGGCACACACATGTGGAGTTCATTTGCAGTGGCTGGAGGCCCTGGAGCACCCATTCTGTCTGTCTGGCTCTCTCCCTCTCCCTCTTTCTCTGCCAAATAATAAATAAAAATAAAATATTTTTAAAAAATGTTGACATGTTGGGTTAATTGTAAAGGGCTTGAGTTCATTCATCAAAACACACATTTTGAAAAAGGAAAAAACAAAAACATGGGCTTTTTGCCACCAGCCTATAATCCCCAGCAGTGGAGAAAGCTAGACAGATAGCCTAGCCTAAAAGATGAGCTCCAGGCCAGTGAGACCTCAAAAAAGGTGGATAACACCTCAAGTAGACACCCTTAGTTGTCTCCTCCACACACACATGCTCCCAAATGCACGTGCACGCATGCGCACACACACACACACACACGAACTGGGAGACGTTTGCCAGCCTTTTCTTCCTACCCTGGGGGATATGGCCCTCTCCACCACCCATTTGCCTCAGTAACCCATGGGAGAGAGCAGCCTAAGGCCACCTACCACAGAGAGCAGCCACGTGGAGGGGCGTGTGACCCCTGTCATCTCTGGAGAAAGGAGTGACAACGGACGGGTCATTCAGCCTCCTGCAACAGGAGGACGCAGACACTGCACCAGGGAACAGGGCACAGAGCCTCTCCCTGCACGGAGCTGGGTCCTGGGACCACAAGACAAACTCGGGAAGCCACCCAACGTGCATCTCTTCCCCACTGTCCCAGTCTCTCATTCCCCATCAGGGTGAGGAACGAATGCCCAGGGCTACAGCGTCCTTCCCCACCTCAACACCCAGAAGCAGACATTTTACAACCTCAGTGCCACCTGACATGCCACTGAGACAGACATCACTGGCCACCCACGACAGAAAAGGCAGTTGAGATGCAATGGGAACAAAGCCTCACTCAGTGCCCGTGGCAAGCCCCACCATGCCCCACATCTCCTCATGCTGGTACACGCGGCCTGAGCCCCGCTCTCACCCAGACACCAGCTTCTCACAGTCCTCGCAGAAGCACAGAGGGTGACACATCTTTTGGATGGCATCTTTGTTCTGGTCTTGGTCTTCTTGGCCCAGAAGTCTTTCTACCTCTTTTTGGTTACCAGACATGATGTGCTACAGAACAGTATCCCAAATGCTGTCAACTTGAAGGCGTCATTTGCTTTTGAAGTAGTGGCTGTTGGGTTCTGTTTTTCCATACTGGGGGTTGAACTTGGGGCCTCACACACCCTAAACAAAGGCTCTGCCAAGGAGCTACATCTTGGCTCCTAGACCTTTCTGTATTTGTTTGTTTTTCCAAGGTAGGGTCTCACTCTAGCCCAGGCTGACCTAGAACTCAATATGTAATCTCAGGGTGGCTTCAAACTCATGGCGATTCTCCTACCTCCGCCTCCTGAGTGCTGGGGTTAAAGGTACACACCACCACTCCTGGCCCTTTTTGTATTTTCAGATATGAACTCACTAAGTTGCCCAGGTAGGTAATTCTCCTGCCTCAGATGCCCAAGTGGCGGAGATTACAGGCCTATGCCACCATGACTGGGGCAGAGAAACTACATCAAACACTGATCGGTGTGCTTATAGCTAACATGGCTTGTTTGCTCTCTGAAATTTCTTTCAGATTCTCTGGGCAGATGAAGACACTGAGAGGAAACAGAGATGAAACAAGACTGGGTGAGGGCTGCATGGCCACATACACATCTTTAAACTTCTGTAAATGTAGACATTTTCCATAAATGAAAAAATGAAACAGGGCTGGAGAGATGGCTTAGTGGTTAAGGCACTTGCCTGAAGTCTAAGAACCCAGGTTCAATTCCCCAGGACCCACATAAGCCAGATGCACAAGGTGGCGCATGCGTTTGGAGTCGGTTTGCAGTGGCTAAAGGCCCTGGTGTGCCCATTCTCTGCCCCCTCCCTTCTCTCTGAAATAAATAATTAAAAAAAAATAAAAATAAAGCAACTTGACAAAATTTCCAAAGCTGTAAGAAACAATCCAACTCAGAACTTCACTGTGGATTTTGACACTAAAAATAAAACAAACCACTAAGAAAAACCACAGTCCTGCCCAATGCAGTGGCCGATTAAGGAGATGAGGCAGGAGAATCATGATTTGAAGGCCAGCCTGGGCTACCTAGCCAGACCTTGACTCAAAGCACCAAGGGCTAGGAGCATGACTCAGCAGTGGCATACCTGTCTAGAGGCAGAGAGAGCGCGCCTCAGTGCTAACCAGCTGAGCTGGTCACCAAGTGTAACCTAGGCTTGGGGTATGAGAAACACTTGACCCCTCTGACTCACAGATGTGCTCCCAGTAAGGGACCTACCAATGTTCCAGGTACCTAGAAGCATCAGCAGGCTCCCCCAAACAGATCCACCCTCATGCACCTCACCAGCCTCACGGGTACAGTGAGCATCTGAGCAGAGAGCATTCCTACCACCCCTCCAGACAGAGAGAAAATAAACCCCAGTGTTTATGCAGGGCACCCTGAGGGATTTCATACAGACACTGAAGGAACAACGCTAAGACAGTGTGTCTTTGCCTCCAAAGACTGGTATCTTACCTGAAACAGGCAGTCAACAGGTGTTGAGGTCATCTGGGACAGCAAGCTCATCCTCTGCTTAAGGAACAGTCTGTCACCAAGTCCCTCAGACTCCTGTTGGAAACACCACACCACGTGGGTCAGCACGCATCACAGGCCCTCTGTGCAGATCTCTGCAAGGAAGGCCCAGGCGCAATCCCTGTCATTGGACACAGGACAGGATCCACAGCGGCTCTTCCCCACTCCTGATCTACGCACTGACACCAATTATCTCCTCCGGCGGGGAGCAGGGCCTGGGAATGGTGGCTCTGAAGAGTGTGGTCTGGGACGGTACAACTACTACAGTGTGGAATGTGTCACCTCCACGCATGGAATGTGCCATGCACATGCCATCATCTTCCAAATTAAAACCCAGCTTGTCCCCAGCGCCTCTCAGACCCCTGTCCTAACACCTGCATGGCCCTACCCTCTCCTCTCCACCCACCATGGTCATCAGGGCTGAAGACAAGAAAACCATGGGACACTCTGGTCTCTACTTCCTAAGTGCCCTGCCTCATGACTGTGCTCAAAGAATCGGAAAAGCAGCTCACTGGCAGAAAATCCAAGAAAACACTGGTGAATTCTGAGAGAGAAATCCCTCACCTCCAACCAGAAGGACATAAAAATCTAGAAAGTGTGCTTACTTTATTACCCCATTTATTTACGTATCATTACCACATTACTGGCATGATGGTTGAAATTCTGTGGACACATGTAGCATTTAAGACAATCAGCATCAAAAGGTAGTATTTTGTTTCATTTGGTTGGTATTTACTTATTTTATGGGCCTGGAGATAGAAGGCATGACCTTATGCATGCTAGGCAATGGTTCTGACATCAAACCATACCCCTAGCCCCTCACTGTGGATTCTAGACAAGTGCTCTACCACTAAGCCCCTCACTGTGGATTCTAGACAAGTGCTCTACCTCTGAGCCACGCCCCCAGCCCCTCACTGTGGATTCTAGACAAGTGCTCTACTGCTGAGCCATGGCCCCAGCCCCTCACTGTGGATTCTAGACAAGTGCTCTAGCGCTGAGCCACGCCCCCAGCCCCTCACTGTGGATTCTAGACAAGTGCACTACTGCTGATCCACACCCCCAGCCCCTCACTGTGGGTTCTAGACAAGTGCTGTACCTCTGAGCCATGGCCCCAGCCCCTCACTGTGGATTCTAGACAAGTGCTCTACTGCTGAGCCATGCCCCCAGCCCCTCACTGTGGATTCTAGACAAGTGCTCTACTGCTGAGCCATGCCCCCAGCCCCTCACTGTGGGTTCTAGACAAGTGGTCTACCACTGAGCCCCGCCCACAGACCCTCACTGTGGATTCTAGACAAGTGGTCTACCACTGAGCCACACCCCAGCCACTCACTGTGGATTCTAGACAAGTGCTCTACCACTGAGCCACACCCCCAGCCCTTCACTGTGGATTCTAGACAAGTGCTCTACCACTGAGCCACGCCCCCAGCCCCTCACTGTGGATTCTAGACAAGTGGTCTACCACTGAGCTACGCCCCAGACCCTCACTGTGGATTCTAGACAAGTGCTCTACCACTGAGCCACACCCCCAGCCCTTCACTGTGGATTCTAGACAAGTGCTCTACCACTGAGCCACACCCCCAGCCCCTCACTGTGGATTCTAGACAAGTGCTCTACCACTGAGCCACACCCCCAGCCCTTCACTGTGGATTCTAGACAAGTGCTCTACCACTGAGCCACACCCCCAGCCCCTCACTGTGGATTCTAGACAAGTGGTCTACCACTGAGCTACGCCCCAGACCCTCACTGTGGATTCTAGACAAGTGCTCTACCACTGAGCCACACTCCAGCCCCTCACTGTGGATTCTAGACAAGTGCTTTACCACTGAGCCACGCCCCCAGCCCCTCACTGTGGATTCTAGACAAGTGTTCTACCACTGAGCCACGCCCCCAGCCCCTCACTGTGGATTCTAGACAAGTGCTCTACCACTGAGCCACGCCCCCAGCCCCTCACTGTGGATTCTAGACAAGTGGTCTACCACTGAGCTACGCCCCCAGACCCTCACTGTGGATCCTAGACAAGTGGTCTACCACTGAGCTACGCCCCAGCCCCTCACTGTGGATTCTAGACAAGTGCACTACTGCTGATCCATACCCCCAGCCCCTCACTGTGGATTCTAGACAAGTGCTCTACCTCTGAGCCATGTCCCCAGCCCCTCACTGTGGATTCTAGACAAGTGCTCTACCACTGAACCATGCCCCAGCCCTCACTGTGGATTCTAGACAAGTGCTCTACCGCTGAGCCACACCCCAGCCCTGTGCTCACTTCACAAAATCATTTCTAGGGCAATGCTTCTAGGCTCACTTGGACACCTGCAATTGGTCCAATGACCATTTAACTTTCTGAACGAGAGTCTACGCGGGAGGTAAAGGCACAATTGCTTCCAGGCAGGTGATGCTCAAAGAACTCAGATCTCTGCAACATGGTGGGACACAGCTCTTTCTCTACGGCCCTCCACATGCTGGCTCAGCTGAAGATGGAACCAATAGTTCCTTGGGGAAGGGACCAGCCTGGGGTCTTTCTTCACATAGTATCCCTCACACCTACGCTCCCGAGGAGAGTTAATGTGACCCCATGAATGCTGCCAGCACCTCTGAACCAGGCACTTCTGCCCTCAGCTGCTAAGAGCTATATAAAGCTCCGTCAATCTGCTTTATGCAGTGACTTATAGCTGAGCAGCTTACGTGCAGAGAAACATCAAAGGCACCGCTGAGCAGGTCCATCCGGGGCTCTTCGTGCAGCTCTGCTATCTGGAGGGCAGGGATAAAAGGCACAGCTTCTGGTACTGACCCTCTGGGAAGCACGAGTGCTCAGGAGAGGCAGCACAACAGTAAAGACCTACCTGGGGAATGGGTAAATACCACTTATTATAAATCAGTTCACAGCCATGTGCGGTGGCACGGCCTGTAACCCCAGCACAAGAGAGGCTGAGACAGGAAGATCAGGAGAGACCCTCCTCAAAAACAAATAAACAAATAAACAAATAAAACAAGGGCGGGGGGGGGGGGGCTGCGGCTCAGCGGCAGAGCACTTGTCTAGAAAGGCCATTTCAGAATGGAGAGCTGTCCACTGGGGGGTCAACTCTAACAAGGGCAGACAGAAGCCAGCTCTACACTGAGTACCGTGACTGCGTCAGGATATGGGCCGAGAAGCAAGATCACAAACTCTGGTTCAGAATTCAATTGCAAATACATAGCGAAAAGGCATATACCAAAAATGTTAACAAAAGTCATCTGCCGTGTGGTGGTTTGAATGTAAGGCCCCACAGACACAGACTCGGGCACTATTTATTCATTTTATTAGGATTGACCTTGTAGCTTGAGTCTCCAGCAGCCTGTTGGAGGGCATGTCACTGTGGGCGGATCTTACGTCCAGCCCTATCTACCAGGTGGGTTCAAGGCAGGCTGAGCTCTGGCTATCTTGTTCACTGGGGCTGGCACTCTCGCGTGTGGGCACTCTCTCGCCCCTCCCACTCCCCCGCTGTGAGGCCTGTGGAATGAGCCAGCTTCTCCTGCCGTGACGGAAGTTCTCCTCCACCTGCAGGCCTGAGATGAACCCTCTCCTCCCACAAGCTGCTTCCAGTCAGGGGTTTTGTCCAGCAATGAGGAGGTAACTGTATCACCCCAGAACCAGGAACCTAAAGCCCCAGCACTTGAGAAGTGGAGGCAGGGGGATAACAAATTGAAGGCTAGGCTGGGCTACAGAGTGAGTTCAACACCAGCCTGAACAGACTGAGCCTAATTCAAAAACAAAAAGTAAAGAAAGTGACCTCGGTGAGGCTTCCGTTGTCCTCACAGCATTTAGCAAACACTAGCACAATTCATAAACAAATACTGGTCTTTGAATAAGGGGAAAAAACTCTCCTTTCACTGGGGGAAATTCCAATTGCATAGGGTGCATGTGGATAGGAAAAAGACTAGGAAGTCCGTCAACATGCTGATAATGAACTAACTCAGTGGGAAACACTTTCACACAAGCACATCCGTCTGCACAGGCTGCTGTTGTGTTTCAACCTGATGAACCTCAGCAGACAATCAGAACCATGTTAACTTTCTATTCTCAGAACTCTGGTTTGTAATAAGAAATTGATTCTTTGCTTTGTTTTATTTAGTTTTTCTCAGAAAGGGTCTAACTCAGAGCCCAGCTGGCCTTCAACTCACAGTGATCATGGAGCCTCAAGCCTCCTGAGTGCTGGGACTTCAGGCTTAGGCTGCCACCACCCACGATTTCTATTTCCTGACTTTAGCTTGGAGATTTCTGACTGATATCAAGTTTTACTGGTCAGTGTCTAGTAAAATAGACTCACAACTCACCTAGAAATACAACCATCTCCTCTGGCCAAAGCTCATGGACCAACCGAAGAAACGGTAATAAGGCCACTGATTCTTCAAGTGATTAATAATGATTAATAATTATGTCTCGCCCATCACCCTCAAGAAATCTAGATTCATCACGCCTGGCTTCCTTCCCCATGCCTGTGCTTTGGGGGCTGACAGGGGTTAATGAAGCAAGGCATTAAGCAATGTGAATCTCAACGGTAGCCCTCCAACGTCTATAAGCAGTCAGAGGTTACTGTTCAGTTTCCTGGGCGGTTTTCAAGCTCCACAGCCCCCAAGCAGCTGAGGCCCCATTCTAGGAAAACCACAGACTTCCCCCCACAACCAAGCCCAGTACCTAACAGAGGTGCTACAGCACCCACAAAGGAGGGGGGGGGACAGCAGGGAGCTCTTACAGACGGCTTCACAGAGAGACTTCCTTGTCGGACATATTCCACCGCAGCCTCAAACGAAGTCAGGCAGTACCCCAGCTCATCTTTCGCAGAGCTGCTGAACCGGAAGTTTTTGATATAGCTCAAATTTGCCATCCTGACAAAAAGAAGAAAAAGAAGTGTTACCGCCAGATTCCTAATTAACACTTCTGCAAAAAGCAATGCTGTTGCCTTAACAAAGACCATTAGTAAGTCCGTTTGCTCGGTCAGGTGAGGGGGGCTAAGACCGCGGCCCCCTCGAGCCCTCTGCAGAGTATGTGAAGTAGGACCAAACTACTTGTTACTTCCCTGAAACAGGCTACTTTTCAGAAAGTCACTACTGTAGAGTGAACTAGATTCCTGTGGGAAGAAAGAGCTGCAGCCAGCTTCCTGCTCAGCAACGGACAAGCCACAGGCTCCAAAATAAGAGAAGCTCTCTAGGCCTCAGCTTCCTCGTCTTTACATGGAAGGAGAGCCATTCCCGCAGGACGGGGGAGACACAGCACCTGGCTCCTAAGACGTGTGCAGTTAAAGGCAGCTTCTTCTGGAGTTACACCTGGCTGCTACGCTAGGAAAGTATTTTAATTTAAGTGTGGTGTAATACACCTGTAGCCCCAGAACTCAGAGGCTGAAATGAAAAGGCCGAGTGTTCGAGGCCAGCCTGGACTACATAGTGAGACTCTGCTCTCAAAACAAAACAAAACAAACAAAACACCCATCTAAATCCCCGAATGATATTTTCACAATACACTGTTACCAGTTAGGGATCTCTGTCTTCACCAGCAAATACAGCAGGACTGAGAGAAGATCATCAGCACACATCGTCTCCAAGTTCACTGCAAGGGGAAAGACACGTTCAAAGCCATTGTGAGGCTCAAACGGGGGGTGAGTGGGGGAGGCATGTGAGCTCCCCACCACCACCACCAAACAAAACCACACTCCAGTAAGATTTCACACTGGGGAGAAAACGAACTGCCCACTTTCCCTAATAGTCCTGACCAGACACTAGAGTCAAGGTGACAAAAGAAAGGTACAGCTGGCTGGTGAAGTGGCATACACCTGTCATCTCTTGGGAGTCTGAGGCAAGAGGAACATAAGTTTGAGACCAGCCTGGGTTAAACACAGCCCACATACTGCATACACTATACCTACATGCACACGTGCTGTATACACTGTATGTACATGTAAAACACACATACCAAAAAGGCATCATGCTTACAGCTTGTGCAAAGGAAGGTGACGAGAAGTCAACCTGTCCTCCACAGTCTCCTGGATGGGTCACAAAGCCCAGGGAGGCAGTGACAGTGGCATCGAAGGAAACGTGCCCAGAGCTACCGCTGCCAGCCCCTCTCTTTCTGAGGACACTTCCTTTAATACCTGTAGCTTCACTGAACTTTTTTTTAACGTTCTGAAATTTTAAGTAATTCTTTCACATGTTTTAAAATTCAAACAGCACCGGGAACAAGAGTTGCGGTTCAGTGACAGTACGCTCTCCTAGGTGAAGGCCTGAGTCCCATCCCAGCTCAGCAGTAAGTAAAATACAAGCAGCCCACTGAGGCGGTGCACGGATACCATCCCAGCTAGGGGCGGGCTGGGCCCTCTCTAAGCAAGGAAGTAAAGTTCAAGCAGTGCAGGGCATGTGGCGAATGCCCCTGCCCACTGTGCTATTCGGCCTCCCTCCTGAGAGCCTCCATTGCAGCTTCCCAGAGACAGGCGGCGAACTTGGGCACCAGGCAGGTGGGTGTGCAGCTGCCTCCAGCCCTGTCCCTGCTGCTGTTGAAAGTGCAGCACGTATGTGTGCCAGGTGTGGTGGCACACAACCTTGAATCCAAGCACTTGGGAGGCTGAGGTGGGTGGACCATCATGAGTTAAGAGGCTAGTCTGGGATACAGAGTTAGGTTGCAGGTCAGACTGGGCTACAGTGAGACCCTGACTCCAAATAAATACATACATACCTGCATACCAGAAAGCATGTTATATACACTGCTGCTTATCTCATCGAATGAGACCGTCATTGTACTGGTTACCCTCTCGTTGCTGGGTAAAACCAGAAGCGGTGCACGGGAGAGCAGGATTTACTTCAGCTAACAGTTTCGAGGAAAAGCTTCCTCTCGTAGGCAAAAGCAGCATGGCCAGAAACAGTTCAGGTGACCCAGGCTCTAGGCGAGGGGGAGCTGGGCTATTCCATCCCAAGGCCAGCCCTACATGACACAGCTCATCTAACAGGGCTCCACCCCACACACAGCCATGAGCTGGGGACTGAGCATGAATCCTAGTCACAGACACACGAGGACATGGGGGACATTTCACATTCAAACCGCCACAGTCACTTTGCAGACCATTCCCTGTTTACACAGGCCTGCTTATTTCTCACTCATCGTTTCTTAAGATTCCTTTGTCTTTGATGGGGATGGGACTGAGGGGCTCTAGCAAGCTAGGAAAGTTCTCTCCTTGCTGAGCCACACCCTCGGTGCCGGTTTTACTTTCTACACTTGGAATTTTCAAATACCAAACTAGTGGGGACAGCCTAACACAGAGCCGAGTCCCCACATTCACTCTAATGGACTTGCTGGGTTTGGTGCCACTGCTCCTGTCGCGGTTTTCTCGCCCTGACTGCCTAGCACAGCTCCTACGGAACCTCGGCCCCCCCCTGAGGGTCCCCCTCCTCAGCAGGCTTCGGCGCCTGCATGTGGGTCCCCACCCCCGGCGGCCCCTCCCCGAGCACGGACCTTTCTGGCTGGGAGGCTGCGTGAGGAGCCGCACCGCCTTCCGCAGGCACAGCAGCTTCTGCTGCGGGGACGTGCACCGGTTCAGCTGCGCCAGCTCCCTCTTTGCCCGAGGGATGTTGAAGCTGCAAAATAGCCTGGGCAGTGACAGCTGGAGGCCACAGGGGCTGCGCCCTGCTTCCTCGTCCTGACAACAGACCTATACGTTCCTCAGCGCCTCAAGGAATAACCAACAAAAACAGAGAATGAGAAGTGCCTTGACTTGGGTCAGTGGCCAAACAGAAGGGCTCCGAGAGACGTTTAGAAAACAGTGACATAAAAGTCTGGATCCCGGCTTGGTGGCACGGGTCTGTAACTCCAGCACTGGGGAGGCTAAGGCAGGAGCGTGGCAGTTCCCAAGGTGCCCCTTAAATTCTACTGTCAACTGATCATATTAGTTATCGAGTGAGAGGCACGTCTCTCGGCGGGTCTGCGAGCGTGTTTCCAGGAAGGACTGGCGAAGGAAGGAGCCCTTCTCCCGGAGTGGGCGGCCCTTTGGGCGGCAGGCTGCATACAGAGCACCTCCAGGGGACACAGGGCCTTTGGCCTGGCTGCGCTGCTGTGCGCTACCAGAATCTGCCCGTGCGCTACACACCAGTGTGTGCCTCTTCCCTGCTGCTGCAATTCTCTGTGGACACCGGAACCCAGTTTCAGCCTTCCAAAGTGTACTGAAGAGCAGCAGCTCTCCAGGAATCCTCCAGGCCTTCAGTGTCAGATTGGGACAGCTAAGGCATCTAGCCTTGTGGACTGAGCAGCTACCAGGTTCTCAGACACTCCAGCCTGCAGACAGCTGTTGCTGGCTGGACTGCCCAGCCCATATCCCACAAGCCGATCGAATACATCCCTTTTATACTGTAGATTCACTGTATTGGCTCTGTTCCTCCAGGGAACCCTCACTAATATACTTGGCTACAGAGTGAGATCTTGACTCAATAAATTAACAGTACAAAAATTTAAATTACAATAAAAATCCTTAGCCCCAGAGGGCAATAGTGCAAGAGGGGGAAGGAGCTTAAATGTCAATGTTCCAGATACTTCCACACCCTAATGCAACTTAACTAAAAAGCAGATGCCTCTCTGGCAGGCGGGTGAGGGAATCCAGCTCTACAAAGCCTTGTCCCCTTTGGCTCCTGCCCAGCGGTCACGCTGGCCCACAGGCGCAGGGACAGGACAGCAACAAAGCAAGCATCAGTCAACGTCAGCCATCTGTCTTCAGTTGTGAGTGAGTACACAGCCTCAACTGTAACCACAGCCAGTCAGGAACCACCACTGCCACTACGAGAGACCTGCTTCGGGCAGAGGACAGCGCCCCAGCCTCTGAGGATGCTCATCACTGTGGCTATGCAAACGCTTACCTGAACTCAGGTTTCACGCCAATGTCTTTCTGCTGAAGGTCTTGAAGGCTTCTTGTGATTTTGTTAAAGGTGGCATCCTAGCAACAGATTTTAAGGAAGCTTCAAATACCTTGAAAGCACAGGGACAAGGCTTCCATGCTGGAGGAATAAGACTGTGCTCCTACCTCGCTTGCCTCCATGGTCCCCACGTATTTAAAGATCAGGTCGTAAATATCGTGATGGACATACATCTGTGAAATCAAAGGACCCAGGCTCAGGGTGCGCCAGGGCGTCAGGGTGCCTCTGAGCCACAGCACTCCTCTCTCTCCTTACCTCCACAGCTTGCTTCATCAGGTTCATCTGGGCCTCCTGCTTGGCAAGCACCTTCTAGAATGCAAGAAAAATGCAGTTACAGAGCTGCAGTGGAAGGCGGCTGTCTGCAGCTCTTTCTTCTGGAAGTGCCTCGGCTTACCAAATGAGAGTCTCTGAGAAGCTGCTGCAGACATCTGGTGTAGAGTGCGTTCACCGAGTCCTGTGTGACAGAGCAGAGAGAGGCCTCTCTTACCACCAGAGCCAGAGGGAGAAAACTTCCCACAAAAGCTACTTCCTTGGTGGAAAGCTTTAAGGGCAATGCAAGCTGTATCAAATAACTTAATTTTTTTTTTTTTTTTGTCTATAAGTTTTAAAAGTAAGAACAGGGGATGAAGAGATGGCTCAGTGGTTAAAGGCACTTGCTTGCAAAACCTGCTGGCCTGGGTTTGATTCCCGGTACTTACATTAAAGCCAGATGCACAAAGTGGTACATGGGTCTGGAGTTCATCTGCAGTGACAGGAGACCCTACCATCTCTCTCTCAAATGATTTTATATATATATGGAATAAAGCCACCCTGATGTTAACATAGGTGGCAACATTAAGCTGAGGGGAGGATTCCTGCTTTTTGTTAACACTCACTTTGAGATTGCTCCAAGACTTCTAAATTTTCATGATGATGTATACTACATTTTCTGAAACATTTTAAAAATATTTTTTATTTATTTGAGAGACAGAGGGAGGGAGGGAAAGAGAACAGGTGCTCCTGGGTCTCTGCCATTGCAAAGGAACTCCAGACACACAAGCCACTCTATGCATTTGGCTTTACATGAGGACTAGGGAATCAAGCCTGGGCCAGCAGGCTTTGCAAGCAAGCACCTTTAAGCCACTGAACCATATCCCCAGTCTGACAGCAGAAACATTTTAACAAGACTTCCAGCCACAAAAACAGCATCCAGTAAAGCTCTGGGGCACGCTGGGGATGACCGGGGACTCAGGACCGGCCTGAGACAGGCCAGTCAGGCGGGGAGGGCACATGACTGACTATGTGGTGACGGAGGCTCTTCCTTTCGCATTCTCGGAACGTTCGATGGAAAGAGGCGATGTTCCTGTCAAATCTCTCAGAGTGCCTTCCCAAAAATTCTCTCACGTCTTCGATGGTTTTCAGGGAAAAGGGATCTGAGGGTGCAGAAGGCTCTTCTGAAAAAAGAGGCGAGGGTCAGGCTGGCTGAGTTCCCGACAGGAAAAGTGCTATCTATCTTTGTTCTATCCCCACAAGCCTGGAGCACCATCTTCTGAGGGAGGATGGCTGGGGAGAGGACAAAAGGAGGCGAGGGACTCTTCTGATGTCAAGACACTGCTCACAGCAGCCCAGTCAGAGCGCGGGCTGGGGTCCAGAGAGCCTCTCAAGGCTTCTTCCAGGAACCACACCACGGTAACCATGACTCTGGCATGACCTGTGCGGCTCAGGCAAAGAAGCCCTGATGCCTGATGCTTAGAACTTCAGCACACATTTGGAACACTGACTGTGCAGTTTAAATGAGATTTCAACATGCCCAGCAGTGCGGCAGGATGGGTAATGACCCTGTGAGAAGATCAAAACCTCAGGATGAGGCCCGGAGACAAAGCCAGGATATTGCTTTGCACGACTTAACAGACAACAGACATTCTTATCTCAGGTTCACAGATGCGGTGAGGCCTACGTAGTTGGCATCTCCTAGAACTATACAATAATGTCCAACACAGGTCACCATACACGGCCATCCCAATCCACACCTCCTTGGAAAGAGATGACTTTAAGTGCCAAGAGAATTGCTGTAAAGCTATGAAGGTCCTAGTGGGCACATCACCATCTTATTATTATGGTTGTTGTTGTTATTCTGCAATGCTCAACCTTTCAATAGCTATGCCAGGAAGAAGCTTAGCATGCACACTTCTCCAAGACAAGAGAAAAGGGGTTTCTTCGAGAATACCTGAGCTCTCTCTCTTTTCCAAAGGGTGCGCGATACACAGGACGCTGAAACTTTCTTCTCTTTCATTGTAGAAAGTCTCCTCAAAGAGGATGGGCACTGAGAGAAGACAGGCAAGCCCAGGTCCCAGCTTAATCCTGTTTCCTTGTATAACAACGTCCTGGAACGAGAAAGCCATGAGTGGGCCAGCCACGGTGGCAGCCACTGTGTCCCTCCCAGCCTACCCCAGACACACAGAGCTCTCCACCGCACTGTGCACAGCCTCAGGCCCCGTGAGCCTCAGGGCCCCTGCCTGCCTGGGCATGCCCAGCCCTTCTCTCTCAGCCCCAGTACACATACGGCCCAGGGCCCAAACCACAGCCTAACCCCAGAGAAGGGTACGGTGGTGGCCTGCTTCTCTGGCCCACACATTGGTTAAGGAATGGAGCAGCCAGCTGCAAATATTTAGTTCACCTCTCTCAGACCCTACCTGCTTCCATTAAAAAAAAAAAAAAAAAACAGGTATGGTTCATGTCTGGAATCCCAACGCTCGGAAAACTGAGGCAGCAGGAGTGTGAGGCCCTGTTCCAACCTCCAACCCCCCCCCAATTATAAATTAATTAACTAAAAACCACATACTCCAAACTACCATCAAGAATGAGTCAAACCAGGCTGGAGAGATGGCTTAGTGGTTAAGGTACTTGCCTGTGAAGCCTAAGGACCCAGGTTCAATTCCCCAGTAACCACGTAAGCCAGATACACAAGGCGGAGCATGCATCTTATGGTGGTTTGATTCAGGTGTATTCCATAAACTTAGGTGTGCTGAATGCTAGGTTCACAGCTGATGGCAATTGGAAATTAAAGCCTTCTGGAGGCAGTGTATTGTTGGGGGCAGGCTTATGGGTATTATAGCCAGTTTCCCCTTGCCAGTGTTTGGCACATTCTCCTGTTGTCCACCTTATGTAGTCCAGTGGGTGATGCCCACCCTCTGCTCATGCCATCGTTTTCCCTGCCACTTTGGAGCTTCCCCCCAAGTCTGTAAGCCAAAATAAACCTTTTTTCCCACAAGCTACTCTTGGTCAGGTGATTTCTGCCAACAATGCAATCCTGACTGCAATGCATCTGGAGTTTGTTTGCAGTAGCTAGAGGCCCTGGTGCACCCATTTTTTTCTCTCTCTTTCTCCCTCTCAAATAAATAAGTAAAAAAATAAAGCATTAAAAAAAAAAAAAGAATGAGTCAAAGCAACATCATGTGCCTCCCAACAGGATACCGGAAGAAAGATAACACAGCGCTCACCACAACATTCCTACCCCAAATGCCAGACTGCAATCTCATCGTAAGGAAACGTCACACAAACCCACAATGAGAAAGAAAGCTAGAGAGAGAGAGAAGGAGAGGGAGATGGCAAAATAAATCAAAACAGAAATGTCATGAAGTCAAAGAAAAGCTAGGAACTGTTCCAAATCAATGGAAACCAGGCCTGTAATCCCAGCACTCAAGAGACTGAGGCAGGATGATAAGGATCAAACATTATAAGGCTGGCCAGGCCTACAGGATGAGACCTTCCCCCAGAAAAGAAGGAAATTAAAAAATCAACAACTGAGTAAATTGTTTGAATCTGGGTTTAAAATAAATTTTCACCACCCAAGTGTATTTTATTGGTTGGTTGGTTGGTTTCTTGAGGTAGGATCTCACTCTGGCCCAGGCTGACCTGGAATTCACAATGTAGTCTCAGGGTGACCTCGAACTCACAGCGATCCTCCTACCTCTGCCTCCCGAGTGCTGGATTGAATGTGCCACCATGCCTGGCCCAAGTGTATTTTAACTTACACAGTGTGCATAAGGATGGGTGCTCAGTGTGCTGGAGAACAGTCTATCAAAACTATGGTCTCTTGAGCTGGGTATGGTGGTGCATGCCTTTAATCCCAGCACTCAAGCACTCAGGAGGCAGAGGTAGGAGGAGTGTCAGGAGTTCAAGGCCATCCTAAGTCTACAAAGTAAATTCCAGGTCAGCCTAGGCTAGAGCAAGACCCTACCTCGAAAAACCAAAAAAAAAAAAAAAAAAAAAAAAACCCAAAAAACAAAAACAAAACAAATCTATGGTCTCCACTACACTGTGGTTGTGTCAGACAACAGCTGTTCTGAGGACACACGCAGCAAAGCATCATGGGGGAAAGGCTCAACGCCCGCAGCTTACTCTAGAAAGGCTCAGGAAGACATCAACACAAAGGGCACACAGAGAAAATGTAATTTTAAAAAGCTACACAATGTTAATGGGGGCTGGAGAGATGGCTCAGCGGTTAAAGGCACTTGCTTGCAAAGCCTGACAGCGTGGGTTCAATTCCCCAGTACCCATGTAAAGCCAGATGCACAAAGTGGCACATGCATCTGGAGTGCATATGCAGTACTAGGATGCCTTGGTGCGGCCATATTGACTCAATCTCCCCACCCCCCACCTTTCTGCTTGCAAATATATATTTTTTTTAAAAAAATTAAAATTTTAATAGAATTGGAGAGATGGCTTAGCAGTTAAGTGTGCTTGTTGTGTGGGCATGAGGGGCCTGAGAGAGACCAGCAGAGTTCAAATCTCCAGATGCACCTCAACAGCTGGACGCGGCCACATGTGCCTGTAACGCAGCACAAAGGGCCACAGAGACCAGGGAATGGCCCAGGCTTGTGAAAAGCAGCACGCTCTGGTAGCAGGAAGAGATTCCGACCCAAACGAGAACGGGCAGAAGAGCAATGAGTGAAACACCTAGGCATCTTGCTCCAGCCATGGCAGGCCAGCCCATGGGGCACTGGGAGGGCACATTCATGAGGCCCACATCACACCATGCACACCACGGACACATACATCACATTTCAAAATAACTTTTAAAAAATGTTAATAGGTGGCCAGTTTGGCAGAAGAATGTTTAAGGGTTCTTTTTACTTTATCAGCTTTCTATGGGTTTGAAATTGTATCAGTCTGTGGCAATATGCCCAATCGCCTCTGAAATTACTTTGAAACAAGGTTTCCTTTGGCTTTTGTTTTATTGCTGGGGCCCAGGTTGTTTTGCGACAGGACCTTGCTATGTAGCCCAGGCTACCGTCAAATTCACATTCCTCTTGCTTCAGCCTTGTAAGTGCCGAGATCACAGGCATGTGCCACTGTGGCTCGCAAGGAGGCTTTTAAGTTCCTAGTGCTCAGAAGGGTGAAGCACAAGGGTCTCAAGGCTAACCTGGACTAAGCTACAAGACCGTGTCTCCAAAAACAGCACAACAAAAATGGGAAGGTTTTAAAAAGATCAAATATTGACCCACGATGTCTAATATAAAGCCAGAAAACCAAGAGCTTTCAATACCGTCACTAAGAAGAGGCACAGCTGGGATGCCCCAAACCTACAGGCAGACTCCCCTTGGCTGACTGAGGGAGGAAGGGACCCCAGAGCACCCCACCCTCCACAGAACAACCTAGGTTCCATCACGACCATGGCTGGACTGGAGCGATGGCGTAGTGGTGAAGGCGACTGCCTGCGATCCCAAGGACTCACGTTAGATCCTCCATGTCCCACATAAGCCAGATGCACAGTGACACTGGTGCACAAGGTCACACATGTGCACAAGGGGGCGCATGCACCTGGGGTTCGAGTGCAGTGGCTGGAGGCCCTGGCGTACCAATTCTCTCTCTCTCTCTCTCTCTCTCTCTGACTCGCTCACTCTCAGTCTAGCCTTTTTTTAAAAAAAAAAAAAAGGCAGTCTGTTGGACTTGCCTCAAAAAAACACAAAAACAAAAAACATAATGGCCAAGGCTTTCTGTCACCAGAGCTCCCCCACAAAGGCAGGAGAACCCCAACCCTTCCCACCAGCTGCCGAGCACATGTCAGAGCCATTTAACATGGACATGAAAGGTGGAGAAATAGGCTTATCTTGCCTCCTTCTGCCCCTGCCCCCCCCCCCCACAGGAGTAAGTTACCCAAATAACAAATACCTTTCCATCTAAAGTCTGAAAATGTCCTTCTGCGGGTATCAAAATGTAGGACTCGAACTGACAAGTGGCCTGAACACTGCTCGACAGGCTTCCTTTGCAGGGTACTAAGACCTGGAACAAAATGAGGAGCGTCAGCACTGGACGGAACAGCACGCGCGGGCCTGCGGCACGGCGCCTCCAGAGGCCGCAGCTGCAGTGTCGTGGTGGGGACGGGCAGCAGGAGCCCTCAGCTTGCAAAATGGCCACAGTTAGGACAAAGGGAGTGGCTCAGCCTTGCGTGCACAGGGCTGGGGGTGCGGGGTTTAGCCCTCAGCACTACAAATCCTGCTCTACAGGTTGGGACTTTACAAGGAAATGGAGACATGCACAATGCAGAGCTAACGCGCACAGGGGCCACAGCCAGGCCTCGAGGCCTCGCCTTCTCCAAAGGTGAGGGGAGAGGCTGGCTGGGGAAGGTCATCCCAGGCCTGGGTAACTAACTGTGCCAGGCGCTGCACTACGGGTCACCGATAAAAGCCTAGGTGGGACTTGGGTACAAGCTTCATTTCACAGAAAGAAAACTGAGGCTAGGCAGAGTTAAGTGACTTGCCCAGGGTCACCTTGGCAGCGAGCGGCAGAGCCATACCCACGTGGAGCTCTGCTGACCACTAGCCCATCCTGCTTGCCCTCTGGAGGCAGGACACTGAGGCACGGTGAGGCTAGGGCCCGCAAGTCTCCCCTGCGGGCCCCTCAGAGGGACCCTGGTTCCTCACAGCCGAGGGAGCACTTGCTAGGGGAGTTGGCGGTTTTGCCCTCTCCGTACAAAACCAAGGCTAAAGGCAGGGGTGGTGCACACCTGTAAGCCCACGCTCAGGCAGGAGGATTCAGAGTTCAAGACCAGCCTGGACTATAAAGTAGATCCTGTCTTACAGCACAAACAGTAACAGAAGACTGAGCACACGAGGCTCTAGGTTAAACTACCAGTTCTGAGGGAAGACGTGTTAAGACACCAGCACAGGGCCACAGCCGGCGGGGGCTGCAGCAAACGCCACAGGATTCCCGGCCTGCTCTGTTCCACCAACGAATTCAAGACAAGAAAAGAAGGGAGGGGAAGCTGTAATTTTTAGAAACTTTAGGATGATAGTAGGTCTCGTGAGTCCACACATATGTCAAGATTGGCCAAATCTTTCACAGTAAGTGTGTAGTCTACTGAACTTCATCTTAACATGAGCAACTATAGGGGGAAAAAGCAAAACTTTTAAATAATCAAATGAAATAGAATGTGTAGCTCTCTTGGGCTGCAGAGATGGCTTAAGTCAAATGGCTTACAAGGACTAGGACACCTGCCTGTGAAACCTAAGGACCCAGGTTCGATTCCCCAGTACCCACGTAAGCCAGATGCACAGAGGGGCACATGTACCTGCAGTTTGTTTGCAGTGGCTGGAGACCCTGGTGCGCCCATTCTCTCTCTCTCTCTCTATCTGTCTCAAATAAATTAATTAAATAAATTAAATACTTTTCTGAGAAAAGAATGTGTAGTTCTCCTTTGGACCCTGATTTGAACAAACCAACTGTGAAACAAAGCTGAGGTGGGGATTGCACATGTGAGCAAAGTACATGACATTTTATGATAACGCCACAACAAACCCATTATTTTGTAGAATAACTAAAACAATCAAATTTAAAAATGTCATAATATAATATTTTTTTCCAAAAAAACCTAGGAGACAGTTTGGGAATTTTGGAGTAAATAGGCATTTGTTTTAATATTGAGTAATTACGAAGGAATTGTTTTAACTATGATAACGGCTCCATGGTTATATGTATTTTTTGTTTTTATTTTTATTTATTTATTTGAGAGTGACAGAGAAAGAGAGAGGGAGAGAGGGAGAGAGGGAGAGAGGGAGAGAGGGAGAGAGGGAGAGAGAGAGAGAGAGAGAGAGAATGGGCGCACCAGGGCTTCCAGCCACTGCAAACAAACTCCAGACGTGTGCATCCCCTTGTGCATCTGGCTAACGTGGGTCCTGGGGAATCGAGCCTTGAACTGGGGTCCTTAGGCTTCACAGGCAAGCGCTTAACCACTAAGCTATCTTATATTTTTATGATGGTTATATTTTTAAAAGAAACCTTACCATTCAAAACTGCACTCCTAAAAACACTGCATAAATGAACTCATATGTCTGCCTTATGTAACTTTCTGGGATCTGCTTCAATCTCATGCACAGAAC
Source organism: Dipus sagitta (assembly GCA_036346955.1). NCBI lineage: Eukaryota > Metazoa > Chordata > Mammalia > Rodentia > Dipodidae > Dipus > Dipus sagitta. Next base: position 4,446,843 of record CM070775.1, on the reverse strand, counting down.
TGAGGATGGGAAGAGAGGCCACTGCGTTCCAAAGTACTGATGCTGGGAAAAGGGCAGGCGGGACTCATTATATCTTTTTTTCCTTCTGTCTTTAATGTTAGAAATTAAGCATAATAGTCTGAAATTTTAGCTTAAACATTAAAAGACAAGGAGGCCCTGGAGTATATGCTTTGAAATGAAAAATGAGTCCTGGGCTCCATGACAACCTCAGTATTACATAAAGCACATCTCACACTAAGAAGCCTGAAGACGAGACAGAGTGTCCCAGCAAGGGGACATGAGAACACAGTCCCGGAGGCACTTCATGCCAAACTCAGAGAGGCTTCGAGATGGTCCCACTCCTGCGGCTCAGGTGCTGCTCCATCCCATCTGAGGAAGGGCCGCGCTGGAGACCTTCACTGAGCCTCTGCGGGGACCCGGGAACTGCTGAGGAGCTCAGAGAACTCCGCCCCGATTCCAATACGCTCTGTTCACGTGTTGACACGTACCTTCTCCACCACCCCGTGCCCTAGCACCTGCTACACCGAATTCACATCTCCAGGCTCGTTACCCCTAGTATAGATGACCATGCCATATTTGTTGGGGGTCCTCCAATTTCAGCAACCTGCCTCAGTTTTCTTTCAGACATGAAAAGAAGCTCAAATCCCTCCCGTTACAAGAGAGAGAGGGCCTGCTGCCCACAGCACTCAACCACTGAAAGACATCCCCAGTCTTGGTATGTTTGAGGCAGGGTCTTGCTATGTAGCCCAGACTGGCCTGGAACACTGGATCCTCCTGTTCAGCCTCCCACGTGCTGGTATTACAGGTGGGTGCTTTCATGCCCAGGTGCCCAAACCATTTCACTGCAAGTTAACCAGAGACTGGGCTTTCTGGCTAATTTTTGCATGTGCAACATGTGGGGGCACACACATGCATGGGTGTACACGCACGTGTGCAAAAGTCAGAGAACCTCAGCATGACTTTCAGTTCACTATCCACCTCTTTTTGAAACTGCGTCTCTCACTGGCCTGGAGCTCACTGAATAGGCTACGCTGGCTAGTCATCGAGCTCCAGGGGTCTTCCTGTCTCTGCCTCAGTGTTGGGGCTACAGGCATGCGCCACCACGTCCAGCATTTGCAGGGTGCCTGGGGTGGAACTCAGGTCCTTATGCTCTTGAGGGGGGACTTTACCAGCTGGAGTAACTCCACCGTGCGGCTGTTTTATACCCCAGACTGTAGCAAGACCAGTCATCCCTCCCATGGCTGGACAGTGTTTGCCAGAGCCAGTAGAACTCTGGTAAGGGCGAGGCAGAGCACAGGCAAGCACGTGACGCCCCTGGGGCCCGGTTCTTTGTGTTTTGTTGTGTCTGACCTTGTAGCCTCCTGTACTGCTTTGACACTCAGAATCAGGTTTGTGGCAATCCTACTATACTTAGAGCATCTGAAACTGGAGCTTGGGAAGCGGGCAGTTGGTGACTTAAGAAAATGGTTGGGCGTGGTGGGGCACGCCTTTAATCCCAGCACTCGGGAGACAGAGGTAGGAGGACCGCACCGCAGTGAGTTCGAGGCCACCCTGAGACTACATAGTGAATTCTAGGTCAGGCCTAAGCTAGAGTGAGACCCTACCTCGAACCCCCCCTCACAAAAAAAAAAAAAAGAAAGAAAAGAAAATGCAGCCGACTATTGTGGTCCAGTGCTCCGTAAGTAGCCCCTAATCAACTCATTTTACTCAAGCTGAACTTGGACGAGCCATTCTTTGGGCTGTTGGTGCTATCCCCACTTGAGGGCACGTGTTAATTCTACAATTCCCTGACAAAAACATCACAAAACAGCAGCTCACGGACCAGAGCCCCAAGGTGACAGACCTGACCAAGCCACATGCAGGAAGCCCCAGGTGCACTGTTGGCCTGGGGAGTAAGAACTGTGTGAGTGTCCTGCACAGGCCTCTGTGACCGGAACCGGCAAGTGACGGCAGGAAGGGGATTCACCCCCCATGAAAGGAAGGCCTGGGAGGAGCCAGAGCTAGAGCAGCGGCTGGTCGGGTGGGAGAGCTGTCAGGCTGCACCCTAAGCTGCCACACAATGCCACCGAAGATAACAGATCAGGGTGCCCTACTGTCTGCCTGTAGGGAGAGATAGTTAATCTTACAAACATACTTTTTGTTTCAAGTAGTGGGGAGGCTGGGAAAGTGACTCAGTGATTAATGGTGCTTGAGTGCAAAGCCAGCTGGCCAAGGTTCAATTCCCCAGCCGCCCACATAAAGCCAGAAGGGCATCTGTCTGCAGGGTAAGAGACCCTGGCAGGCCCATACACACACATGCAGAAGCCTGGCTGAGTATGTCACTAAGGGCCGGGCTGTCAGGATTACGCCTGCCTCTGGTTCCAGTCCTCAGTCTGCTTGCTGGGCCACCGTGATGTGAGGCAGGAGTCCCTGTCAAACACTCCAGTCGCCATGAACACTGGCACGCCTTCTCTCGCATGGTAGAGTGGAACTGTGACCTGAAACAAATTCTTCCTCCCTTAACTTGCTTGTGCCAAATCTTTTGTCACAGCGACAAGAGAAATAATCCAGAGAAGAGTCTAGGCAGTTCTTGGCCCTGTGAGCAAGCTCCATGGGAAGACACCTAGCACTAACCCGCTAAAGCCATGTCACTCCCTCGAAGTGATGGGAGATGGGCGCCCTCCTACGCCTGCCTGGACCATGTAGTTAAGACCTGTCTTTAAAGAGAAGGAAAAAGTAAAAGAAAGGGAAGGAGGAAGGGAACAGAAAAAGAAGAAAGAAGGAAAAAAAAATTCCACTTCTACTGAAGTGAAACCCAATAGGATTCCACTCCTTGTAGCTGAAAAAGCACCTACTGGGTGACAAAGACTACTAAGTGCTAGCAACACCACAGTGGACAAGACAGATGGCTCCCACAGACCTACCATGAAATCCCAGCACACCACAGTGTGACTGTTTTTTTTTAGAGTAAGATAAAATTATATGTGATGATGCACTCTTATCTAGATGGCTATTTAAAAAATAACAGAAGAGAAAGATGAGAGTAAAGGAACTCCTACCCAAATTAGGTCAGGGCCTCCCCGTTAAATGACTTCCTGGCGCCAGGCTCTGTCACTTGCCACCACGGTAATTAGTAAGCATTTGTCCAGCTTGTACATCTACCACACTAGACCTTAAGCGCCATGAGGATAAAGTAATGAGCTCCTACGACTTCCTGAGCCCCCAGCAGCAAACACAGTGCCTTGTATGCAGCAGCATTTAATAACTGTTGTGAAATGAATGCGTGGGAGTCTGTGGTGAGCTTCTTGAGATGGTAATTTTCCTTTTTTTTTTAATTTTAAAAATATTTAGCCGGGCGTGGTGGCGCATGCCTTTAATCCCAGCACTCGGGAGGCAGAGGTAGCAGGATCGCCGTGAGTTCAAGGCCACCCTGAGACTCCATAGTGAATTCCAGGTCAGCCTGGGCTAGAGTGAGACCCTACCTCGAAAAACCAAAAAAAAAAAAAAATATATATTTATCTATTTGAGAGGAAGAGACAGAGAGAAAGAGAGGCACGCCAGAGCCTCTAGCCACTGCAAACAAACTCCAGACACATGCGCCTACTTGTGCATCTGGCTTACATGGGTCCTGGGGAATCGAACCTGGTTCTTAGGCTTGGCAGGCATGCGCCTTAACCACTAAGCCATTTTCCCAGCCCAATTTTCCCTTTTCTTGCCCATGTGTGTTTAATGTGTGTGTGTGTGTGTGTGTGTGCGTGTTCATTTGTGGGTGGATACATATACATGCACGTGTGTGGAGGCCAGCGCTCCGGGTCAAGTGTCTTCCTCTATCGCTCTCCCACCTTATTCTCTGAGACAGAGTCACTCTGAACCTAAGGCTTGCGCATTCAGCTAGACTAGCCAGCCAGTGAGCCCCTGGGGTGCCCTGTCTGTCTTCCCAGAGATGGGATTACAGGCATGCACCTCCATGAATTTTTACATGAATTCCAGGGATCCAAACTCAAGCTTCATGTTTCATTTTCTTTAGAAATACTCTATTTCTCTTTCATGGTAGGGTCTCATCTAGACCAGGCTGACATGGAATTCACGCTGTAGTCCCAGGTTGGCCTCAAACATGCAGGGATCCTCCTACCTCTTTCTTCTGAGTGCTTGGTGTGTGCCACCATGCCTGGGGGCTATACTCTATTATTTTAATTTTTAATTTTTGTTTTGTTTTGTTTTCGAGGTAGGGTCCAGGTTGACCTGGAATTCACTATGTCATCTCAGGGTGGCTTCGAACTCACGGTGATCCTCCTACCTCTGCCTTCTTAGTTCTGGGATTAAAGGCGTGTGCCACCACATCCAGCTCAAATTTTTAATTATTTTAGTTTCATTTTATGAGGCAGAGTTTCACTATGGAGGACATCTTGGCCTCTGACTCATGACACTCCTGCCTCAGCCTATCAAGTTCTGGGATTTACAGGCTTGTGCCACCATACTTAGCCTCGTGTGTGTGTGTGTGTGTGTTTTAATAATGAACTCTGTGACTTTCAGAACCCAAAGTAAAAAGAGCTTTGATGAAACATATGAACTACAAAACCCAAGATGAGGTGCAGAAAACCAGACTTCTGAGGCAGAAGTCAGGTGAGGTGAAAGCTTGTTTTGTTTCCCCAGAAAGGCAACCAAGAGGTGAGGCCCGCCCTACCCTAACCAGACTTCTCCTTTGGTCCAAATCCTCAGGGGCCAGACCTGAGTCAAGTCAAACCACAGGATGAAAGAAGTGGTGGAAACACAAGCTGAGATGAGACAGGAACCACATAAAAAGAAAGAAAATTTCTCAAGCAAAGTCAAAAACAATACAAACATGCCTGACAAGCTGTACTCCTAAACACAGCTTGAAAGATGATGAGACAGGGGAGTGGCTCAATAGTACAGCACTTGTCTAGAATCCCCCAGTGAGGGGCTGTGGGCGTGGCTCAGTGGTAGAGCACTTGTCTAGAATCCACAGTAAGGGGCTGGGGGCGTGGCTCAGCGGTAGAGCACTTGTCTAGGATCCACAGTGAGGGGCTGGGGGCGTGGCTCAGAGGTAGAGCACTTGTCTAGAATCCATAGTAAGGGTCTGGGGGCATGGCTCAGAGGTAGAGCACTTGTCTAGAATCCACAGTGAGGGGCTGGGGGCATGGCTCAGAGGTAGAGCACTCGTCTAGAATCCACAGTGAGGGGCTGGGGTCGTGGCTCAGAGGAAGAGCTCTAGTCTAGCATGTGCAAAGCACTGGGTTGTATCTTTAGCCCACATGTGTGTGCATACACACACCAAGATACCCACCAATGTCACTATTACGGCTTGAATACAAAACATCCCTAGCTGATGGCCCTATTTTAGGAGGCTCTGAGAACCTTAGGAGGTAGGACCTAGTTGGAGTAAGTAGGTCACCAGTGGGCGTGCTTCTCTGAAGGTTACACCTGATCCAGGGTCTCTCCCCTGCTCTCTGCTTCCTGCCCACCTTGAGCTCAAGACCCCCTCCAGCACACACACTGGCCACCATGACACTCCCTCCACCTCACCATGGGCCCACCAAGAACAGAGCCACACTGTGGACTGAACCCTCTGAAACTAAAACAAACTCTCCCTACCTTAGGGTGTTTCTATCAGGTACTTTACATAGAGTCAAGAAAAGTAACTAATATAGTTCCCAACCTGAGGTCTGGGTAGACCCATAGCAACCACAGTAGAGCACTCCCTCCAGGAAGACCCCACTGACCATAGGAGGGCACTCCCTCCAAGAAGACTCCGCTGACCACAGGACAGCACTCCCTCCAAGAAGACCCCACTGACCACAGGAGAGCCCTCCCTCCAAGAAGACCCCACTGACCACAGGAGAGCCCTCCCTCCAAGAAGACCCCACTGACCACAAGAGGGCCCTCCCTCCAAGAAGACCCCACTGACCACAGGAGAGCACTCCCTCCAAGAAGACTTCGCTGACCACAGGACAGCACTCCCTCCAAGAAGACCCCACTGACCACAGGAGAGCACTCCCTCCAAGAAGACCCCAGTGACCACAGGAGGGCCCTCCCTCCAGGAAGCAGGTGTCTGGGTGCTGTTGATTCTACCACATGCTTCCTCCCTTTCCGGCTACCTGGCTCCCCCACAGGCTTTTGAAGCTGTGGCTTGAGTCAGCAGTTTCTGCCCCTTGGGAAATGCCTTTCCAAGCTGTGTAGCATGCTCCCTGCACCCGCTGAACAACTGAGGCCTCCTGCAGCCCCCAGAAAGAACATATCTGCCCTCTGGTAGTGATCACAGCCAACAAGAAAATGAGAGGGAGGTAGGTACCAGGAGAATGAGGTGCCATCTGGGGTCCTCCACAAAAGAGCCTGATTCGTCACTAACAGGGAACAGAGTTTGGGGAAAAGACTACACACAAGGCTACAGTCCCAGGAGGCTTCCTCCAGGAAGCAGGCTGAGCGGTGGGGGGCTCACTGCTCATGCACACACCAGGCATGATGTAACACCTCAGGCACGGCATAGGGGTTTGTTAATACTGAGCAAGTTTATAAATGTCACCCTCCAAACATCTCCGTCTGCCACATTTCTGTGACCACCCGCACCCGAGGGACCCGCCAGGATGGGCGCACTCACAATGCCATGGATCTGGGCCACCTTGCTGCACAAGTCAGGGCGCCACTTCTGCAGAGCCAGGTAGAAAGGGTTCTTCAAGAGGTCTTCATCATACAGAGCCATGTGGGCTTCACAGAGGCCAGAGGGAGCGTCCTGGGACAGGGGAGGAACAAGCAGTGAATGGGTGTGTGCGCACACCCCTGCACCTGGCCATTTCTAAGACGCATCCTTGACACCTGTTCCTCTGCTCCCCACACCTGCCACTCTTCTCGGAAGTGCCATTCCCAGGTGATCTACCTACTGGTGAAGCGTGTAGATTATGATCAAAAGGTCTTCTTAAATTCCAGCTCTGCCAAAGTATAAATGACTATATTCTAGACATTCATCCTTCTGAAATTATCACATCCTAAGAATTGTTTTTTTCTCTGAGACAGGACATCACTGTTTCCCAGGCTCCAATTCCTGGGCTCAAATAATCCTTGTGTCTCAGTCTTTGGATTAAGTGGGGCTGATTACAGATGTTCATCACCACTCCAGGTGTTCATGTATTTCCTTTTAAAGTTTGTTTATTTATTTATTTATTTATTTATTTATTTATTTATTTGCAAGCAGAGAGAGAGAGAGAGAAGAGAGACAGAATAGGTATACTAGGGCCTCCAGGTACTGCAAACAAACTCCAGATGCATGAGTCACTTCGTGAATTGGGCTTTACATGGGTACTGGGGAATTGAACCCAGGTTGCTAGGCTTTGCAGGCAAGTGCCTTAACCCCTGAGACATCTCTGCAGCCCCAATGTGCTTTTGTTAAAAAAAAAAAATTACTTATTTTATTTTGAGGGAGAGAGAGGAAAAGAGGGAGGGAGAGAGAATGTGCATGCCAGGGACCCCAGCCATTGCAAATAAACTGCGGATGAAGGTGCCACCTTGTGCATCTGGCTTACATGGCTACTGGGGAATTGAACCTGGGTCCTTAGGCTTCACAGGTGAGTGCCATAACTGCTAAGCTATTTCTCCATCCCCCCATGTGCTTTTTTTTAAAATTTATTTATTTGAGAGTGACAGAGAGAAAGAGGCAGATAGAGAGAGAGAGAATGGGCACGCCAGGGCCTAGAGCCACTGCAGATGAACTCCAGATGCATGCGCCCCCTTGTGCATCTGGCTAACATGGGTCCTGGGGAATTGATCCTCAAACTGGGTCCTTAGGCTTCACAGGCAAGCACTTAACTGCTAAGCCATCTCTCCAGGACCCCCCCCCCCATGTGCTTTTTAATGGAATATTTTAACCATACGGAAAAGTACTGAATAGGAATGCAAACCTACCACCCAGACTGATCCAATATTGTGTGCATGTGCGTGTGTGTGTAGGCATGTGCATGCCATGACACATATGTGGACATCAGAGGACAACTTCAGAAGTCGGCTCTTGTTTCCAACCTTGTCTGAGGCAGGGTCTCTTACTGTTCACCACTGCAGTGGTCAGAACAGCCCGACCACGAGCTTCCGGGGGGGGGGGGGGGGTCCTCCCATCTCTACCTCCCACCTTGCCACAGGCACACTGGGATTACAGACGTCCGCCACAGTGTCCAGCTTTGCATGGGTTCTGGGGATCCAAGCTCAGGTACACATGCTTGTGTAATAAGCACTTTATCCACTGAGCCATCTCCCCTACTGAAAGAATTGCCAGTCTTAACACGACCATATATATGCCTCTCTATTAAGAAATAAACTCTGGAAGCCAGGCGTGGTTACACACACCATTAATCCCAGCACTTGGGAGGCAGAAGTAGGAGGATTGCTGTGAGTTCAAGGCCAGCCTGAGACCTCATAGTGGATTCCAGGTCAACCTGGGCTACAGGGACACCCTACCTCAAAAAAAAAAAGAAAAAGAAAAAGAAGAAACTCTAGACTAGAGAGATGGCTCAGCGGTTAAAGGCTCCTGCTTGCAAAGCCTGACAAACCTGCGTTTGATTCCCCAGTACCCATATAAAGCCAGATGAACAAAGTGGTGCATGCATCTGGAGTTTGTCTGCAGTGGCAGGAGGCCTTGGTGTGTCCATTCTCATTCTTTCTCCCCCTCCCTCCTCTCTCTCTCTCTCTCTCTCTCACACACACACACACACAAATAAGTAAATAATTTAAAAAGACATGCGTGAACAGGGTTAATGTCTAACTCACCTTAGGAAACAAACTGTTCTCAGGACCTGACTGTTAAGCCACCATACACTGCTTACTAAGGTGAACAGGCAGTAAGAACATTCCAGAGCTAACCCTCCCTCTGTCCCTGGCCTGCACCCCTGAGCACACACATCAGTGTGGTTTTACCAAATGATCAGACAGGGGAAATCGAGCGAAAAGGCAGAGAGCAGCAGATCAGATTTCTAACCGGCCATTCCTCCTCTCTGGCCTCTAGCTCAGTCCACGCAGTGCAGGATCTAACACCTGTCTGCAGGACCGTTACAAGAGGCACTGCCATCACCGCTGCTTCCTATGACAGATACCTCTGTGCGAATTTGAAAAGGTACCCCATCTTCCGGGCGCAGTCCTGTGGCAGGGCGCCACAGTTTAGTGGGCAGCTCACCGGCTGTGTGTCCAAGCCAGCTTACCACCCTCCGGCCCAGGTGCCTCTGAGCAATGGACACCTGCACACTTACACAGGCTGTGTGCTTAGGCCTCGGCATTTTCCTTTAAACATCTTTTAAAAATAAAAAACACAGGGCTGGAGAGATGGCTTAGCGGTTAAGTGCTTGCCTGCGAAGCCTAAAGACCCAGGTTTGATTCTTCAGGTCCCACATAAGCCAGATGCACAAGGGGGCACATGCATCTGGAGTTCGGAGGCCCTGGCACGCCCATTCTCTTATCTATCTGCCTCTTTCTCTCTGTCTGTCGCTCTCAAATAAATAAATAAATAAAAATAAAACAAAAAATAAAAAACACACCAGGCGTGGTGGTACACACCTTTAATCCCAGCACTCGGGAGGCAGAGGCAGAAGGATCACCGTGAATTTGAGGCCATCCTGAGACTACATAGTGAATTCCAGGTCAGCCTGGACTAGAGTGAGAACATACCTTGAATATACATTTATACGTGTGTGTATAGACACATATATGTGTGTGTGTATACATAACACTACTTTTTTCCCTTCTGATACTGGGGATCAAACCCAGGGTGTTGCCATGGCAGGCAAGCACTCTGCTGATGAAGTACATCCCTGTCCTTGGTGTTTTGAGACAAGATCTTGCTACATCGCTCAAGCTGGCCTCAAGCTTAAGTTTCTCCTGCCTTGGCCTCCCTAGTGCTGGGGAAATAGTATCACTTTCCATAAAGAGAAGAGAATCTGGAACATTAAAAGCATAAGCTAGCCGGGCGTGGTGGTGCACACCTTTAATCCCAGCACTCAGGAGGCAGAGGTAGGAGGATCACCGTGAGTTCGAGGCCACCCTGAGACTACATAGTGAATTCCAGGACAGCCTGAGCTAGAGTGAAACCCTACCCCAAAAAACCAAAAAACTTAAAAAATAAAAATAAAAGCATAAACTACCCGGGCGTGGTGGCGCACACCTTTAATCCCAGCACTCGGGAGGCAGAGGTAGGAGGATCAGCGTGAGTTCAAAACCACCCTGAGACTATTCCAGGTCAGCCTGAGCTGCAGTGAAACCCTACCTCGAAACCGGCCCCCCCCCCAAAAAAAAAACATAAGCTGGGGCTGGAGAGATGGCTTAACAGTTAAGGTGCTTGCCTACAAAGCCAAAGGACCCCGGCTCCATTCAAAGGACCCACATAAACCAGATGCACAAGGTGGCACACGCATCCGGAGTTCATTTACAGTGGCTAGAGGCCCGGGTGCACCTATTCTATCTGCCTCTTTCTTTCTCTCTCTCTGTCAAATAAATAAATAAATACATTTTTTAATTAATTTATTTATTTTGGTTTTTCAAGGTAGGGTTTCACTCTAGCTCAGGCTAACCTGGAATTCACTATGTAATCTCAGGGTGGCCTCGAACTCATGGTGATCCTCCCACCTCTGCCTCCCAAGTACTGGGATTAAAGGCTGCGCCACCAAGCCCAGCTCAATTTTTTTTTTTTAAATATAGGCTGAAGAAAGATGGCTCAGTGGGCAAGAGAACTTCCCACACAGCCTGAGGGCCTGAGGCTGCCTGAGTTTGACTGACCAGACTCATGTAAGCAGCAGGGCGTGAGCACACTCATCCATCACCGAAGTCCTGCAGGGAAAGGAGACCTGACAGTCAGCAGGGCTTGCGTGGCTGGGGGAAGGGCACAGCAAGCCCGAGTCAGGGAGAAACTATCTCAAGGAAATGGGCAGATGAGCAATGGAGGGGGACACCTAACGTTCTCCTCTGGCCTGTGCACACATGCACACAGGGCCGTATCTGCACATCCACGTGCATACACCACACACACACACACACACACAATGAATAAACACTTGCTGCCATTTAAAACTTCACTGAGAGTCTAGAGAGAGACCTTGGAGGTTAAAAGCTCTGGCGTGCAAAACCTGATGGCCTGGTTTCGATTCCCCAGAACCCACGTAAAAGCAGATGCTCAAAGTGGCCTATACATCTGGAGTTCATTTACAGTGACAGGAGGCCCTGGCGCACCAATTCTCTGTCTCCCCATTCTCTCTGTCTCAAGAAAATAAATATTATTTTTAAAACATGGAAATAATAAAACCTCACTGAACTTGAGCCTGAGGCCTTCTCTCCATTAAATAGAAAAGATTAGGGCTGGAGAGATGGCTCAAAGGTTAAGGCACTTGCCTGCAAAGCCTAACGACCCAGGTTCAATTCCCAGGTAACCTTGTAAAGCCAAACGCACAAAGTGGCGCATGTGTCTCAAGTTCATTTGTAGCAGCTGAAGGGCCCTGGCACAGCCATTCTCTTCCTCCCTCCTCCCTCCCTCTCTCCCTGTGCTTGAAAAAAATAAATAAAATATTTTTAAAAAAAAAGAGAGAAAATGAGCAACTATTAATGCACATCATGAAGTTTATCCCTGGTACCATGTTATCCTCCAAACAATTGGATGAAGGAAATGCGAATACAAAATGGAATCATTTTCTCACTATACAAGGAAGTGGATAAAGACACAGGTTCATCTGGCTAACTCAAGGTCAGAATTTATTTTAAGACAAGTCTCTTTAACCACTACACTGCCTGTGTAAAATAAATGCACCTAGAAAAGGGTTATTTAATGAGCCACAGGTGGACAAGACCAAACTATATTTCCCTAGATGAAAAGTCTGGGGCTGGAGAGATGACTTGGCAGTTAAGGTGCTTGTCTGCAAAGCCAAAGAACCTGGGTTCGATTCCCCAGTACCCATGGTAAGCCAGATGCACAAAGTGGTACATGCGTCTGGAGTTCATTTTCAGTGGCCGGAGACCCTGGTGCTCCCATTCTCTCCCTCTCTGCCTCTTTGTCTCTCTCTCTCTCAAATAAATATTTTAAAAAAAAAAAACTCCTGCATGACAGGCACAGGGGCCCCACACCAGATTCCTTTTGTCCAGTAAGAACTGTCTTGACTACAGACCCCTCTGGGGTCTGACCTAGGGAGACCCCTGAACTCCATGTAAATCCTTTTAGGAAAAAGGACCTAGCATAAAACTGGCTGCAAATAATCCCTTCATGGGCTCCAGGGAGCACTCTGCAACAATTCAGGGGTTGAATTCAATTATTGCTAGAGACGAGATAATCCTTTCCAGTCACCTACAGACCTAGACAATGCAATTCTGCAGGGACAGAGTCACAAGAAAGTACCATTCTTCTTGGTCCCTGACACAGTTGGTTCTGTGTGGTGGAGCGTGACAGGAAAAGATGTGTCAGATCAGAACTACTTGAGAAACAGGACGTGCAATATGGCAAGATTAAGCTGGGGAAGGACACGCCAGACTGGCGGAACACCAAAACTGTCACTCCCAAGACACAGGCGACAAGGGACGGGTTTCCACAGAGGAACAACCCAGCTGGCGGAGGTAAGGGCCAGAAAGAGAAGGAAGCAGCAGAGAGGGAGGGCCTGGGACAGGAGGCACGTCTAGAGGGCATAAGACCTGGGCTAAGGGTTCAGGAGGCAGGGCGTGCTCTGTAGGGGGGGGAGGGCACAGAAAACCTGAGTAAACTGCATTCTTGTGTATGATGTGTGGTGTGCATGCATATGTGTGTTCACGTATGTGAGCACACGTGTGGCATGCATGCATGCATGTCTATGCCCGTGCACGTGGAAGCCAGAGGTGGACATCAGGTTGCTCTCTTATCTTCTCCTGTTGCTGTTTTGTTTGCTGAAGCGTGGCCTCACTCTAACCCATGTTGACCTGGAACTCACAGTGGACGGCCCTGCACTTAGGCGATCCTCCTGCCTCAGCCTCCAGAGTGCCAGGGTTAAAGGCGTGAGCCACCCTCCACACCCAATAATCTCTCTAGTTTGTTTTTTGAGACAAGGTCTCAAAACTGAACCTAGGACCCACCAATTCTGCTAGACTAGCCAGCCAACAAGCACTAAAGAGGCCACCTCTGCCTCCACGGAACCAGAGTTACAGGTATGCACCAAGCCCCAGCTTTTCCACGGGCACTAGGAATTTTTCTTTTATTTTTATCTTTATTTATTTATTTGAGAGTGACAGACAGAGAGAGAAGAGAGAGAGAGAGAGAGAGAGAGAGAGAGAGAATGGGAGCGCCAGGGCCTCCATCCACTGCAAACGAACTCCAGATGCATGCGCCCCCTTGTGCGTCTGGCTAACGTGGGTCCTGGGGAATCGAGCCTCGAACCAGGGTCCTTAGGCTTCACAGTCAACAGCTTAACCACTAAGCCATCTCTCCAGCCCGGTACTGGGAATTTAAACACAGGTCCTCACTCTCACATGGCCCGCACTTCATCAAATGAACCATCTCCTTAGCCCCTGAGTGATTTTCTTTTTAACTAAATGAGAAGATGAGTCCAAGGAAGTCATTTGAATCCACGCAAATGGGGTGGAGGGCTCAGTGGTTGAGTGTCTGCCTCTTATAATTGTGTCCAGGGGTTCATGCCCAGTACGGGGTGGAGGAAGGAAGGGTGGGCTAAAAAAACCAAGCACAGTGGGTCAGAGATGGTAGAACAGCAAGGGATGGGAAGGGAAGGGCCCTAAGTGCCACACCTAGAAATTCAGGTCACAGAGATGACGTGTGTAAGCACACAAGGGTCTTAGCCAGCACCGTGGCTGCGCAGACAGAGGGAGCTGTTACTGCCCGTAAGTTCCAGTGACAGAACATCCCACCCCGAAGCTCTGCCCAGCACTGTTCTCAACTTTTCTATCCTAGAGTCAACAATACGTCATACTTTTGCTTAACACCAGAACCGAATTCCTACATAGGTATAAATCTTTAGAAATAAACTCTATAGCCTGACAATTTTACTTATTAGAATTTGTCTTCAAAAGTGGATATAACTCAGTGATAGAATACTTGCCTAGTATACACAAAGCCCCGGATTTCATCCTCAGTACAACAAAAAATGAGTGTTTTTTTTTAATTTTAGAGTAACTGCAAGGAAAATTGGCTTATCCTTATAAAACTAGAACATGAATTCTCTTTAAAAAAAAAAAAAAACTGCCAGGTGTGGTGGGGAATGCCAACCCTACCAGAGGCTAAGAGAATTACTTTGAGTTCAAGGTAAGCCTGAGCTAGAGTGAGACTCTACTTCAAAAAAAAAAAAAAAAAAAAAAAAAAACGAAAAAAAATTTATTATTATTAAAAAAAAACTAAGAAAAAGCCCATTCCAGGGGCTGGTACAGTGTTTGCCTAGTATGTACAAAGCTTAGAGTTCAATCCCTAGTATCATATACACCACATATGGTGGCTCCTACTTGTAATCCTAGGGAGGTACAGGCAGGTGAAGACCAGGAGTTCAAAGTCATCCTTGGCTACTTAGCAAGCTCCAGGTCAGCCTAAGCTACAGAGACCCTGTCTCAAAAATAAAATAAAATAAAATAAAATAAAATAAAAACCTGAAAATTCCATCCCATGAACCAGAGATGCCAAGTACTCCTGAAGGAGAGCCGTCTGAGGCTACTCTGAACAGACAAGTCACGAGAGGCATGCCACTGCCACGGGCATTTCAGGGGACAGTGTGAACACTGCAGTGTGGGTGGTGGCCTTCACCAGTCCTACCAGCCCAGGTAAGTCCGGGAAGCAGGGAACTGTCTGGTGGCAGCGTGCAGCCTGGCTCGGCAGAGTCCTGCACAAGGGCGTCCATCCTTCCCAGAGTTGCCATCACTCCCTGCCAAAACGTCACCACTGCGGTTGCTTCCCCCCTCTTAGGTCCAGGCAAAGACCTTAACCAGGCACATACTCTCCATGCATCTGCGATATAAAAGGGAAAAGAGAGAAAGGGAGACTTTCTAGTCATCTATTTTTAATATCAGTGGAGGCAATCTGGTGAGGTAATGTGCGCTCCATAGTCACCGTGTCCTTCGGGCCTGCAGCCTGTATAGATCCTGGCCACATCGTTCCTGAAACTTCTTACTCAAGCACTCAGCCCTGCCTCTGGCTCCCTGTACGGGTGTTACCAGGAAGTGTGAGCTCCCAGGGGGCTGGGATCCACAGTCCTCGTCTGGGTGGGTCAAGTAGCTCAGGGAGAGTAGCCACGCCGGTGAAAAGTCACAGATCCAAAATAAACAGAGGGCTCCGAGGTGGCCAAACAGAGTGACAGCTGCAATACGCAATGTTAGAGACGGAGAAAACATCCCGGGCCCGGATGAGGGAGCAGGTAAGTTTGGAGGGGCATACCCACCCCTCGGAATGTCACCCCATCACCCTGCTCCTGGAAGCTGCGAGTGGAACCACCACGGCACCCGTCTGTCTCCCTGCCAGGATTTCAGCAGGACAGGGGCTCCAAGGGCTACTTCTCAGTGTTTCCCAGCTGTAAAATCAACCTTAGGAGAAACTGGTCCCAGATTCGTCTTCTGGGTCTGGTAGCTATGATCTTGAAGTCACATTCCTCGGCACTTCCGTGAGGGAATGAAGTTACTGGACACCCAAGCCCAATGTCATCAGCTAATTAAACGAGGACAGCGCCCAACAGAACACAAAGTCACTCAACTGCATATAATCAGTAACAAAGACCCCGAGGCAGTCTGGAATGAGGGCAACACAGGCCAACAGACACACTGATGCCCAGTCATGACCCTGACCCCGGGCCCTATACAGACCCTGCTCCTGCTCTCCCAGTAATGCTGTCTGCAGGACTCTTTCCAGCGAGAAGTCATGGCTGGGAGAACTCACCAAAGATCCAAGCTAGGGAATAGAAGTTTACTCAACTTCAAGACCCTGGCTGCTCGCTTGCCAGAGGCTGGTTGGGAGAACCACCAGCCCTGTTTTCATCCCCCATCTCTACCTGGAGGACCAGGGGTCTGTCACACACTGGTGTCTGTGAGATTCTGCAGTCTTTGCCTGTGCTCAATCTCATGCTCGGTGCTGATGGCGTCTCACCTCTGGCCTCTGCCTACTTGGCAGTGTCTTCATCCTCCACGATCCCACCCACTTGGTCTTGGAAACTATTCTCCATCAAGGTCCAGTGTGCGGCCGCTACCCACTCCCTGGAGCATGGCCAAGCCCTACAGTGTCCAAGCTCTGGTTAAAGGATACCTGCTGCGTGACATCAGCAAGTGCCAGGGTTCAGCCCTCCAGCTCTCTAGGTCACCAAGCCTCATGCTGGGGGAGGACAGTCTCAAAATGCTAATATCCGCTGGGGCACTCTAGGGTCGGTGGGGAGACTGCTTCTCTCCACGGAACCCCTAACCTTAGCCTTAGAAATCCCAGCTTTTGTGGACCCTAGACATCTCCCCTCGTATTGCCGCCCCACGTCCCCCAATCCTCAGTAATGATGTGTCATTTGCATCCAACCACCTAGCACGGTGCCTAGAGAGTGCGTGCCCACCGTCCCCTTCTCAAGGGGCTGCACCTAGCGCGCGCAGCGGCAGGGCGGTCCGTTGTCAACAGACCCCCGGGGAGCAGAAGGTCTCCTGGGGCACAAGTTCTCCCGACGCAATCTTCTCCTGGCTGGCCAAGCGACCAGGGTCCCACCTAAAGCAGGAGAGCGAGCGGGCAGGGATGCCACCCGCCCGACCTGAGCTCGCAGCCTCCTCCCTACGCGTCCCCCAATCGCGGAGGCCACCGCGCGCGCACGAGACGGCGACGGCTTCCCCCTCGATCCCCAAGTTCAAGTCCGAGCTCCCGGGGACCCCTCCCCGCTCCCGCCCAGCCGCTCCCGGCCATGGGGGCGCCGAGTCCACCGAGGGAGCCCCTCCCCCCTCGCCCCCGGGCCCCGCCCGGCCTCTGGGACGCCGCCGTCCCGGGAGGAGGGATGCGCGCGGGGCACGACCACGCATGGACACTTACTCCACAGGCTACATAGTTTCGCTCCCAGCCCCACCTGTGGGCTGCAGCGGCACCTTCCGGGCCCTCAGCCGGGACCTCAGTGCCCACCACCCCTGCGCCGCGGCTCCACGCCTCAGCCCACCCCTCTACCCCGCCCCCGGGCCTCCGGATGACCCAATGAAAAGCCAGCCTCTCTCGGAGTGACGTGGACGCGGAGCAATCATTGAGTCCGGCCCAGCCAGGGGTGGGGCTCGGGCGACTCAGCGCTTCCTACACAAACGAGCTCCACCCACAGTCACCCAGTGCGCATGCCCTTAAAAAAAAAAAAAGGTTGGGGGGACAGGGTGTCGCCCAAGACCGATCTGACTCGGGGTGTGAGGTCCAAGCTGGGTCTGGGAAAAGGGGGCTCCGGCGGGGCGTGGTGGCGCACGTCTTGAATCCCAGCACCTCAGGAGGCAGAGAGGTAGCAGGATCGCCTTGAGTTCGAGGCCAGCCTGGGACTACAGAGTGAGTTCCAGGTCAGCCTGGGCTAGAGCGAGACCCTACCTCGAAAATAACCTAATAATAATAAAAATAAAACGAAACGGGGCTCCGCAGCAGAGACAGAGAGAGAGAACCCCAAACAACAAAGTCGTCTGGCCGTGGGATTGGGTCTTGGGCATCACACCTAGTGTCTGGTAGTCAGGATCCCTCGGCTCGATGGCTCATGGGCTCAGCAGGAGTTAAACCCTCTGCCTCAGTTTCCTCGCCTGCGTAGCCAGGAGCAGTTGGATGTGCAGGGCTGTGAGGTAGCGCAGGGGAGGAGAGAAGGGAATCCCGCACGTGACCTCCAAGCGCGCGGGGCCCCGCCCACCCTCGGTCCCCGGGGGCGGGAGTACCCTTCCAGGGGCGGCTGGCTGTAGGCGGGCCCTAGGAATCAACCCAGCTGCCCTTGGCAGTGGCTGAGGCGCAGAGCGCTCGGCTTGGCGACCTGGGGGTCGGTCCGGGCGTGGGGCGGGAGGGGCGCACGAGGATGGGGTCTGTAGCGGGTCCCTCGCGGAGAGCCACTGCGGCGGCGAGGGCGGTGCGAAGACCCAGCGTGTGACTTTGGAGCGCGTGTCCGGGAAGCATGGACCGGTGGATGGGAGGTAGCTAACGGGGAGGCGGCGTGGGGGGGAACTCCGAGCTCTCCCGAGGCGCACGTCGCAGGTCCCCGACGGGCTGTGACGTGGGCGGCGACCAGGAGCGAGCGGTTGGGCCATGAGGGGCGTGTGGCCCGAGGCCGGCCCGGTGGTAGCCGGAGGCGCGGTGCGGTGGCGCTGAGCGCGCGCGGGGCCGGGAGCGCACGGCGGCGGCGGCGATGGCCCGGGAGGAGTGCAAGGCGCTGCTGGACGCGCTCAACAAGACCACGGCGTGCTACCACGTCCTGGTGCTCACGGTGGGCGGCTCGGCCGACTCGCAGGACCTGCGCGAGGAGCTGCAGAAGACGCGGCAGAAGGCGCGGGAGCTGGCCGTGGTGGCCGGAGCCCGGCTGACCGTAGCGCTGCGTGACCGGAGCCTGGCGGCCGAGGAGCGCGCGGAGTTCGAGCGGCTCTGGGTGGCCTTCTCCGGATGCCTGGACCTGCTGGAGGCCGACATGCAGCGCGCCCTGGCCCTGGGCGCCGCGTTCCCGCTGCACGCGCCGCGCCGGCCTCTTGTGCGCACCGGCGTGGCTGGCGGCTCCTCGGGCGTGGCGGCCCGCGCCCTGAGCGCCCGCAGCCTGCGCCACGAGGCCGACGGAGACTTCGACGTGGCCGATCTGCCGGTGTTGGAGCGCGAGATCCTGCAGGTGGGCGAGATGATCGACGACATGGAAATGAAGGTCAACGTGCCCCGCTGGACAGTGCAGGCCCGGCAGGAGGCCGGCGCAGAACTCTTCCTGTCCAGTGCCAGCGCGGGGGCCTTCTCCTCGGTCGGTGCGGTGTCCGTCGAGGAGCGCGCGGGGCTCTGCGACCCCAGCAAGGCCCTGGCTGCCACCGTTTTCAGCGCCGTGCTGCTGGCGGCTGTGGCCCTAGCCTTATGCGTGGCAAAGCTGAGCTGACCCAATACCCAGTGGGCACCCGCTGGAACTGCTCCTTCCCCCGGGAAGGGATCAGGGTTTGGCCTGGTAAGGGGAGCCTGGGAACCCAGCCCCGGTGTGTGCATGAAGTACGCACTCTTCAGAGTACGAGCTTTGCAAGGCAAGACTTGTTTTCTCTCTTGCCCAAGTAGGGGTTAACTTTCCCAGGAGCGATTCAGGGCATTACCTCTAAGGTCTGCTTGCTGGAGCTTTGTCCCCTATTAATAGAAACCGGTCCGCAGTGACCCCGTACGGCTCTGAGCTAATGGGTTAAAAACACCCTGCCGATGTCTTCCACTCTGCATGGGACAGTCTGGAAGAGGGGCGAGGTAGCAGGAAGCATGGGAATGGGCTGCTTGGCTCTGCGTGAACGGTGGTTTTGTTTCCTAGACAATAAGCAAATTGCCATACAATGTAAGTGATTTTTTTTCTATTACCTTAATCCTTTGGGGCCTAAGCTTGGGAGACCATGCAAGGTGGAAGTTCGTGCTTTTTCTGTGGCACACCACTGCTCTTGTTTTATCCATCTGTCACAAAAAGCAATAGGTAGGAGACCCAATAAGGTCGCTCCAACCAGTTGTGGTGGCATTGGGCCCACCGCATGCACTTGTCTCCAGAGGAAAAAGCTCTCTCTATCCATCCCTTGGGCGAGGGAAAGACAGGAGGCACTTTGGGTAGGACCGAATGAGAGCTGTGCACGCGGGCACTTTCTCCTTCACAGGGGCTTATTTTGTTCCAGAACTAGACCAGTGTTTGATCCTCCTTTGAGGGAGGGCTGGGGAATCCTCTTTGGAGAGCTTAATCCTATCTATCCCCCGAATTTGCTTACTAGCCAATAGGAGACCTAGCTTTGTGGGGAACCATGCAGCTCTCTGACCCCCACATAGCTGGAGAGGACAATATGGCATTACTGGCCCACAGAGGTTGTGAGTCAATCCGCTCTGAGACTGAGTACAGAAGTGTCAGCTTTAACTTTGAATTTAAGACGCTTTAAAAAAAAAATCATTATTTGCGGAGCATGGTGGCGCACGCCTTTAATCCCAGCACTCGGGAGGCAGAGGTAGGTGGATCGCCATGAGTTCGAGGCCACCCTGAGACTCCACAGTTAATTCCAGGTCAGCCTGGGCTAGGGTGAGACCCTACCTCGAAAAAACAAAAAAAAAAAAAATCATTATTTGAAAGGAACGTTACCACGGGTATCAAATGTGTTTATTTTTAATATAAAGGACATTGAAGCACAAATCCATTCATGCCAACGAGTCAAACTTAGAGCTCTTTTTACATGCACCTTTAAGGCTACTAAGTATTCATCTGCATCTCTTTTTAAAATCTGGGTTCTTGGATATAGATTGAATTTTGAGACTGTAGCACAAGCTATCAGAACCTTCGGTACAGGAGGCCTAGAGAAGTAAGCCATCCCAGCTTCTTTTGATCCCCTCCTGGTGCTGCTGCCCCCTCTCCCCTGGCCTCCACTCAGGGTCCCGTCATGTGAGAGAAGCAAATGCATTTCACTTTCTAAAGGTAATTCGGAATAAAGCCAAAAAGACTGGTTTGGCTGGCACCTGGCTGATGTCTATCGTAAGGAGGACCAGCTGTAGGGAACGGGCAAGTCCTTCACAAGGTCAACTTGGAAGGCTAAGCGGCAGGAAGAGGATAGGGGCAGGGTTGGTTGTTACCTGGGCACCCAGTCCTAGGGACCATCCCACCTCCTACTCTACCCAGGCCCACTCTCGGCGCAGATCTGGTGGCCTCACTTGTGGAAACAGCATCGGTTTGTACAAGTCTGTGGCTGGGCTTTCAAAAGACCCACAGGTCTTAAGCCCGTTGAACCCTTTATAATAATTACTGCTGGGAGGAACTCTTGCCTCCCCAGCTGTCCCCATCCAGGTGACTGAGCCACAGCTGCTCCCAATTTCTTGTCCCTCTTGCCCAGGACTCCATGGGAGATGACAAGTTTAAACTCCTCCCATACACAAGACAGCAAGGACTCCCTGTCACCTTCTCCACAGACTCAGCTCTCGGGCAAGAGGAGTCCATGGCACAGGGTTGGGAAACAGCTCTAAAAACCAAGTGTTAAGGACATTCTCTGCCCTTTCTAAGAATGTGAGCCTTTGTTGTTATCTTGATTTCTAGTTTATAAAAAATAAACACTCAGCAGGACATATCTAAAGATACAAGCCATCCCGTATTGGGTAATCCATTAAGAGTAAATGGGAAA
The DNA here is from genome assembly GCA_036346955.1 of Dipus sagitta. NCBI lineage: Eukaryota > Metazoa > Chordata > Mammalia > Rodentia > Dipodidae > Dipus > Dipus sagitta. The sequence continues at coordinate 4,425,612 of CM070775.1, read as the reverse complement.
AACTTCTGTTGTCACGCTTTCCACCCATGTGATCATTCTGGGTATATAACTGGCTGTTCTGTCAGATGTCAAGCTATTTCAGAAGCATTCTCTGCTCGCTGAAATTAATGACAGATGTTGTAACATTGTCTAATAGAACTTCTGCCACAGGATACAAGCACACTCACTCTCTGCCTTGCGCAGTTGGCTGTTCTGTCACTACCATGTCTGCTCATTCCTATCTATAATTCATGAGCTAGCCTTCTGAGAGAAGAAGCCTGATTCAGTTTGTGGTGGCGCACGCCTTTAATCCCAGCACTCAGGAGGCAGAGGTAGGAGGATCACTGTGAGTCTGAGGCCACCCTGAGACTATGTAGTGAACTCCAGGTCAGCCTGGGCTAGAGCAAGACCCTACCTCGAAAGCCCCCCACCCTGCAAATAATAATAATTTAGGCATTTGATATGGAAGTCATCAAGTTCCTATACACATGTGGTATGAAAAAAAATTTTTAGTGCATTAGCTAAACTGGGTATGGTGGTACACACCTATAATCCCAGCTACTAAAGGTGGAGGCAGGAGGATCACAAGTTTAAAACCAACTTGGGTAACAGAGTTCAGGCCAGCCTGGGCAACTTAATCTCAAAATCAATAATAAAAAGGGAGGGCTAGTGATATAGCTCAGTAGTAGAGCACTTGCCTAGCATGTGCGAGACCTTAGGTTCAATCACCAGTATCAAAAAGATGTATTTACTGATAGTAAAAAGACGAGAACTTAGAATGTCAGGGTACCTGTCAAGGGAATTTCCTTTTTAGAGTGTGTTCTGAGCTAGTAGTAAATAAGTGATAACCATATTTGTAGGAGGAAATGCCAGGTGGACTTTTATGTGTTCTAAAAAGTTATGCTTTTAAATGCCTCAAGGGAAAACATTTTTGGTAAATAAATTTAGAGTATAAGGTTCGTGATTTACCTAAGGTTTACAGGAAGCTACATGAAAGATGTGTGACATTGAATGACTTCAAGATGTATGATGCTGAATGACTAAAAAGTAGTTTTGATTGAAGAGAGTTTTGGTTTGCGTGAGGACCCTGGTAATGCTGTGGGTTTTTTTCCTCTAATGTGCACGTTGGTCTGTTTTTAGCTACCCAGTTCCTTCCAGAATGTTCTATGGTGAATGTATTGTACAGGTGTGAGCTCCACAGTGCGAGCCTATGAGAAATCCAGCGTTGTAGAACTCCTAAGCGTTCCTTTGGAGGGGACCTCTCCCTAGAGCGCCACCATCTGGCATGGCAGGGAACTGCCTCTCTCCAAGTACCTCAACTCAAGTGACCTCCCTGTGCCTCACAAACCTTATTGCTGAAATGTGGGTTTTGACTGAATAACCCGGTGATACCTTGTAGCTTAAAATGTTTAACAGCATGCAGTTAAGCAAGAAAGAGTTAAAGGGTTATTTAGTTGGTTTTGTTGTATTCTGGAATGCAATCTGACTGTTTAGTAATGTCAAAAATTAGTTTCCAAGCCGGGCATGGTGGTGCACGCCTTTAATCCCAGCACTCAGGAGGCAGAGATAGGAGGATCATTTGTGAGTTCGAGGCCACCCTGAGACTACATAATGAATTCAAGGTCAGCCTGAGCTAGAGTGAGACCCTACCTCGAAAAGCCAAAAAAAAAAAAAAAAATAGTTTCCAAAAAATTAAACATTTTAAATAATTCATTTTAAAAATCAAAAACATAACTGAACTTAGTATGTGTTTCGTGTGTGTGTGTGTGTGTGTGTGTACATCAGAATTGGTGGCTAGACTTTAAAAAGCAAGTGTGAGGTTTGGCCCTGGGTTCAAACCCAACTGCAAGAGATACAAAGGTCAGGGTATGTGCATGCTGTTTGTTTGTACTGTTTATATGAGAGAGGACTTTCAATTCAGACTCAAGTCTGGATCTGTAAAAGCCTCCAGTATTTATATGTTTAGTCTGTTTTGCCCAACAATCAGACACAACCCCTGTCATTTGTCATGGAAACCAGAAGAAAGGTATTCGATAAGGGCCAGGCGTGGTGGCACACACCTTTAATCCCAGCACTCACTCGGGTGGCAGAAGTAGGAGGATCGCTGTGAGTTCAAGGCCACCCTGAGACTACACGGTGAATTCCAGGTCATCCTGAGCTAGAGTGAGACCCTACCTCAGAAAACCAAAACAACAGCAACAGAAAAAATAAATAAAAAAGCAGCAGGGGTCGTTTTGTATGTCATGTTGATCTGTTGACAGATTCTAACCACAATGTTTATGAATAAGTAAAAAATAAAAATATACAGCGTTTATAAGCTACTGGGGAAAAAGATACTTTCAATGATTCAGCTACCAACTTGCAATTCTCAACTTTCTTCATGCATATTTGAATGAAAGTGTCATCCTGATCAATATACTGACTTCACAGATTTAATTGCATAAAGAGATGTTCAGAAATGTTCTCAGGTTACAACTGTTCTACAATAAGATTATCCTCGGCTTTTAAGGCAGGGAGAAATCTGGGAAGAATGGGTCTCCCTAAGAAAGGCACACGCTTTGAATTGCAGCACTCTGGGAGACAGAGGTAGGAGGATGGCAGTGAGTTCGAGGTTAACCTGAGCTAGAGTGAGGCCCTACCTTGAAAAAAAAAAAAAAAAACGAAAAGAAAGAAAGATTATTGGCTGCAGTCACATAGATCAAAGCCGTATTTCAAATACTGTTTCCTCTGGTTCTCAGGATCGGCAGAAGATATACAGACACAGTGGCCCTGTGTTTGTGAGAACGAGCTGAGTTTCTGGGAAAAACATTCCTCTCACTTATTTCTCATCTAATGCTGTGAAGGGTTCTTGATGTTTTAATTGCTGTACTACAAAATAGAGAGCATCCTAATCTTTGATGTTTGAGAGTTTTAAAACCTTAATGTTTATATGACCTGTGTAAATATGCTAAATGAGCGTCCTGTTGTTAAATGACCTTACAGAGTCCCTTTAACCTGCTGGTGCCGGAAAGCAGCGTTGGGTATTTCCTGTTTGCACATGTATGTATTCAGTATATGGAAAATAGCTACAAGGAAACATACAGAAACGAAAGTGTTTGTTAAGATGGTGAGGTTATGGATGGTGTTTTTTCAATGTTTTTATTGAATGTTGTTATATTGTTTTTACAATAAAATTTTAAATGCCCTTATCATCTGGAAAAATTATTGTGTTATTAAAATGAAAGTTTTCACCATTTGGGTCTCAAGCATAATGAAAAATAACTTCAGAATTTTCCCTTTGTACCCTGGCCAAATTAAAGTAAAATACTTTGCTAGGGATTGAACCAAAGCCTGATAACTTTCATAAGCCCAAAGAAGAGAATTATGGGAACCCCAGTTTATAATATACAGTCAGGGGCTGGAGAGATGGCTTAGCAGTTAAGCGCTTGCCTGTGAAGCCTAAGGACCCCAGTTCGAGGCTCAATTCCCCAGGACCCAACGTAAGCCAGATGCACAAGATGGCACATGCATCTGGAGTTCATTTGCAGTGGCTGGAGGCCCTGGTGCACCCATTCTCTCTCGCGCGCTCTCTCTTTCTCTGTCTTTCACTCTCAAATACATAAATAAAAATAAACAAAAAATTAGATATATATATATATTTCAGTCAGCCAGAACAGGCCACACTTGTTAGTCAGGAAACCTGTGACCAGAAGTGGAGGCCACAGCAAATATACTTCACATTATACCACAGTATGTAATGGGAAGGTCTAAATTACAAAAAGGAATTCAGGGCGTGGAGACATGGTTCTGCAGTTAAAGGTGCTTGCTTGCAAAGCCTAACGGCCTGGGTTGATTCCTCAGGAACAATTAAAGCCAGATGCACAAAGTGGCACACATGTCTGGAGTTCATTTACAGTAGCAGGGAGCCCTGGCATGCCCAGATTCACTTGTCTCTGTTGGCTTCTTTCTCCCTGTCTCGCTCTCTGTCTCAAATAAATAAATAAAAATGTTTGAAGCAAGCCCAACACACTGGCCTTTTTTTTTTTTTTTTTTTTTTTTTTTTTTTTTTTTTTTAATGTGAGAGAGCAAGACTGGGTGGGAGAAAGTGAGAGAGCAACAAAGAGATAATTGGTGCACCAGGGCCTCCAGCCACTGCAATAGAACTCCAGACACGTGTGCCACCCACTGTGCATGTGCAACCTTGTGTGCTTGCATCACCTTGTGCATCTGGCTTACATCAAACCTGGGGAGTCGAACATAGGTCCTTAGGCTTCGCAGGCAAGAGCTTTAACCACTAAACCATCTCTCCAGCCCTAAACACACACACACACACATTTTCTTTTTTTGTTTTTCAAGGTAGGGTCTTTCTCTAGCCCAGGCTGACCTGGAATTCACTATATAGTCTCAGGGTGGATTGAACTCATGGCGATCTTCCTACCTCTGCCTCCGAGTACTGGGATTAAAGGCGTGTGCCACCATGCCTGGCCCTGAAATATATATATATATATTTTTGGTTTTTCGAGGTAGGGTCTCACTCTGGCCCAGGCTGACCTGGAATTCACTATGTAGTCTCAGGCTGGCCTCGAACTCATGGCAATCCTCCTACCTCTGCCTCCCCAGTGCTGGGATTAAAGGCGTGCGCCACCACACCTGGACCTGAATATATTTTTTAACAACAAAGAATTCAGGATGACTCAGAAGCTATAGTCTACACATTTTTTTTTTTTTTTGGTTTTACGAGGTAGGGTCTCACTTTAGTTCAGGCTGTCCTGGAATTCACCATGTAGTCTCAGGGTGGCCTCGAACTCACGGTGATCCTCCTACCTCTGCCTCCCAAGTGCTGGGATTAAAGGCATGCGCCACCACGCCCGGTTATAGTCTACTCATTTTTAAAGTCAAATCTATTACAGTACAATTTAAATACAGTATAAGTCAAGCTTTTAAGAGTGTACAGTTTTGGCTTTTGACAAATGTGTACTTTGGAAGGAAGGCCATTAATAAGACAAACTGCTAGCCACGCAGAATGTTCTGGAACATGTGATGTAACCTGATGCCACAGGACCGGTGCCCTATAACCCAAACCTCTGACCAGTACAGAAATCTGACAAGGACTTCTCTGAGTTGAATAACCTCATCATGCATGACCCCTGTTTACATGGCAGAGATTATGTAACTGGAATTCACATGCACAGCCTCACAGTAACTTACCAGAACTGTAAGCTCAGCCAATCCGGAGTGGACTCCTTTGCAAGGCATGACTTACCTGCCAGGAAAGTGCAGACAGAGAAATCCACTGCAACCATTAGTGGATGTCTTCGCAGTGTATGGCCACATGCTGTGGGTGGTGTTGCTCCACCTCACGATGTCTCACAGGGATATCGCCATGAGTTTGAGGGCAACCTGAGATTATTACATTGTGAATTCCAGGGTCATCCTGGGCTAGAGTGAGACCCTACCTCAAAAAAAAAAAATTACACAGGCTGGAGCGGCAGTGACGTCTGGGTCCAGCGCGAGATGCCGCCGGCAGGCAGCGGCTGCAGCAGGAAACCACACCGCAGCTGGGCCTCAGCAGGAGCAGCGACACCGACCCGAGGACAAGGCATAATCAGGAGCTCTTGAACCTTTCACCTTAATGTCACATACTTGATCGTCCTGATTCTAAGGCCCTGAATACAGGCCTCAGGTTATCTTGTCGAACTTACATTTGCTGTGCAGAACGATAAGGTTTCCATTTTATTAGCATCAGCTAGGCCAGTAGTGATGGACTGGCACGTTGTCTCACATGGATAATGCCTCAGATGTTGGCCGGCTATGTGAACTGCCTATTTCTTATTGTTTGAGTCGTTTTGATTTCTAACTAAATACAAATAAGTAGCCTCCTTCCCTCAGCCCAGAAAATGAAAAGTAATGCTTTTTGACATTGTTTCTGGAACTTTAAAGTAAAAAAAATGATGGTACTATCCAAAATCCTCTTATCTTTTGAATGACAATAGATTCCTTTAACATAGACTCACAATCATAACCTCTAACCCTTTAAGTCTAGTGAACTGTTGACTGCAAGGGTTTTGATCAATCCAAACACCAACAAAATCTTTCTTATTTGACATACTCTGAATTTTGTTTGTATGCGTGTGTGTGTGCGTGTGTGCGCATGTGAGAGTGCATGCATGCGGTGTCCATCAATATCGAGGCCTGAATTACATTCCTGATTCTGTGAGGAGGAGGAGGGTGTGTAAAGAAGCAGGAAACACCCCATTTTGTTTTAAATTAGGCTAATGTTCATTGTTCTCAGAACTGGACTTTTTTCTCAAATTTAAAACATTTTTTTCTTTTGCATTTAATGACATATTGCCAGCTGAAGCCAGTTTGACACGGTGAGAGATGTCAGACTGATGAACAGTGTGCGGCCTGATTTAAAACCAAACCCTGAACCCTTTTAAAGAACAATAAACATATTTTACCTGAAAAATAAATGTGGGTGTGTGGGTGTGGGTGTGTGTGGCTGGAGAGATGGCCTAGTGGTTAAGGTGCTTGCTTGCAAAGCCTAAGTACTCTCTAGGTCCAACATAAGCCAGATGTACAAGGTGATGCACGCATGCAAAGCTGCACATGCGCACTAGGTAGTGCATGCATCTTGAGTTCAATTCCAGTGGCTGGAGGCCCTGGTGTGCTACTTCTCTGTTGTCTCCCTCTCACTCCTAGCCTTGCTCTCTTGCATAAAAAAGGAAAAGGTCAGTCTGTTGGGCTTGCCTCAAAAAATATATTTACTTATTTCAAGCCGGGCATGGTGGCGCACGCCTTTAATCCCAGCACTCAGGAGGCAGAGGTAGGAGGATCGCTGTGAGTTCAAGGCCAACCTGAGACTACAGAGTGAATTCCGGGTCAGCCTGGACTAGAGTGAGACCCTACCTCGAAAAAAAAAAAAAAAATATATATATATATATATATATTTTTTTTTATTTTTTTTTTTTTTTTTACTTATTTTAGACAGAGAGGGAGAGAGAGAGAGAGAGGGAGAACGAGGCCAACACAGAGAGTTAATACGGGCATGCCAGGGCTTCCTGCCACTGTAAATGAAGTGCAGACATGTGTGCCACTTTGTGCATCTGGCTTTACATAGTTTCTGAGGAATCAAGCCTAGGCCATTAGGCTTTGCAAGGAAGCACCTTTAACCACAGAACCATCTCTCCAGCCAAAATTTAGACTCCAAGCAGGGGCCTTTCTACCAAAGTCAGCCTGGATCGCTAACTGCCTCATGCCAAGCCTCTCACACTTAACACGCTCCCAACAGGTCTCCTGACTTCTCGTTTTTTTTTTTTTTTTCCTGATCAATTAAGGACAAACCATCCTCCCAACTGCTCAGGCCACCTCCCACGTTACCCTGGAGGCTCTCTTGCTCGCACGTCCCACACCTACTCATCACACTCAGTTTAGCGACATCTCCTCTTCTATCACACTCTGTTTGGTTCCACAGTTCTAACACACCCAGGACAGAACCTCCTCTCGGCCTCCCACTGCTGTCCCTTGTCCTCAGCCACCACTACCTCTCGGCCGGGGGACTCACGTGGCCTCCTGCCTGCCTCCCCTCTGGCACCTTCGCTCCTTTGGCTTCTTCCTCCACTGTGAACCAGTGTTATGATGGGGCTGGGGAGATGGCTCAGCAAAGCCTGTTGGGCCAGGTTCAATTCCCCAGTACCCAGATAAAGCCAGATCCACAGGAGGCACATGAGTCTCACATTTGTTTGAGGCCCATATGCAAATAAATAAAGAATTAAATAAATGTCATGCCAGGGGTGGTGACACACATCTTTTATCCCAGCACTCAGGAGGCAGAGGTATAAGGATTGCCTTGAGTTTGACCTCTGACCTCCAGTTGTACATGCATGTAAGCACACACATGCAAGCCACAATCATGAACCAGGCATGGTAGTCAGGCCTGTAATCCTAGCACTCGGGAGGCAGAGGCAGGAGGATCAATGTTAAAGATTAGCCTGAGCTATATAGTGAGAGCTTATCTCAAAACAAATTATCTTCATGAACTGAGTTTTGAAGCACCAGATATTACTGGTCATTTGTAAGTACATCATGTTTATCCCCAGTAATATACCTGTTTTCGTTTTTCAAAATATATTATTTACTTGCAACTAGAGAGAAAAGACATTGGGGGGGGGGTAGGAAGAGAGAGAATATGAGAGCATGGTGTAAGGTTCAGGAGTGACCAAGACCACGCTTTTATTTGGGGAAACACAAGCTGCCAGGACTGACTCTCAAGAGCAGAGCACAGCCAACTTTGAAATTACAGATATGTAGAGTTCTTCAGTTGGGGGAAGGTGAGGAAGGGAAAAGAACTCCTTTGTTCTCTACATTAGCCATTTCAAATAGCTAGGGAGGGAGACCAGAACAGTGAGCAGGTGACCCGAGAGGTAAGGGGCAGGAAACCTAGACCTGGGGCATTGTTAGGCAAGGAAGGGATGATGGCTGGGTGGTTCCTTGAAGAATGTGGATGACCCCTTTACTCAGTCTCTTCCCCTGACCTCACTTAGGCCTTTTAAGTTTAAATGGATCAAAGACCTTAATATCAGACCTGAAACTCTGAAACTGCTAGAGGAAAAACTAGGAGAAACCCTTCAACATATTGGTCTTGGCAAGGACTTTTGGAATATAACACTTTAATCCCAGCACCTGGGAGGCAGAGGTAGGATGAACCCCCATTAATCTGTTTTTCTACTTAGATATATACAATACCATCCTATTAGGTCCCCCTCCCTTTCTATTCCCTTTATATCTCCTTTCTAGCTTACTGGCCTATGCTACTGGGTTTTCTCCTACTCACACAGAAGTCCAATCATTTGTAGCTAAGATCCACATATGAGAGAGAACATGTGACATTTGGCTTTCTGGGCCTGGGTTACCTCACTTAGTATAATCCTTGCCAGATCCATCCATTTTCCTGCAAATTTCATAACTTCATTTTTCTTTCCTCCATTGTATAAATGTGCCAAATCTTCATTATCCACTCATCAGTTGAGGGACGTCTAGGCTGGTTCCATTTCCTAGCTATTGTGAATAGAGCGGCAATAAATATGGTTGAGCCATTATCTCTAAGGTAGTGAGACGAGTCCTTAGGATATATGCCTAGGAGTGCTATAGCTGGGTTATATGATAGATCTATTTTTAGCTGTCTCAGGAACCACCACACTGATTTCCACAACGGCTGGGGCCAGACTGCATTCACACCAACAGCATCCTCGCCAGCATTAATGGTCATTGGTTTTCATGATGGTAGCTAATCTGACAGGAGTGAGATGGAATCTCAACATAGTTATCTGCATTTCCCTGATAATTAGGGATGTCAAACTTTTTTTTTTTTGTTTTTTTTTGTTTTTTGAGGTAGCGTCTCACTCTAGCTCAGGCTGTCCTGGAATTCACTATGTAGTTTCAGGGTGGCCTCGAATTGTCAGCGATCATCCTACCTCTGCCTCCCAGGTGCTGGGATTAAAGGGTTATATTCAGAAAGTCCTTGCCAAGACCAATATGTTGAAGGGTTTCTCCTAGTTTTTCCTCTAGCACTTTCTGAGTTTCAGGTCTGATATTAAGGTCTTTGATCCATTTAAACTTCATTCTTGTGCATGGAGAGAGATAAGGATGTACTTTCATCCTTCTACAGATACATATCCAGTTTTCCCAGCATCATTTGCTAAAAATGCTGTCTTTTCTCCAATGAGTATTTTTGGCATTTTTGTCAACTGGGAGGCTAAGATTTCTGGTCTGTAGAGGGTTTCAAGTCAGCTTGTGACCAAGTGAGACCCTTCCCTAACAAATGACAGACGAAACAAAGGCACTATAAATCAGGAAGCAACAAATGGCAAGCCTAAAATATAGCTTATTCAAGAATGGCAAATCGAACCATCCATCAGATTTAACATATAATTTATCCTGACATGGAACATGCAATTAGCACTTCTGATTCAAGCCTATATACCAGGTTTATTTGGCGGGTACTGACCTGGTATAATCCCAGTTACCTTTTGGGATGGCTTTGGTCTCAATTATGCTGTGCTCCTACTTGGGTCCCTCTTTGCTGTGCTGTGGGTTAGGTAGGCTGACTGGGTAGGTGGTTCGCTGCTCTGATCACCTGTGCTGGGTGCTGTGTAGGTGAGCTCCCTTCCCTAGGTCTCTGGTGCTTGTGCTGGAGGTGGGGGAGAGGCTGTGGATGGTGGCTGATGTTTTCCCACTGGTCCTCGCAATCATCTTCCTCACGAGCTGCTCCTCCATTCTTCCCTGCCAACCTCTTCACGCTTCTTGAGCTTGGGAGGAGCTCCAGTGTGAGTGGAAAGTCTCTTCACCTTGTTTTTCCTGTGGCTCAGGTTGAGCCTGGTGGCTGTGGCCACGCGGACCTGGTTCTGCTGCTGCTCCCTGCTTCCGTGGGCTCTGGACGCTCTGATCTCCCCTACTTCTCTGCTGCAGTTGATAATTTCTTACACACCTCACTTTTTAGTATGAGTGTATTTTGCTGTTTTTTTTTTTTTTTTTTTTTTTGGCTTTTTCTCCCTTAGGCTGCTGCCATCTTAACTGGAAGTTACCCCTGGAGATTCTTGTGCATGTCTCCTTGTGCCCATGAATGCGATATAATGTGGAGGAAAGTTTAATAAAGCACCTGGGTCTGCTGGGGGACACACATTCAAACTACCACATCCCCAAGGTATGGATAGTCACCAAAGACCTTTGGCATTCAGCCTGCACAGCACCTGGCCCCTCCATTCCTTTCTCGTTAGCATGGTTCATGAGAACATGAGAAGCTCTGATTCGTGTTCCTGGAAGCAGCTTTTGATGTGCCAGGCTAGCTGGCCTGCAGGTCTCGAGATTCTCCTGTCCGCCTCCCATCTTGCGCTAACTCAGGTCATGTGGATTACAGACGCAGCACACCAAGTCTAGCTTTATGTGGGTTTTGAGGATTCAAACACAGGTCCTCAATCTTGCACAGTAAGCACTTTACTCACTGAGCTAGCTCCCAGCCCTTGTTTTTCTTTTAATTTCTTTATTTTTATTGTTGGTTTACCATGGTAGTGTCTCCCTCTATCTCAGGCTGACCTGGAACTCAATATGTAGTCTCAGGGTGGCCTCTAACTCACGGCAATCCTCCTACCTCTGTCTCCCAAGTGCTGGCTTTCAAGGCATGTGCCACCACGCCTGGCTTCCCATTTTATTTTTTGAGACAGTTTTGCATACTGTAGCCTGGAACTGACTATGCAGCCTAGCTTTGAATGCAAGGTAATCCTCACCTGAGCTTCCCAAATGCGGGTGTAAGTGGCAATGCCCTGCTGGTTGTCTCTCCAGAATCACCTTTTCTAGTGCCCTAGAGCAACACACACACTCTCTCTCATTCACTCATTCGGCAGCTTATGGACCAAACTCGGTCACTCGTGTTTAGTGGAAAAGGTCGGCGTCCAGGCTTTACTCTCCACATCATTTTTATTTTATTTTACTTTTGTTTTTTTCGAGGTAGGGTCTCACTATAGCGCAGGCTGATCTGGAATTCACTATGTAGCCTCTCAGGGTGGCCTCGAACTCACAGCAGTCCTCCAACCTCTACCCCCCTTTTTACTATGGCAGGTCTCGAGCATCCTTCCAGCAGCACTGCGTTGGCTCTTGTTCCGGGCGACACGGGGCAGGCAGTGCACGCCACCCCGGGCGACGGGAGGTGGCAGGCCCAGCCCTGGTCGCGCGAGAGCCGGCCGGGGCCGGGCGAGGGCGCTCCCATGGACCAAGTCCGCACGGAAGTTCACGCTCCGCCCACCCGTCCAGCCAAGACTCGGTCAGCCGGCGCCGGGGGAAGCTCGTGCACGGGCCGAGCCTCGGCCATGAGCGGCTCCGTGCGGCCCGGCCCGAGCGCGTGGCGCCGCGCGGCCACCCTGGTGCTGGCGGCGGGCTGGCCGCGAACCCGCGCCGGCGCCGCCGACTTCCGGCTGCTGCTGCTGCAGCGCGCCGCCTCGCAGCCCTTCCTGCCCGGCGCCTACGTCTTCCCGGGCGGCGTGCTGGACGCGGCCGACTACTCCGCCGACTGGCTGCGGCTCTTCGCGCCGCACCACGGGCCGCCGCGCTTCGGCCTGGGCCCGCCGCCCCGGGCTCGCCTCGCCGCGCCCGCGCCGCCCGTCGTCGCGCCGCCCGCCGGGGCCGCGGCGCTGCCGGATGACGTCGCCGCGCGCATCTGCGCCGTGCGCGAGGCCTTCGAGGAGGCCGGCGTGCTGCTGCTGCGGCCCAGGGGCGGCCCCGCGGGCGCGGGCGCGGGCGCGGAGCCCGGGTGCGCGCTCCCGCCGCCGCCCGACCTGGACGCCTGGCGCGCGCGCGTGCGCGGGGACGCGCGCCGCTTCCTGCAGCTGTGCGCGCGCCTGGACTGCACGCCCGACATCTGGGCGCTGCGCGAGTGGAGCGCGTGGCTCACCCCCGCGCTCGTGGGCGCGCGCCGCTTCGACACCGTCTTCTACCTGTGCTGCGTGCGCCAGCCGCCGCCCGTCCACCCGGACCTGTCCGAGGTGGTGTGCTACCAGGTAAGGGGGGGCGGGCGGGGATGCTGCACCGTGGGCACGGGGACCACGGGCGCCCTGCGACCTCCGGAGAGCCCGAGCCCCAAGGACAGCGATGACAGGCCCAAGACACGATCACGCCTGGAGCTTCTCCTGCCTTCAAGGGGTTCGAGGCCTCAACTCCTGTCCCGCCCCCCCCCCACGCGCGTGACACTGCCGAGCTCCCAGCCAGTTCTGTCTATTCTAAGCACTTTAACTTTGATACACTCATCACATCCCCACTTCACTTTAAACATTTTATTTTTATTTATTGTTTTGAGAGATGAGAGAGAATGGGCGCGCCAGGGCCTCCAACCACTGCAGATGAACTCCAGATGCATGCACCACTTTGTGCTTCTGCCTTACGTGGGCACTGGGGAATTGAACCTGGGTCCTTTGGCTTTGTAGGCAAACACCTTAACTGCTGAGCCATCTCTCCAGTACCCCACTTCACTTTAACTCGGATTCCTAGAACATAATTTATATAATTTCAGTGTAATCAGGAGTCTTATTTATGTTTTCATTAAAAAAGCTATATATATATATATATATATATATATATATACACACACACACACACACAGTTCCACTGTGTTGCCCAGGCTGGTCTGCAGGTCCTGCACTCAGGCTTTTCCTCCTGCTCCAGCCTCCTGACTTGGTGGGACTATAGGTGTGTGTCACTGTGCCTGGCCTCTGAGTGCTCCCTTGTCTTAAGGAGATGTCAAGGCCTTTCAGTGAGTAAATTTTACATCTGCATATAAGTACCATGTGCTAACCACTCTGAGTTCCACATCTTCAAGTAGGTGTGCGCGCGCGCTTGTGTGTGTGTGTGTGTGTGTGTGTGCAGATGTGCCTGCCCTGTGCTCATCCAGAGACCAGAGGAAGACATGGGGTGTCCTTATGTTTATTCCCCCATATTTCCTTGACACCAGGTGTCTTACTGAACCCGTAATTCCCTGTTTTCAGTAGGATTGGTTGACCAAGGAGCCACCCAAAACCCTTTTGTCTCTGTCCCCATCAGCACTGGGGTCACAGGCAGGCACGGCCATGCCAGCTTTTTACATGGGTGGTGGGGATCAAATTCGAGTCCTCACGCTTGTGCAGTGAGCACTCGGCCCCACTGAGCAGTCTCCCAAGCCCTCAGGCAGATGTCATCTACTGGTTTAACAGCCTCAGATCTTGGCAATGGTTGAATACAAAACCTCCTTTGTATCCCCATAGTGGTTATCTCCAGCAGAAGCAACTAGAAGCTTCGCATCAGAAAAAATTTGGTTGGCACCGCCACAGTTTTATGAAATAAGGAGACTCGACAACTTTGCCTCTCTGTCTGCTCTACACAAATTTTCTTTGGACCGTGCATTAGAGGGGACTGAAAGATGGCTGCCAATCATGTATTCAACTGCCGATGGTAGAATCCAGCTTTTACCAGGTGAGTTCCGGAAGCACCCATGCTTTTGCTGCTGTTTACATTCATTGTACAATGCCGCCTGAGAGCATTGCTCGCAGAGGCCTGAATTACAGTCCTGCCTGTGTGTTATAACCTCCGCACACTGGTGCTGTGGGCCACACCCGCATGAGCCCCAGGATGGCTATGAATGTGACCCAATACCAAATCTTAAACTTACTAAAACATTATGAGATATTTTGTTGGTTTTTCTTGCAACTTCTTGTATCATTCTCAAATGTGAACTTTGTAGCTGACACCATCTGTTGCTGTGTCCGGGTGTTGGCTGGGCCAGCCTGTTGTGGTGTCAGCCAACATCAGTCTTATAAAGTATACATAGTGTGTACTGTGTAACCCTCTGTAGGCTGTCCTCATGCTTCCAACAACCATAAACTGGCATTACGGGGGTATGCTACCCATCCGGATCCGTAATGTTTATTAAACCAGAAATTCTGAATTTTACAGACATACACATATGTAGAAATATATTTTCTGGGGCTGGAGAGATGGCTTAGCAGTTAAGCGCTTGCCTGTGAAGCCTAAGGACCCCAATTTGAGACTCGATTCCCTAGGACCCAAGTTAGCTAGATGCACAAGGGGGCGCATGCGCCTGGAGTTCGTTTGCAATGGCTGGAGGCCCTGGCGCGCCCATTCTCTCTCTCTCTCTCTCTCTCTGTTGCTCTCAAATAAATAAATTAAAATGAATAAAATATTTTTAAAAAATAAATAAATATATTTTCTGGACACTGACAAAATTCTTACGTATTATCTTATCTTTTGCACTGTGAGAACTTGCAGGCTGTCACCTGACTTGAGTCAGGTAATTCACTGTTGGTCAGTTGTAGTTTGGTGAGCATAAGTGAGAGGAGTTTTCTGTGTGCACATGTTCATGTGTGTGCGGGCCCCACGCGTGGTTCAGGTGTGCATGTGTGTGGGGGCCAGAGGTTGACATCACATGACCTCCTTCATTACTCACTCCCCCTTTATTTACTGAGTCTCCTACTTTGAATCCAGAGCTTGCTGATTTGGCTAAGTTCGCCATCTTGCTCTGGGAATCTGCAGTCTCCACCTCCTGAGTGCTAGGATTATAGACGGGCTGCCCCCCCCCCCCCCAGCATTTACATGGGTGCTGGGGTCCGGACTTATGGTCCTCATGCTTGTGTGGCAAGCACTTTATCCTCTGAGCCATCTCCCCAGGCCTGGGTTAGACCTCTTTGGCAGGTGCTGTGTGACTTGTCTTATTTCACGTCTGCCTGATCAGTTCCTGAGAATAATGGTGAAATTTGTCGCTCAGCCTACCAGACAATTTAGCATACAAACCACATAAATGACCATTTCTTTTTTTGTTTATTTTTATTTATTTGAGAGCAACAGAGAAAGAGGCACAGAGAGAGAGAGAGGGAGAGAGAGAGAATGGGCATGCCAGGGCCTCCAGCCACTGCAAATGAACTCTAGACATGTGCCCCCTTGTGCATCTGGCTAACGTGGGTCCTGGGGAATGGGCCTTGAAACAGGGTCCTTAGGCTTCACAGGCAAGTGCTTAACTGCTAAGCCATCTCTCCAGCCTGATAATTTCTTTAAATTAATTTTTGATTATCAGAACAACCCACTATGTGACATCAAAAGTGTGGATATACAGACCAATATTAGTGTCAATATTTAATAGGCTAAAGAAAGTCATGAACTAGTGTAAATATTAGTTTATTTGGCTGAGGGTAGAACTCAGTAGAAGAGTTCCTGTCTAGTATTTTCCAAGGCCTAGGGTCAATCTGTATCACAGAAAATAATGAATAAACAAATTCATCGTGAAGATGTAGCGGTCATAAGGTTTTATGTACGCAAAGAAAATGCTTGGCTGTGGAGTGGGGAAAGAGTAGAAATATTAAAAATCCAACAAAGAAATTGAAGTCAGCTCATAAAATTAGGGTTATTTAACTTCATTTCAAACACATGGACTGTATAAAAGTACTGATTTGTGTGTCCTTAGTACATTGGGCTGATTTATTAAATAATACTATGTGGTAATGAATTTCTTTTGCAGGAGATGAATTATACATACATGATTCAAGCTTTTTAGAGAAGACTTTATCTACTGAGAAGAAGACTGACGAGGTCATGAAAGAAGGCCAGAAATTCCACCGAATAGTGATATACAGTAACTATACCTATGGTGTCTATGTTACTGTGGAGTCAAAGGATAAACAGATTTATCCTAAGACCTTTGTAGGAAGTAAGAGCCACTTGTAGGGCGTTGCTTGTGTGTTAAGTTAGGTTAATGGAGGAGGGCCAGTGCATAGTGAAAGACAACTGAACTTGTTTTGAAACCTAAGGAACATTGGCCTGTCAATGTCACCACACATTTTTATTTCTTTTCTTTTTCTTTTTTTTTTTTTCTTTTTTTTGGTTTTTGGTTTTTTGAGGTAGGGTCTCACTCTGGCCTAGGCTGACCTGGAATTTACTGTGTAGTCAGTCTCAGGCTGGCCTCGAACTGACGGTGATCCTCCTACCTCTGCCTCCCGAGTGCTGGGATTAAAGGCGTGCGCCACCACGCCCGGCTTCACAACACATTTTCTATGACAAGTGCATTATGGAGTTCTTCATTTTATTCTGTAAAATGTATGGGGTGCCACAAGTATAATGTTTATAAAGTATTAGTGATCCTAAGATGAGAAACAAAAATTTCACAATGATTCCTACTTCTGTGTTGCTTTATTAGCTTAAAAGTTTTAAAAAAATGTTCTGTGCCATCTTTCTAAGTGTCCCGTTTAGTAACATGTTCCCTGACGTGCTTTGCAGGTTGAGCTCCAGATCACTTAGAACTTCTGCAGGAATGAATTGGTTTAAGTCGCCCAGTAAGACAGCATTATAGTGTGAATGTAAAATACCCCGGCTTGGTCTCCAGTCGATGGCTGGTGTTGCTTTAGCAGGTTGAGGAGCCTCAAGGAGGTGGGGCTCCACTGGAAAAAGTGGGTGAGGGGAGGAGGGTCTTGAGTGTTACAGTCCCACCCTCGTGCCAGCAGAGCTGTCTCTCTGCTTGATTCACAGACATGAGCACGCCTGCCCCGTGCTTCCGTCACCGTGACCACTACTATGCTTTTCTGCCACCAAGTGGCGAGCTGATGTGTGCCTTCTGTCCACTGTTTCTGCGGGTATTTGTTCACAGCAATGAGAAAAGTACTAAGTGTGTCATCATTTTCTTGCAGTATCTTTTTTTTAAAAAAATATTTTATTTGGGGGAGAGAGTAAGAACGAGGCAGGTAGAGAGAGAATGGGCATGTGCCAGGGCCTTCAGCCACTGCAAACGAACTTGAGACGTATGTGTCGCCTTGTGCATCTGGCTTTATGTAGGGAATCGAACTTGGGTCCTTTGGTTTTGCAGGCAAGTGCCTTAATCACTGAGCCATCTATCCAGCCAAATATTTTTTTTAATGTTTTTGTTTATTTTTATTTATTTGAGAGAGACAGAGAGGAGGAGGCAGAGAGAGAGAGAGAGAGAGAGAGAGAATGGGCATGCTAGGGCTTCCAGCCACTGCAAACAAACTCCAGATGTGTGCACCCCCTTGTGCATCTGGCTAATGTGGGTCCTGGGGAGTCGAGCCTCAAACCGGGGTCCTTAGGCTTCACAGGCAAGCACTTAACCACTAAGCCATCTCTCCAGCCTGGCCAAATATGTTTATTTTCAATATTTGGTTTCAAACTACAGATTTTATTAGTTTTTATGTTTTCCAAATTGAAAATTTATTTAATATTTTAAGACATATGAGGCCATGCAAAATTAATGAACCTTTAATGTACTTACAAAGCGGGAGTAATGAGGTTAGAGAGATACAGTGTTAATGAGGTTTCAGTGTGTTTATCATGGGTAACATTTTACTTTCTGTTAAAGAGGAATAATGTTTTGTTGATTAAGGGTGGAAGATGATAGTTACTATGCCAGTACTGTTTTAAGATCTTTATAATATGTTATACAATGGATTTCACTTTTCATAAAATGTCTGGTTTTCCTTTCAATAAAATGAAAGCAATGTTGAGTCCAACTTTTATGTGTACTATTTAATGTTTGTTAGAAGAATACAAGGACAGAAGTGCTTCTCAGTCTGGACACTTTTCCCTGGGGCTCTTTGGCTATGTCTGGATACATTTTCAGTTGTCCCACCTGAGGAGGGAATGCTACCACCATCTAGTTGAGAACAATCAGAAGTGCAGGGCCCACAACAGTTAACAGGCAAAAGGGTGAGAAACCCTTATCTGAAGTAAGTGGGGCCTAGTGGTTACAGGCCTGTAATTCCAGCTCCTTAGGAGGTTGAGACAGGAGGATAGAAAGTTCAAGGTCTGCCTGGGTGACTGTTCAAGACCAGCTTTGGAGACAGTGTCTCAGACACTGTCTCAAAATAAGCAAAAAAGAGAGCTGGTAGTAACACTGCTTGCCTAGCATGTGCAAAAGTTCAGTCCTCAATACTGAAAAAAGAAAAAAGTGAACTATTTTTTAAATACATGGTCCCCATGTAAAACTTGAGAACCACAGATAAAACCTCATTCTATCTGGCTTCTGGGTGAGAATTCTAAAGATTTTTGGCCTTGAGCATACTTCTCCCGGTGGAAAGACCAAGAAGCAGATCCACGCAGCTGGTTAGCACCACAGCCAGGAGAGAGTTACATCCTCTTCCTGCCCACGGTACCGTGGGTCCTGGGGTGATTTTAGGAGATGACTGAGAAGTGCCTCACAGGCTTTTCTTCCTAGAAAGGATACGTCGTAGCTGTGACCTTTCTTTGACGAGTCAACCATTTGGTTGACTGGGCTGACCTTTGAACTCCTGGGATCTCAAACATCCTTCCTCTGCCTCCTGAATGAGGCTAAGTGATCACAGGGGCGCTTTCAAAGCACCCAAACTTGCATACTCCACAGCACACCACACCACACACCACACACACACACACACACACACAACACCTTGTTACGTATACACTAGCAAGCAAATAAAAATAATTCAAACATTGGCCTTTTTTTTTTTTTTTGGTTTTTCGAGGTAGGGTGTTACTCTAGCTCAGGTTGACCTGGAATTCATTATGTAGTCTCAGGGTGGCCTCGAACTCACAGCGATCCTCCTACATCTGCCTCCTGAGTGCTAGGATTAAAGGCGTGTGCCACCACGCCCAGCAACAAAGTGGCACATATATCTGGAGTTCATCTGTAGTGAGTGGCTGCAAGCCCTGGAGTGCACATTTTCTCTCTCTACTTGCAATTAAATAAATATTTAAGCCAGGCGTGGTGGCGCACACAGAGGTAGGATTGCTGTGAGTTTGAGGCCACCCTGAGACTACATAGTGAATTCCAGGTCAGCCTGGACTACAGTGAGAGCCTACCTCTAAATAAATAAATAAATAATTTAAAAATATTAGAGAGTGGCCAGGCATATTGGTACATGCCTTTAATCATGGCACTTGGGGGGTAGAGGCAGGGGATCACCGTGAGTTCGAGGCCACCCTGAGACTATATAGTGAATTCCAGGTCAGCCTGGGCTAGAGTGAGACCGTACCTTGAAAAACAAAGACACAAAAAAGTAATGAATATATCTGGTGTCAACTTCTGGCCTCCACACAGCAAATAAGTGTACACACACATGCAAAAACAAACCAAAAAACCCACCCAAAACCCAAACCCTACCATTATTTAAAAGAAATCCAAAAAAACCTACCATTATTAAAGGGGGGGATGCTTTGTGAACATTCTGCTCCCCAGATATACGACCCTTCAGTTTCCATATGCTTGAAACTGGCAGTCTTTACCCATCTTGATTCCTTTACCAGCGTATATATACACACATGGTCATGAGCTTAAGCAATTTTTTTCTTTCACAGCTGAGACATCAAAGAATTCACCTGTAAAACCACTTGGGCCCAGCAGCCTCTTTAAAGTAGTGGCTCCTTTCACTTAATAGAATATTATTCCACTTGGAGAGAAAAGAGCCCAGATACAGTCCTAAAAGCTAACCTTCCCTCCACATGTCTCTTGGGTGTCCTTCATTTCAGGGTGTGGTCACATCTAACTCAGAACCACTCTGTGAATCCGAATTTGAGAAAATAAGCTTAGAAATGCTGCAGAAGGGCTGGAGAAATGGCTTAGCGGTTAAGGCACTTGCCTGCAAAGCCAAAGGACCCAGGTTCGATTCCCCAGAACCCATGTAAGCCAGATGCACAAGGACGCACATGAGTCTTGGAATTCATTTGCAGCTCTCTCTGCCATTCTCTCTCTATATCTGTGCTTCTCTCTTTCAAATAAATAAACAAACAAACAAACAAACAAATAAATAAAATAATAAAAGAAATGCTGCACAACCTGGCCCATGAGCTTGGGAATGTGGTCAGATGGGCAAATGGTGCCCAGAAGGGTCAGTGGCTGACCAGGACCTGTCCCCACCAAGTCAGGTTATTTGTTAAGGAGAGACCCCTTAGCGACGTGAAGGGACGGAGGCTGGTTTAGGCTAGCAGGGCTTCCCGGCGCACGTAGTATTGCCAAGGAATTGGCCTGCACGTCCTCCTTGGGTCCAGTTAAGACCCTGGGGCAGGGGTGCCTCTCGCGGCCCTGCTCTTCCCTGGCCGGCCGCACGGCGGCGCTGCTCGCGGCCAGGCCGTTGCGCCGGCGTTGGGCGCGCACGTGGTCGCCGGCTCCTCGAGGACGGCGCGCGGGGCGGGGCCGGCGCGGGCCGTTGCGTGCGCATGTGCGGACGGGCCGGCTGCCGGCGTGGAGGCGGGCGGGCAGGCGGCGGAGCCCTCGAGGGGAGGACGGCGCTGAGGGCGACGCGGCGCGGCGGGCGGCCCGGCGGAGCGGGCGGCCGGAGCAGGCTGCAGGCCCGGGCGGCGGGATGCTCGAGGTGCTGGTGCTGAAGGTGAGCGCGCCCCGCCCGGGCCGGCGCCGTCGTGCGCGCGCGGGCCGCCGCTTTCCGCACGCCCCTGGTCACGTGGCCTCCCATCTACTTACGGACAGAAAATAGACACTTAGTTTTGAAACGGCTTGCATCCCGGCTCCCGGGAAGCAGAGGTAGGAGGATCGCCGTGAGTTCGAGGCCACCCTGAGACTCCATAGTGAATTCCAGGTCCACCTGGGCCAGAGTGAGACCCTACCTCGAAAAACACCACCAGAAAATTCATATAACCCACTCCCACCATCACCCTCCTTTCTCTCCCCTCCCCTAGACACCCACTTTCCCCTGCCTTTCACACGTATGTATGTATTGTAGGTTTTTTTTGACGTAGAGTCTTGAGTCCCTACATGTAGATATAGATAATTTTTTTTTTTTTCCGAGGTAGGGTGTTGCCCTTGCCCAGGCTGACCTGGAGTTCACTATGTTAGTCTCAGCTGGCCTCGAACTCACAGTGATCCTCCTACCTCTGCCTTCTGTGCTGGCACTAAAGGTGTGGGCAACCATGCCCAGCGGTCTTCCATATTGATGCCTACTTTTTTTTTTTTCCCTCCTCCATCATCTATAGAAATTATTTCATTTCTCCTTACATTTTTGAGTGGGTTACTTTTTTATTACTGTTTTTTTAGTTCTTTGTAGATTCTAGATATTAAACCTCTGTTGGTTGTATGGCTAGCAAATATTTTCTCCCATTCAGTAGGTTGTCAGTTGATTGCTGATGGTTTGCTTATCTATACAGTAGCTTTTTAGTTTCATGAGGTACCAATGGAGGCGAGTTTGCTGATTCCCCGGGCTCCTGGGGGATCTTACTCAGAAAGTCACTCCCACACCTGTATCTTGGAGTGTTTTCCCTAATTTTTTTTTCTAGTTGTTTTAGAGTTTCAGGTCTTATATTGAGGTCCTTGATCCATTTAGAGTTGGTTTTTGTGCAAAGCGAGAGAAGTGGGTCCAAACTTGTAGCACCATTTGTTGAAGATGCTGCCTTTTCTCCAGTGAGCGTTTCTGCCCTGTTTGTCAAAGATCAGGTAGCTGTAGTTACTAGAACTTACACCTGGAGCATCTGCTCCATTCCACCGATCCATGCACCTGTTTTTGTGCCAGTACCG
Organism: Dipus sagitta; assembly: GCA_036346955.1. Taxonomy (NCBI): domain Eukaryota; kingdom Metazoa; phylum Chordata; class Mammalia; order Rodentia; family Dipodidae; genus Dipus; species Dipus sagitta. The sequence continues at coordinate 4,403,621 of CM070775.1, read as the reverse complement.
CGCTGCTTTTATTACTATGGCCTTACGTATTGAAATCAGGTATGCTGATCGCACCCAGAAGTGTTCTTTTTGCTGAGGCCTTTTGTGCATCCACACGAATTTCGGGAGGTTTTTTTTTATGACTCGGTGAAGAATGTTGCTTGGATTTTGATTGGAGTTGCATTGAAACTGTATATTACTTTTGGTAGAATGGCCATTTAAAAAAACTTTTAAGTTTATTTGAGAGACACAGAGAGAGAGAAAATGGGCACATCAGGGCCTCCAGCCACTTCAAACGAACTCCAGATGCATGTGCCATCTTGTGCATCTGGCTTACGTGGGTCCTGGGGAATCAAATATGGGTTCTTTGGCTTTGCAGGCAAGCACCTTGACTGCTAAGCCATCCCTCCAGCTCTAGAATGGCCATTTTAAAAAAAATATTTATTTGAGAGCCAGGCGTGGTGGCGCACGCCTTTAATCCCAGCACTCGGGAGGCAGAGGTAGGAGGATCGCCGAGAGTTCGAGGCCATCCTGAAACTCCATAGTGAATTCCAGGTCAGCCTGGGCTAGAGTGAGACCCTACCTCGAAAAACCAAAAAAAAAATTTTTTTTATTTGAGAGAGAAGAAGAGGCAGATAGAAAGACAGGATGGGCACACCAGGGTCTCTAGCCACTGAAAACGAACTCCAGATGCATGTGTCTCCTTGTGCATTTGGCTTACGTGGGTCCTTAGGCTTTGCAGGCAATGTCTTAACCACTAAGTCATTTCCTCAGCTCAAGAATGGCCATCTTAACAAGATTTATTAGTCTGTTTCCAAGCCCAGTACTTAAGGGCCTTGTGCATGATATGCAAGTGCTCTGCTTCTGAACTGCATCCCAAGCCACTGTAATTATTTTTGTAGACAAATTCTCATGTAGCTCAGGCTTGCCTTGAACTCACTATGTAGTTGAAAATGGTCTGATACTCCTGCCTGTACCTCCAGATTGCGGGGATTATAGAGTGCATTACCATATCTAGTTTTGTATGCCGCTTTGTGCACCTGGCTTACGTGGGTACTGGGGAATTGAACCTGGGTCCTTAGGCTTCACAGCAAGTGTCTTAACTACTAAGCTCCCTATTCCTTTTTTTTTGTTGTTGTTTTGTTTTTCAAGGTAGGGTTTCATTCTAGCCCAGGATGACCTGGAATTCACTATGTAGTCTCAAGGTGGCCTTGAATTCACCATGATCCTTCTACCTCTGCCTCCCGAGTGCTGGGATTAAAGGCGTGCGCCACCACGCCTGCCGCCCTTTTTTTTTAATAGGACAGAACATACATATGTTCTTACTTATTTCTCTTTATTACAAAAATAGTATTGAAATATTGTCCTCAACCTTGTCTTATGTCTATTATGGTATTTTCAAAATATAGATTAAAAGTACCTGCTTGCTCTTTCTTGTGTGTGTGTGGTGGGTATGAGGAGAGTTGAGCCATTTTCTCCCTATTTAGTCTAGGCTGGTTTTGAACTCATGATCCCTCTGCCTCAGACTCCTGAATGCTAGTATTACAGGTAAGTGTCACCATTCCAATGTCCTGTTTACTTTTCTTTTTTTTTAATTTTTATTAACCCTGTTTACTTTTTGAACTGTTAACACGTAATTGAGAATCTCTTTCTTACCATTGTTGACATCTGTGCGGTGTGGGAGTGCTTGTCAGGAACGCATTAGATCTCTTACATCAGAGCACTTGTGGTGGCTCACTCCTTCAATCCCAGCCCTTGACTAGCTTAGGTTAGAGGATCTTAGGGAGTTTGAGGCCATTTTGGGCTTATCCTACTAAGGTCCTGCCTCAAAAAGAGTTGTGTTTTTTTTTTGTTTGTTTGTTTGTTTGTTTTGTTTTGTTTGTAGTAGGGTTTCACTGTAGCCCAGGCTGACCTATAATTCACCCTGTAGTTCCAGGCTGGCCTCGAACTCACAGCAGTCTTCCTACCTCTGCCTCCCAAGTGCTGGGATTAAAGGTGTGTGCCACCATGCCCAGCTTCTCAAATCTTTTTTTTTTTTTTTTTTTTAATCAGGAGAAACAGGTAATGTGATTCTAAGGATGAATATCTTATAGTTCTAATTTTAAGTCATGCATTTTGTCTTTTAAAATGTTACAGATTGAAGATCCAGGTTGCTTCTGGGTTATTATAAAAGGATGTGGTCACTTTTTAGATCAAGAAGTTGACTATCAAAAACTAAATAGTGCAATGAATGACTTCTATAACAGCATGTGTCAAGACATAGACATAAAACCACTAATGTTGGAAGAAGGACAGGTATGTACTAAATTTTCTTTCATCACTGTGTCTTGAAACTCTACTCAAAATGTAAAATATTCTGGAACCTAGATAATAAAACCCTTTGGAAGATTTTAGTTGCTTATAATTATGTCTGCTGCTCAATTCTTTGTACAAGATCAAGTCTAACCCTGGAAAGGGGCAGTTAGGCAAAGTTCCTGTGGGGAAAAGAGAGAGCATATGGCCTGAACCCAGGCACAAGTGTTGTCTTCCTGGCTTCCCGTGAGCCAAGAGATTATTGTAGACCCGACACAGGTGCAGGAGCCTCAGCAAAGAGGACACGGTTTCAGCCGGGCGCCACCCCTCTCGGTTGCTCATGACTTGGGACACCTGTGCTTCTCTTACTTGTTGCACATCATGGCCGGTCTTTGTTTCCTTGCAGAGCAGCAGTTCCATGGTCCACTGAGTGGATGGTTCTCTGGTCATGTAGGAAGAGTTTGAATGTCTTCTTCCCAAATTGCCATTAATAACATCGTGCCTTATTTATCCCCTAACACTGGCCTGCTGAAGAACTGAAACCTGATAAGTTGATCCTTTAAAAATATTTTTTTCAACTTTTTAATTTATTTTGTTTTTTTTTCTTTTCAAATTTTTTTATTAACAACTTCCATGATTATAAAAAAATATCCCATGGTAATACCCTCCCTCCCCCCACTTTCCCCTTTAAAACTCCATTCTCCATCATGTCGCCTCCCCCTCCCAGTCAGTCTCTCTTTTATTTTGATGTCACGATCTTTTCCTCCTATTATGATGGTCTTGTGTAGGTGGTGTCAGTCACTGTGAGGTCATGGATATCCCGGCCATTTTGTGTCTGGAGGGAGCACGTTGTAAGGAGTCCTACCCTTCCTTTGTCTCTTACATTCTTTGCGCCACCTCTTCCACAGTAGACCCTGAGCCTTGGAAGGTGTGATAGCCAACTTTTTTTAATTTTTACTTATTTATTTGAGAGACAGAATGGGTGCACCCGGGCCTCCAGCCACTGCAAACGAACTCCAGATACATGCGCCCCCTTGTGCATCTGGCTTACATGGGTCCTGGGGAATAGAAACAAGGTCCTTTGGCTTTGCAGGCAAAGGCCTTAACCACTAAGCCATCTCTCCAGTACTGAAAAAATATTTTTATAGTCTGTTTAGTTCCATGTGGTGGTTCAGCTTTTCCCTCTATTTCCCAGTGTCGTCTGTATTTTCTGTGGACTGACAGTTAAGCATAGTTAGATAACTTAGGACTACTTTTTCTCTCAAAACATGTTTCATGTTTTGAATTTTACGTTGTATTGAATTGGGAGATAATGTCACTTCTTATTGTGTGTATATGTTTGTGTGGTCTGTGTGTGTGTGTTCATATGTGTGGGCACACATGTGCAAGTGCATGTATGTGGAGGTCAACATCAGCTGTCCTCAGTCACTCTTCATCTTACTTTTTTGGTGAGGGTGTACAGTGTTCGTGTGTGTGTGTATGTTCATATGTGCATAAGCACATGTAGAAGTCATAGGGCAGCCTCAGGTTTTGGTCCTTGCCTTCCTACTTGGTTTTGGTGGAATCTCCGGGTGTTCACCACTACATCCCACCAGGCTTGCTGGCCCACAAGCTTCTGAGAGCCTCCTGCCTTCGCCTCCCTCCCCATAGGTGTGTGGGACTTACAGGTCATGCTGCTGCTTCCGGCTCCTGTGGGTTTTGGAGATGGGAACATGGGTACTCAGGCTTGTGTGGTAACACTTCATCCATTGGATATCTCATTAGCCCTACCATCTCAATTTGGGGGGGGGGGATAGGGTCTTTTTCTAAACCTCAGAGGCCCTCCTGTCTGCCTTCCCAGTGCTGGGATTACAGGCTCCTGCTGCCATACCAGGCTGTTTGTGGGTACTGGGGACCCATGCTCAGGTCCTGCCTGCTTGCATGGCATGAGCTTGACCAGCTGAGCTACCTCCCTGGTCCCTTGTTCATACTTTTTTTTTTTTTTCGAGGTAGGGTCTCACTCAAGCCCAGGCAGACCTGAAATTCGCTATGTAGTCTGAGGGTGGCCTCGAACTCATGGCAATCCACCTACCTCTGCCTCCTGAGTGCTGGGATTAAAGGCGTGCGCCACCACACCCAGCTCCTTGTTCATACTTTTGACGTATGATTTCTCTGCATTCATGAGCTAGGGTTCATCAACCAGAACTTTCCCTCATTTACTAAGGCTGTTTGGTAAACTACTAAACAGTATAGTTTCTTATTAAGTTGCTTGATTCTTACCCTTACAAATTTTCAGTACAATGATTTGTGCCTAGTGCTATATCTATTGGTAATCATAGGTTGATTTTGTTTTTCTTTCTTCCTATCCCCAATTTTTTTGTCATGCTGGGAGTAGAACCCAGGATTTCATACAAGTTAGACAACCTGCCACTGAGTTTTACCCAGCTCCATTTCTTTCCTTTTGAGACAGGATCTCATGTGTTCCAGTTTGGCCTCAAACTAGGTAGGTGAGCATAACCTTGAACTTCTTTCTGATCCCCTGCCTCTACCTCCTCCCACCTCTGTCTCCTGAATACTGGGATTACAGGTGTGTACTACCATACACAAGTTATGCAGGGCTGGGGATAGAGCCCAGGGCTTCATGCAGACTAGGCAAGTACTCTACCCACTGAGCTACATTCCCAGCCTCTTCTCATTTTATAACCATCATTTTTTTTTTTTTTTGGTTTTTCGAGGTAGGGTGTTACTCTAGCTCAGGTTGACCTGGAATTCATTATGTAGTCTCAGGGTGGCCTCGAACTCACAGCGATCCTCCTACATCTGCCTCCTGAGTGCTAGGATTAAAGGCGTGTGCCACCACGCCCAGCAACAAAGTGGCACATATATCTGGAGTTCATCTGTAGTGAGTGGCTGCAAGCCCTGGAGTGCACATTTTCTCTCTCTACTTGCAATTAAATAAATATTTAAGCCAGGCGTGGTGGCGCACACAGAGGTAGGATTGCTGTGAGTTTGAGGCCACCCTGAGACTACATAGTGAATTCCAGGTCAGCCTGGACTACAGTGAGAGCCTACCTCTAAATAAATAAATAAATAATTTAAAAATATTAGAGAGTGGCCAGGCATATTGGTACATGCCTTTAATCATGGCACTTGGGGGGTAGAGGCAGGGGATCACCGTGAGTTCGAGGCCACCCTGAGACTATATAGTGAATTCCAGGTCAGCCTGGGCTAGAGTGAGACCGTACCTTGAAAAACAAAGACACAAAAAAGTAATGAATATATCTGGTGTCAACTTCTGGCCTCCACACAGCAAATAAGTGTACACACACATGCAAAAACAAACCAAAAAACCCACCCAAAACCCAAACCCTACCATTATTTAAAAGAAATCCAAAAAAACCTACCATTATTAAAGGGGGGGATGCTTTGTGAACATTCTGCTCCCCAGATATACGACCCTTCAGTTTCCATATGCTTGAAACTGGCAGTCTTTACCCATCTTGATTCCTTTACCAGCGTATATATACACACATGGTCATGAGCTTAAGCAATTTTTTTCTTTCACAGCTGAGACATCAAAGAATTCACCTGTAAAACCACTTGGGCCCAGCAGCCTCTTTAAAGTAGTGGCTCCTTTCACTTAATAGAATATTATTCCACTTGGAGAGAAAAGAGCCCAGATACAGTCCTAAAAGCTAACCTTCCCTCCACATGTCTCTTGGGTGTCCTTCATTTCAGGGTGTGGTCACATCTAACTCAGAACCACTCTGTGAATCCGAATTTGAGAAAATAAGCTTAGAAATGCTGCAGAAGGGCTGGAGAAATGGCTTAGCGGTTAAGGCACTTGCCTGCAAAGCCAAAGGACCCAGGTTCGATTCCCCAGAACCCATGTAAGCCAGATGCACAAGGACGCACATGAGTCTTGGAATTCATTTGCAGCTCTCTCTGCCATTCTCTCTCTATATCTGTGCTTCTCTCTTTCAAATAAATAAACAAACAAACAAACAAACAAATAAATAAAATAATAAAAGAAATGCTGCACAACCTGGCCCATGAGCTTGGGAATGTGGTCAGATGGGCAAATGGTGCCCAGAAGGGTCAGTGGCTGACCAGGACCTGTCCCCACCAAGTCAGGTTATTTGTTAAGGAGAGACCCCTTAGCGACGTGAAGGGACGGAGGCTGGTTTAGGCTAGCAGGGCTTCCCGGCGCACGTAGTATTGCCAAGGAATTGGCCTGCACGTCCTCCTTGGGTCCAGTTAAGACCCTGGGGCAGGGGTGCCCCTCGCGGCCCTGCTCTTCCCTGGCCGGCCGCACGGCGGCGCTGCTCGCGGCCAGGCCGTTGCGCCGGCGTTGGGCGCGCACGTGGTCGCCGGCTCCTCGAGGACGGCGCGCGGGGCGGGGCCGGCGCGGGCCGTTGCGTGCGCATGTGCGGACGGGCCGGCTGCCGGCGTGGAGGCGGGCGGGCAGGCGGCGGAGCCCTCGAGGGGAGGACGGCGCTGAGGGCGACGCGGCGCGGCGGGCGGCCCGGCGGAGCGGGCGGCCGGAGCAGGCTGCAGGCCCGGGCGGCGGGATGCTCGAGGTGCTGGTGCTGAAGGTGAGCGCGCCCCGCCCGGGCCGGCGCCGTCGTGCGCGCGCGGGCCGCCGCTTTCCGCACGCCCCTGGTCACGTGGCCTCCCATCTACTTACGGACAGAAAATAGACACTTAGTTTTGAAACGGCTTGCATCCCGGCTCCCGGGAAGCAGAGGTAGGAGGATCGCCGTGAGTTCGAGGCCACCCTGAGACTCCATAGTGAATTCCAGGTCCACCTGGGCCAGAGTGAGACCCTACCTCGAAAAACACCACCAGAAAATTCATATAACCCACTCCCACCATCACCCTCCTTTCTCTCCCCTCCCCTAGACACCCACTTTCCCCTGCCTTTCACACGTATGTATGTATTGTAGGTTTTTTTTGACGTAGAGTCTTGAGTCCCTACATGTAGATATAGATAATTTTTTTTTTTTCCGAGGTAGGGTGTTGCCCTTGCCCAGGCTGACCTGGAGTTCACTATGTTAGTCTCAGCTGGCCTCGAACTCACAGTGATCCTCCTACCTCTGCCTTCTGTGCTGGCACTAAAGGTGTGGGCAACCATGCCCAGCGGTCTTCCATATTGATGCCTACTTTTTTTTTTTTCCCTCCTCCATCATCTATAGAAATTATTTCATTTCTCCTTACATTTTTGAGTGGGTTACTTTTTTATTACTGTTTTTTTAGTTCTTTGTAGATTCTAGATATTAAACCTCTGTTGGTTGTATGGCTAGCAAATATTTTCTCCCATTCAGTAGGTTGTCAGTTGATTGCTGATGGTTTGCTTATCTATACAGTAGCTTTTTAGTTTCATGAGGTACCAATGGAGGCGAGTTTGCTGATTCCCCGGGCTCCTGGGGGATCTTACTCAGAAAGTCACTCCCACACCTGTATCTTGGAGTGTTTTCCCTAATTTTTTTTTCTAGTTGTTTTAGAGTTTCAGGTCTTATATTGAGGTCCTTGATCCATTTAGAGTTGGTTTTTGTGCAAAGCGAGAGAAGTGGGTCCAAACTTGTAGCACCATTTGTTGAAGATGCTGCCTTTTCTCCAGTGAGCGTTTCTGCCCTGTTTGTCAAAGATCAGGTAGCTGTAGTTACTAGAACTTACACCTGGAGCATCTGCTCCATTCCACCGATCCATGCACCTGTTTTTGTGCCAGTACCGCGCTGCTTTTATTACTATGGCCTTACGTATTGAAATCAGGTATGCTGATCGCACCCAGAAGTGTTCTTTTTGCTGAGGCCTTTTGTGCATCCACACGAATTTCGGGAGGTTTTTTTTTATGACTCGGTGAAGAATGTTGCTTGGATTTTGATTGGAGTTGCATTGAAACTGTATATTACTTTTGGTAGAATGGCCATTTAAAAAAACTTTTAAGTTTATTTGAGAGACACAGAGAGAGAGAAAATGGGCACATCAGGGCCTCCAGCCACTTCAAACGAACTCCAGATGCATGTGCCATCTTGTGCATCTGGCTTACGTGGGTCCTGGGGAATCAAATATGGGTTCTTTGGCTTTGCAGGCAAGCACCTTGACTGCTAAGCCATCCCTCCAGCTCTAGAATGGCCATTTTAAAAAAATATTTATTTGAGAGCCAGGCGTGGTGGCGCACGCCTTTAATCCCAGCACTCGGGAGGCAGAGGTAGGAGGATCGCCGAGAGTTCGAGGCCATCCTGAAACTCCATAGTGAATTCCAGGTCAGCCTGGGCTAGAGTGAGACCCTACCTCGAAAAACCAAAAAAAAAATTTTTTTTATTTGAGAGAGAAGAAGAGGCAGATAGAAAGACAGGATGGGCACACCAGGGTCTCTAGCCACTGAAAACGAACTCCAGATGCATGTGTCTCCTTGTGCATTTGGCTTACGTGGGTCCTTAGGCTTTGCAGGCAATGTCTTAACCACTAAGTCATTTCCTCAGCTCAAGAATGGCCATCTTAACAAGATTTATTAGTCTGTTTCCAAGCCCAGTACTTAAGGGCCTTGTGCATGATATGCAAGTGCTCTGCTTCTGAACTGCATCCCAAGCCACTGTAATTATTTTTGTAGACAAATTCTCATGTAGCTCAGGCTTGCCTTGAACTCACTATGTAGTTGAAAATGGTCTGATACTCCTGCCTGTACCTCCAGATTGCGGGGATTATAGAGTGCATTACCATATCTAGTTTTGTATGCCGCTTTGTGCACCTGGCTTACGTGGGTACTGGGGAATTGAACCTGGGTCCTTAGGCTTCACAGCAAGTGTCTTAACTACTAAGCTCCCTATTCCTTTTTTTTTGTTGTTGTTTTGTTTTTCAAGGTAGGGTTTCATTCTAGCCCAGGATGACCTGGAATTCACTATGTAGTCTCAAGGTGGCCTTGAATTCACCATGATCCTTCTACCTCTGCCTCCCGAGTGCTGGGATTAAAGGCGTGCGCCACCACGCCTGCCGCCCTTTTTTTTTAATAGGACAGAACATACATATGTTCTTACTTATTTCTCTTTATTACAAAAATAGTATTGAAATATTGTCCTCAACCTTGTCTTATGTCTATTATGGTATTTTCAAAATATAGATTAAAAGTACCTGCTTGCTCTTTCTTGTGTGTGTGTGGTGGGTATGAGGAGAGTTGAGCCATTTTCTCCCTATTTAGTCTAGGCTGGTTTTGAACTCATGATCCCTCTGCCTCAGACTCCTGAATGCTAGTATTACAGGTAAGTGTCACCATTCCAATGTCCTGTTTACTTTTCTTTTTTTTTAATTTTTATTAACCCTGTTTACTTTTTGAACTGTTAACACGTAATTGAGAATCTCTTTCTTACCATTGTTGACATCTGTGCGGTGTGGGAGTGCTTGTCAGGAACGCATTAGATCTCTTACATCAGAGCACTTGTGGTGGCTCACTCCTTCAATCCCAGCCCTTGACTAGCTTAGGTTAGAGGATCTTAGGGAGTTTGAGGCCATTTTGGGCTTATCCTACTAAGGTCCTGCCTCAAAAAGAGTTGTGTTTTTTTTTTTGTTTGTTTGTTTGTTTGTTTTGTTTTGTTTGTAGTAGGGTTTCACTGTAGCCCAGGCTGACCTATAATTCACCCTGTAGTTCCAGGCTGGCCTCGAACTCACAGCAGTCTTCCTACCTCTGCCTCCCAAGTGCTGGGATTAAAGGTGTGTGCCACCATGCCCAGCTTCTCAAATCTTTTTTTTTTTTTTTTTTTTAATCAGGAGAAACAGGTAATGTGATTCTAAGGATGAATATCTTATAGTTCTAATTTTAAGTCATGCATTTTGTCTTTTAAAATGTTACAGATTGAAGATCCAGGTTGCTTCTGGGTTATTATAAAAGGATGTGGTCACTTTTTAGATCAAGAAGTTGACTATCAAAAACTAAATAGTGCAATGAATGACTTCTATAACAGCATGTGTCAAGACATAGACATAAAACCACTAATGTTGGAAGAAGGACAGGTATGTACTAAATTTTCTTTCATCACTGTGTCTTGAAACTCTACTCAAAATGTAAAATATTCTGGAACCTAGATAATAAAACCCTTTGGAAGATTTTAGTTGCTTATAATTATGTCTGCTGCTCAATTCTTTGTACAAGATCAAGTCTAACCCTGGAAAGGGGCAGTTAGGCAAAGTTCCTGTGGGGAAAAGAGAGAGCATATGGCCTGAACCCAGGCACAAGTGTTGTCTTCCTGGCTTCCCGTGAGCCAAGAGATTATTGTAGACCCGACACAGGTGCAGGAGCCTCAGCAAAGAGGACACGGTTTCAGCCGGGCGCCACCCCTCTCGGTTGCTCATGACTTGGGACACCTGTGCTTCTCTTACTTGTTGCACATCATGGCCGGTCTTTGTTTCCTTGCAGAGCAGCAGTTCCATGGTCCACTGAGTGGATGGTTCTCTGGTCATGTAGGAAGAGTTTGAATGTCTTCTTCCCAAATTGCCATTAATAACATCGTGCCTTATTTATCCCCTAACACTGGCCTGCTGAAGAACTGAAACCTGATAAGTTGATCCTTTAAAAATATTTTTTTCAACTTTTTAATTTATTTTGTTTTTTTTTTCTTTTCAAATTTTTTTATTAACAACTTCCATGATTATAAAAAAATATCCCATGGTAATACCCTCCCTCCCCCCACTTTCCCCTTTAAAACTCCATTCTCCATCATGTCGCCTCCCCCTCCCAGTCAGTCTCTCTTTTATTTTGATGTCACGATCTTTTCCTCCTATTATGATGGTCTTGTGTAGGTGGTGTCAGTCACTGTGAGGTCATGGATATCCCGGCCATTTTGTGTCTGGAGGGAGCACGTTGTAAGGAGTCCTACCCTTCCTTTGTCTCTTACATTCTTTGCGCCACCTCTTCCACAGTAGACCCTGAGCCTTGGAAGGTGTGATAGCCAACTTTTTTTAATTTTTACTTATTTATTTGAGAGACAGAATGGGTGCACCCGGGCCTCCAGCCACTGCAAACGAACTCCAGATACATGCGCCCCCTTGTGCATCTGGCTTACATGGGTCCTGGGGAATAGAAACAAGGTCCTTTGGCTTTGCAGGCAAAGGCCTTAACCACTAAGCCATCTCTCCAGTACTGAAAAAATATTTTTATAGTCTGTTTAGTTCCATGTGGTGGTTCAGCTTTTCCCTCTATTTCCCAGTGTCGTCTGTATTTTCTGTGGACTGACAGTTAAGCATAGTTAGATAACTTAGGACTACTTTTTCTCTCAAAACATGTTTCATGTTTTGAATTTTACGTTGTATTGAATTGGGAGATAATGTCACTTCTTATTGTGTGTATATGTTTGTGTGGTCTGTGTGTGTGTGTTCATATGTGTGGGCACACATGTGCAAGTGCATGTATGTGGAGGTCAACATCAGCTGTCCTCAGTCACTCTTCATCTTACTTTTTTGGTGAGGGTGTACAGTGTTCGTGTGTGTGTGTATGTTCATATGTGCATAAGCACATGTAGAAGTCATAGGGCAGCCTCAGGTTTTGGTCCTTGCCTTCCTACTTGGTTTTGGTGGAATCTCCGGGTGTTCACCACTACATCCCACCAGGCTTGCTGGCCCACAAGCTTCTGAGAGCCTCCTGCCTTCGCCTCCCTCCCCATAGGTGTGTGGGACTTACAGGTCATGCTGCTGCTTCCGGCTCCTGTGGGTTTTGGAGATGGGAACATGGGTACTCAGGCTTGTGTGGTAACACTTCATCCATTGGATATCTCATTAGCCCTACCATCTCAATTTGGGGGGGGGGATAGGGTCTTTTTCTAAACCTCAGAGGCCCTCCTGTCTGCCTTCCCAGTGCTGGGATTACAGGCTCCTGCTGCCATACCAGGCTGTTTGTGGGTACTGGGGACCCATGCTCAGGTCCTGCCTGCTTGCATGGCATGAGCTTGACCAGCTGAGCTACCTCCCTGGTCCCTTGTTCATACTTTTTTTTTTTTTCGAGGTAGGGTCTCACTCAAGCCCAGGCAGACCTGAAATTCGCTATGTAGTCTGAGGGTGGCCTCGAACTCATGGCAATCCACCTACCTCTGCCTCCTGAGTGCTGGGATTAAAGGCGTGTGCCACCACACCCAGCTCCTTGTTCATACTTTTGACGTATGATTTCTCTGCATTCATGAGCTAGGGTTCATCAACCAGAACTTTCCCTCATTTACTAAGGCTGTTTGGTAAACTACTAAACAGTATAGTTTCTTATTAAGTTGCTTGATTCTTACCCTTACAAATTTTCAGTACAATGATTTGTGCCTAGTGCTATATCTATTGGTAATCATAGGTTGATTTTGTTTTTCTTTCTTCCTATCCCCAATTTTTTTGTCATGCTGGGAGTAGAACCCAGGATTTCATACAAGTTAGACAACCTGCCACTGAGTTTTACCCAGCTCCATTTCTTTCCTTTTGAGACAGGATCTCATGTGTTCCAGTTTGGCCTCAAACTAGGTAGGTGAGCATAACCTTGAACTTCTTTCTGATCCCCTGCCTCTACCTCCTCCCACCTCTGTCTCCTGAATACTGGGATTACAGGTGTGTACTACCATACACAAGTTATGCAGGGCTGGGGATAGAGCCCAGGGCTTCATGCAGACTAGGCAAGTACTCTACCCACTGAGCTACATTCCCAGCCTCTTCTCATTTTATAACCATCATTTTTTTTTTTTTTTTGGTTTTTTGAGGTAAGGTCTCACTCTAGCCCAGGCTGACCTGGAATTCACTATGGAGTCTCAGGGTGGCCTCGAACTCACGGTGATCCTCCTACCTCTGCCTCCCGAGTGCTGGGATTAAAGGCGTGCGCCACCACGCCCGGCTATAACCATCATTTTTATCTGTGTGGCTTCTTAATAGATTTGCCATTTCTTTCTGGAATGTGTGTGTTCATGTATTGAACTGGGTCTTGCGCATAGCTTTATCACTGGGCTACATTCTGTATTCTTCAGCCGTAGTCATGACTGTGTTTTATGTGTAAATGCCCCCTTGTGGCTGGTGGAAGCACTAGCATAATATTATTTTAAGTTTGCTGGCTATGGGAATTGTTAACTATGCAGCTCATTCATAAAAGTTTCTTTGATTTTAGCATTAAAATAGAAATGCTCTTCATCGTTTGTCAAAGTTTCTCTCGGCTCATTTGACTTTTGGATTGTATGAGGTCCTTTAAGCCTGTTCCGTATAGTACAGCTGTACTGTATTTTCCAGTTTAAGGTCCCCAGGTCACAAATCTCCACTGCCTACATATTCCTTGTATGCGCACAGCTGTCCCTGTGTGTGGCTTTATTTTTTTTTAATAGGTGTGGGGAGAGAGAGAGAGAGAGAGAATGGGTGCACCAGGGCCTCCAGCCACTGCAAATGAACTCCAGGTGCTTGCGCCCCCTTGTGCACCTGGCTTACGTGGGTCCTGGGGAGTCAAACGTAGGTCCTTTGGCTTTGTAGGCAAGCGCCCTAACTGCTAAGCCATCTCTCCAGCCCCCCTGTGTGTGGCTTTATAACCCTTGATCAGCATATGGCTTGCCTGGCTAGACTGCCAGTCAAGTGGTCCTGTCAGGATACTATACAGGTTGTCACTTCAGCATGTTGGTTTCCTTAAGATGAGCTACTGGAACTTACTTATTCAGCTATTCAACCACTGGCTTTTGAAGACTTCGTATGTACCAAGAATAAGGGGTTACAGCAATAAACAAGACATGAAAAGCCATACTGTCATGGAGCCAAGTACCATTTGTAACACAAAATGAACATTAAACAATGGTGCATTGGTCAGGGTTTGTCAGAGGAACAGAACTGATAGAATGAATTTATATTACAGAGGGCATTTATTAGACTGGCATATATGTCATGGGCTGCATAGTCCAACAGTGGCTGGCTGTGGGCTGCAGAGGCTGAGAACCAGGATACTGCTCAGCCCATGAGGCTGGGTGCCTCAGCAGTCCCAGTCTGGCACTGAAGGCCTGGAGGATTCCAGGAGATCCACAGGTCTCCGGACCATGGTAGAAGGGTGAACACACTTCTTGGCTGAAGGGTTCTGATGTCCAGCCAAGAATGACAGTGATGGAGCAAATGTGTTCACCAGCAAGGAGAAGAGGGAGGCATTTGTAGAAAGGATAACTAAGGAAGAAGACCCTCCCTCAGACCAGGCAGCCCTCCCACAGCCACGCAGCTACAGAGGGCTGAGGGAAAAGCAGTGTTCTTCTCAGTGGTTTTATTTTATTTTATTTTTTTTGCTCACACGTGTACCTGTACTAGATGCATCGCCCAATAAGGAAAGAAAGACAAGCCCAGGGAAATGAGGAAAGGGAGCCTGGGGTTACAGTTTTATCTTGATCTGACACTTACTTGACAGTCATGTGTAAGCTTTGTTTTTCTGATTTAAGAAGATAAAGCAACACATTTAAAGATTTTTATTTTGTAAAATTATCTTTATTAAGGAATCAAAATGATTTTTTTTTTTTTTTTGGTTTTTCGAGGTAGGATTTCACTCTAGCCCAGGCTGACCTGGAATTCACTATGGAGTCTCAGGGTGGCCTCGAACTCACGGCGATCCTCCTACCTCTGCCTCCCAAGTGCTGGGATTAAAGGCGTGCGCCACCACGCCCGGCTCAAAATGATTTTTTTGAAAAAACAATCTTTATTGTCTAGAAATATACATAAAAAACCACAACAAAAGATGCTATTCTCTCATTTCCCCATCTTCTTCAACACCTCTGATATAAAGGACATTGTTACACCTGATTAAAACTTCGCCCAGATGTCTAGGCAATCTGTTTATCTATTTGCAGGCCCCATCTATATGTTCTGCTTTTGCAAGCTGCATGTTCACGTAACCATCTCAAGTTGCCAGGTAGCCCTTGGACTCCATTCCCCACTTCAGGTTCACCATCACCTGTTTTCCTGTTAGTCCATTGAGGAAAAGTTTGGGATTGAGGGGTAAACTCATTGCAAAGGTGGATGAACGCTGCAAACTACCAGCCGCTGCAGCTGCTCCCCCCTCGTGGCCGCAGCCTCTCCCACAAGGCCAGAACCTCCCGCAGAGCGACGAGAGCCAAAATGATGTTATAGTCCCCTTACATGGGATCCTGGGATACATTGAAGACCCCTGGTGGATAACCAAACCATATAAAATTATGTTTTCCCCTATATATACATACATCAGGCATAGTTAGAGACACAGTTATGATGACATATTGTAATAAATGTTTGTGCTATGCCCTGGGGCCATTTTAAGTAGAATAAAGATGATTTGCACTCAAGCACCTCAGTATGTTACTGGAGTTGTTAGTGTCCTGACAGTTCTAACAAGCTAGGCTTAGCCAACCTGTTCTTAACAGGTCAATTAAAGAGACAAGTAATATAGGAAAATCAGAGGAAGGCCACATTGGGAATAGGAATAGAGATGTCCAGTGGACCCCCCCTGCAAAAAAAAAGCCATCTTTGGGGTACTGACATGGAGTCTAAGTTTAAATAGACGGCAAGAGGTCTGCATGAGCAAACAGTCCTGGTCACGTGGTGGTCCTGCCTATCATTGAGCCATCATCATCTGGGCTCCGTCATTCCTGAGAGGTGGTCTGACAAGTTGTCGGACTGTATGAAATCTCCTTCTGGGAGACAAGTTTTCTAGGCTTGGAAAGTCTTCAGCTTTTTTCTTGGCCAAGCATACTACTCCTGGGAGAATTATATTTTATTGGGGTCTGTTGTCTCAGTAGTCTGGTACTAAATGAAGGGGCATGAGTGTCTCTGTAGAATGTCTTCACTCCTGCCAAGTTAGTTATAAGTACCGTGATAGCTGGTGTGATGCCCAAGGCAAGGTGACTTCCTTGGCAGGTAGTGTGCGTATGGAAATATGCTGGACAAAGGAATGATGGACATTCTGTGCTTGATGGTGCAGGATGGTGTGAGATTTACTGTCCCTACTCAGAATAGAGCACAACTAAAACTTATGAATTGTTTAGTTCTGGAACGTTCCATCAATAATTTCTGACCATCATTAACTGTAGGCCACTGAAACTGGATAAGGGGAGCTACTGTAGTAAGAAAGCCAATGGGACAGAACCCAAATGATGGATGTTTTTCTTGAAGTTCCTTCTTGAGAGTCCGTGTTCAGTGTGGACAAGAGCCGCCCCCGCACACTGCTCTCTTGCCGAGGGCTAGGGGCTTGTGCAGCGGACTTGGACCAGCAGGCCCTGTCTCTCTCCGTTTCACAGGTGTGCGTGGTGTACTGCCAGGAGCTGAAATGCTGGTGCAGGGCTGTGATCAAGGCCATCGTCTCTTCTGCAGACCACTACCTGGCAGAGTGCTTCCTCGTGGATTTTGCCAAGTATATTCCAGTAAAATCAAAAAAGTACAGACACACAAATTCATTTTACCTTATGCTCCTCAAGGAGACAAATGTGATTTAAAGGAGAGGTTAATATTTAAAGTAAGAAGATAGAAACCATTGCCTATATTTTGAGAAAAGACAAAACTGGAACTTTTTACTGCACGAGGAGAAGACGTGGAAGTTCCAGTTCTGTCCTCACTGAGCTGAAGCAGAGGCTGCAGCTCCCCGCGGCCTCTGGCCCTTCTTTGCCTTCCCTCCTGCAAGGCGGAGAGACCTTTTCTTCTGCATCTCCTGGTGCCTGTAGGTTCTGTCCCCTCAGTATGTTTGTGGACAGAGCAGGTCCTGTCCGGGGAGCTGTGGCTTCCAGGATGCAGAGAGAAACACTTTTTGTCTCCTAGGAAGGGAAGTTACTGGCCACACTCAGAGTGCACAGAGTATGTATTCACATATGTATTCTTTTTTCACAGTTCTTCAAATTTAATTATTAAATTTATTTGCAAGCAGAGAAAGATAGAAGAGAGAGAGTGCACGCACGCCAGAGCCTCCAGACACTGCAAACAAACTTCAGACACATGTGCTGCTTTGTGCATGTGGCTGTATGTGGGTACTGGGGATTCGAACCCAGGTCCTTTGGCTTTGCCTGCAGGTGTCTTAACCACCGAGCCATCTATCCCTCAGATATACTTTTTTTTTTTTTTTTTTTTTTTTTTTGGTTTTTGGTTTTTGGTTTTTCGAGGTAGGGTTTCACTCTAGCCCAGGCTGACCTGGAATGCACTCTGAATTCTCAGGGTGGCCTCAAACTCATGGCGATCCTCCTACCTCTGCGTCCTGAGTGCTGGGATTAAAGGCGTGTGCCACCACGCCCAGCTCAGATACACATTCTTTTATTTTTTTAAATTTTTGTTATTTATTTGAGAACGACAGAGAAAGAGGCAGAGAGAGAGAGAGAATGGCTGCACCAGGGCCTACAGCCACTGCAAATGAACTCTAGGTGCATGTGCCCCCTTGTGCAACTGGCTAATGTGGGTTCTGGGGAATTGAGCCTTGAACTGGGGTCCTTAGGCTTCATAGGCAAGTGCTTAACTGCTAAGTCATCTCTCTAGCCCTCAGATACACATTCTTGATCGTCCTATACAACAAAAGAGTGATGTGGCCATCTCCTAAGGGGGGAATCAGTAACCAGATGGCCACTGAACAGGCTCACTGATTTGGGGACCACGTGTTTCAGTTTATTAGAAAACACTAGCACCAAGTCTCTTGCAGTTTTTTTTTTCCCAGAGTAAAATACTAACAAAGTAATTATGAGGCCCCTTCCTCCTTGCACTGAAGGAGGCAGACCACCTCAGAGAACCATCAACTGCAGTAAGAGGCATGTCTCCAGCAGCACTCAGAAGCAGTATTGGGGATTTGCAGATGCTTAAGACCTACCTTTACAACTATAGTTTTAAAAATGACCTTTTAGCTCTTGGGAAGCTTTTCTTTGTGTTAAGTTTGAGGTTTGTTTGGAACAACAGAATCACATAATAAACTACAGCTGAAGAAGGCACTTCATATGTGCAGCCACTGACGTCTAACCCATCGTACACGCAGATGCATGCTGTCAAGACTTGTCTGTACAGGGCATGGGGAGGGGAGTGGAGGGGAGGGGGCAGGGCAGGGAGAGAACCAGTTTATGTTGAAATGATAGGTTAATATGGCCTGCTTTGTGCCTGAAGAAGGAGCCAAAAATTGTTGAACTTCCTGTTTGTCAAATCTTATTTAAAAATTTAAGTATGGGTGGGGGAGATGGCTCAGCAGGTAACAGTCCTTGCTGCATATGTGTGTGGACCCACGTCCCATCCCAGACACCCATAGAAGCTGGGCATTGCCACCAATGCTTATGACAAACCCCAGGACTGATGGGAGCAGAGACAGGAGAACTGCTGAATTCACTGGTCAGCCAGTCTCACTGTGAAACAGCAGCTCCAGGTTCAGTGAGTGACTCTGTCTCAAGGAAGTAGATTGGAATATTGATAGAAGAAGACACCCAATATTCCCTCTGCCTCCCACATGTGTGCACATGCTACATGCACACACACAAAACTTAAGTAAAGCTAAAGTTGTTGCTCAGTTGGTAAGCGTGCTTGTCTAACATGCACAAAGCCCTGGTCTCAATACCCAATATTCTACATGGTGGGCTTGGCAGTGAATACCTATGACCCCAACATGAGTGAGGTGGAGTTAAGAGAATCAGAAAGTCACAATCATTCTTGGTTACACAGAGCATTTGAGGTCAGCCTGATTTAAAGGGTTATGAGACCCTGTATCAAAAAGAGGTAAAATTAAAAGAAAAACATCTTAAATAGACTTTTCTAAACAGATTCAGTTAATATTACCCAGTATTTCTCAAGATGGGAGTCTCACTGGACATTTTCCGTACATTTCTGCTCCTGTGCCATGCCATGTCACTGTCAGAGTGACTGTCTTGCTGTGTGGAGATCTGAGCTTGATTCAGCTCCCTGGCCAAATGCCTCTAAGCATTGCTCATAACAATATTAGAAATAGATGCACAGGTACACACATGGACCTACACACACACACAAATGGGTACACACATGCGCACCACACATGTATGCAGCAAAAGTTAAACAGAATTTTATGTTTTTGTTCTAAGTATATTCAGTATAAAAGTATGCTTTAAGTGAATTTGTTATGTATAATTTTTGTTTATAATAGAGCTGTTTCTGTCTCATTTTCAAGCATTCGAGTGGCTGTAGAATCTTTTATGCAGCTTCCTTATAGAGCAAAAAAATTTCGACTTTATTGCACAAAACCCGTGACATTACATGTTGACTTCTGTGAAGACAATGCTGAAATTGTGTAAGTATAGCTTCTTAACCAGATGAATACTGAGAGAAGCCTGGCATCTGCTGTACGCTTTGCATTTGAAATCACTTTTCCTGTGGCAGTGCTAAGCAGTGTCACGGGTCTGTGTTCTGCAAGAGGTGTCTCTGGGCTGGATCTGCCCACCTGACGCTGTAGTAGAAATCCTGAGACAGCTCCCTCCTGAGGTGCTAGGAGGAGGTCTGGGCTGGGCTTGCTCGTTTTTTAAGTTGTAAGAAGTAGTAAAGTAACTGTAAAGAAAAGAATCATGGCCCATTTAAAAAATGTGTTATCTGAATGCAGTGGCTCGCACCTATAGGCCCAGCCATCCAGGAGAAGCTGAGGCAGGGAAGTGACTTGGGTTCAGGACTTGGAGGCCAGCTTGAGCAACACAGGGAGACAAACTTCCCACCCCACATTCCTCTTCAATGCCATGTCCTCCCTCCTAGCAAGGCTTGTGGTTTGCTAAGTTTTTGAACTTGCATGCTCTGGACAGTGCTTTCATACACATCTTACATCTTATCTGTTTGGCACTTTTTTATTATCATCATTTTTAACAACATATTTCGTATGGGCACACCATGAGCTGGTGCCCTTTCTCCCTGTCTCTGCCCCCTTTCCACTGGGGCTGCTTCAGCGGGGTTGCTGGTATTCCTCTTGGGGTTGTGGGAGCACCAGTTACTTATTTTGGGGGAGAGGGAATGCCTCTGGGCATGATGTCTCAACCTGTGGCTTTTATAATCTTTCCGCCTCCTCTTCTGCCAAATTCCCTGAGCCGTGGTGGGTGAGTTTGAAGTCTACTTCACTAATGAGCTCTTTGGAGCCTCTGGATCTCTGCTTTGGTAGGTGTTGAGTGTCCTCAGGGTCTGTCCCCTACACCCTGGCGCTGGTTATCAGGAACATCGCTCATCTTTAATCCTCCATTTCCTCTGTACTGTCTCCTGGCCCTGGCAGCTGTGATCAAGATGATTTGTCTCATGCTAGGCACTCTGCTACCTTTTCTTATTCTGATGGGTCTGGGGTCTCCTTGGTAAAAAGCAAATTCCCCAGCCAATAGTGAGAATAGCATGGATCAGCGGGGATAAGCATAGACACTTAGAAGACTTTTTGATGGGCATAATCTTTCCTTTTAGGCAAAGAACAGTGACAGTGGATGCTTCCCTCTAGGGTCTCTGACCTTCCATGCCATAGGATCTTGACTTGGTTTTCAGTACCAGGCATGACTTCCCTTCCACTAAGGAGGTTTCATATTCAATCAGAGAGCAGCTGATTACCCCCATAACATGTGTGTCACTCTTGTACTGGTGGGGACATGTTACCTGTCTAGTTGATTTTGTAGCTTGCAGGATCCACTCTTGTTCATGCTGTTGGTGACATTTATTCCCTAGTAGTTCCCACAGCACTGTCCTTGTGAAAGCAGCTTCTGTCTCAGCATGCTCTCTCAACGTTCTGTGCCGGTGACTTCAGAAGTAGAGATAGGCTCTTACCGTTTAGATCTGGTGGGTTACCAGGTGCCTTAGCAATGGCTTGTGTTGTTTTGGGGACCTCATGGGCCTCTCTGACTAACAACTCACTGTGGGGCTAACCCCAATTCTGGCACTGGGATTTACCACCAAGAGCCTGTGGTTTTAGAGTACATCTTTCTCCACCCCTGCATGTGCCTCTCCCTACACTGTGTGTTCCTCCTCTGTCTCATCTCTCTCCCCTCTCACAAGAGAATTACATCTTCTAATCAGCTGCAACCCCCAGAGGGCTCTGTGGTTCTAACTCAAGCCATCATTAGTTTTGTTTTTTTGTGGGTTTTTTTGTTGTTGTTGTTTGTTTTTCGAGGTAGGGTTTCACTTTGGTCCAGGCTGACCTGGAATTAACTATGTAGTCTCAGGGTGGCCTCGAACTCACGGTGATCCTCCTACCTCCGCCTTCCGAGTGCTGGGATTAAAGGCGTGCGCCACCACGCCCGGCTAAGCCATCATTAGTTTTATGTATTTCCCTCCTCCCCTGCCCTGTCCGCCCCAGACCCTTTGTCCCTCCACTGGCCAGTTTGCTCTCCCCTTCTCTGAACCCTTCCTGCTCCCCCTTCCCCCAGGCCTCATTCTGTCCTAACCAGTACTCCTGATGCTTACTGCAACTTGTAAGCAAATCAAAGTGCTCCACACATGAGAGAGAACATGGGGCATGTGTCTTTCTGAGCCTGGTTAATTTCACTTAGTATAATTTTTTCTAGGTCCAGTTTCCGGCAAATTTCATAATTTCATTTTTCCTTACCACTGAGTAGAATTCCATTGTGCTAAAAGTGCCACATCTTCATTGTCCATTCATAAAAATATAGAGTGCTTCATGAATTTGCATGTCATCCTTGCATAGCCCCATAGATTTGGCTGGCTTTTCAGTTCTCTTCTGTGGCACTATCCTCAGATCCAGTCAAAGAGCAGTGGTTACCTCCATAGTGGTGATGGCGCTATTTCACCAGTAGGTACATCTTGCCTGGCTGGTTGATGGTGTAGCAAGCAGGGTGGATCCACAACTGGGTAAGACTGTTGATGACCCCCCAGCCGGGTCTGCACAGCATTTTCCCACACTGACAGCTCACCCTCAGGGAGGAGGCTTCTTCAGTCCAGCTTGATTATTCATCGTCCTGCAGTGACACGTGTGGCGTTTTCAGCAATACAGTTTTAATGTCTAGTTTTGGTGGGCAACCGAGAGCCTTGCCAATAGCCTGGATTACTTTGAGGACCTCAGGGGCCTGCCTGACCAACAACCCGCTAGGAAGTACTCTACTCCCATTACTGCAGTTTTCCTGTAATAACCTGTGGCCTCAGGGAGGAGCATTGCCCACCTCTGCGGTGAGTTTTGACCCATACTCTTTAAAAATTTTAAACAAACTAACAGAAGTGGGTTACCCTGTGACTTTTTCTACAGCATGTTTAATTTTGGTTAACCTTCGAAACCCCCTTCTTTCTCTTCCTCCCAACCTTCCTCCCTTCCCCTGACCTCGCTTCAGCCTTTCTACCCGCAGTACATCACTCATCTGCTTAGTATGTCTCCTGTCCTCTCCCCCAAACACCCCTCCCCCGCATTCCTGCAAGACTCCTTCCAAGCTTCCTGGCCTCTGCTATCTCCTACTTCAGCGTGCATCCTGGGGACAGTGGTGGTGTGGTGTTGTGACAGTGGTGTATACTGGGAAAGAGCCATCTCACTAGGGCCTCTGTGACTTGAGCCTCTGCACCATGCGGCAGCATTGCCAGGTGTAACGGTCCCGAGCCGGGCTGGAGCAGCCTCCTGTTATCTGCTTTGTATGTTGGACACGTAATGTTAGGAATAGCCGGCATCTTGTTTACAAAAAGGCACAGTTGTTAGTCACGATTTTTACTTAGTGAAGGTTCATCTGTTTTCTGTTTCAGACCTGCTGCGAAGTGGGACAGTGCCGCCGTGACGTACTTTCAGAGCGTTCTAAAGGGTAAGGCTGGTGAGCACTGGCTGCGGCCTGCTTCAAACTGACCCTCACAGTGCCGTATATTTCTGTCACCAAAGGGGTGGAGATGTGCCTGCTGTGTTGTTTGCTCCTCCTTGTATGGCCTGCTTAAATTAGCTTGAGCCTTTTCCATACCACATGGGAAATTACAGATTGTGCCCCTGTAATCGTTTGGGTAGATTTGAATGTCAGTAATTGTTACTAGAAATCACAAAGTGGCCGTGTTAAGGAACCCTTGCTCAATAATAATCTCGGTCTCTTAGTTTGCTTAAGTGCTAAAGGGATGCATTCTTATAACCTAACAATTGATAAAAAGCCCAGATTCTTTTAGTGAGCAAGGGATAGTAAGTGGATATTTTCTGTGTGGTAATCATCATTTCTAACGTAAAATGCATAAAATGTTAGTGACTAATATATTCTCTCTCTCGTAACATCTGTCCTAATGTCTGCCAGTCAGTATTTCTGTGGCTATGCCCACCCCTTAGGGATGTTCTAAGAGTGCATGGGTGTGAGAGGCCTGGGCGCTGCCTAGGACCCATCTGGGACGTGACTGCTTCGGACAGAGTTCACTCTCAGCTCATGTGTGCACCGCTTGTGCCGTTTAGCAGCTACTCAGGTGGAAGCCACGCTGTGCGCCGTTGAAGAGGATACTTTTGAAGTTTACCTTTATGCAACAATAAGAAATGAAAAAGTAAGTGACGGTCTTCAGGGTTTTTTTTGTTGTTGTTGTTTTGTTTTTAGATAAGCGTCTCATGTAGTTCAGGCTGGCCTTGAACTTACTGTGTAGCTGAGAATGACCTTGAACTCCTAATTGTCCACCTCCCAAATGCTTGCATTATAGGCATGTGCCACCACACTAACAAGATTTGTATTTTATTTTTTATATGATCTGTTTCATTTCTTTCTTTTTTAAATTTTGTTTATTTTTATTTATTTGAGAGCAAGAGACAGAGAAAGAGGCGGGGGGGGGGGGTGTTAATGGGCGCACCAGGGCTCCAGCCACTGCAAACGAACTCCAGATGCATGTGCCCCCTTGTGCATCTGGCCTATGTGGGTCCTGGGGAATCAAGCCTCAAACCGGGGTTCTTAGGCTTCATAGGAAAGCGCTTAGCCATTAAGCCTTTTCTCCAGCCCACAAGATTTGTATTTTAAAACTACATTTATTATTACTTTAAATTTTACTTTAATAAAGCAATTCACACAGAACTGAAGTCATTTTAGTCATTTAAGGTCTAGCATAGATTGAGTCAGAACTTTTATTTCATTAATTCATTTGTTCTTACCATGTTTTTTTTGGTGTTTGGAATTAAACTCAGGGTGTTTATAAAGAGTGTGTGTGTGTGTGTGTGTGTGTGTGTGCGCACACACACACGCATACGCACACATACATACATACATATAAACACACAAGATAGGCAAGTGCCCTGCCATTAAGCTACATTGCTAACCCTCTTCTCTTGATTATTTAAAACAGTGATCTCAGCATTTTATTTAGACAGCATTTTTAGATGGTGGCAAGAAAGAATTCCTGTGACGGTGATGATACGTTTTGTGTGTGTTACGTGTGGTGTTTTCATGTGTTTGTGCTGATGTGGCACCCCATGTGCTCACCTGTGGCGGTTGCTTGTTTTTCCTTGCAGTGGAGTCCCTTGCTGGCTCTGGAGCTGGCCCTTGGGGAGTCCAGCAAGCAGTCCTCCCTCCCCCTGAAGCTGGTTCTTTCCTGTCTCAGCCCCGCTTTTGCTTCCTTGTTGCATGTATGCCATTGCCTTTTCTGCTTCTTGCCTCCCTTACAGTCTCTTTGTCTCCATCATAACACCCTTTCTAGTTTCATGGCCTACAAACACAGTTGTGTAAACATACCTATATATCATTTAAAGTCTACATTCTGCACAGGAGCAAAGATGTTGCGGTTTTTGTCTTTTCATTCATTTTCTTTTTCTTTTTTAGTTTTTCGGGGTAGGGTTTCATTCTAGCCCAGGCTGACCTGGAATTAGGCTCAGGGTGGCCTTGAACTCACGGTGATCCTCCTACCTCTGCCTCCCAAGTGCTGGGATTAAAGGCGTGTGCCACCATGCCCGGCATGTCTTTTCATGCATTTTTGATGTTTTTGTGTTTGTGTGGTATGTTTATTGTGTGTTCATACAGTCACGTGTGGTATGGCACTCTGGTGGTGGTCAGAAGACGACTCCTGAGGGCTGCTCTTCTTCTGCCACCTTCTTGAGCCTGGGTCTCTCGTCGTCCTTGTTCACTGCGTGTGAGGATTTCACAAGCCCACACATACTTCTGGCTTTTACATGGGACCTGGAAATGCAAACTTAGATGCTCAAGCTTGTGCAACAAGCACTTTACCCACTGAGATGTCTCTCCAGCTCCTGAAATTTTGTCTTTTTTTGAGGCCGGCTTATTTCATTTAACAATGATTTCTAGTTCTATTCATTTTCCTATGAATGTCATGATTTCTTTTTTTCTTCATGGCCGCATACAATTCCGGTGTGTGTGTGTGTGTTTATATATATGTATGTACACATATACACACCCCCCCCACATATCTCACATGTATTATCTATTCATCTGTTGATGGACAGCTAGGCTGCTTCCATTTACTAGCTATTGTAAATAGAGTAGCAATACATGATGATGGCTATAATCTCAGGAGACTATGAGGTTGAGGCTAGCCTGGGATCTCAGAGAGTTCAAGGTCAACGTAGGCTAGTTAGTGTGAGACCTGTCACCCTGGTCATAGCTCTGTGGCTTACTTCTGGGTCCCCTACTCTGTTGACTTGGTTTACCTGTGTGGTTTTGTGCCAGTCCTGAGCCACTTTGTTACTCTGGCTCTGTAATGTACTTTGAGATTGGGTGCTTTGCTTCCTCCAGCATTGCTCTTCCTGATAGGGACTGATTGCTTTAGCTGTTTGAAGCCTTTGTGTTTCTGTATGAACCTCGGGATTAGTTTTTCTAGTTCTGAGAAGAATGACATCAGAAATTTAATGAGGAGTGTGCTGAATCTGCACGCTGCTTTTGGTAACATGGCCATTTTTACAATGCTCTCCCTGTGCTCATGAGCGTGAGAGCCTCTCCATCTCCTTGTAATGTCTTCAGTTTCTTTCTTTTTCTTTTTGTTTTTTTTTTTTGGGGGGGGGATAGGGTCTCACTCTAGCCCAGGCTGACCTGGAATTCACTATGTAGTCCCAGAGTGGCCTCAAAGTCACGGTCCTCCTACCTCTGCCTCTCGAGTGCTGGGATTAAAGGCATGCGCCACCATGCCTGGCTTTAAGTTTTTATTGTCGAGATCTTTTACCTCCTTGGTTAGGTTTATTCTGAGCATTTTATTTTATTTCTATTCACAAGTTCTGTGAATGGGATTTCCCCCAATCTCTTTCTCAGTGAGTTTGTTGTTGATATATAGAAAAGCTACTCATTTTTTTTTTTTTTTTGATTTTTTGAGGTAGGGTCTCAGTCTAGCCCAGGCACCTGGAATTCACTATGGAGTCTCAGGGTGGCCTCGAACTCACGGCAATCTTCCTACCTCTGCCTCCCGAGTGCTGGGATTAAAGGCGTGTGCCACCACGCCCGGCTCGAAAAGCTACTCATTTTTATATGTTGATTTTGACTGTTGCTACTTTACTGAAAGTGTTTATCAAGTCTTAAGCTCTTCTGGTGGTGGTGCTCAGGGCTGTCTAATAGGGGTAGTCTGACTACTTCCTTTCCTTTGTGTCTCTTAGTGCTATATGTAGCTAAGACTTCAAACACTCTATTGAATAACAGTGAATAAAATAGTCCTTTCATTTTTTGCATGTGTGCATTTATGCATGTTTGTATGTGTATGGGAACATATATGTGCATGTGGAGACCAGAGATCAAACATTGGGTGCTTTCCTCTAAAGTTTTACCTTGTTTTTCTTTCTTTTTTTCGAGGTAGGGTCTCACTCTAGCCCAGGCTGACCTGGAATTCACTATGTAGTCTCAGAGTGGCCTCGAACTCACGACAATCCTCCTATCTCTGCCTCCCGAGTGCTGGGATTAAAGGCGTGCGCCACCATGCCCAGCTAAGTTTTCCCTTGTTTCTTGAGACAAGGTCTCTCACTGAACCTAGAGCTCATCAACTCATCTAAAGTAGCTAGCCAGCAAGACCAGGGAGCTGTCTCTTCCTCCTCAGCACTGGAATTTCAAGCACGTGCTGTCATGCCTGACTTCGTGTGGGTCTTGGGATCTGAACTCTGGTCCTCCTGTTTGCATGGCAGGTACCTTCCCCGGCCCAGGTTTTGATAAGAGCTAGTTTATCAGTTTTCCACTTTGTGCTTGGTGATGTTGTTGCCTGGCTAGGTTGTGTTGCTGTCCCTTCTTCCAAGATGCGTCTTATATCTGCTGGTGGCATAGCTGCCTTCCATGTGCCCTGTATTGCACGAAGTTCCTGCCTGTTCTCGGATGAGGGAGGCTGATGAGAAGCATTTAGTTCACTATTAACACAGAAGGAGTTAAGAGATGTGTTTCTATCAGATTACATTCTAGAGAAAATGATTTTTCTAAAGACAAATTCTAGGTAAAGTATGGAATATTGTCATTATAGTCACTTGATTATACTCATCTTACTGTTGATTAAATGTTTAAAATTTTATAGGTTTGTCTTAATGATGATCTGGTTGCAAAGAACTTTGCTTATTATGTGTCACCCACAAAGAGTGAAAACCTCAGTGCTTTGGAAAAACCAAGGTTCAGTATAAAGTCAGCATCCTTCTCTAATCAGCTCAACCCAGCATTTACTCTATGGCCTATGCTCTTTCAAGGAATGCAAAGTGAGTGAGTCCTCAACAAAATGTATTTCCTTTAAATTGTTGTATTACTTATCTTAGCATGCTAAGTTTTGTTTTATTTTAACTATTTGTTATGACAGAGAGAATTGGTGCTATAGGGCCTCCAGCCACTGCACTTGAACTCCAGACACTTATACCACCTTGTGTGCATGCACAACCTTGCACTGGTGTCACCTTGTGTGTCTGGCTTACGTGGGACTCGGGGAGTCCAACATGGGTTCTTAGGCTTCACAGGCAAGCGCCTTAACCACTAAGCCATCTCTCCAGTCCAGCATGCTAAGTTTTTTGTCCAACTTTTCCCTGCTCAGAGACAGAGACGTGGCCTCTGTGTGTAATCTTTCAAGTTTACTTCTGATGAGCCTGTGACAAGCTCTGTGGTTCTAAAGCTGTTATACTTTGTTTCTATGAAACCAGGAAAAAACTTTCCCAATTTCCTATTAACACCATTTTCAGAAGTCCAGACACTTCCAAAAAATCCAGATTTTAGCAAAATAAAATTGAATAGAATAAAAGTAGATATAGAATAGAAATAATTAGAATAGAATAAAATAGACAAAATTAAATTGAATAGAATTTTAGACAATTCTTACATATTACAAGTGAACTTAGCATAAAAGGATGAGAAAATGCGCTGTTTGGGCTTACAGCCCTGAATGAGCAAAGACTAACCTCTGGAACTTTCCTATCCAGAAGTGGGCAAACTGCTTCTTAGGAGCAGAGCCTGTGAGGTAAAAGAGCTGACTCCTAGTAACCCCATCCCAGGAGTGGTCTAGCTGCCTCTAGCAGCAGCCTGAGGGAAAGGGAAACTGAAGAGGAGTTTAGTTTAAGTCAGTAGTAAACCCGCTGCATCTGCTGCCGCCACTGCTCTGATGTTACTGCGGCCGTGGTTTCCTATGCATGAGGGTACTCACCGGCACTTCTGCTCAACAGCTAAAAACCACTAACACGTTAACAAGTAGTACACTGTTCAAGCAAAGGGTGAGGAACTTTTGACTCAGATTATTTTTAAGCATTCTTTAAGCATGAAGAAGGAATTTAGGGGTAGGATCCAGTGACTTCTGCTGATCCAGAACACACATGTACTCTAATCACAAGAGCAATCACACTAAGCCCACATGCAGCCTTCAGCAGATCTGTGGAACTCTAGTTACTGACCTGTTGTCTCCAGCACTGTGGCTCAGCACTTTGTGTGCTCTATGTTTTCTCTGAGTTGAGAGTCCTCCACACCTCTGAGGAAAGGAGCATAGAGCGAGAGCGTATCTTAGGATCAGTCAGCATCTCTCATCACTGCTTGTCAGTATTGGTCATCTGTGCTGTTGAGGCCAAAGGTACACCAAGGCAGAGGAAACCTGACCATATTGTTGTAAGTGGGTGGATTTCACAGTTCTAAGATAAACTTTAAAACAAATTACAAGTAAGGAATTTAGCATCTCACAATAATAGTATCACAGAATGTATTTGTTAGGTCCACAAGAAATACAGTTCATTCCCACAATTTGTTTTTATAGTCCATCACCACAAGAACAGTTTCTCATGGACAGTGGAAGCAATTTGAAATGTTCCTCTCTGCTCTCAGATTCTAGTCCTCCCACAGTGCTGTGCCCTTCCTTGGTAGGTCTTCTACATCAAAAGGAAAAGCAGAAGAAGTAAGCATCAAATTCACATTTTTATTTTATTTTTTAATTTTGAAACTTGTTCCTTTAGGCTCACATGGCTTGGATTTTATGGCACCATCTCTGCAGCATACATGGTGCAGGAGTGACAGTGACCTGGGGCCACCTGCTGCAGCGCTGGGTAAGTCCTGCTACTCGGCTTGGTCGCGTAGTGACCTGCGTGAGTGTTTGTACGCATGGAGTGCACCTGTGCCACAGGCTCGAGCCCTGACCTCTGCCTCTGTCCCTTTCTGTCCACTCTAGAATAGGTTCTTTTTTGTTGATTGTTGAGTTTTAAGAGTTCTTGTGTGTGGGGGGTGCACATGTATGTGCCCTTACGGAGTCCCATATGCACCCCTGCAGCAGAATGTGGTGCTCTCTTGTGGCGACGAGCAGAACATTGGGTGTCCAGCTCCATCGCTCTTCTGCCTGTTCTTATTTGAGCTGGAGTCTCTTACTAGTCCTGAAACTTGCAGGGTTTTCTGTTTTGTTTTTGCAATCTCCAGCAATTCTCGGCTCTCTGCTCCCTACAGAACTGGGCCATGCTTAGATGCTTATGCAGGTTCTGGGGATAAACCTGGAGCCGTCTCTCAGGCCTCCTCAGGCTCTCAGGCTAGTACAGGAAGTTCTCTTAAGTGCTGAGCTCTCTCCAGCCCGTGGGTTCTTTATCTATTCTGGATAATAGTATTTTTAAATACTTTATTTGTTTTAAAGGAGAGAGAGAGGGTTGGGGGGGAAGAGAGAATGGGTACATCAGGGTCTCTTGTCTCAGCAAACAAACTCCAGAGACATTCACTACTTTGTACATCTGGCTGTATGTGGGTACTGGGGAATCGAACCTGGAACATCAGGCTTTGAAAGCAAATGCCTTGAACCACTGAGCCATCTCTTCAGCCCCAGATAATAGTATGTTTAAATAGGTTGTCCACAATTATTTCCTGCCAGTCTATCTTCTTATTAATTTGACAGTGTATATTTATATACTTGGAGTTAATTTGCTAATGTTTTTAAAGAATTTGACATCTGTATACATGAGATATGGTAACCTTTAGTTTTCTTGTAATATGATTTTCTGGTTTTGATATTAGGGTAACACTGGCCTTATAGAAAGAGTTAGAAAGTGTTTATTCTGCTTCTGTCTTCTGGAAAGATTGTGAGAATTGGTATAATCTCTTTCTTAAAAGTTGAATAAGACTTCTGGTTAAGATGGTGGTATAGGAACCATGCCAAAGAAGCTTAGGGGAGAAAAAGCCAAAGGAAAAAAAAAAAAAAAGAACAGCGGCAAAATACACTCTTCTACTAAAAAATGAGGTGTGTAAGAAATTACCAATGGCAGCAGAGCAGTAGGAGATCCAGAGCCCACATGGGCAGGCAGAAGCGGCTCCAGCAGCGGTGACACCAGGTCCACAGGGCCACAGCTGCAAGGCTCGGCTTGAGCTGCAGGAAAAACCAGGTTAGGGGATTTTCCACTCATACCGGAGCTTCTCGCAACCTCAAGAAACGTGAAGGGAGGACCACAGCGACCAACACAGGACCAGATCATGAGTTAGAGGATCACATGGACCAACAGGAGAACTAGAGCCACCATCCATAGTCTTCTCTCCTCCCCACCCACCCGCCAGCGCAAGCATCAGCAAGCACCAGAGACCAGGGGAAGGGAGCTCACAGCACTCAGCACCGGTTACCAGAGCAGTGATCCAATGACCCAGCCAGCCTACTTGAACCCACAGTGCACCAAAGAGGGACCCAAGCAGGAGCACAGCATAACTGAGACCAAAATCATCCCAGAAGGTAACTGGGATTACACCTGGTCAGTACCTGCCACATAAGCCTGGTATATAGGCTTCAATCAGAAGTGCTAGTTACACCTTCCATGTCAGGATAAATTATATGTTAAATCTGATGGATGGTCAGATTTGCCATTCTTAAATAAGCTATATTTTGTGCTTGTCATTTGTTGCTTCCAGATTTATAGTGGCTTTATTTCCTCTTCTGTTGTTCATTAGGGAAGGGTCTCACTTGGTCACAAGCTGACTTGGAACCCTCAACAGACCAGAAATCTTAGCTTCCCAGTTGACAGGATTATGGGTGTGGGGCAACACACACCCTAAGGGACTGTGACTTTGTTAGAGGATCTGGTTGTCATAATATCTACTCTTGCATAAATACTATGAGCTGTTTTACATTGAGTGTGTACATTGTTTTGTTTTACATTGAGTGTGTACATTGTTTCGTTAAATTTTAGAATCTGCCTGTATTTTGTTCCACTCAGCCTACTTGAATACTCTCATAGCAGGCAAACCCAACACCTAGGGTCACATTTGTAGATGCTCTGAGAGTCTTGAGAGCCACACCTAGTACCTTAGGCTCCTACCCTGAAGATATATAACATTGATATATCTAATAATACTGCAGCTAACTAGAAAATACAAGCATTAAGTTAATCCACGATGCAAAAATATATATATTGTAACACAAGAAACACCAAAAATCAAGACAATATAAATCCACCAAAAAGTATTAATACATCACAAATGACCTCCAGTGAGAATGAGTTAGAGGAAATGCCTGAGAAAGATTTCAAAAGAATGATTATAAATATGCTCAAAGAAGCCAAAGAGGAAATCAAAGGAATGAAAGAGGAAATCAAAGAAGACACAGAAAACCAATTTAATGAAATAAAGAGGTCAATACAAGACATAAATAAGAAAATAGAAATAATAAATAAAAACCAGTCAGAATTACTAGCAATGAAGAAAACAGTCAATAAAATAAAAAACTCTGTAGAAAATCTCACCAATAGAATGGATGAAGGAGAGAACAGAAATATCTAAACTAGAAGACCAGGTGGCAGATCTAATACAGTCCAACAAAGAGAATGACAAACTAATAGGAAAGTATGAATGGGAATTTCAAGATATTCAGGACACTGTGAAAAGATCAAACATAAGAATAAGAATTCAGGGTATAGAAGAAGGAGAAGAATTTCACTACAAAGGCATAGTATACATTTTCAAGAAAATCACAGAAGAAAACTTCTAAAGAGATGCCAGTGCAGATACAGGAATCCTTTAGAACACCAAACAGCCAAAACCTGGGAAGAACCTCTCCTTGCTATATTATTATTAAACTACCAAATATACAAACCAAAGGAAAAAAAAAGACCCTATTGCTAAAGATTCCATATAATTGGGCTGCAAGGTCACTGAGAAATCCTGCTGGAAATGAGCTGATAACCTCCTCCATGTAGATCAGCTGACAGAAAGCTGGAAAAAGCTATGCTGCATGCAATTCAGTGGGAGAGAGAGAAATCACCAGTGGAGATACTCAACAGTGGGCACTGCAAGCCTTAGATTTTGCCAGCCAGGCCAAATGAACCAACGGATGCAATAGTGGCATGTCTGTCATGGTGGAAACCAGCTGCCCTCTAATTGGACTGGAGGACTACTCCATGGGAGGGAATCCATCCCTGATACTGAAAACCTACAACAGGGGTAGTCATGCACCCTAGGGTTGTAATGTCTGCTGCTGTCTGGCTAAATGTATATACTATGCTCATCAAACTGCCCAGTAAGCACTTCTCTTAATATTCATACCCATATATTAATGCTACTCTCACTTTTGGTAGAGAACCTTCTCGTTTCAGAAGGCAGTGACCTTGGGATGACTCAGAAGGCATCATGGTGCTGGAAAGAAGTGACAGGAGTGCTCAGCACTGCAATATCTCTATCACACTTTCCAAGGCTCAGGGTCCATTGCAGAAGAGGTGGCGGAAAAATGTAAGAGCCAAAAGAAGGGTAGGACTTCTTATAATGTGCTCCTCCAGACACAAAATGGCCGGGATATCCATGACCCCACAGTGCCTGACACTACCTACTCAAGACCATCATAATAGGAGGAAAAGATGATGACATCAAAGTAAAAGAGAGACTGACTGAGAGGGGGAGGGGATATGATGGAGAATGGAGTTTCAAAAGGGAAAGTAGAGGGAGGGGAGCATTACCATGGGATATTGTTTACAATCATGGAAGTTGTTAATAAAAAATAAATTAATATTTTAAACTGTTGAGTAAGCTAGGTGTGGTGGCACACATCTTTAATCCCGGCACTCAGGAAGCAGAGGTAGGAGAATCACTTGAGATTTCAAGGCCGCCCTGGGACTACATAGTGAATTCCAGGTTATCCTGGGCTAGAGCAATACCCTACCTCACCCTCCCACCCCCCAAAAAAAGTTGAGTCAGGCTGGAGAGATGGCTTAGAGGTTAAGACACTTGCCTGCAAAGCCAAAGCACCCAGGTTTGATTCCCCAGGACCAACATTAGCCAGTTGCACAAGGTGGCACATGTATCTGGAATTCATTTGCAGTGGCTGGAGGCCCTGGTGCATCCATTCTCTGTGTCTCTCTGTTTTCTCCTCTCTCCCTTTCTTTGCCTCTTTCTCTCTCTCAAATAAATAATTAAAAATTAAATATTTAAATAACATTAAAAAAGTTTAGTAGAAGTCACTAGTAAATTTGTGCCTCTTGTTTTGGAAGATTGGTTATTAATTATTAACTCAATTTCTTAAGTATTTATAGACCTATCCAGATTGCCTATTCTTATTTTTCTGGTATTTTGTAATATGTTTTATGTGTATATGAATAGTGTATGCATGTGTGTATAGATGCATGCAAATGTGTGGTGGCCAGAGGAGAATGGTGGTCATCCTCTTTACTGCTGCTCCGTATGTTTCTTGAGACAGAGTCTGTCCTTCTTTGTGTGTGTGTGTGTGTGTGTACATGTACAGAGTCATGCTGTGTGGCTCAAGCTGCTCTGAAACTCAGGATCCTCACTTCTTAAGCTTCCTGAGTGCTGGGATTGTAGGCATAACCTCGCCCAGGCCTTTTTTTTTTAAATCTGGTTCCAGAAAGTTTTTTTTTGTTGTTGTTGTTGTTTTTGAGAGAGAGTCTCAAGTGAGGGTTGCCCTGGACTCAAGCCATCCTCCTGCCTCAGCTTCTTAAGTGTCTGGGACATCAGGCGTATACCACCTAGCCTGAGAACTAAAGAAGTTTCTTGATTTAATTTTTAAAATTGACCAAGTTCGAGCCGGGCGTGGTGGCGCACGCCTTTAATCCCAGCACTAGGGAGGCAGAGGTTGGAGAATCACCATGAGTTCGAGGCCACCCTGAGACTACACAGTTAATTCCAGGTCAGCCTGGACCAGAGTGAGACCCTACCTTGAAAAACCAAAAAAAAAAAAAAAAAAATAAGTAAATAAATAAAATTGACCAAGTTTCTCATTTGAGCTTAGTACTCATTCCACCCTTTGAGCTAGATGACTGTTTCTTATTAGGGTTTTAATTGGTTCTTTTTTATATTTTTCCAGCTTTTCATACCCACTGTTTTTGTTTCATGAACACCATCCTCTGTCTTGAGTCCTTTAAGCAGCCTGCCCTCAGGGTCCTTTTCAGGTTGCTTTTCTGTTCTGGCCACTGTCATCATCACTTAGGTGGCACTGTAGGCATAGGGGAGATGTTTGTTGGCTTGCTGTCTGTTTATTGAAACAAGTCTCTTGCAGGTCAGGCTGCCCTTGGACTTCTGGTGGTCCTGCCCCCTCCTCCCACGTGCTGAGATTATAGACCAGTTCTGGGTGATTGTCTTGCTCAGCTTTAAAATGGTGGTTTTTGTTTTCAAGCTTGAATGTTTTGTTTTCAAGTTCTTAGGGAATTGCAGCTACCAGTCCATTCTGGCTCCAGA
The DNA here is from genome assembly GCA_036346955.1 of Dipus sagitta. Taxonomy (NCBI): domain Eukaryota; kingdom Metazoa; phylum Chordata; class Mammalia; order Rodentia; family Dipodidae; genus Dipus; species Dipus sagitta. The sequence continues at coordinate 4,368,489 of CM070775.1, read as the reverse complement.
TCAGAGTTTATGTTTTTGACTGAAAGGCTTCACCCTGAGGAGATAAAGTAATTGCAGAGGCCAAGATGAGGACTATGGTAGTATTTCTATGTAAACTGTTCTTTCAGTGATTTGTATTGAGAGAGGAAAATACTAAGTCATCACTTCAACTTGTATTTCTCTTAGTAATGCTTTGAGCAAATGCTTTTCTAGAAACTTCTAGACTTGATAGTTCCCTAATAAATGATTGTTGGGTTGGATTTCCTTTGTTTTTGAAGTCACACCTCAGTATTTACCAAGTGTAATTACCCAACTAGAGTATCTATATTATTCACTAAACAACTTCTGTTACTTTAGTGTGGAGAGGATTAAGGACTTTAAGAGAATCTGCTGTAGAATTATTTGTTTATTTTTGAGATAGGGCCTTGCTATGTGGCCCTGGCTGGCCTGGAACACATTATCTTCCTGCTTTGGCCTCCTGAGTGCTGAGGTTATAGATGCACACTACCATGACTGACTTCTTATTTCTCTTTTGAGTTTTTAAATTTCTTTTTGCTGTTTGACTTTTAAATTTTTCTTTCTTTTACTTAGAACTTTTTTTTTCCCCCGAGGGTCTTCCTCTAGCCCAGGCTGACCTGGAATTCACTATGTAGTCTTAGGGTGGCCTCGAACTCACGGCAATCCTCCTACCTCTGCCTCCCGAGTTCAGTCAGCCTCTTTTTTTGTTTGTTTTGTTTGTTTCAAGGTAGGGTCTTGCTCTAGCCCAGGATGACCTGGAATTCACTATGTAGTCTCAGACTGGCCTCAACCTCACAGGGATCCTCCTACCTCCACCCCCAGAGTGCTGGGATTAAAGGTGTGTGCCACCACAGCCCGGCCAAGATGCATCTTACTTTGGCATCTACTGTGCAGTACAGAACTGAAAAGCACAGTAGTGATCCTGAGCCACGACTGACCTTCTCTGCAGCATGTATCCAGACTCAGTGGTGGAACTGCAACTATTTTGAACTGTTCCTGGATCCTGTGATGCGTTTAGCATGCGCAGAGCTGTCTCTACTCCAGTGTCTGAGCCCTCAGCTGGGAACGCGGGAAGGATGGTGGCAACAAAACAGATGGACTCATCTCAAGGCTGGTTCCAACACGCTCTTGGCAGTGGTTTCCAGGCGGGGTTGTCGTCCTTGTACCCACAGCAGCCTTTTTTGCTTGGACTTCCTCACAGCAGGGGCCCAGGATTCTGAAGTGAGCCTTTAAACACAGTAAGTCACGTGGCTGCGACATTTCAATGAAAGATTTGAGTCACATCATGTTACTTCCAGGTGTTTTCAAGCCTGTTCCAGTCTGTTGAAAATGAATATAAATCCTCTATAAAGTCTTTCACTGGAGTCAGTCACATTGAAAAGAACACGTGTGTTGGAAACATGGTTGTAGCCTCCTTTGGAAAATACAGTCCACCAAGTTGGGAAAATAAATTATGTTTTATTTTTAGTAAGGTGGTATATGAACTTTTATAACTTTTTTTTAACAAAAAAGATGGAAGCAAGATTTTAACTTTAAATGCTTCAAATATAGTTATAAAATCCTATTCCATAATAATTTTGTGTATTAGATTTTATAATAGCATTAGCTTTTATTATATTATTTTTGTCCTATTTCCTATCAGTATTTTTCAAAGGTAACTTTTTTTTTTTTTTCCCCCGAGGTAGGGTCTCACTCTAGCTCAGGCTAACCTGGAACTCACTATGTAGTCTCAGGGTGGCCTCGAACACAGCGATCCTCCTACCTCTGCCTCCCTAGTGCTGGGATTAAAGGCGCGCAACAGCACGCCCGGCTTCAAGGTAGCTTTTTATTACTATTTATTTATTTATTTTTATTAACAACTTCCATGATTGTAAACAATATCCCATGGTAATTCCCTCCCTCCCCCCACTTTCCCCTTTGAAACTCCACTCTCCATCATATCCCCTCCCCATCTCAATCAGTCTCTCTTTTATATTGATGTTATGATCTTTTCCTCCTATTATAATGGTCTAGTGTTGTAGTGTCAGGCACTGTGAGAGGTCATGGATATCCCGGCCATTTTGTGTCCAGGGGGAACACGTTATAGGGAGTCCTACCCTTCCTTTGGCTCTTACATTTTTTCTGCCACCTCTTCTGAAATAGACCCTGAGCCTTGGAAGGTGTGATAGAGATACTGCAGTGCTGAGCACTCCTCTGTCACTTCTCAGCACCATGATGCCTTCTGAGTCATCCCAAGGTCACTGCCATCTGAAAAGAGAAGGTTCTCTAATGAAAAGTGAGAGTAGCATCAATATTATGAACATTAAGAGAAGTGCTTACTAGGCAGTTTGATGAGTATAGTATATACATTTAGCCAGACAGCAGCAGACATTACAACCCTAGGACTCATGACTAGCCCTGTTGTAGGTTTTCAGTATCAGGGATGTATTCCCTCTCATGGAGTGGGCCTCCAGTCAAATTAGAGTGCGGTTGGTTTCCCCCATAATAGACATGCCACTATTGCATCCATTGTTTCATTTGTCCTGACTGGCAAAATCTAAGGCTTGTAGTGTCCACAGTTGAGTATCTCCACTGGTGATTCCTCTCTCTCTCCCACTGAACTGCATGCAACATAGCTTTTTCCAGCTTTCTGTCAGCTGATCTACATGGAGGAGGTATTTAGCTCAGCTCCAGCAGGATTTCTCAGTGACCTTGCAGCCCAAGTATATGGAATCTTTAGCAATAAGGTCTTACCATCTATTCCTGATGGGAAACCAAGGGCCTTGGCAGTGGCCTGTAATGTTTGGGAGGTATCAGGGACCTCCCTGGCCAACAACTCACTGGAAGGTATCCCATCCCTGGCACTGAAAATTTTCTAGTAACAATCTATGTGGCTCCTGTGTGTTCCATTGTCAAAAAAGTAGGTTTCCATATGACTTATTTATGTCCTCTTAGATTTTGATTAGCCCACCCTCTCCTTTTCTTTACTCAATCTCTTCCCCTGACCTCACTTAGGCCTTTCCACCCCCATTAACCTATTCTTCTACTTACATATATACAATACTATCCTATTAAGTTTCCCCTCTTCCCTTTCTATTCCCTTTATATCTCCTTTCTTGTTTACTGGCCTCTGCTACTGAGTTTTCTTCCTATTCTCACAGAAGTCCAATCATCTATAGCTAGATCCACATATGAGAGAGAACATGCGATGCTTGGCTTTCTGGGCCTGGGTTACCTCACTTAGTATAATCCTTGCCAGATCCCTCCATTTTCCTGCAAATTTCATAACTTCGTTTTTCTTTACTGCTGAGTAGAACTCCATTGTGTAAATGTGCCACATCTTCATTATTCACTCATCAGTTGAGGGACGTCTAGGCTGGTTCCATTTCCTGGCTATTATGAATAGAGCGGCAATAAACATGGTTGAGCAAGTATCTCTAAGGTGGTGTCATGAGTCCTTAAGGATATATGCCTAGGAGTACTATACCTGGGTCATACAGTAGATCTACTTTTAGCTGTCTCAGGAGCCTCCACACTGCTTTCCACAGTAGCTGGACCAGATTGCATTCCCACCAACAGTGTAGAAGGGCATATATCCTAAGGACTCGTCTCATTAGTTTTAATCTGCATTTCCCTGATGACTAGGGATGTCAAACATTTGTTTTAGATGTCTATATGCCATCTGTATTTCTTCTTTTGAGAACTCTCTATTTAGTTCCATGCCCCATTTTTAATTGGGTTGTTTGATTTCTTATTATTTAAATTTTTTGAGTTCTTTGTGCATCCTAGATATTAATCTTCTGTCAGATGTGTAGCTGGCAAAGATTTTTCTCCCATTCTATAGGTTACCTCTTTGCTCTATTCACAGTGTCTTTTGCCATACAAAAGCTTTGTAATTTCATGAGGTCCCAGCGGTTAATCTGTGGTTTTATTGCCTGAGTTATTGGGGTTATATTCAGAAAGTCCTTGTGTAGACCAATATGTTGAAGGGTTTCCCCTACTTTTTTCCTCTAGCAGTTTCAGAGTTTCAGGTCTGATATTAAGGTCTTTGATCCATTTGGATTTAATTCTTGTGCATGGAGAGAGATAAGGATTTATCTTCATCCCTCTACAGATATATATCCAGTTTTCCCAGCATCATTTGCTGAGGAGGCTGTCTTTTCTCCAATGAGTATTTTTGGCATTTTTGTCGAAGATCAGGTGGCTATAGCTACCTGGACTTACATCTGGGTCCTCTATTCTATTCCACTGATCTACATGTCTGCTTTTGTACCAGTACCATGCTGTTTTTGTAACTATGGCTCTGTAGTATAGGTTAAAATCAGGTATGGTGATACCACCAGCCTTATTTTTGTTGCTCAGTGTTATTTTAGATATTTGAAGTTTTTTGTGCTTCCAAATTAATTTTTGGATTGTTTTTTTCTATTTCCATGAAGAATGCCATTGGAATTTTGATGGGGATTGCATTAAATGTGTAGATTGCTTTTGGTAAGATTTCCATTTTCACAATATTGATTCTTCTGATCCAAGAACAAGGCATGTCTTTCCATTTGCTAGTGTATTCTACAATTTCTCACTTGAGTGTTTTAAAGTTTTCCTTCTACAGATCCTTCACTTCCTTGGTTAGGTTTATTCCAAGGTTTTTTTTTTTTTTTTTTTTTGATACAATTGTGAATGAGAATGCTTCTCTGATTTCATTCTCTTTGTGTTTGTTGTTAGTATATAGGAAGGCTACTGATTTCTGTGTGTTTATATTGTATCCTGCTACATGGCTGTAGGTGTTTATCAACTCTAACAGTTTGCTGGTAGAGTCTTTAGGGTCCTTTATTTATAGAATCTTGTCATCTGCAAATAATGATAACTTGATCTCTTCCTTTCCAATTTCTATCCCCTTTATGTGTGTCTCTTGCCTTATTGCTGTGGCAAAGACTTCCAGTACTATATTAAATAAAAGTGGGGCAGTGGACACCCTTGTCTTGTTCCTGATTTTAGTGGAAACGCTTCATGTTTTTCTCCATTTAGTATTATGTTGGCTGTATGCTTGTCATAAATAGCCTTTATTATGTTGAGATATGTTCCTTCTATCCCCAGTCTCTGTAGGACTTTTATCATGAAGGGATGTTGGATTTTGTTGAATGTTTTTTCTGCATCTAGTGAGATGATCATGTTTGTCCTTCAGTCCACTTATATATATTACTATTTTTATTTTGCAGATAAAGCTGCAAAATCTAATGAGGATTCGAGACACTCACCAAAAAAATTTCTTAAAAAGAAGCAGGAATGTGTTTCTTTTAAACAAGTAAATAAGGTATTTTTATATGTACATTAAATTTAAATTCATATAATGTTAATAATATTATTAAAATCCTTGGGTGGGATAGTTTTATTCACCAAAAAATACAATTTGCATATTCATTTGTCTTGGAGTACCAAGATAACTCCAGCTTACCCTTGTCAAGCTTTTGTTTTTTTGTGACTCTCTAAAACGAGTCTTTATAAACAATAGTAGTGTGAACATCTTGGATTATGGGCATTCAGATAGCTGATTTTGATTCTAACTTACCTTGCCAGCCTTTTGACAAGACAGGCGAAAGTAATTGCGTGACATTTTAAATAGTATATGAAATGCCAGTTGCTTGCTGTTTGAAAAATAATTCTCATTTTATCTTGGTTCCAAAAGACTATTAATCTTATATGCATGCATATTCTCTCGTCCTTTTTCTTTTAAAAACTTTTTTTAAAATTTTTGTGTTCATTTTTATTTATTTATTTGAGAGTGACAGAGAGAGAGAGCGGCAGATAGAGAGGGAGAGAGAATGGGCGCACCAGGGCCTCCAGCCACTGCAAACAAACTCCAGACACGTGCGCCCCTTTGTGCATCTGGCTAACGTGGGTCCTGGGGAATCGAGCCTCCAACCGGAGTCCTTAGGCTTCACAGGCAAGCGCTTAAGCACTAAGCCATCTCTCCAGCCCTAAATTTTTTTTTTTTTACAGTGTGTTGAATCTTCATTGTACTGGCCAACAAAAAGAGGCGTAACCATATATGCTGATCCAGATATTCCAGCAGCAAGGTATGATTTAAAAATACAGTTTGGGCTAGAGTGAGACCCTACCACATGAAAAAGTACAGTTTAGGGGCCTGGAGAGATGGCTCAGCAGTTAAGGCACTTGTCTGCAGAGTGTAAGAACTCGAGTTTGTTTCCCCGGTACCCACATATCGCCAGCTGCACAAGGAGATGCATACACCTGGCATTCCTTTGAGGTGGCTGGAGGCCTGGTGCACCCATTCTTTGTCTCCTCTTTCTCCTACTCTCTCTAGAATAAATAAATAATTTAAAAAATATACAGTTAAGTTGACCACAGGCTTTGGATAATTATATGATCTTAAACTTCTGTATAGCATTCACTTAAAACATATCCTTCCTAGATACTTTAAAACATCTCTAAATGACTTCTAATGCCTAATGGATTATAAATGCTATGTAAGTAGCCATTGTAATATAGTGTTCGGTGATTAGTGACAAGGAAAATATCTGTACATGTTTAGTACACACACAATGTTGTTCTTCTCAAATTTTGTTTTGTTTTTTTTTTTGAGGTAGGGTCTAACTCTAGCCCAGGCTGACCTGGAATTCAGTATGTAATCTCAGGGTGGCTTTGAACTCACAGAGATCCTCGTACCTCACCTCCTGAGTGCTGGGATTAAAGGCGTGTGCCACCATGCCTGGCACGTCCCAGATTTTTAAATCTGCAGTTGGTCGGATGCACGTATGTAGAGCCCGTAGGTGCAGAAGGTTGAATGTGTAGTGTCTGAGCCTCTGTTCTCATTGGCATTTCCTAAATTTCTTCCCCTAGAAAATGAAGCTTTCTGCAGGATTGGGACAAATAGGTCACAAATTTGATGAGATTTTTGATGTGTTTTGGTTTCTAGTGCTTTTAGTCAGATGCAAAATGAGAAGCCACTTCAGTGCATTGGGAAGAAGGACTGTGATGAGAAGAATGGCTGTGTAAAGTAAGGGTTCTCCCCATTGGCCTGAGTTGTTTATTGAATTAATTGTAACAAAACTTACAAATATGAAGAATTTACATATTTTGTTGTTAACTTCAAATCTTCATGCCTCAAAAAAATTTAGCATCCAGTAAATCTGTGATAGGCTTTGAGATTAACTTAGGGTGGGATCAGGTCTGTTTGAAGTTTTGTCCCAGCACAAGGAGTCCTACTTCTGTCAGTGGGGTGGACAGTTTTGCACAAGAAATGAGAGTAGTTGGTGGCACCTGTGTTTTTTTTTATGGAGTGGTGTTGCTTTCTTCCCTAGTTTTCTGAGTTAAATAGATCCACCTCCCACTTCTTAGAAATGGAGTAATAACTTTATTTTATATTTTAATTCACAAAATGTTTTCATAGCCCTACTTCTGATTTTGTGTATGTGTGTGTGTGTGCAGCATGCGTTTGAAGGTTACAAGACAATTTTCAGGTCATTCCTTGCCTTCCCACCTCATTTCTGTTTTTAGCATGTGTATGTGTGTTTGTGTGTGCTCAAAGATGTGTATGTATAGAGTACGCATGGTGTGGTGTATACACGTGTGTGTACTATGTGCCTGTAGCAACAGGTTTTATGTGGGTTCTGGGGGAACTGAATGAACTCTAGGGGTCTCAGACCCTCCTAGTCTCTCATGCTTAAGCAGAAATTTTTTTTTTGTTTTTTGTTTTTTTGTTTTTTGTTTTTCGAGGCAGGGTCTCACTCTAGCTCAGGTTGACCTGGAATTCACTATGTAGTCTCAGGGTGGCCTCAAACTCACAGCGATCCTCCTTCCGAGTGCTACGATTAAAAGCATGTGCTGCCACGCCCGGCAGCAGAAAGTATTTTTAACGGCTGAGCCATCTCCCCAGCCTTGTTTTGAGATAGGGCTTCTCCCTCTGGATTCTTGCTCGCTGTGGTCGTGGTGCGCCCCATGAGCTTCCAGCAAGTTCTCTCATCTCTGCAAACCGTCTCACCATCGGTGTGCTGGGAATGCAGAAGCACACTGCAGCTTCTATCTTTTTTGCACGGAGTCTGGGGAATCAAACGTTTGAACTCTGGCTTGCATGGCGAGCAGTTTACCTGCTGAACAATCTCCCTAGCTCCTTCCTTGTTTTTATACCAGACTTTACCAGCTTTAACAGTTTAACCTTCTAAGTAACTTCTGGAGTCATCAGACTGACAGAGTTTACAGCCCAAGGGTCACTGGACTGTGCTGTATAATCTTTTGGTCTACTTGTTTCCAGTCTTGAGCCAACTCCTCTCAGTGCTCTGAGGCCAAGAGCAACTTCCCCCACTGGCCAAAGTTTTGCTATTATAAGTGCTGATTTTCTTTGGAACAGAAAGCTTTTCTTCATCAGTGCCATTCATTATTTTAAATTATAGCCTGATAAATTAACCATGAGATACTCTATTGGCTTCCATTTCTGTACCAGAAAGCCCGTCTTATCTGCTGTCCTGCTACCTGCCCTTTGCTTAATGAAAAGTATGTTATGTCAGTCTGCTGTGGGCTTCAGGGAGCCTTGAAGTAGTTCATAAAGAAAGAACACAGTAATGTCTAAGAAAGCCAGGGGACTTGGTATATTAGTTCCTTTCTCACTGCAGTAATGACTTCCCAACAAAAGCAGCTTGGGTAGGAGGACATCATTTCAGCTTGCAGTTGACCACTGCAGTCTGCAGGGCAGGAAGGACGCGGTGCAGGAGCATGGAACAAGACTGGCCCCATCGCACCCATAATCGGGAAGCAGAAGGGGATGAGTGTTGGTGCTCAGCTAGTTTTACCCTTTCATTCCAGTCCAGGACCCCAGCCTATGAGATGGTACCACTCACATTTAACATGGATCTTACCACCTCAGTTATCTTAATCTGTGAAATCCTTCACGGACATGTCCAGAGATTTGTTTCCATTTTGACTCTAAATCCTGTCAAATTGACCAGTGAGATTAACCATCCCAAGTTTACCTCTTGTCAACCTGACACTCAAACATATCATTTTTTAAGGTATTTATTTTTCACTCCTTGTTCAGTTAGGCTCATGACAATCTCATGAAGCAAAATGCAATCAGTCCAGCTTCAGAAGTCTCCGTAGTCTTTCACATCCTAAACAGTGTTCAAAAATACAAGTACAGAGTCTCTTCTAAGACTCATGCAGTCTCTTAACTGTGATTTCCTAAAACATCAAAAGACAAGTTGCACACTTCCAACGTAGTGTGGCACAAAGAAGACACTCACAGTTCACACAGGAGGACCGAGAGGATAGCAAGGAGAGGTCGGACCAGAGCAGACTTCAGGCCTCGCAGGTCCCTGTCTGATATGTGGGGCTTGTGATGGGATCATCACACCCCCTTCTCTGCTTCCTGGGCTTCTGTTGGGTGGGGGAGCTCCACTCCATGATGGCAGCTTTCTTAGCAGGTGTCTCATGGGTTTCGCATTTCTGACACCCTGGGATCTCCTTCATAGTTTCATGCAGGGACCTCACAGGGCCTCCTTACAGGAACCTCCTGCCATACCTGACCTTAGCAGCTATCAGGAACTGTGGTGCAATACTCCATGACCACGTCAGTCTTGCATTTTTCATGGTTCCCAAACCCGTACCACATGTATGACACTGCCACGCTCGTAGGCCAGCTTGGAATGCAGGCTGGCCCCCCCTTGGACCATGGCTGTAAGCAGCCTCTCAGTGCCTTTCAGGCTCACCTTGGTGAGTCACTTGCTCAGCAGTTGTGCTCCAGCAGGGAGCCCCTTTAGTTTAGGTTTTCTTCCTAAATAACTTTGGATTTTTATAAGATGGAGCCTCCAGTGGGAGGAGGTTTTGCAAAAGCTCAGGCGTCTCTCCTGCTGTCCCAGTGCAGCAGAGGCCGTTGCTCTTCAGTAGTGCTGGTGTCTTTAACAGTGAACAGCTGCTTCACAGCACCGGCCAAAGCTGCTCTGCTTTAATCTTTCCTCCACTGAACAAATTAATCCATTACTTTTAAATTTATTTTCATTTTCATTTATTTATTTGCAAGCAGAGAGCGAGGGCCTCCTGCCACTGCAGATGAACTCCAGACACATGCATCACTTTGTGCATCAGGATTTATGTGGGTGTTGGGGAATTGAACCCAGCTTGTCAGACTTTACAAGCAAGTGCCTTTAACTGCTGAGCCATCTTTCCAGTCCTAATCCATTACTTTTGAGTTCAGTGTCATTCATGTTCTCAGGACACAGGCAGAATGCAGCCAGTTTCTTCGACATTATGTAACATGAACTCTCTAGGCCAGTTCCTGATAGAATCCTTGTTCCCCTCTGTAACTCCATGATCTGGGCCTCTTCCTTGTGTGTTTCCCTCAGTATTCTTCTCTTCCAAATTCTAACCAGAATGACCCAGTAAGTTATTCTTTGTTCTGGAGATTTTTTTTTTTCTCTCCCTCTCTCTCTCTTTCTCTTTTGTTGTTTTCAAGGTAGGGTCTCACTCTAGCCCAGGCTGACCTGGAATTCACTATGTAGCCGCAGGGTGGCCTTGAACTCAAGGCGATCCTCCTACCTCTGCCTCCCGAGTGCTGGGATCAAAGGTGTGTGTGTTATTCTGGGGCTTTTTTAGCCCAAAGTACTAAACTCTTCCATATTCCTTCTGTAAGTTAGTTCCACAGTACATCGTCAGGTTTACCTATCACAGCAACAAACCCACTTTGGGTACCAGTTTCCTGTTAGTTATTTCTTCACTGCTATGACAAGTACCTGACAAAAGCCATTTAAGTAAGGAAGGGCTTATTTTATAGGTCAAGGTTACAGTGTGATGTGGAAGGCATGACAGCAGGAACATGAAGCAGAGCCGGTCATGTTGTTCCTCAGTCAGGAAGCAGAGTGTGAACGCTGGGGCTCGGCCAGCTGTCTCCCTGTTATACAGTCCAGGACCTCAGCCTATGGCACAGTGCAGCTCTCATAGTACAGAGGGTCTTGCCACATCGGTTAATCTAATCTAGCAAATTCCTAGCAGTAGTGCCCAGAGATTTGTTTCCATGGTGATCCTGAATCCTGCCAAGTTGACAAATGAAATTAATGAGCAAACTTGGTGATGGTGCTACATTTCTGAACACCGGAGGAGAAGGCCCTGGGGTTGATGACACTGCCTAAGGCCTGGTGGAGCCGTGTCCTTTATTCTGGCCCTAGTAGTAAAAGAAGACAGAGGGACCTTCTTTCCTCAAGGGTGGTCAGTAGATGTGAGGTTCATCTGTGATTGTCAACTTGGTAAGATTTAGAATCACCATGGAAATAAATCTCTTAGGAATCTGCTAAGGATATTCTAAATTAGATTAACAGAAAATTGGCACCCAAAGTGGGTTTGTTGCTGTGACAGGAAAGGCCAACTATGTGCTGTGGAACCCACCCTGACAGGGCTGTGGCATTCCATGGGCTGGAGGTCCTGGACTGTATGGAAAGAAGAAAGCTACTGAGCACCGGCGCCCATCTCTCACTACTTCCTCTCTGCTAATGTGATACGAGCCTCTTGCTCTGGACTGCCCCTCAAGACCGTACTGAAAAGCCCTTTCTTTCATTCAGCTGATTTTGATTGTGTATTTCGTTCCAGTAATGAGAGACCAGCAACAAGAAAGTAACTGACACAGTAGGTTTCACATAATTGTGTAAGTGACACTAGCACCAGCAACAATGTTTTGGTTTGTTGCTGAAGTCTGGGCTTGCCTTTGAGGGCACCTCCCTGCCAGGGACCCATCCAGCCTCCTCTGTTGGAAACCTATTGCTTCCTTTCTAACCTACAGCCACTCTTGTTTCTTTTTCCCTAGATTTATTGTCTATCATGTAACTTAACATGGAAAATCTCAAATCATAGTAAATTCAGGAGGAATTTGCCTCCCAGTGCATCATGATCCCTAGTCTAGACTACATACCCCTTTTTCCTTTGGCGTGCTTTGGATTAAGTGGTGGGAAGTTGGGATCTGCATCTAGAATATGGTGGCCCATATGGCAAATCTCTCTTTAGAGATTCTTAGATGTCCAAGAGAGCCCACTCTGTTCTGCTGAGGGCCTCTGGAGATGACCAGGCACCTTCTTTTGGACCTGAGACATAGTGTCTCACCTGTTGCCAAGTTTACTGGCTGCGCTGCATGCGGGCGGGGTGTTGCAGATGCGTTTTCGCTCCACTTGGCCGGAAACGGCTCCCTGAAGCCTTACTTGAAGAAGGTTTTGACAGAGACCAGATGTGCTGGGGGGGAGAGTACTTTATGAATGACTAAGGTATTTGGTGTGGATATAGAAGAGTGAGGTGGCTCATCTTGTGGTGGATAGGAAACAGTGAGAGAGCACACACTTCCTCTGGTGAACTTCTGCCTCTATCCCATTGGGATTCCAGCCAGTAGAACAGTACGGCCTACATTTGGGACTGGTCTTTCCCCTCATTTGCTGTTCAGTATGCCAGTTGTGTGGTAGACCTTCACAGACACACCCAGAGGGTGGGCTTCACTATTCCTCTGAGTACTTCTCAAATGCAATCAAGTTTACCACCAAGATTCATTATTATGGTGTCCTGGCCTTGTTTCAGCTATGTGACGTTTTCTCTGCAGGTGCAGATCATTTTGGAGTGGAGTTGTCATCAGGCTGTGGTGTTTCATTCTAGACGTTGCATTTCTGTTTTTATTTCTTGTCTCTGTCTGTGTAGAGGCTTTCATCGGATGCTTTGTACTCCTTGACTATTTACTCATGTGCGCCCAGGGGACTAGTGGGCCAACTGGGCTTATCAAGAGTTGAGTGGGGTGTTGACTGTGAGGCTCACTGCAGAACATGCTGACCTGCTACAGGACTGCTGACCTCCGCCACTCTTCTTTCATGGGTTGGGTCAGACTCCCTAGGGAAGACTCCTGCTGTCCCTCATCCCCCAGGTAGTCTAGCTCGTGGCTGTCCTTGGTGCAGACTGGCAGAAGCTGGCTGCTGGCTCTTTCAGCTTTGCCTGTTGGCTTAAGTACTCATCCGTTGTCAGCCAGGTCCCTTCACCCTCGGCTGTGCCTTTACTCAGAGCTCTGCTTACTTGCTCCTTTGCAGAGAATCAACGATGATCTTCAGGTTGTCTGGCATTGGACTGTTCGTGGCCCACTTTAGTTCAGCCCTTTGCTATGTTGCCACAGCCCAGGAGCATGGTCCTCATCCTCGATTTCGGAATTTGCTCTGTGCAAACAATGTTGCTTCTCCAGTGGCAGGCTCTAATTCAATTGTCATTTCTGTTTCCATTTCTAAAATTATATTTGCAGTATTGTGTCCACTGGTTCTTTCCCTTCATTGTGGCTTTAAAAATAGCTTAAGATACCATTCATCTCCTATAGCATTTATCCTTTAAAGTATAGGGTTCAGTGGTTTTAGTATATCCATAGCCATGAAGCTATTGTAAGTAACCTAGTTGTAGATCATTTTTGTCACCTCGCCTAAAATTTTGTATCTATTATCAGTCACTTTTCCATTTCATGCTCCCCTCATCCTCTGGAAAGCATGAATCTACTTTTATCTCTGGATTTTCCCGTTTGTGATATTATGTAGAAATAGTCACATACACTGTGTGGATTTTGGTGACTGGTTTCCTTCACCTGCCAGAAAGTTTTAAAAATTCTTCTCTGATGTATCAAGAATGTGTCTGAATAAGATGCCCTTGCATGGCTGTGGCATATTTTATTTATCTATTTACTTGAGCCTTGAGCCTTTGTGTTAAAAAAAATCCATTGACAGGATGGGGTTTCAGGAAGGATGCAATCTGATGTGTGCTTTTCAATCACTACATTCTTCCCAGCTCCCACTGTAGAAAGTGGTGTGTGGGCTTTCTGATGCTGCCACTAGTCCTTACCATACTGGAGTTGGGGCGGAGTCTAAAAAACAATGGCTGCATACTCTTTCTGTGTTAAGAGAAGTGGTAAAGGACTGGTCTTTTCTCATTGTAAAATAAAGCTAATGAAGTAGGCCAATGAATCCTAAACTTGGTTAAATCCCCTTTCAGATACGCTGTACAGGACGTTGGTGGTGGTAGGGCTGGGTAGCCCTGCCAAAGGCCCAGGATTGCAAGTAGGAACTGGAACCTGGCATGGCCTCCGTGGCCCTTGAACTTTATTGGATCAAGCAAAATGGAACATGCACTTTTTTCACACATGTTCCCTGAGGATGGGGGTAGATGGTCTTTTTACTCCTTCAGAGGGAAAAATTAATAGCTCAGCAGAGTAAATGTAAATGCTTTTCTTCTTCCAAGTTTAATTTTAACTACTTTACAGATTGCTGCAGTTTTTAAATCCTGATCCTCTGAGAGCTGACGGGATCTCTGATCTGCAACAGGTATTATAAGCTTTCAACCAGGTTAAACAGGAGAGAAGACTGCTACTCTTATACTGTTCCTCTTCCTCTTCTTTCTCCTCCCTTTCTCCCTCCAGACTCCTACAGACTCCTTCTCCTACAACGGGGGCTTTCCCTGAGTCATGATTTCCACAGGATCTAGTGAGTCACTACTCCAGAGAAAGCATTCTGTTGTATTTGGATGACAAGCGGTCTGGCTTTGTTTGGGGGGCCATGTGTTTTTGTGAGCATGTAAACCCAGGCTCTTACATTAGTCTGTTTCCTTCTCTGTAAAGCTCTTGGTACTTTCCTGCCCACTCAGGCAGACCTGGCTGAGGTTGTCTGACACTCGTGCTGCTTAGTTGCAGAAGCTGAAACTAGGTGCGCCTCAGCCTGGTGTTGTGCTCCGGAACAAGATTGAGCCCTGTCTGACCGTGGACAGATCACCGCTGTCTCCAGACCTGAAGAAGGTGAGCGCGCTCTTCAAACCACACTCCTGGAGTGCTGCCCTTTCCAACACGCAGGGCTCCTTCCTGCTCTGCCCTGCTCTGTTCTGTTCTGACATTGCAGGGCCTCGCACATCTTAAGCAGATGCTCTGCCCACTGAGTCACACTCCCAGCCCCACAAAAGGATTTTTTTTTTTTTTTTGGTTTTTCGAGGTAGGGTCTCACTCTAGCCCAGGCTGACCTGGAATTCACTATGGAGTCTCAGGGTGGCTTCGAACTCACGGCGATCCTCCTACCTCTGCCTCCCGAGTGCTAAGGATTTTTTTAAAATAAACAGTTCTAAGGTTGCACTGAATAATTTCCTAGCTTTCGAAAAAAATTTTTTAAGCTTTCGTGAGTTATTTTCTCATGTATTTGTAAGTCCAGGTCAACTTCTCATAAGAGAACAATTCTTTTGTGGAGAAGTCAGTTTAACAGAATCCTTTTCTGAAATAAGTTTTTGTCAAATGTGCTTTGAAAGAGGGCTTAGAAGAAGTAACATGCTTCCAGTGCAGTTGCAACAGCTTTTCAGCTATTCTTTCCATGGTATTTTCATAGATCTGTCATTTCCCTTGTTCAGTCAGTTGTGCATGCTCATCTCTTCCTTCCTGGCTTTAAAAAAGTTTTCTTGCTGGGCGTGGTGGCGCACGCCTTTAATTTTAGCACTTGGGAGGCAGAGGTAGGAGGATCGCTGTGCATTCACGGCCACCCTAAGACTCCATAGTGAGTTCCAGGTCAGCCTGAGCTAGAAGGAGACCCTACCTCGGAAAAAAAAAAAAAGAGAGAGAGAGAGAGAGAGAGAAGAAGAAGATACTGCATCCATTTAACAGTAGTAAGGTACTCTTTAAAAAAAAAAAAAAGATAAGGAAGGGTTGGAGAAATGGCTCTGTGGTTAAGGTTAAAGGTGATTTCTTGAAAAGCCTGATGCCCTGTATTAAATTTCCCAGAACCCACATAAAGCCAGATGCACAAAGTGGCTCAAGTGTCTGGAGCTCATTTGCAGTGGCTGGAGGCCCTGGTGCTTGCTTGCTCGTGCGCGCGCGCTCTCTATTTCAATTTCTTCTCCTTTCTCTATCTCTCCCTCAAATAAATTAATTAATTAAATTTAAAAAATAAGGGAAAGCTGGGTGTGATGGTACATGTCTATAATCCTAGCACTTGGGAGGTAGAGGCAGGAGAACGAGGAGTTCAAGGCAAGCACGGGAAGCATGAAGCCCTGTCTCAAAAACCACATATGCATGCAAAGTGGGGAGCAGTCAGAAAATAAAAGGTTCTCAGAAGTTAAACATATGGATACTTGGGGCTGGAGAGATGGCTTAGTGGTTAAGCGCTTGCCTGTGAAGCCTAAGGACCCCGGTTCGAGGCTTGATTCCCCAGGACCCACGTAAGCCAGATGTACAAGGTGGCGCATGCATCTGGAGTTCGTTTGCAGTGGCTTGAGGCCCTGGTGCACCATTCTCTCTCTCTCTCTCTCTCTCTCTCTCTCTCTCTCTCTGTCTGCCTGCCTCTTTCTCTCTCTGTCTGTTGATTTCAAATAAATAAAAACAACAAAAAATTTTTAAAAATATGTATACTTCGAGGGCTGGAGAGATGGCTTAGCGGTTAAGCGCTTGCCTGTGAAGCCTAAGGACCCCGGTTCAAGGCTCGATTCCCCAGGACCCACGTTAGCCAGATGCACAAGGGGGCACACGCATCTGGAGTTCGTTTGCAGTGGCTGGAAGCCCTGGCGTGCCCATTCTCTCTCTCTCTCTCTCTCTCTCTCTCTCTCTCTTTCTCTCTCTCTCTCTCTCACTCTCAAATAAATAAATAAATGAACAAAAAATAAAAAAAATATCTATACTTCGAGGTATAAAATTGAAGCAAACTGAAAGTAGAACAAAATGGCAAAACTATGACAACAGAAGGAAAAAGGAGCTTGAGGTTTAAATTTGAAGTCTAGTATGTGAAAATGGGATTTCTAGGGGGGAAAAATGAAGGAAGAGGCAGGAAGTTTTGTGAGGAATGGTGTGTGGATTTCATGACCCTACACAGAGTAAGTCCTGTGTTAAACCTGTGGACATGAGCCAGGACAGCGGGTAAACAGAAACAAACTTCAGGTACTTGGCTGTGCTGAGCCTGAGGAGCTGAGAGTAAGAGTGAGAAAACCGCTAAGGAAGCAAACTGTCCCCAGCACAGGAGGTGCTAGATGGCCTCGGGTGTCTCCCCAGCAGTGCAGGCTTGCTGGGAGCTCAGACTTTAGCATATGGATGAAGTCATTCCAGCCCAAGGACAGGTCCACACTTCTGTAGCATCAGTGAGCTGTGAGGGAAGAGGAAAGGTGTTTTCAGACTTGCAGAGTCTCAAGAAAACTTACCTCCTCTGTGTCCTGTTTCCAGAAATGACTAAAGCCTGTGTTCCACAAAAAAAATACCCAAGAAGACTGGGCGGGCTTCTGACAACGAAAACTCCCAAGTTTGCAGCAGAGTGAGCTGGCCAGTGAGCCGGCCGCACTGACTTGCTCAGGGCTTGGAGGATGAGGATGGTGGCTAGGAGTTGATGAGCTTAGGCTCTTGGAGACTCTTGTCTGTGGTTAGGGAACCATGCCCTGTCAACTTTTAGTAACGTTTGCAGAGAGATAAGCCAATACAAGCACATTTTAAAATGTGACTATAGTGTCATATACTTGTAATCCCAGCTCTTGGAAGGCTAAGGCAAGAGAAATAAGAGCTTGAGACCAGCCTTGGTTACATAGCAAGATCCAGTCTCAAAAAACAAGACCAGCAGAATTAAGTCTTGCAAGTACGGCTGGTGGACTGCCAGTTTACAAAGCGAGTGAACATACGGAGTCACATCCTTTTTACAGTGTATTCTAGCTGTCTGCTCAGCCAACCTACTGCCTATTAGATCCTTTAACGGGAATTCAGAAAAACAAGACCTGCATCAGGAGCTTGTTCTTAGAAAAGATGCATGGAGGGCCGGGCATGGTCACACACACCTTTAATCCCAGCACTCAGGAGACAGAGATAAGAGTATCACCGAGAGTTCGAGGCCACCCTGAGACTACATAGTGAATTCTAGGTCAGCCTGAGCTAGAATGAAACCTTACCTCAAATCCAAAACAAAAAAGAAAGAAAGAGAGAAGAGAGAGAGAGAGAGAGAGAGAGGAAGGAAGGAAGGAAGGAAGGAAGGAAGGAAGGAAGGAAGGAAGGAAGGAAGGAAGGAAAGATGTGTGGAGACCTAAGGTAGGTCTTGGAGAAAACCAGAACGAGCCATGTGTGCTGGCATGCTTGTTGGTTGTTGGTGTGAACGGAGCTGTGAAATGGAGTATTTGCTCATTTTACCTGTTTGTTTTCTTTTCATTTTTGTAGGCTCTTCAAAGAAATAAGTTCCCAGGACCCAACCACACTGAGTCTTACTCTTGGCCTCCCATTGCACGTGGCTGTGACGCGGTCATCATTTCTCACTGTGGGAACGACCCTCTGTTGTATCTTCCCCCGCTGCTCACAGTTTTGCAAATAAGGGGCTGCTACGAGTCATTGCCAAGTAGAAATGGAGTAAGTTCAAAACAATTTTGTTTCGTAGTAAAGTGGATTAAATGTTTACTTTCAAATGACACATCAATCTTTTGGTAAAGTTGATGTTATAGTATTCACTTTGGGGCTGGAGAAATGGCTTAGTAGTTAAGGCACTTGCCTGCAAAGCCAAAGGACCCAGGTTCGATTCCCCAGGACCCATGTAAGGCAGATGCACAAGGTGGCACACGCATCTGGAGTTCATTTGCAGTGGCTGGAGGCCCTGCCCTGTCCACTCTCCCTCTCCCCTCCTCTTTCTCAAATAAATAAATAAAAACAAAATACTTTTTAAAATAAAAATAATAATTCGCTTTGATTTCTAAAATGCTAGACTAGACAATAACCTGGGAGCCAGGCCTATACTCCTGGCGTGTGGGAGGTGAAGTTGGAGGAGCATAAGTTTGAGGCTAGCCTAGGCTACATAGCAAGACCCCCATCTCACAAAACAGCGATAGCTGTCCTGCCTGTGAGGAAGTAGCCTTTTTCTTCTTTGTGTCCTCAAGTCTCCCAGGGACTCCCAGCCTGCCTCCGTTTGTGTGACATCCATCTGTGCAGAAGAGCCCTGCATTAGAGATGGGTGCTGAGCTTACCAAGTGATCTGATCTTAATTCACGTAACTGTTAGGACAAACATCTGTGACATAGGCATGCACTGCTCTTACCGTCTCCTGAATGAGAGCATGCAGTGCGTGCACAGGGATTGGAATGAACTCTTAGCCACTGAGAAGTGGTGGACATGGAATTAGAGGCTAAGTTTTATTTGTCCTACATGCTTTAAATTATTTCATAGCATCACACTGCTTTATAATCTTAGTTTTCTCATGTGTAATCATCTGAAAGTAGCTAAAAGATGACAGGAAGGGGAGAGATGGGTTGTAAGGTCAAAACGATGGTGAGTAGTGGCTTCTGCATTGCTGAGTTTCGGCTCTCAGGACAGCGGATCAAGCCTCCACCCCAGTCCTGGCATGCAGGATGTCAGGATGCACTGCACATGGCCCACCGTGCAGCAGAAGGGAGATAGTGGCAAGGATGAATGCCAGAGCTGCAGACAGGAAGGATACTGGTTGCTTTTCTTAATCCTGCCATGCAATTGGATGATTTCCATCAACATTGCTTATTATGTATAAATTAAATGGATTTGTATTACCTACCCTCCAAGTGCGGCAGCAGCTGAGCCCAACTGATTTAGTGTGTTAAGCATATTTTGTGCTGAGGGAGCAAAGGGCGTCTGGGCTTCGCTCCTGTGTCTCCCTTGCTTCACGCTGCCATGGATAGTTTGACTTGCAGGCTTGTGTGGAAGCTGGCTCTCACTGGACCTGCCTAAAAGGAGACGAGGCTTGTCTCAGCTGATAGGCAGCATGTGCCTAGGAAGATGTTTGGGGGATAGGGCGCCTTCAGGGGGATCTGTGGGCTGGTAGACAGCAGAAGGCTGCATCTCCTAAGGAAGATATTGTGGCCACTTAAGGCTCCCTGCTGCTTAGGAGCAAGAAATCTGGAGGCACACTTCTTAAGTTCACATCCCACCATGTATTAACTGTGTAGCTAGCCTTGAGCAACTGACTTATCGCCTCTGTGCCTCAGATTCTCCCCTGTGAAGTGAAGAATACTTGGCCCTATCCTGTAAGAGTGCTTTGAGGCCAAATTATTTGCAATGTGCTTTAATTGAAGCCTAAGAAAATCTAGGTCAGTGTTTCTAACCCTATTGTAATGAATTACCTTTTTATCTTTCAGACCCATGTGATTATGAAGTTAGCTAAACATTTAGGAAGTGCTTATGGTCTGGGTGCCTCACATGTGTTATGTTTGACTCCTAACTACTGCTTGAAGTTACTTGAATTTGTTTTTCTTTACAGCCTCTTGCAGTCATCGTATGTCCTGGGTGGAAAAAGGCCCAGTTTATCTTTGAGTTATTGGGAGACTATAGCATGTCCTCCAGGCCTCTTCACCCGGTGCTGTTAACAATTGGACTTCACAAAGATGAAGCCAAAAACATGAAGCTTCCAAAGGGGTGTAAGCATCTTTCTCAAGCTGTGTGGTTTTTCTCTGTGTGAGACAGTGAACCTGACGGGGGAAGGGCTGGGACTCGGCTGACGTGGCCTGTGAGATGCTACAGTTGGTGGCAGTGGTGCTCATCTCACTGTTAGTTACCAGTGGGTGCTGGTGATGAAAGCTTGGTCTTCACTGTTTTCCTGAGAAAATTACATTATTCCAGTCAGTCGTCACCCTCTGCGGACTACTCACTGTTTGTCAGATGCTAAGAACAGTGTTGAGGAAACCTCCAGCCCTTGAGGAGAGCAGATCCTGAGGAGCCCAGGGTGTACTCAGATACCACAGGGCTCAGCCACGGTAGACAGGGCCGGCCTGTCCCTTCTGAGTAGAGAACTGGCTTCTGAAAAGGATGTGGAGTCTTAGTGAAAGAAGTGTTGGAAAAACCTGCAGAAAAACCTAATTGTTTTTTCTTTTAAAATACAGGTGATGTGATCATCACAACCCCACATAGCCTCTTGAGACTTCTCACATACCAAAGCTTATTGTTTCTTAGACTCTGTCACCTGGTTCTTGATGAGGTGCACGTATTGTTCTGCGAAGCTAATGAGCAAGTGAGTATGCCCACATAGAGACACTGTTCCTTGATAGACGTGTGCTTCTGAAATGCAGTGGGAAGTCAGTTAACCTAAAATAAATTCTCTTCAAAGTCTGTAGTTTAGAAGAGAGACCATTTATCTGAAATTTCCTTCCTAATGCTAAAGTCCTCTTTTTTTGTTGTTGTTTTGTTTTTCGAGGTAGGGTTTCATTCACTGTAGGCCAGACTGACCTGGAATTGGCTGTGTTGTCTCAGGCTAGCCTTGAGCTCATAGCAATCCTCCCACCTCTGCCTCCCAAGTGCTGGGATTAAAGGCATGTGCTACCATGCCTGGCTTAAAATCCTCTTTAAAGAGCAAACATTTCCAAGGAGATTTGTTCAATATCTAATTAACATTTTTCTGACTATGGAAACAACAACTTTATTTAAAGAACTGAGATCTAGAAGAGCACCTGAACAAACGCAATACCCCGTGCTGACACTCAGACGCAGCTGCTCTGCTGTGGAGTATTTTCTTTCTTGTCTAAAAAATTATTTTATTTTTACTTATTTCTTTGACAGAGAAAGAGGGAGAGGAATAGAGAGATAGAGAATGTGTGCACCAGGGCCTCCAGCCACTGCAAACGAACTGCAGACGTGTGCACCCCTTTGTGCGTCTAGCTAATGTGGGTCCTGGGGGAAATGAACCTGGGTCCTTTGGCTTTGCACGCAAATGCCTTAACTGCTAAGCCACCCCCAGCCCTTTTCTTTTTTTAATGCTTGTGTTTGTTGACACATATAACTGATATCAAGAGTTATTTATGTTCAGTTTTATAACTTACATATTGCACTTAGTAGTGTAGCATGATTGCCATTGGCCATACAGTGTTGAACCATATAAGAAGCATAACACGGTTTATTTGAAAACCATTTAACATAATTTATATGTGAATGGCTAAAGAATGTGCTTTTCTGTTTGTTTTTTCGAGGTAGTGTCTCACTTTAGGCTGACCTGGAATTCACCATATAGTCAGTCCCAGGCTGGCCTCAAACGCATGGTGATCCTCTTACCTCAGCCTCCAGAGTACTGGGATTAAAGGCATATGCCATTATGTCTGGTCAAATGTGCATTTTTGTACCTATTTCTCTCTGGATTAAAAAGTTCCTTAGGCAGGGATAAATGGATTAAAGACTGAATGCTTTCATGTTGTTTTTTCGTTCAGTGCTGGGGATAAACCCACAGAGCCTTGTGAATGCTAGGGAAGTACTCTACCTCTGGGCCACATTTCCTTAAACACTGATTTTGTATGTGTGTGAAGCAGTTTTTGGAAGTATACAGCATGTTGACCCAGAGCGTTACATGGGAGTGATGGTGGGTCCAGGGTAAAGTTGTCTCTTACTGACAGTGTGGGCTCCTCTGTAAAGTCTCGGTGGTTCTAGAAGCTGATGTCCAGGTGCACTTTATATAGCTCTTCTCACTGTTAGGGTGCCATGCATGTTGCATACCTGCCAGCAGGAGACCTAAGCCTGGCTTTTTCCCAGGCTAAGAGGTAAACAGTGAGCTCCTACTAGCAAAGCTCATACTCCCTGGCTACTTAGGTTGAACATCCGTGCATATTGATCATTGTATTCTATTCATTGCTTATGTCCTTGTTTTTGGATGGTGGATTCATCTTTGTCTAACAGAAAGTTTTAGACATATCATACATATCTACCAAGATGTATTTGTGGCACTTATTAACTTTAAACATTTTCTGATTTATAAGAAATACTTTACCTTTCTTTTTATCCTGAGAAAAGCTTGCCCAGCTTTGGCAACACAAATATACAATGTCCTTAATTTTATGTTCTTCTAAACCTGTACTTTCTTGAAATAAAGGTGAAATTTCACTGATGTTTTCTTTTTTAGATGTTTGCCATACTATCTAACTTTAAGAAAAATGTTGAGGTTGAAGACCGGGAGTCTGCACCACACCAGATCGTGGCAGTGGGTGTTCACTGGAACAGACACGTAGAACATCTTGTCAGAGAGTTTATGAAGGATCCTTACATTGTGATCACCGCCCCGGAGGAGGCTGCTCTCTACGGCAGCGTCCAGCAGGTGACGGGGACGGGCCTCGGAGAGCCAGCAAGTAATAGTATGTCATGGCTACTAGGTAATGATAGCTATGATTTGTACACAGATTGGCGTGAATTGAATTTGTATCAATTTTCTGTACATTCTCCTCTATTAAAATTATAACTAAGCCAGGTGTGGTGGCGCACACCTTTAATCCCAGCACTTGGGAGGCAGAGGTAGGAGGATCACCATGAGTTCAAGGCCACCCTGAGACTACATAGTGAATTCCAGGTCAGCCTGGGCTAGAGTGAGACCCTACCTCAAAAAAAAAAAAAAAAAAAAATTAGCAGCCAGGAGTGAAACTAGAGTTCTTTGAGTGCTTCTGAAACCATCTGTTTCTGTTACCAGGTAGTGCATCTTTGCCTAGAATGTGAAAAAACCTCTACTTTACTCCAAGTTCTTGATTTTGTTCCAAGCCAGGCCCAGAAGACTTTGATCTTTACCTGCTCTGTGGCTGAGACGGAAGCTGTGTGTAAGGTGAGCCCAGCCTCACACCAAGACACATCGTCAGTTGGTCTGAGCTGTTGCTGAATCTGTAGTGGGAGGAAATCACACGAAGAGAGATAGTTGACTGTGGTGGGAGAGGTGATCACACAGTGCAGCCTCCAGAGGGAAAGGAGAGCCTGCTGGGAAACACTGGAAGCTGCAGGCCTAGCACCGAGGAGGAGCCACCCAGGCAGGCCCAGCCCGCCCAGGGAGTTGTGCTGTGTGGCTCTGTCATGGTGAAGCATGAAGAGAGCTGCTCGGTGGAGAAACACCAGCATCAGTACTTAAGAAAACTGAAACGGTGGTAGATGCCATCATGTAGCCAGAAAGGCTGAAGAAATTGGCTAACGACGTATCCAGTTTAATCTAGTTCTATAAGCAGTCATCTCAAATGTAGAAATACAGCCAGATACAAAAACTAGATCAACAGCACATTTTCCTCTCTG
Source organism: Dipus sagitta (assembly GCA_036346955.1). Taxonomy (NCBI): domain Eukaryota; kingdom Metazoa; phylum Chordata; class Mammalia; order Rodentia; family Dipodidae; genus Dipus; species Dipus sagitta. Next base: position 4,344,545 of record CM070775.1, on the reverse strand, counting down.
TCACAGTGAGCAGAAGGTATGGTGTCAAGGCCCTCCGTGACAGCAGAGCCACATAATGGGTGTGTGTGGGCATGTACATCAATGCTACAGACATGCGCATGTTGTTTACAGGGAAGGGAAAGCGCTTCAGCAAAATAGTGTTTCACTTAAAGCAAGGTTTTGGGGGGTGAAAATTACAGAACTTTTGGAATATATTTGTCCAATAGTCTCATTCTGAGTTGCCATTGCTCATTGCATGAAACAGTCACCGTGGTCCCCAGTTGTGAACTGGCGTCTTTGGTTTCCTTCTTAGGTAGTAGAAAGCAACTCAGTGTTTTGCTTGAAAATGCATAAAGAAACAGCTTTTAACTTAAAAAGTACTTTAGAACAGTGGAGAAAGAAGCTGAGCTCTGGTTCTCACATTGTATTAGGTAAGTGTTGTAATTTCTACTTACATTTACACAAGGTTGAAGTAGTAGGGATCATGTCTTCATTTATTATCTCCTGATTCTCTAGATTTCTCACTGTTCCTCAGGCTTAGCTCCGAATTTATTAGTGATCTTAATTTAAGATTGAGAATTAACCTCCAGTGGGGTTCCCACAAGCCGAGTCCAGGTGCATCCTGGCTCTTGGGCCGGTAGGCAGCAACCCTCCACCTAGAAGGCGCTCTGGAGTTTCAGCTTAAGGATTGCTGACCTGTATGGAAAGCCTCCGTCTGTTTATGTATGTACCCATGCCTGGAATTAAACACAGTATGGGCTGGTGAGATAGCCCAGTGGTGAAAGTTCTTGCAAAGCCTGATGATGTGGGTTTGAGTCCCCAGTACCCAAATAAAGCCAGCTGCGCAAAGTGGCGCATGCATCTGGAGTTGGTTTGCAGTGGCAGGAGGCCCTGGAGCGCGCATTCCTTCTCTCCGTCATTCTCATTCTTTCTTTCTCTCTTTCCTTGCAAATAAATAAAAATATCAATAGCATAATATGATAAAAGTTAATAGTAGAAATATGAAAGTCAGAATGTCTAAAATAAGTGATAACTATATGAGAAGCCTGGGTATATAACAGAAAAAGACTTGTTCAACCTAAAAGGTAAGCACTTTTCTCTGGAATGTAATCCAGAGAATGGCCTCTGGCATTTTTTAAAAATTGGGAAAGAAGTTTCTTTGTATCTGAAAACTAAAGCACAGAACTGCATGGATAGTTGAGTGGCAGAGTGCTTGCGGGCCCTGCATGAAGCCCTGGGCGCAGTCCCCAGCACTGCAAAAAGGAAAACAAAAGAAACACAGCACATAGCAGTGTGCTGCAGGGTGGGAAGTGGGCCTGCCTTTGCGAGTGCGGAGACCCCAGCTCATGGAGACCCTGTGCTTTCTCCAGCGTTAACCGATGACTGCGCACCGCTTCTGGCCGTCACCGACGCCACACGGGTGGTTCACTTCAGCTTCCCTGCCTCACCAAAAGTCTTTGGTGAACGCCTGTATTGCATGTCTGACCATTTTCAGAGTTTAGCTGAACAGGTTTGGTCGATTTTTATTATCTTTACTATTCCATTGTTATTTTTTGTGTAATGGCAAATTTCAGAGCCCACAAGTTCCATTGAGATGAGATTGGTATGAATAATGTTTCCTTTATTCACCCCTGATTTTCAGGGTTCTCCTGCTGAACAGGGAGGTAAAAAAACCAAATCTGTCTTGCTGCTGACGGAGAGAAATGCAAGCCAAGCTGTTGGTGTCCTGCGCTACTTGGAGCGAGCAGATGCCAAAATCCCATCAGAACTGTATGAATTTGCTAAAGGGGTTCTGGAAGCCAAGGAAGACAAGAAAGCCGGAAGACCTCTCTGTCCATATCTTAAGGCTTTTGGCTTTTGCAAGTAAGCCAGTGATTTTTTTTAATTAGGTTGTAACATGCATTGAAGTTCACAGGTGATAAATCTGCTACTTGATGGAAATGTCAGCTATCTTTGTCCCCATGTCAACCACCACTCAGCTCAGAAGGAACACCCAGAGGTTCCTGCACAGCTGTCCTGAGGTGCTGTCCTCCAGAGGGCATTCCCTTCCCATAGGTATCAACACTGACAAGTTCTGCTTCTTGCAAAATTAACACAGATTAATGTGCATATTAATGGGACTCAGTGCGTTATTTTCACACATGCGCACAGTGTGCACTGACCAAATCTAACCTCCCTGTACTGGATTAGTTCACTTTACATAGTGTCTTCCATTTCTGTCCATTTTATTGCAGGTGACAGGATTTCATTCTCCTTCATAGCTGAATACGTGTGAGTGTGTGTGTGTGTGTGTGTGTGTGTGCATGCGTGCATGCCACCTGTTTTTTTTAATCCATTCACCTAATTGATGGGCAACTAGATGGATTCCATAAAGAAATTATAGCGTGTTCTCTTTGTGTCTTCTTTTATTGAACTGAATATCTGAACATTTGTCTATGTTAGTATTATCTTTATTTTATTTTATGATTTCATGGCTTGGTCTTTCATTCTATGAATATTTCACAATATCCACTCTTTTGTGAACAGACCTGTGGTAATTTCCATTTGGGGAATATTATGTTTGAATCACTCCAACTAAACTCATACGTGGGTTTTGTGGAGATAATTAATGTATGTACTTCTGCGAGATAGGTATGAAGAAATGGACTATGAGGTCATAGGGTAGGCGCATGTTTAACTCTTGTGGAATGGCTGACTGTTGTAGAATCCTGTCAGGAGTGATTAGAAAATCTGAGTTGCTTCACATCTTCACCAATGCTTAGTATTCATGGGGTATAGAGGTGATGTCATTTTCACTTGTGTTTCTATAGTGATTTATGATGTTTGGATATCTTTTCATATGCATTGGGACATTTGGTCATCCTCTTTTGTGAATAAAGTCTGTATGCATGTCTTTTCCCATTTTTTATTTTTATTTATTTATTTAAGAGAGAGAATGGGCATACCAGGGCCTCCAGCCACTGTGCACCTGGCTTACGTGGGCACTGGGGTCCTTAGGCTTCACAGGCAAGCACCTTAACCACTGAGCAATCTGTCTAACCATCTTTTTACCATTTTTAAAAATGGAGACGTGCATCTTTTTCTTACTGATTTGTGGGAGTCATTTTAATATTCCAGATATAGTTGCTTTGCCTGATATGGGTTGAGTAGTCATAATCCAATTGAAAGTTTGAAATGCTGTGAAATCCGAAACTTGTTGAATGCTGATGTGATGCTCGTGGCTGGCTCACACTGATCCGCGTGACTAGTGTAAGACCTGGGATGAGGGTCGCATTTTTCCCTATGCATGATCATCGTTCCAGCATTCTCTCAGCATCCTCCTGTCCTCCCCACCTTGGCACCTGTGGAGGTTTGATTCAGGTGTCCCCCATAAACTTAGGTATACTGAACGCTAGTCTCCCCAGCTGATGGCAATTGGAAATTAAAGCCTCCTGGAGGTAGTGTATTGTTGGGGGTGGGCTTATGGGTTTTATAGCCAGTGCCCCCTTGCCAGTGTTTGGCACACTCTCCTGTTGCTGTTGTCTATCTGATGTTGGCCAGGGGGTGATGTCCACCCTCTGCTCATGCCATCGTTTTCCCCTGCCATCATGGAGCTTCCCCCTCGAGCCTGTAAGCCAAAATAAACCTCTTTTTCCCACAAGCTGCTTTTGGCTGGGTGATTTCTACCAGCAATGTGAACCTGACTGCAACAGCTCCCTTCATTTAAGTAGGTGATAGGTTCTGGGAGATGCTGGTCTGTTGCCTTATTCTGTCTGTCTTGTACGGCACTCCACTCAGCACTAGAGCTAGAGTCTTGGCATTGAAATCCTGCAGGTTTGCTCCTTTCAGGGTGGTTTCAAATCACTTCCGTCTCCATGTGCATTGTAGAGTAAGCCCGCCAGTTTCTCCAAAGCCCCTGGAGGACATGGATATCCTGACAGTCTTGAGGACTTCCAGGCATAATGATGCCATTTAGTAGGATGGATAGCTGAGGCGTAGGTGTCTAGTGGTCTGTTGGACCAAGTTTAATTTTAAGATGACTAGTAACATTAATTTTTTGAAGTATGGTACATTACACAGCTTATTTGTGCCATTTTCCTATGCATTTAAATAGATTATTGATTTTTAAAACTGGACCTTCAGCTCTTTCTCGGTTTGGAGGTGACAGTTAAGGAGTAGCTTCCGACGTACAGGTTAATGGCCTTTGTTTCTATGTTACAGTGGTATGTTTGTAAGTCTTTATATTGTGACAGTATTCTTAAATAATACATGTAAAAATGCCTAGAGAAATAATATAGAACTCTGTGTTTGAAGTTAATTAAGTTGTAGAACTGTTTCTGTTGATGTAAGTATTGTTAGTGTCATGAAGTATTTAACCGAGGTATTTAACATTTAACCCATTTGGAATAAAGCTACTTTGATGTAGGTTGCAGACAGTTTTCTAAAGAATGTCTAAAAATTCATGTGAACTGTTACTGTTTCCTTCCAATTTAAGATGTAGCCTTTTTTGTAGAGACCAAAGGACCTGCTCTGACCGGCATCGCATCAGTCCGGAAGTGGACATGCCAAGGAGATTATCCAGCCAGGTCCTGCCAGGGTTTGGACATGTTAGGGTGAGTTCTGTTAGAATCCTTTGTCCAGAGACTAATGGTCATTTTAACAACACGCTCCAGATGGCCAAATAGTAATACAGAATAGTTATGACTAAGCCTGTAATAGTGAGAACTCACGCTTACCCATTAATCTGAATAAAAAAAAAAGGATGGGTCTTTACATGATACCTTATTACAAGACCCCAGTTTTTATATAAAACCAAGAACAAATTGGGAAATGGATGAAATTTCAGGGATTTTTTTCAGTTATAATTTCAAAGAATGGCACTTCCACTTGAGGGCTGTGAAGTAACGCAGTGATGACAGGGTTCTCCCCAGACGTTCACGACAGTTTCTATAAGGAAAATGAGAAGCCACTGGAATGGCTGAGTTAAAATTTAGCCATTTTATTTCCATTCCCTCTTATCAATTTCATTGGGTTTTTGAGTTTAAATTTTCTCCCTCTTTAGCTCTTTTCATTGAGTCACTATCCATTGTGTGAGCTCCCCCGGGCTGCTGTAACAAGTCACCTCAGTGGGTAACTCAGAACAGCTCTGCATCCTGGTGTGGACTGAGCTCAGAGAGCAGCCCAGCCCTGCCGCCTCCTCCAGCCACAGCAGCCCTGCCTCGGCAAGGTCCTCTGCCTCCCTCCTCCTTGACATCACTTTCTCCCTCCAGCTCTTGCAAACACTTGGCCCTGAGCAGAAGGCCTGAACTGCCTCTTCACCTGGGGCTACTCATTACATATTCAGAGACCATTTTTCCAAATAAGGCATGCTCACAGTGCCCTTGGGAGTGAGGATACATATGGGTATGTCTTTTTGAGGGTCCCCCTCCACACACACATCCAGTTCACTGCAGTTTCATCGTTAAAATTGATTGGTCTTTAGTTTCTGATTTTTCTCCCCTGTGTCTTATCACCTCATTTTAAAGTTCTTCTAATTCAGATGTATGTTATTTTTTGTGGAGTGGTGTTGAGGATTGACCTCAGGGCCTTACACATGCAAAGTGCACCTCTACCATGGAACTATTTTTATTCTTTTGTGGCAAATATCACAAGCCAAAACCCAGCTTGTTTTGAAAATAAAGGTAACAGTTTTGATCTGTTCTGTTTTACGGCTATCTTTCTCAAAGCTTTCTTTATCTTCACAAACTGTTATTCTGAGTTTTAGTTTCTTTTAATTGTATCTTTACATATTGTTATACATTCCATTTCAGTTACAAACTCTTATGGGATTTGACCTTGAATAACTTTTATACTCTCACACAGTTTCTGTTTCTGTTATGTGTGTGTTATATTAAAAAAAATATGGGGGGGGGGTGGAGAGGTGGCTTAGCAGTTAAGGCACTTGCCTGCAAAGCCCAAGGACCATGTTCAACTCTTCAGATCCCACATAAGCCAGATGCACAAAGTGACCAAGCACATAAGGTTGCACATGCACACAGGGTGGCACATACATCTGGAGTTTGACTGCAGTGGCTGGAAGCCCTGGCACGCCATTTCTCTCTCGTGCTCTCACTCTCTCACATAATATATATATGGACATAGTGTCTTGAGACTTCTGAAATTTCCTGGCTCTGTCTTTTCTCCTCCTTCTGTCTGGCCCTTCTCTGCTGTCTTGTGTCTTGTTCCTGGAGGTCCAACCTGGGTTATCCTGCTGTAGCAGGTGAGCAAGAGCCTCCTCAGCCACTGACTGCATGTCCCCTGCACACCTACTGCTCCTGTCCCCAGGACACCATTCTTCCCTCACTGCTTCGGGTGTCATGTTGCTTCTGTGGATATAGGTCATTTTGACATCTTTTTTGTTGTTGTTGTTTTTCGATGTAGGGTCTCACTCTAGCCCAGGCTGACCTGGAATTCACTATGTAGTCTCAGGATGGCCTCAAACTCACTGCGATCCTCCTACCTCTGCCTCCTGAGTGCTGGGATTAAAGGCGTGCGCCACCACGCCCGGCTGACATCTTTTTTTTTTTTTTTTTTTTTTGGTTTTCTGAGGTAGGGTCTCACTTTATCCCAGGCTGACCTGGAATTCACAATGTAGTCTCAGGGTAGCCTCAGACTCACAGTGATCTTCCTACCTCTGCCTCCCAAGTGCTGGGATTAAAGGTGTACAACACTACACCAGCCATCTTTTTTTTAATTAGAAGATTTTTTTTTATATCAGTTTCAAGTGGAATTTCACTGAATAGCCCAGGCTGTCAATGAGCTCACTATGTAGCCCAGGCTTGCCTTGAACTTCCAGCAATCCTTCTGCCTAACTAATGGAATTGCAGATATGCAACACCATGCCCACCTCAGATTTTAATTTTTAGAATAGGTGTTGATTGATAACTATAGCTTTCTAGTGTTGAAAACTGGTAGGTAGCTCTTGCACCTCTGTTCTTCAATATCCTTTTTCTTTTCCTTTGTATTATCAATGTAAAATTTTCAAACTAGCCTGCCTATTTCTACTTATAACACTGCTGGATTTTGTTTGGCAGTGCATTTAGTCTATAGATTTATTTGGATAAAATTGAACTCTTAACAGTGTAACACTTTTCATCCATTAACATGGTATACATTGTATTTATCTGGGTCATTTTTATTTCTCTGAACACTGTGCTGCCAGTCTTAAAGTTACCATGTTAAATTTATCCCTAGTGCTTCATGTTGGAGTCCTCTTGTCAGTAACTCTTCATTCTCTAGTTGCGTTGGAAGCTCACGTAAGAGCTGGGCACCGAGCAGCACGCTTGTCATCCAGCACTCGGGTGCGGAGGGTGCAAGGTGATGAGGAGATGGAGGTCATCCTTGACTATGTATAGCAAGCTTGAGGCCAGCCAGGGCTGCATGAAACCTCTCAAAGAAACAAACAAAAAGCAAAGAAAAAAAAAACTAGACTTAATTCCTAGCATGTTAGTAAAAATAAAAGACAAAAGATTTTTAAAAACTTAAAAAAATTTATTTATTTACTTATTTATTTACGAGCAGAGAGAGAGAAGAGAGACAGAGAGAATGAGAGCGGCCGTGCCAGGGCCTCCCACCACTGCAAACAAACTCCAGATGCATGCGCCACCCATGGGTTCTGGGGAATCGAGCCTCCAACCGGGGTCCTTAGGCTTCACAGGCAAGGGCCTTAACCACTAAGACATCTCTCCAGGCTCCCAAAACTTTTTTTAGACAAAGAAATTCAGTTGATTTTTTTTATCTTTATCTTAGCATGACAAATGGAATTACTTATCTTTAAAGGTAGTAGGAGAGTCAGATGGGCAGGCAGAGTGGCCAGAAGGTGTGCTCCCAGAGTGCAGGACAAGAAGACCTGCGGCATCCCATGCTACGCTAGGGAAATGCACACAGATGAATGCATGGAGTTGGCCACTGTGTCTAGAGGCCCACAGGTGCCTCTTCTGTGAAGAGCATCCAGTTACAAGCTTCCTGTGGCCACTTATTGTCTGCATCATAAAGTATCTTTAGAGTTGTAATGCTTGCAGAGGGCACTGTGAGACTTGCTGACATCAGTAGCCTAGTTTTGGTCACTCCATGCATGCTTAGGTTCCTTAACATGCCATATAGAACCTTTATAATGTGTAAAATGCAAGAGAAAAATCTCTGTACTCCCATCATCCTCAAATAACCATGGTGGACCTGTTCCTTGTTGTTTTGGGACAGGCCTTCAGTGGGGATGGTCACGCGGATATGTGGGGTGTAGATATGCAGCACTGTAAGGTATTTAATTTGCCTTGGTTCCGTGTTTAGCTTGCTTCCTAGTTTATTCTGTAAGCCCTTGTTTGCCTGCTTCGGGTTCTGAGTTCATGTGCTGGTTTCTACAGACACAGAGAATGTCCATCTTTGCTTTACATTGTTTGTTTTCTGTGTGTGTGTACTGTGTGTGTTTCAGATAATTCCTTTTTACATTTCAAATGCAACAAATTACTTTGGTCGTATCATTGATAAACATACAGACCTCTATGCAACTCTTACTGCGGAAATGAATGAGTATTTTAAGGATTTCAGTAATAAAACAGCTGCTGAAAAAGTGGAGAAATTTGGATTTTATGCATTAGAAGAAAAGACACTTTTCTACAGGTAAAACACGTGTTTTATCTGTAGAGTGGTAAGACAGGAAGTAGTACAAGCAGAGCTGAGCGCCGGTCCTCGTAGCTGTGTGATGAGAGTGACTCGTACCGCACTGCCTGTGCTCAGGAAGGTGGTGCTGCACACTGTGCCCACGGCGCCTGCCGTCCCGCTCACGCCACGCTCCGCTGCCTGCTGAGCACGGTGCGGCGGCCACATTACCCCACACAGTTACTGAGCCTACCAGCTTTCTATAAAAGAGGCATTGTGGCCGAGATAGGTGAGCTTTCTAAGGAAAAACAGGGTCCCAGCCCAGCTGCGCGACTCACATGCTTAATTGCACCACCTTCCTGAGTCCACACCAGCACCACTGATACCAGCCTCAACTCAGAAACCTGGAAGCTTTACTTTGTTGGGTGAATTTTTGTTGTTGTTGTTGTTGTTGTTATTATTTTGGTTTTTCTTTTATTTACAAGCAGAGAGAGAGGGAGAGGAGACGGACAGAGAATGGGCCCTGGTGCTCATGAACTCCAGGCACATGTGCCCCTTGTGCATCTGGCTTACATGGGTCCTGGGGAATCAAACCTGGATCCTGTGGCTTCACAGGCAAGTGCCTTAACTACTAAGCCATCTCTCCAGCCACTGTTGGGTGAATTTTTTATTAATTTATCAGATATTTGTATTTACTTTATAAGAACATACTGAGCTGGAGAGTTGGCTCAGTAGCTAAAGGCACTTGCAAAACCTGACTGCCTAGGTTTGATTCCTCAGTACCTATGTAAGCCAGATACACAAAATGACACATGCATCTGAAGTTTCTTTGCACTAGCAAGAGGCCCTGCCATGTCCATTCCCTCTCCCTCTCCTTGCAAAGCAATAAACAAAAATATTTTTAAAAATTAAAAAATACTGTCTGTCATAGGCTTATGTGTACTTTGTAAATAGGCTACCACTCAAAGGTTCCAAGGCTAGGTAATTTGTTTTGTGGTTCTGGTATGGAGTGAAATTGTTCAGAGTAACAGTATTTTGTGTGCTTTCCATGTGACAGGTGAGTTGAAGCAGAGTGGCTTCCTTCTGGAGCTCTGACGTCCTACTGTTCTTTAGGGTTCAGGTGCTGGAGATGAGTCAGAAGGAAGACAGCTGGAGCTTGGGGAGTGTCCTGGTGCAGTTCATTGACGAAGGCAGGACCAGGCCCATTGCCAGAGACCAGCTGCTGGCACTCCCGGAGAAGTTCCAAGCCCTCCCCCCGCAGGCTGTGGAATTCATTGTTTGTAGGGTCAAACCTGCTGACAGTGAAATCGAGTGGAACCCAAAGGTGAATTATTATGGCTTTTTTGTTTTGTTGACTTGTAGAATACATTTAACCCAGAACGTACACAAAATTGAGGTTTATTTGAAAGTCTCTATGTTGCCCAGGCCAGTCTTGAACTCCTCAGCTCAAACAATCCTCTGGCTTCAGACTCCCAAGTACCTGGTGCTGAGCCTCCTGGCGTTAAAGTTAGAGTCTTCAGTACAGGTCTTTGCATCCCACGGTTAGGCTGACCGGTGCATGGGCTGCTGAGCTCCCTCCTGCCGCAGACAGTACTGCCTGCCCCTGGGCGTAGACTCCAGCTCTGAGCCAGTGCTGCTGAGCAGCCCTCACGTTGTATCCGTTCATTGATGCTCAGATTTAGAACTGCTGTGACTCGGGTCAGGTAAAGGTGGGCTGTTAACATGGGAAAAAACGGTGTGAAAACCTGCGAAATTAGATCCCCATTAAAATGGGGACACAGGGATGGAAGCGTTCTAGAGAGGCTAGGTGATGACATCAGGGTTGGGAGTGTGAACAAAGAAGGAGAGATGGAGGTCAGAAACTCTCCCAAAGGGGAGTCACTAGCATGTCATCAAGAAGTGTATGTGGGGCACCAACAGCAGGGAAAATCGCACGTGTTGAGCTGTGTAACAGAGGATTGTCCCACTCAGACTCCTGTGGAAAGCAGGATGGGTAGAGGGGCCCAGGCGACCGTCCTTTCATCCTGCGCATAACGCTGTGTCTGGTTGTTGAAGGGAGGGCTGAGTTTTGTGGAAGCTAGTCCAGAGAATATGAATGAACCACCAGTTAACAAAGCAAAAACGGGGTGCATTAGAAACAAGATAGGACCAGCACTTGGGAGGCAGAAGGAGGAGGATCACCGTGAGTTCGAGGCCACCCTGAGAATACACAGTGAATTCCAGGTCAGCCTGGGCTAGAATGAGACCCGACCTCGAAAAACCAACAAGCTAGGAAATACGTCAGTGTCATCTTCCTTTGCTGTAATAAGTGTTTACCAGGTATCGTGTGTGCCAGGTAAGTTCTGGGCAGGTAGCCATCCATCACAGGGAGCTTGTTCTCATGAAATCTTTGATCACTAAAGATGCTACATGAGTGCTTGTTGAAGGACAGCCTTCTGTACAAGCAGGGACAAGCTCTCACGTGTGAGTTCTTCCCAGTATTCAAGGGGTATAAATGATCTTGTGAGAGCCAGCTCTCTTCTGGCCAGCTCTGCAAAAGTTAAAATAGACATGAAAATGGATGTGAAGCTGCCTCAGCGGGTGGAGCTCTTGCTTGCACGCATGACAGCTAGTGTGATCTCCAGCGCCCATGTTAAAAAGCCAGGCTTAGCTGTGCATACCTATAAACCCAGCACTAAGGGGGTGGTGGACAGGAATGGGTCCTGGGCCTCTCTACAAGTCTGAGAAACAGCAAGGTCCAGGTTCAGTGACACTCACTCGTGGAAATAAGGTGGAAAGGTGATAGGATGGCTGGCATTTTCCTCTGGGCTCTGTGTGTGTACACAGTGTGTGTGCATTAGTACACATTCATATACCATGTACACATACACCCCATAAAATGGACCCGAAAGATTTCTCAGACACATTTTGTGTGCTGTGGCCCTCCCCGAGGACAAGACAGTCACGTGTCCAGAGAGAGCACACGAGAGTGGGGCCTCCTGGGACAGAGCAGCTTTGTGACCATGCCTCTAGAGAGAGACAGGGTTGGGAGTCAACATCCAGACCTGGAGTCACTCCGGGAGGTGACGGAGGAAGCGGGGTACACCAGTGACAGTGGGAAGCGTTGAGTGTTGTGAGTCCAGCGGCTGCTGCGCCTTTTCACATCTGCCCTCATCAAGGAAGCGGAGCCTGGTGCCCCAGCCCCACTGAGCTCTTGTCAGCTCAGACGAAATGAGTGGGATTTTCTGTCAATCACACAACATTTTCAGGATGAGGTATTTTGTGAAATTCTCAGGTGAATAATATAATTTTTTTCAGGTTACCAGATACATTCATCATAAAATTGTTGGGAAATTGCATGATGCAAAAGTTGTGCTGGCTTTGGGAAATACAGTTTGGATTGATCCAATGGTAAGTTTACGTGCAGTTTTCTTAAAAGAAATCAGTCTGTCTGTTAGCCCCTAAAGGGATACAAATTATTCTAACCTGTTGCTTGAGTAACTGTTTGCCTCATAGAAGTGGAGGCTTACTTGGGACTTGAAGGTTTAGGGGTTTCTCGTGTCACTTGGGTCGTGAGCTTGATGTGGTTTCACTCTTACTTTACGTTGTGACCTCGTGCACTCAGGCGTTGTATAGATGATGCACATGCTGTCACGCACTACTCAGGTGTCATGAAACTGCGTGTGCCGTTGTCTAGTGTCTGGAATTCTACTTTATTTCAAATGTCAGTCATGAATTACTAAGTGGGTTTCTTGGTCCACTGGCCTTACCATTGAGAGGCTACCAGTCAGAGCCTGCTGCCACAGTGCCCATTTTTTTTCCAGTTTGTAAATGGGACATGCTCAGTAATACTGAGTGTGCCGGCCCTTGGTTTATTGTGCTCACAGTTTCTACCTCATTTGTTCACCAGTATTTATTGATCATGCACTAGTTATACTAGGACCATTTCTGGGCCCTGAGTTCCATCTGTGAACAAAACAGATGAGGCCTCCTTCCCTGTGGAGCTGACATAGCACGAGCCGTGTCACACGGTGGCACGCGGCTCACAGGCTCTCTGCTGGCACCGTCACCTTTCTGCTTGCTCTTCAGGAGCGCTTAAGAGTTTTACAGCATTATACAAATCTTGTTTACTAAAGAGTGAAGTTCCTATTTTGTTGAGCGATTTTTATAAGGCTGGAAAAAACTCACACATTAAGAGGAGTTTGGAGCTAACATTTAAGAATACAAGAGAACAACCGTTTTTAGAAGAAAAGATGCCAGTCACCATTCTAAGTAAGTGGAGAGATTTGGAGGCCTTAGATGATACCATAGTCAGGCTTATAATTGTTCTTAAGCAGAGAAAAACTGGAAATGTTATTCATCAGGGTTGGTTTTTTGTTTGTTTGTTTTTGTTTTTGTTTTTGTTTTGTTTTTTGAGGTAGGGTTTCACTCTAGCTCAGGCTGACCTGGAATTTACTATGTAGTCTCAGGGTGGCCTCGAACTCATGGCGATCCTCCTACCTCTGCCTTCATCAGGGTTTGTTTGTTTGTTTGTTTGTTTGTTTGTTTAACTGAGAATAAAGCACAAAGGAAGCCCACCTGGTAGATATGTGCACACATATTCAAAGTGCATGACGGGCCACTGGTCGGCTGAGGGGGGTTGGCCCCAGCTTGTCTTGTTCCCCACTCCGAGCAGCTCCCACCCAGGGTGTGCCGAGGAGGACTCTGAGCACTCCCAGGAGGGAGTGTGTTCCTGGGGCTCACTCATGAAGGTGCCCCGGGGCCAGCCTGGCCTGCCCTGCCCTGCCCTGCCCTGCCACAGACGTTGTACGCAACCTTCCTTCACACCCTCCCCCACAGCTGTAGGTTTTGCAGATTACTTAATTTGCGTACATTGAATTTACTTGGTTGAAGAAAAGACAAATGGAGGAAACAGTCTTGAACACAAGAGTCAGAGCCTCGGCATGAGCCAGTTTTAGAAGCACTTGAAGACACAGAGCCTTGTGACCCTCCGCATTACAGAAGTGCAAGTAAAGCGACAGTGAGGAGCAGGACTCTGCGTCTGGTTTTACAGCTTTACAGATTGGTCTGCACTACGATGTGATACTAGACCTGTGCCACACCTGATCATGTTTTTGTGTAGGTCTGGTTATTTTTCCTCAGTGGTAAAATAACCGGATGTTACAGTGGGAGTCCTTGTACTCAGTGGCATGTGCCAGAGGGCAGCCCACCCGTGGAGAGATTGAGGGGCCTTGTGGGAGCATTCATAGTCCAGTAAAACTCAAAGGACGCCTCCTACAAATGTTGCATTTTTTTCCATTGGTTCAAGGTTCATGTTACAAAACTTCCAAATCTGAAAACTTCTGTCATTGATTACAATGTTCGAGCTGAGGTTTTGTCTATGGGAATGGGTGTTGATAACTCAGAACACGTGGAGCAGCTGAGACAGCTATGCAAGGAAGCACGAATGCCAGCTGTTGAAGAACTTCTCAGCCCGACCCTGTAAGTGCGTTTCTTCTGTCTCCCTTACAGAAAAGCTGTTTTGTTTTATGGAAATAGACCTCCATGTTCTCATCATTCATCTTGCTGTGATTCAGGGCATCTTATTTTACCCATACCCCAACTTACCTTCTAGTTTTTAGTGGAGTATTATAAACAAATCTCAAATGTATTATTTTACTTGTACCAAAAGGACTTTTGAGCTGAAGGGATGGCTTGCCTGCAAAGCCAAAAGGTTAACTTCCCCAGGACCCACGTCAGCCAGATGCACAAAGTTGCACATGCATCTAGAGTTCATTTGCAGCAGTTGGAGGCCCTGGTGTGCCCATTCTCTCTGTCTCTCACATTCATCATATCTCTCTCTCCCCCCTCTCTCTCTCTCTCTCTCTCTCTCTGACTCTCATTCTCTTTCTCAAAATAAATAAAGAACTTTTGTTAACTTTTTATTGGCAATTAGCATGATGTGTAGATTTTTAAATTATTTATTTATTAGAGAGAGGCATGCCAGGGCCTCTTGCTACTGCAGATGAACTCCAGATGCATGTGCTGCTTTGTACATCTGGCTTTACTTGGGTACTGGGGAATCGAACCTGGACCAGCAGGCTTTACAAGCAAGCACATTTAGCCACCGAGCCATCTTCTCAGCCCTGGTGTGTAGCATTCTCAGGATACCAGCCCTAGATGAGGAAACAGAGCCACCTTCTCCTCTCCCAGAGGAAGTGGAAGGGAAAAGTATAGGTGGGGCTCCTTGGCTTTGTTTGAATAAAATCATGAAAATGTGTCTTTCTTGTGTCTAGCTGTCTTAAGTTGGCATATTGTGTATCAAGCTTTAGGTCTAAATATAAAGTCCCTTAAGCATGCCGTCCTGTTTACCCACCCTACTGTTGACTGGGGAAACATACAGTTGGGGTTACTTTAAGTAGAGGTGCAGTGTAGTTTTTCCTGCCTTCTATCAGTGTGCTTACAGATATACTTCTGATGAAATGAAATTGTTATGTTGTAATTAGACATACTTATCACCAGCTTTTCTTTTTATTAGCATTTATTAACTGCAAAATAATGGGATTTGTTATGACATTTTACAAGTGTATAGTGTACTTCGATCATATTCCTCATTACCCTTCTTTTCCCCTCCCCCTCATCCTCTTGTACTCCCTAGATTGTCCTCTTTCTTCTTTGGCATCTTTTGTAAAAATCTAGATTTTGCATATGAGAGGAAACAGGGTGAGTTAGTTGGTCTTAATTCATTTAACATGATGATCTCTTCCAGTTCTACTATTTTCCCACAAATGACATAATTCCATTCTTTTATATATTTTTACTTATTTATTTGTAAGCAGAGAACAAGGTGTAGGGAAATAATTAGAAGAGTGGTGTGGGAAAGAAATGGAAACTTGTAAATGTTGAACATAGGTGAGGGTGCCAAGGTACAGACTAAAGACATAGAAAACCTAGTCAGTGCAATAATGGAGAGTTCCAATATTGTGGGAAGATGGGTTTCTGGTATGGGAGGCATTTACAGCAAGCCCTACACAGACATATTAAAAGCGTCAAACAGGACCAAGTCACTTAAAAAGGTAAACCCAACATAGGAACAGCTTATTTATGAGCAGAAACTCCAAAGGTCAAGAAGTCATGGGGGTGATGCATTTCAAGTCACTAGATAAAGTGACTAGAGCTTACATGAATCTTTTCAGCAGTTCCTCAGGCCCAGCTTCTGGAGAATACCACAAACTAAAGGACTCTGGGACCACTGAGTGAGCATGGCTGTAAATCCTAAAGGAAACACACAGTACTGGAATGTACACACAGCCATGAGTATGTGGGAAAGAAGAAATTTCACAGGAAAATAGATAAGCAAATGAAAAGACAACAGCCTTAAACAAGAATGACAGAATCTGCCGGGCGTGGTGGCGCACGCCTTTAATCCCAGCACTCGGGAGGCAGAGGTAGGAGGATCGCCGAGAGTTCAAGGCCACCCTGAGACTACATAGTGAATTCCAGGTCAGCCTGAGCCAGAGTGAGACCCTACCTCAAAAAACCAAAAAAAAAAAAAAAAAAAGATTGACAGAATCTGATACACACCTTTCAGTAACAGTGGTTTTCATTCTGTTTCAGTAGTGCTAATTTCTATCTGGCAAAGCAGACTTTAAGCCAAACTTGAAATAAGAAGGTCATATATTAATAAAAGAAACAAATTCATCAAGAAGATATAAAAGAGCCATGTGTAGTGGTGCATGCACTCAGGAGGCAGAGGTAGGAAGATCGCTGGGAGTTTGAGGCCACCCTGAAACTACATAGTGAATTCCAGGTCAGCCTGGGTTAGAGCAAGACAGTATCTCAAAAAAAAAAAAAAGATATAAATTATTATGCACTAGTATCCACTTTTATAAATCATTATTAAATGGACAGATTGATCCAGATAAATCAGTGATGGGTAGCCTCAGAACCCCACTCTCACCAGTAGATGAATCATGCAGCCCCTCCCCCAAATTAGCACATACCACAACTCAACCATGCTGTAATCAGATGGACAGAACAGGGATCTACAGAAGATTCTGCTCTGCAGCTCATGCACCTTTCTCCAGAATAGATAATATTTTAGGTCATAAAGCATATGAAATGCCCCCCAAAAGTTGAAATAGTGTCATGTATTTTATCAGGTCGTAATGGAATAAAACTAGAAATCAACCGCATGAAAAATGGTCCCGAGTGCTGGGATTAAAGGTCTGCGCTCCACGCCTGGCTTATTAGTGATGCTTTCCACTGTTTTTGTTTTTTTGAGGCAGAGTCTCACTCTAGCCCAGGCTGGCCTCACTGTGCTCCTCCTACCTAAGCCTCCTGAGTACTGGGATAAAAGGTGTACCCCACCACGCCAGGCTTTTACTTAATTTTCCATCTTCAACATTTCACCTGCAGTACTGGCATGGTGGTCATGAACTGCCTAGTTTAAGCTTATCTTGAGGTTCCATTATTTTGTCAAATTTAAAAGACAGCTTTTGGGCTGGAGAGATTGCTCAGCAGTTAAGGTGCTTGCGTATAAAGCCTAAGGACCCAGGTTTGATTCCATGGTTCCCATATAAAGCCAGATGTACAAGGTGGCACATGTGTCTGGAGTTTGTTTGAAGTGGCTGGAGACCCTGGGTTCAGTGGAAGACTTGGTCAACCTCTGGTCTCCACACGTGCTCACATGGGCCAACATATTAACACACATGCACATGCAAAAAATTTAAAATAGGGGCTAGAGAGATGGCTCGGTGGGTAAGGCACTTTCCTGCAAAGCCTAACGACCTGGGTTTAATTCGCTAGTATCCACGTAAAGCCAGATGCACAAAGTGGCACATGCATCTAGAGTGCATTTGCAGTGACAGAAGGTCCTGGTGAGCCCATTTTTTCTCTTTTTCCCTCCCTTGCTCCATCTCTCTTTCTCTGTCTCTCAAGCAAACATTTTTACAAACTGAAAATAGAACTCTCATATGCAAGAAGGACTCTGGATGAGCGCAGCAGAGCTCCCTGCACATCTGTTCACAACAGTTCGAAAATGGAACTGGCCTGAATGTCCTTTTCCACTGAACGGATGCAGAAACGCACATACACATCATGTTACCTATCGCATCTGTGTGGGAAAAGGACCTCATGGAGTTTGTGTTAAAATGGATGGAACTGGAACTCATTATGTTAGTGAGACAAACCAGCCTCAGAAAGGCAATCACTGCACGCTTTCACTTCCAAGAACCTAGATTTAAAGTTGCGTATGTGTGTGCGCAAGTAGTTATACATAGAAAGAGGATCATGAGGGAGGAGAGAAAAGAGAGAAACAGTGCATAACAAGAAAGCATGAAGGACTATTTGGAGGATGAAGGGAACCAGCCAGAGAAGGTCAGGAGACCAGGGGAAAGGCAGTGGGGGAGGGGAACAATTGAGAACAAAGAGTGATGGCACAGAGATATGAAAATGCCTTAATGGAAATTAAGAAAAACTATCATACCCAAAGAAGTAATCCAACACATGGTTAGATTGACTAAGTAATTTTAAAAGAAGTATAGATTACCAATAATTATGTGAAAAATACTTGATCTCTTTAGTCATCAAGGAAATGCAGATCACAACTGCATTGAGTTCCCGTATCACCCAGTCAGAATGACTGTCATCAAGAAAACAAGTGCTGGCAAGAAAGCAGCAGTGGGGTGGAGCTCTTCTGCAGTATTGTTGGGAATGTTAGTGTGACTACTGTGGAAAGCAATGTGGAGACTCTGAAAAAACTCATCATAGAGTATGAGCCAGGAAGCAGGCCTTCAGCAGCCAGTGCAGGACCATGGGGTCAGAGGATCCCTGCTGGAGATCAGCTCTCAGTGGGCCTCTGGGGCTCCATGGATGGAGCTCTGAGGTTTTTGAGGAGATGGATGCTCACGTCTGGTGTGCTGAGGATGAGTGGAGGGTACCGCGGAGGAGAGCGTGTGCTGCAAGTTCAGGTGGGTGGTGACGGGGAGCAGCCTGTTCCTGAGTATGTCTGGAAGCCCGAGCTGCAGGGGTCTCTAAGCTTGGACATACATAGGCTGCTAGGGCCCTGTAGTAGTTTGGGGCAGATTTAAAGCCAGAGACTAGCCAACAGCTGCCCAAGGCTTCTGGCTTGTAGTAGGAGCAGGGGGTGTAGGAGGAACTTGGGGTCACTGGGCCAGGACAAGGGTTCACGAGGTAGGGGACGAGGAGCCATGCAGCTGCTGCCACAGGCACATGACCTGCGCTCCCACCTGCCGCCGGGTTCAGCTGCGTGCTCCTCCATGGCCTTAGAAGTGACTGAAATTACAGCCGAAAAGTGAGTTCAGAAGAACTTAGCTTCGATAAAGTACTCGGCGATGTGAGATGGGTTTGTCTTTGTTGTTTGGTTGAGTATTTGTGGGGTTGGGATAGCAGCTGACTTCACAACTTGAGAAAACAAGAAAAAAAATACCTTTTATAAGGTCTTTCAGTCACGAAGAAGCCATTACATTAGAGGTGAATCGTCATGAGCTTAGTCCCTTAGAGGAAGTACGCAGCTGTTGAGTCCAGCTATGAGCAGGGGCTTTGGGGTCTCTCTTTACACTGTGACCTTGATATGGAGCAGAGAGAACCTCAGCCTGCCTGTGGCCCCAGTGCAGAAGCCACAGGGAGACCCAGGAGGAGCCTGCTGGGAGGGAAGCGCCTGTGTCACAGTGCTTAGAGTGACTGGGGAGATTCTGATGGGTCGCGGGGAGGGCCGTGCAGAAAACCTCCAAGGCTGCATGGTGGGAACATTCTTCAGAGGAGACAAGGAGTCAGGTGACTCTGCAGCATTCTAGTAATAGTGGGTGGTTCAGTTTGAGTGGGTGGTGAGGTGTGGACTTGCATGGTCAAATTCATGTGCGCCTGGGTAATTTGTGCAGTAGATGTCTCAGAGATACGGAGAACTCCTAAGCAGGACCGAAGGCAGCATGTTGGTATGAGGAAAGACGTCCACAGTGAGGGGCTGCTCAAAGTGGTGGTGGCTGGGCTTGGGGGGCTGGGGGGGTTGGGAGACTAGGGGAAGGACAGGTTCCAGGCATTACCTGGTGGAGAAGCCGTAGGACTGACTGAGTGGTTGGCAGGCGTCAAAGTTGGGATTCTGAAATGGCGTAACAGAGGACATTGGCATGGTGGTAGGGAGAGAGGTTCGAGAGGCAGACGCACACAGCTTGATCGCAAATGTGGTAAGTGTTAAGCTTACTGAAAGGCAAGGCACAGTCAGCAGCCAGGGCAAGGCCCGTGGTCTGCTGGTAGAGTGAAGTTAGGGTGTGGGGAAGGAGGAGCCCACCCACAGGGGTGAGATGTGCAGGAAGCCAGCACTGTGACTGGGCCGCGGGGACCTCCTGCAAGTGCCAGGGCTTTGCCCCAGGTCCACACAGGTGGATCAGAAGCCCCTGGAGATACACTAGCAACCCCCACACACACACACACGCATAGCAATGGCTGTACAGTCATGTTCGTGTAGGCGCGAGTCATCTCTACAAGGCTGCACAGAAAATGAATCCCATTGTTTCCCATGAGGAAGGAAGCGGGGCAAACAGAGCGCGGGAGATTTTCTCCTGACTAGACCTTTTCATTCATTCCAATGCTTTGAGCTACATGACTGGTTATCTGCTCAAAGAGCCAGAAGAAGAGCATACTTAAAATGTTTAAGAGTGAGGCATCCTTCTGTGTTCTGAAACAGTTATTTTAGTTAGCTCATGGGTATTATGAGAGCAGCACAATGAGTTTAACAGGTTGCTGTGTGTAAACACACCCAGGTCTGTCTGCTTTAGATGGATGTAATGCAAAAGTCTGTCTGTGGTAGGCTCTGTTTCATTATTTATTATTATTTTCATATGATAATAGGGTAGTCTCTAGGAAGGCATCCTGAAGTCCAGGCGGGGGAGGAGCTGAAACTGCTGTTGTGCCTACATCATTGTGTATGACGGCTCTGCTAATTTGGAGGGAAGGATAGTTAAATAAATGAGCGAATGACTTTCTCTGATAACATCTGTCCACATCCACCATGTGTTTGGTTGATACAAGGGTACAGCAGGGAGCAGAGCTGGCCAGGTCTGCCCTGTCATTTTCTACAAGTCACAGGCTCTGTGCTTCTCACCCCAGGGTGACAAGGACCTCAGTTGTTTTGTTGCTGTGCCATTTTCTTTTGCCTGTTTATTCTAAAGTCCCAGAAATATCTTCTTCTTCTCTGTCCAGGACACCTGCAGTAGAAGATGCCACACGTCCACACAGCGCTCAGCAAGGGAATGGGGATGCAGAAAGACTGACTGACTCCGGGACAGACTCAGACAACCAAGAGCCAGGTTGGTCCTTGTGTCTAAAATATGGTTAAGCTTCAGATCATTTAATCTTGTTGTGCTTAAGCTCCCCACTGCTAGATGAATTCTAGAGTCATTAGTCACACAGATCCACCAAATTGGGTTTTGATAATTCATCTTCAGTGGTGTTTTGTTTTGTTTTGTTTGTTTGTTTGTTTTTTGAGGCAAGCCCAACAGACTGGCCTTTATTTTTATTTGTTTGTTTATTTATTTATTTATTTATTTATTATTTATTTTAATGAGAGAGAGAATTGGTACGCAGGGCCTCCAGCCGCTGTTATCAGACTCCTGATGCACGTATGATCTTGTGTACTTGTGTCAACTTTTGTGTCTGGTTTACATGGGATCTGAAGAGTCAAACATGGGTCCTTAGGCTTCTCAGGCAAGCGCCTTAACCACTAAGCCATCTCTCCAAACCCCAGTGGTGAGTTTTTTGCAACCATTTCCCTTTTTGTTATTTTAAGCACAACATAGATCCAATGATGTACACAAGAGACTAAAGGGACAGCTCATCAGGGTTTGTCCGTATGCATGTGCCCCACATCTGTACCCAAATCATGCACGTTGAAAGTTTCCAGAACCTTCCCTGGTGACCACCGTTGAGATTCTTTCCACCATTAGTCTGAAGGCCATCTGTGGTATTGCAAATAGCACTAGCTGTTTTCAGTTGCTAAACCGTATTCTGTAAGTTGATGATACATTCACCTGTTTATTGGGAGCTGTCAGGGTTGTTTTTCCTTGGAACTGTTTGAGTGAGGCGGCTGTGGGACACCTGGCTTTTCAGTGCTGGGATTAAACCCAGGACCTTGTGCATGCAAGGCTACAGATATTCTTGTTGAAGTTTTGGGGTGATGATTTAAAATGGTTTTGGGAGAGAAGTTCATGTTACATCATAGTAGGAAGTATGTGCCCAGCAGTGACTCCTCCTGCAGGACAGTTTGTTCTAGAAGCCATGGCTAGCCCATTAGGGAAGCATCCAGAAGCCTGGACACTTGTACCCCATGGCTGGCAGTGACAGTTCCTCTTCAATAGAGAGTAGTTCATTTTAATATTTTTTTAAATATTTTATTTATTTATTTATTTGAGAGAGAGAGGCAGATAGAGAACAAGAGAAAATGGGTGTGCCAGGGCCTTTAGCCACTACAAACAAACTCCAGACGCATGCGCCCCCTTGTGCATCTGGCTTACATGGGTCCTGGAGAATCAAACTGGGGTCCTTAGGCTTTGCAGACAAATGCCTTAACCACTAAGCCATTTCACCAGCCCCCCCATTTTAATAGAAGAGATCTAGAGGAAATAAATGCATTATCACTTAGTAAAACTAACAAAACATTTTAAAATAAAACAAGCTCTCTTCTATTGGACAACTTAGGTTACTATCATGTAATAATCCCTCTTAGAAAACTTGCCTAGGGCAAAAAAGTATGTGTGTTATATAGAAATAACATATAGGAAACGTTAACTTTGATTTTGTGCAGAAACTTTATGTGAAAATACTGGAGATTCTTCTATTAGCAGAAGTGCACAGCCACATTTGAAAAGGTATGTCCATGTCTTGCTGGGGCACCCCTCCCTTAAACAGTGTCTAGGTGTCATGGATGGAAGTCTTTTCCTTTTCTTCTAGCTTCCATCCACAAATAAAGTGGTTCCAAACAGATGATGCTGTCATCTTAAAGATAAGAATAAGAAATGTCAAAGAATATAAGTGTAACTATCTTAGAGATCGAGTCATTTTCAGGTGAGTGTATATATACCTTATAATGTAAACAGTGAATTGATTTCCAACATTGAGGAAGGCTGACTTCATTTCTTTTTGTAAACCTAGTGCCTGGGCGGGAGACAAATTTTACCTGGCTGATATGGAGCTGCAGGGCACCGTAAGAAAAGATGACTGCAGGTGCACAATTAGAAATGACGAGCCTCTAATCACTCTTGCAAAAGAAAGAAGGGAGTCTTGGCGTGGCTTACTCAAACATAAGGTGAGCTGAGTTGAAATGATGTATGTGGCTCACTGGACGTAGCGTGGGCATGCTGTGTTCCCTCACTGTGTCCCAATCTGTTGAACAGAACCCTAATGTGGCTTTTGACTTTGATCACTGGGAGGAAAGTGAAGAGGAAAGCCCCTTCTCTAGAGGTGAGATATGCAGGCCTTGCCCCAGGCAGGTGGGGACAGGGACTCTCAGTGCAGGGGAAGAGGGCTTAGGGATTCTGCCTTTGTTTAAAAAAAAAAAAAAGACCGTTAGAACTGGACAGAGGCTTAATGGTTAAGGCGCTTGCCTGTGAACCCTAAGGACCCATGTTGGACTCTCCAGATTCCACGTAAGCCAGATGCACAAAGGTGAGGTAAGCACACGGCTGCACATGCCTGCTGGGTGGCACAAGCATTTAGCATTCAATTGCAGTGGCTGAGGCCCTGGCCAATTCTGTCTCTGTCTCTGTCTCTGTCTCTCTCTCTCTCTCTCTCTCTCTCTCTCTCTGTGTGTGTGTGTGTGTGTGTGTGTGTGTATGTGTGTGTGTTTCTCTGTAAATCCCTTAGAAATTAGCTTTTTCTCCGTGGTTAATCTGGTGCTAACTCTACCAGTATGCGTACTTATTAACTATTGGTAATACACACATGTCTTTGGCTTTTTGTTAATGGTGCTGGGGAAGGAATCCAAAACCTCGCATGTAGTAGGCAAGCACTCTACTACTGAGCTATATTCTCAGCCCCTAAACACACCTCATGAGTTCTTTGACAATACTCTTCCTGTGAGAACTACTTACTTACAAGCAGACAACTTTTACCTGCTTATTGCTTACCCGACTTGCAAGGTACAGAGCTAGAACTCAAGGAACATCTGTTGTGTTGGCCAAAATAATGGGGGAAAGATTTGTTAGTTGACTTACACTTAACATTTTTAAAATATTTTATTTTTATTTAGTTATTTGAGAGAGAGAAATAGGCAGAGAAAGAGAGAGAGAGAATGGGTGTGCCAGGGCCGCCAGCCACTGCAAACAAACTCCAGACGTGCCCCCTTGTGCATCTGGCTTATGTGGGTCCTGGGGAATCGAGCCTGGGTCTTTTGGCTTTGCAGGCAAGTGCCTTAACCACTAAGCCATCTCTCCAGCCTGCTTAACATTTTTTAATCTTGTCTAACTGTTGTAGTTGTCAGCTCTAAAAGCCTGTTGTACAACGTGCTGGAGACGGCTGAGACAAGCAGCTCCTCCTCAGACACTACTGACGAAAGGGAGAGTGCATGAGGAGCTATGACGGCCAAAGGTGGACGGACACAGCTGGAACTGGAAGTTGAGAAACAAGCGATCCTAATGAACCTTTCTCACCTGGAGGGTGAAGCATTACTGTCATCTGTGGCACTGGGATGGGTGGTGGTGAGAAATTCTTAACTGACTTAAAATAGTTTAATGAGCCGGGTGTGGTGGCGCATGCCTTTAATCCCAGCACTCGGGAGGCAGAGGTAGGAGGATCATGGTGAGTTCAAGGCCACCCTGAGACTACATAGTGAATTCCAGGTCAGCCTGGGCTAGAATGAAACCCTACCTTGAAAAAGCAAAAAAAAAAAAAGTTTAATGATAAGATTGTCATAGGAGGAAGGTGGTGGGATCTGGAATCAGAAATGAAAAATGTAGGGGACACCTGTCATTCTAGCACTCAAGCTGAGACAGGATGATCACAAGTTTGAGACCATCCTGGGATAGATAGGGAGATCCCATCTCAAAAAACAACAAAGGCAGAGCTGGAGAGATGGCTTAGTGGGTAAAGCACTTGCCTACAAAGCCTGATGGCCTAGGTTTAATTCCAGATGCCAGATGCACAAAATAGCGCATGCATCTGGTGTTCGTTTACAGTAGTTAGAGGCCCTGGCGTGCCAATACTTATTCATTTTCTCTCTCTCTCTCTCTCTCTCTCTCTCTCTCTCTCTCTGCTTGCAAATAAATAAAATATTTAAAAAAGAAAAAACGGGGTGGGTGAGATGGCTTAGCGGTTAAGGTGCTTGCCTGCAAAGCCAAAGGACCCAGGTTTGATTCTCCAGTACCCACATAAGCCAGATGCACAAAGGGGTGCATGCATTGGAGTTTGTTTGCAGTGGCTAGAGGCCCTTGTGTGCCCATTCTTTGTTTCTCTTTTTCTCTCTCTAATAAGTAAATAAATAAAAATATTTTAAAAAACAGTGGGGCCAGATATAGTGGTGCACACCTTTAATCTCAGAACTCAGGAGGCAGAGGTAGGAGGATTGCTATGAGTTCAAGACCACCCTGAGACTACATAGTGAATTCCCAGTCAGACCCTACCTTGAAAAACCAAAAAAAAAAGGTGAGGTTATGACACAGACCAAGATCAAACTGACACACTTGGGTTTGTGTGACAGAGAGAAAATCTTCACATTGTACTGTGTGGAACTAGTTAATCTCTTCTCATGTCATTTAGACCTGCGTTTGGTGTACTATTCAAAACCTGGTCTTACACACGTAAATTGAGTTTTTCATCTTAAAATTCATACCCAACCACTGCTTTACCAGCCCCTCTCACCATGACTTACTTAGTATTTGCTATGACTGTGCAGACGAACTCAAATGTTCTCCAGAGGTTTGGGGATTTAGCTCAGTGGAAGAGAGCTCTTGCCTACAGGTGCTAAGGTTCAGGGTTTGGCCCCTAGCACCAAAATAATAATAATAATAATAATAATAATAATAATAATAATAATAAAAATAACAAGTATTCTCCAAATGTTGATAGCTACTAGAAGTTGACTTCCTTCCTCCAGGGTAACATGGGATTGACTCAACTCAGTTGGGCCAGCAAGACATGAAGCTGCTGGTTCCACATGACCCACTTGTACCTTCACGGTTCTGGGAAAATGGGAAGAGGTTACTTTTCTGGAAACTTTAAAAGGACATGTACAGTGCCTGGAGGTAACCCTCCTGAGCACCTGGTGAGGCTGTAACCAGGGCACTGAGCTGGCTAGCTGCCCCTGAAGGTGGGAAGAAATATCAGTAAAGCGCACTGCTGAGTGGCGTCTCTCAAGAATGTATTCCTTAAAGCCGGGCATGGTGGCGCACGCCTTTAATCCCAGCACTCAGGAGGCAGAGGTAGGAGGATCGCCATGAGTTCAAGGCCACCCTGAGACTCCATAGTGAATTCCAGGTCAGCCTGGGCTAGAGTGAGACCCTACCTCGAAAAACCGAAGAAAAAAAAAAAAAGAATATGTTCCTTTGACACCGTAAAGCAGGATGCCCGAAGTTGGGCATGGTGGCACACACCTACAGTCCTTACTGTTGGGAGGTGGTAGATGCAGGAAGATTGAGAGTTCAAGGTCATCCTCAACTACATAGAAAGTTCTAGGCCAGCCTGAGCTATATGAGAGCCTTCAAGGGACAGAGACAAAGGACAATGAGAAAGCAAGAAATGAGGGCTAGAGACATGGTTTTAGCGGTTAAGATGCTTGCCTGTAAAGCTTAAGGACCCAGGTTCCATTCCCCAGTACCCATGTAAGCCAGATGCACAAGGTCATGCATGTGTCTAGAGTTCATCTGCAGTGGCTAGAGGCCTTGGTATGCCCATTCTATCTGCCTCTCTCTGTCTGTCTGTCTGTCTGTCTGTCTGTCTCTCTCTCTCTCTCTAATAAATATCTTAAGAAAGCAAGAAATGAGAGAGGGAGGGAGAGACAGACTGATGAGCCTCAAAGGTTGATGTCCAAGCTCCTATAACCCTCATATCTGAGGTAAACTGTGTCTGCTAGCTGTGCTGAGAACAGGGCTAGGCCCACTCTGGCTGTTTTCTCATCTGTAAAATCAGACAAGCTCATTGTAGCCAAGGGGAGGGTCCAGATTGTCGTGGGGTAAGCACCTGCCTGCACTGTGACTGACGAGGTCAGACCAGTGGCTCGGCAGAGCGTGTCCTGCCGGGACAGCTGCCAGGAGCGCGTTCTTCGGCCACTGTGACTCCCACTTACCAGAGTGGCTGGAGGTGAGGCAGCTCTGCCAGCAGCAGGAAGCACTGTGCTGCTGCGCGGGCTTTGCCCATGACCATCTGTACAGAGGACGGTGGGGCCCAGTGTTGGAGGGCTGCAGTGGTCCAGGTCTGCTGACCAGCCTGTGGGCACCAGGCACCACCCTTTGCACTTCCCTGCACGGACTCTGTGAGTAGCTGCAGTAGGTGCCTGTGTTTCCTAGTGGGAGTGGCAGGCTTCCTCAGAGGACCCATGGGAATGGGGGACAGAGCTGCCTTTAAATCTGAACTTCTTTTCTCAAATAGCCATTTTTCTGATATTTTGAACCTCTGAACATTTTGTAGCACATAGGAAACCAACTATGTAAACAGTAACTTTTTTCTGTACTGGTATTAAAATGTAGTGGTTTATGTTTGGGGTAAATTTCTGAAATGCAAAACAAAAGGACTTTGCCTGTGTACGTGACATTGCTAGTGCACCAAGTTGTGAGGTGAACATCTGTTGCAGTGTGTCATCAATAAAGCTTCACTCTTCCCACAGAAATGGTGTTAACGGTTTTTGAATAGTATTTTCTCTGTATGCCAAATGCAAAATAAAATTTAATTCACCACACATTCTGGTGACCAAAATGCCAGTGCAGGCCGCTGGGGAGCAGGCGATGCTGACCGTGTGCAGCGCCCTCGTGAGCTCAGATGAGTAGCAGCAGTGCTGCTGTGGAGGAGAGGAGAGGAGACCATGCATGCTTTATAGCCGCGGCAGGGGTGGGGCTAGGGTTGTGTGCTCCAAAGCCCATATAATAATTATGTCAATCAAAGCAAATGCCAAGAGTTTTATATAAAAGAGGAGACTTTATTGATGATTGAGTTTAAGGAACACGTAGTATTGTTATCATCATCAATGGTGTTTTTTGCAATAGTGGGGATCAACCCCACGGTCTTGCATATGCTAGGTAAGTGCCCCATTACTGAGCTACATCCCCACTTCCACCCTTTGTTAAAGTGTAACATGCCCTTATTAAATGGTGCCATCATAATGGTGGTGGTGGTTACACAGCCCTCCCTTAGCCATGAGCGTTTTGTTTGGCATTATCTCTTGGTAATGTTTAGATATACCTGTCACTTCTATTTGGGTCCTCCACCAAGAGAATTAGGAATAGCCAAAAACAGTAATAATATACAAACACTTGAATGCATTTTTTTCTTTCTTAAGCATCAAGAAGAAAAAAAGCACAAATATTGTTTACAAAATAAGTTCATCACAGCTTTGGACTGTAGGAGATGAACTTTATTACTCAGGGTCCGTCTCCGGTGGGACAACTTCCATCAGCATCTGCAGGTGCATAGTGATCGGCTCTGAAACAGAGGCCAAGGAGGAAGAGTGTGGTTAGAGCAGTGTGACCACAGGTTTCACTGTGATGTTCTGCCTGGCAGTGTTTCACCTCCTGGACCCTGCCCTAGGAGAAGCTGATGTTTACAGTTAATGAGAACCATCCTGGTGGTTACATTGGTTGTTCAGAGATGTTATTTCTTTTTAAAGAATTAGTACTTTAGGGCTAGAGAAAAGTCTCAGCAGTTAAGGTACTTGCCTGTGAAGCCTAAGGACCCAGGTTCAGTTCCCCAGTACCCACCTAAAGCCAGATGTACAAGGTAATGCATGCATCTGGAGTTCATTTGCAGTGGCTAGAGGCCCTGGCACAACCATTCTCTCACTCTTCCTCCTTCCCTCTGTCTCCCCTCCCTTCCCTCCCCTCCCCTCCCTCCCTCTCTCTCAT
This sequence comes from Dipus sagitta, assembly GCA_036346955.1. Lineage (NCBI taxonomy): Eukaryota > Metazoa > Chordata > Mammalia > Rodentia > Dipodidae > Dipus > Dipus sagitta. The sequence goes on along the minus strand of CM070775.1, from coordinate 4,315,935 downwards.
GTGCCTCTTTCTCTCAAGTGAATAGATAAAAAAGATAAAATATTTTTTAAAAAGAGTATTTTGGTTCTATTAAGTTTTTTGGTGGTTTTTTTTTTTGGGGGGGGTTTGTCGAGGTAGGGTTTCACTCTAGTCCAGGCTGACCTGGAATTCACTATGTACTCTCAGGGTGGTCTCGAACTCATGGTGACCCTCCTACCTCTGCCTCCCAAGTGCTGGGATTAAATGTGTGCGCCACCATACCCGGCTTCCATTATACTCCCTCAAATAATTTACCCTATAGGAAAAATATGACTCAAATATGTTTACTATCAAGCACTGACTGCATTTTGATTAAAATACAAATTGTTACTGGGCATGGTGGTGCACGCCTTTCATCTCAGCACTCGGGAGGCAGAGGCAGGAGGATCACTGTGAGTTCAAGACCAGTCTGAGACTACATAGTGAATTCCAGGTCAGCCTGGGCTAGAGCAACACCCTACCTCAAAAAAAAAAAAAAAAAAAATGTTTCCAGAGAGGGGTAAAGTCCGTGGGGAGAATCGCATCATGGCCTTTTGCTTTGTCTGCGCTTGGCTAGTCAGCAGGAGGTTGTAGCAGCACTGTGAGGTGAGTGAAAGGACCAGACAGCTCATAGTTGGCAAAGAATAGGCAGAGACAGTGTGGCACGTGCTCAGCCTGGACGAAGACGTTCTAGCCGGGCTTGCCTGTAATACTGCATGTGCCTAACCTAAGTTGCAGATACTTGTTTCTATTTATTTGTCTGTTTCAGATAGGGTCTCTGTCCCTCCTTCCTCAGCCTCCCAAGTGCTGGGGTTAGAGGCTCACAGGCTCACACCATTCCCATCTGGAAGAGGTAGGTTTTTAATCACACTTTAGGCAACCCCAACAGACTGGCCTTTTAAAATTTTTTTTAGGTGAGGCAGAGAGGATTGGCACACTAGAATTGGCCACTGCAATCGAACTCCAGATGTATGCACCCCCTTGTGTGCATGTGTGACCTTGCGTGCTTGCATCACTTTGTGTGTCTGGCTTACATAGGACCTGTAGTTAAAGTTGAGTCCTTAGTCTTCGAAGGCAAGTGCCTTAACCGCTAAGCCATCTCTCCAGCCCCACATTTACTTTATAAAGTGGTTACTACACGCCACACCCTGTGCTGGATCCAGGATTAAGCTGCACAGCCTAATTCCCATTTTTGAGCAACACCCATGGAGGAAATCAGCCAGGATGGCCTCAGCACTCAGGAGCCTGAAGACTTCTCTACATGGCACTTCCCATCACTGAAATGCTGCATAGGATAAAACACTGAGCCACGGTGTAGTTACAGACTTGGAAAAGGAGGCATGTCTGAGCGCTAATGCATGTCCATAGTCCCAGCACTTGGTGCTGCGGGAGGAAGGTCAAGAGTTGAAAGGCTAGCTTGGGCTACATAGTAAGACCTCGTCCTCAAAAAGCAGGGGAATATTCAGAGTCTATCTAAATGCCTTTGGCACAATGCTTACTTTTCAGAAGTGGAAGGAGGGCTGGAGAGATGGCTCAGCGATTAAGGTGCTTGACTGCGACGCCTAAGGACCGGTGTTCTGCTGTCCAGATCCCACGTTAGCCAGACGCAAAGGTGAGGCAAGTGTAAGGTCGCACGTGCCCACTAGGTGGTGCAGGCATCTGGCATTTTATTACAGTGGCTGAGGCCCTGGTGCGCCAGTTTCTCTCTCTCTCTCTCTCTCTCTCTTTCATATTAAAAAAAGAAGAAGGCTGGGTGTGTTGGCGCACGCCTTTAATCTCAGCACTCGGGAGGCAGAGGTAGGAGGATCGCTGTGAGCTCGAGGCCAGCCTGAGTCAGCCTGGGCCTGAGTGAGACCCTACCTTGGAAAAAAAAAAAAACAAAACAGGAGGAGGAGGGGAAGGGGAAGAGGAGGGGGAGGAGGAAGAGGAAGAAGAGGAGGAAGAGGGAAGAAGGAAGGAGAAGAGGAGGAGGAGGAGTGGAGGGGCTGATACAGTGACCCTGTAAACAGCATCTGTCCACGTAGCTGAGGACCAAGATGGCAGAGAGCAGCCTTTGTGTTAAAAGGCTTGGGCCCTCATCCCAGTACCCAGTTCCAGCTATGACTCTGGGGTATCTTTGGGCTTTTACTGAGCCTCTTAGATGTGAGCACATGATCAGCAAAAGAAAGCAGTGCTCTGGGGAGGACATGTATAGGTGTGAGTACTGTTTTTTGTTTTGGTTTTTGTTTTCACTTTTCAAGGTAGGGTCTCACTCTAGCCCAGGCTGATCTGGAATTCACTATATAGTCATAGGGTGGCCTCAGCAATTCTCTTCCCTCTGCCTCCTAAGTGCTGGGATTAAAGATGTGTGCCACCATACCTGGCTTTTTTTTTTTTTTAATGAGAGAGAGAATTGGCAGACTAGGGCCTTCAGCCGCTGCAATCAAACCCCAGATGCATGCACAACCTTGTGTGCATGTGCAACCTTGCACATGCATCGCCTTGTGCATCTGGCAAATCGGACATGGGTCCTTGGGGTTCCCCAGGCAGGCACCTTAACCACTAATCCATCTCTCCAGCCTAGACGTGAGTGTTTTGACAGTGCTGAGCTATGCTCTCAACGGTGGTCTCCGTAGTCAACTGTGTGTTAGGTATACCTTGCACTTCAAAGAAAATGACACTTTTCCTTGTTAGAGTAATTGATAGGAACAAAGATGAAGGACGGGCCCAGACGAACGACACCGGTCCTCCTGAAGAGGGAGCCTGGCGTGCTGGATGTGAGGCCGTGTGCTGGAGTGTGCCGGGTCAGGACAGTGAGCTGGAGCTGCGGCCTGCGCTCTCCTGCCAGCCCTGCCGCCATACTTACTGGAGATTTTCTGAGCCCATCCAAACTTGTAGTAGACAAAAAGGAAGTAAAATATCAGCCCGCTCAGTATGAATAACACGCAGTAGAGATACTCCCACGCCGGCTCACTGATGATTGGGGCCAGGACCAAGAACACAGAGATGACGGTCACCAGGATGGGGACGGCGATGGGCACCTGTGGGCGAAGAGCGGCACACGTGTGCAGAGGAGCACGTGGGCGAGTGAACCCCTCGTGCCTCCAGGAAGGCTTATGTCAGTCCACCCCCCACGTGTCTCTGCTGAAACCAAGACTTCCTGTCTTTAACGCCCTCATCCCCTCTCCACAGTCTTTGTCGTGTCACTAATTTCTTGGAGAAATTGGATGCTGTATCACATACAGTGTCTAGTTCTAGTTTTGCACCATATCTTCCTCGACGTGTTAGCTCCTGTTATTTTCTGCAAGTGGGTGGAGGGAGGGAAAAGGACACCTAATGGATGGGGCAGAGCAAGGCAGGTGAGGTCCAGTTGTCCGCTTTGTGATCACTGGAGTCATCAGAGAGGAAGACCATCCCAACACCACTGTAACCTTCACCACTGGCCTCATGGCTTAAAGTAAAACATCAAAGCGCTTATCGTTTTCTTCCCCCCACTAATGATTATTGCCTTAACACACTGCTTCATCTTGGTTGCAAATGGTTTTGATTCTGTTTTTCTTCCTAGACTTAATTATATGAACCTTTGTAATGAGCTTCATCAATTATTTGGTTTTCCTAAGTTGTAGTTTGTACCAGGCAGTGGCATTGGTAATTGCTTAATTCTTTGTGCTTCTTAATTCTCAGAATGGCAGTTTGGGTTCTGAGACCTCTAGTGGTGACTCAGATTCATGGGTTATGATATATATTACATATTGTCATCCCTCCTGAGGTCCAGGATGTCCTGGTTACCAGCCAGAAGTCCCTCACCCAGCATCAGTGTCTTGTGGTACAGTGCCCCCACGGGGCTGCGCTCACATACTCCACTTGAGCCCCACTGGTGGTGGTTTTGTCTGTGTGCCTCCATCAGCTGCTTGCTGTGCAGTGAGGGTCCTTGTCCGTTTATTTTCAACTTAAGAGATTTTTTTCTTTCTGTATTCTTTTGGCTCACTCTTGTCACAAATATGCACATACTCGTCTTCCATTACTCTTACATAAAAGATAGCACATTCGAGACTAAACAGTTGTGGGCCATGCTCGGTAGATAATGCCACGGTAATGCATGGGGTTAGTACTCAAATACCGCTCCTCCTACTTGTGACTGTGCCAGTCTCCTAGGGATTGCCATTTGGGCTAGAGTGAACCTTTTGCTGTTATAATTAACGCTATAATAAGTACCTGCATATATTTCACATTTTTGCTAGTTTTACTTTGGGGTAGGTGATCAAGGTAGGATGGCCAGGTCAAAGAGGTGGGGCATGTGTAACTTTCTGGATACTTCCAAACTCCCCTGTACAGCAGCTGCACCATTAGCATTCCCTCCAGCACTGTATGGAATGGTGGTTGTCCTCCAGACCCCCATGCCCCCAAGGCAGCGTGTGATGAGACTTGGGGAGGGTCTCAGTTCATCTTACAGGGTGGCGGTTGTCCTACAGCACCCCCCCCCCAAGGGCAGCACGTGGTCAGATTTGGGCTCTCAGCACATCTGACAGGCAGTAAATGCTTTCTCATTATTCAGTTATGCGTGCGTTCTCTTAGGAGAAAAGTTGAGCCTACTAGGTTGTGTTTTCTTTGTTTTCATTGTTAAGTAGCATTGCATGTCGCTTTTCATCTGTTTTTCTTTCACATGTTGATATTTCCCATCTCAGTTTGTACATCCTGTTTCCTTTTTGAGTATGCTTGAGCCACTTGGTGTATCTGGCTTTATATGGGTGCTAGGGAATTGAACTTTGGCCATCAGGCTTTGCAAGCAGGAGTCTTTAACTGCTGAACTATCTCCCCAGTCCCCTGTTTTGATTACTGAAACAGTGTCTTGCTGTGTATTGCCCAGGGTTAGCTTTGAACTTGAACTTGGAAACCTCCTGCTTCAGCCTCCCAAGTGGGCTAGTGAGTGTGTACCCACACCCGACTAGACTCTTTTATGTTTTGTTCTTTTTTTTTGTGGTGGGGGTGGTTCGAGGTAGGGTCTCACTCTAGCCCAGGCTGACCTGGAATTCACTATGTAGTCTCAGGGTGGCCTCTGCTAAGCCTGTTCCCAGTGTTCTCATACAAAACCTGTGCTGGACTAGAGAGAGGGCTTAGCAGTTAAGGCACTTGTCTGCGAAGCCTAAGGACCCAGGTTCTACGCTCCAAGTTCCATGTAAGCCAGACATACAAGGTGACACATGCGTCTGGAGTTGATTGCAATGACTGGAGGCCCTGGCATGCCAATTCATTCTCTCTCTCTCTCTCTCCTTCTCTGTCTCTCATTAAAAAAAAAAAAAAAAAAAAGCCCCGTGACGCTGCTGGTGTGACTTCCTTTGCTCTCCCTGTCTGGGCGGAGCTGTGTCCAGCAAGGTGGGCCTGGCGGTATAATTTTTAGAATTGTTAATGTCATTCTTTTCTTCAGGGTCCCAATTATACATATATCAGAACTTCTTTTTTACAGTTTGCTGGTTTCCACACGTTTTGTCTCCCTTGGGTGCGTGTTTCCCACAGGGCTCTGCAGCCCTCTTGTCCTTCTTGTTTATGAACCCTGTATTTCCTTTCCTGAGATGGCATTTTGCAGTACTGACCTGACCGTCTAGGTCGCCTCCTCCCCAGGGGCCCCTGAGGTTCCTGCCATACCCGGTGCGTGTTGTGTCTCCACAGTTGTCTGTGACGTCTTGCGTGGTCTCAAGCTGCCTCTGTCCTGGAAAGGAGGCTCTCCGGGGACTCCTGGGACCTGGCGTTAGGCCATCACTGCACCCCACTCCCACGGCCGGCCCCAGGGCGCCAGAGGGCCTTCCAGCCCTGAGCTTCATGTCAGCGCTGTGCTGGCAATGTTGGCTCCAGGGTTTCTCATCACTAGTCTATGGCTCTGCCTGTTCCTGTGAGGAACTGCGTGCAGATTAAAAACCTATACTGGGCCAGAGAGATGGCTTAGCAGTTTAGGCGTTTGCCAACAAAGCCTAAGGACCTAGGTTTGATTCCCCAGGACCCACATAAGCACAAGGTGGCACATGTTCGTTTGCAGTGGATGGAGACCCTGGCGCTCCCATTCTCTCTCAAGTAAATAAATTTTTGAAAAATCCTATATTGTCACCATGATGTTGCCTTATAAGAGGAAGTGAGTGAGGCAGAGCTGCCGGGGTCCCGCAGGCCTGCTGTCTTAGCTGTGTGGAGGTGGTAAACAGACATTCCGGAAAGACCTTTAGACTTTTTAAACAGAATCCTAAAACAACACGTTCTCCTTACCTAATCTGGTTGCTCAAGCCCTCAGCTTGCCTACCTTGTTCTTGTATCTGTGCTTAACTGTCACCATAATAACTAAATAATACAGTCATTTTGTGACTACGCCTGTGGGATAAGCTAAACAAAGTAAGTTCTTCCTCTGCACTGGTGTTCAGACCCACATCAGCCACGCGGGGAGCCGGAGGCCCAGAGCAGATCCTGACTCTGCACTACAGAGCCTGGGGCCAGTCCCAAGGACCCCATTAGCAGGTAAAGAATGCATATATGGGGCTAAGGGGATGGCTTAGTGCCTTGCCTGCAAAGCAAAAGGACCCAGGTTCAATTCCCCAGGACCCATGTAAGATATACAAGGTGGCGCACGTATCTGGAGTTCGTTAACAGTGGCAGGAGGCCCTGTTGCATCCATATTCTCTCCCCCCACCCTTCTCTGTCAAGTAAATAAATAAATAAAAATAAATATTTAGGGCTGGAGGAATGGCTTAGCGGTTACAGCATTTGCCTGGAAAGCCAGAGGAACTAGGTTCAATTCCCTAGGACCCACATTAGCCAGATGCACAAGGGCACGTGTGTCTGGATTTTGTTTGCAGTGGCTGGAGGCCCTGGCATGCCCATTCATTCTCTCTCTCTCTCTCCCCCCCCCTTTCTCTGTCAAATAAATAAATAAAAATAAAATAAATATTTTTTAAAAAGAATGCATATGTGGGCTGGAGGGATGGCTCAGTGGTTAAGATGCTTGCCTACAAAGCCTAACATCCAGGTTCAATTCCGTACCCATGTAATGCCAGATGCCCAAAGTGAGTTTGTTTGCAGCAGTTAGAGGCCCTGATGCACCCATTCACTTTCTCTCCCTCCCCACCTCCGTCTCCCTTTGCTTGCAAATAAGTTTTACACATATACATTTGTGTGTGTGCGTGTGTGCGTGTGTGCGTGCATGCATATATGAGAGGTCCAAGACTACAGAACTGGACCTTTTGCTTTGGGTGGAGATACAGGCCACAGGTGTACCTTAGTGACATGAGTGAATAAGTGGCTTTCCTATCAAATGACCAAGGGGGCCTCTTGCTGGACAGCAGAGTGCTCAGGCCCAGGGGAGCATCTGGAATGATTGCCTACCTCCAAGAAAGAACAGCCTGCCTGTGACATGCCCGGAGGCTCAAAGCTTACCGTGATAGGCCTTTCCAGATCTTTCCTCGTGAACCTCATCACAAGGAGCCCTAGGAAGGTCATCCCATAAAACAGCCAGGCAGCAAAGCTGAAATAGTTCACCAAGGAGTTGATGTCACCAGGGATGATGTAAATGGTGGCTATGATGCCCTGGTGGGAAGAGGAAGGAAACCTTAGATCGTTAGTGCAGACAACCATCGTCATCACCTCACAGAAGAATAAGGAGGCAGTTTTCCCTGTGGGAGGACTTCCTGCACATGAAACAAACTTCCTGTGGATCCTTCTAGAGATGGAACTGGACCTGACTGATAGCTTATAGCCTGACAGAAAGAACTTCGGCAACTTTTGAGTCTTTGAAGTTGCGCTTTCTCTCTGTCTCTGTCTGTCTGTCTGTCTCTCTCTCTGTCTCTCTCTCTCTCACACACACACACACACGTCTTGCTATATACCCAGGCTGACCTCAAACTCATGATCCTCCTGCCTCAACCTCTTGAGTACTGAGATTGCAGGTGTGGCCTGAAGTCCTGATTTTAAGCAAGGAAAATAATCAGACAAAATGTACATGTCTGGCTAGGCATGGTGGCACACGCCTTTAATCCCAGCAGTATTCAGGAAGCAGAGGTAGGAGGATCACCATGAGTTCAAGGCCATCCAGAGACTACATAGTGAATTCCAGGTCAGCCTGGGCTACAGTGAGACCCTACCTCAAAAAACTAAAATTAAAAAAAAAATCTGCTTGTGTGCTGCACCAGCTCTGTAAGGATAGATTTGACTTTTTGAGTTTTCCTGATGGGCAGGGGCTCATAGCTGCCTGTGTGGCTCCCATGCATCAGCAGCTGTTTCTCACCCTCAGAGTACGTGGGAAGGTGACAGGAATGTTGTTCTCTGCAGTGGAGGACAGTGGCCTAACCCTGAACTAGGCCTGCCCACCCTCAAGAAACGCCAGCCAGTGGATTGGGACCATTCCATAAGTTCCAACTTAAATGATGAAACAAGAGACTGGCCAGCAGTCCCTTGTAAAATGCTTGCTTTACTTCCCTGGCTCTCTGGAAGCTACAGGCCTCCAAATAGTTTGTTACCAGGTTTCCAGAACAGACAGGTGTGCCTATGTGTAAGAGGCAGACAAGCTTGGAAGAGTCACTGTCTTTTGTGGAAAATTCAGAAAATGGAGCAGAAATCAGATCAGTTTTCCTGTGTTTTGTTCAAGAAATGAGGGAGTCTGGCTCATCTGAAAGCCCTGGGCTTAGTACAAAACAACTTCAGCACCACGCAGGGGAACCCTCTTACCTTAGGGGCTGCTGTCACACTGGAGCGCATACTTACATAAAAGATGAGGGCAGGGGCGGGTGTGAGATGCTTGACACTGATGTATGAGAGCACTTTAAGCATGTGGCCTTCTCTGCCTGCGACGTAGATGAGCCTGAAAGAGCAGACACGGGGAAGGCACTGAGGATGTGTGTCTGGAGACCCGCCCCGGGCACACAGACAAGGAAGCTAGGTAGTGACTGGCTGAGTCCTGTAAAGGGGATTTGAGGGCTGGAAAGATGGCTTAGTGGTTAACGTGCTTGCCTGCAAAGCCAAAGGACCTGGGTTTGATTCCCCAGTGCCAACGTAAAGCCAGATCACAAGGTGGCGCATGCATCTGGCGTTTGCAGCGGCTGGAGGCCCTGACACACCCATTCTTTCTTTCTCTCTCTCTCTGAACTAAATAAAAATAAAATATTGAAATAAAACTAAAGGGGAGCTGGAAAGATGGCTTGGCGGTTAAGGTGCTTGCCTGTGAAGCCTAAGGACCCATGTTTGACTCTCCAGATCCCATGTAAGCCAGACGCACAAAGAGGAGGCAAGCACAAGGTCGCACAAGCCCACTAGGTGGCGCAAGCGTCTGGAGTTTGATTGCAGTGGCCAAGGCCCTGATGTGCCACTTCTCTCTAATAAAATAATAAAGGGGATTGGAGGAGCACATCTTGGTACTGTAGAGTGACCAGGGGAGGGGTCAGGGCTGAGATGGCTTAGGGACACCCCTTTGAGAGAAGATACCTGAGCTGGGAAGATGGCCTGAATAAGAGCACTTCCCATGCAAGCAAGAGGGTCTGAGACATCCAGAGTACCTGTCTGTAGCCCTAGTCTGCTGGGGGTGGAAACCAGAGAATCGGGGAGTGAGTGATGGTCCCTATCTCAAGGAGGCAGCCAGAGGAGCATGTAATGTTCTCTTCTGGCCCCCGCATGTGTGCAATGCATACATGTATTAAAACATCAAATATATTCTGTAAGTGCATGTAATTATTGGTTAATCGAAAAAGTCAATCCATCCCTTCTTCCCTCTCTCTCTGAATGCTCAGGACGGAGCCCGGGACCTGGCAAATACTAGGCAAATGTGCTACCCATCCACCCAGAACAGAAACGTTTTTGCAGGGCTTGAGAAATGCCTTAGTGGTTAATTAAGGACCCAGGTTCAATTCCCCAGGGCTCACATAAGCCAGATGCACAAGCTGGTGCATGCGTCTGGAGTTCATTAGCAGTGGCTAGAGGCCCTGGTGCTCCCATCCTCTCTCTCTCCCTCTCTCTCTCAAATAAATTTTAAAAAAAATGCTTTTGGGGCTGGAGAAATGGCTTAGGGGTTAAGGTACATGCCTGCAAAGCCAAAGGACCCCAGTTCGATTCCCAAGGACCCATGTAAGCCAGATGTACAGGGGAGCACATGCGTCTGGAATTCGTTTGCAGTGGCTGGAGGCCTTGGAGTGCCCATTTTTTCTCTCTCTCTCTCTCTCTCTGTCTCTCTCTCTGTCTCTCTCACATAACTAAATAAAAATAAATAAATGCTTTTACAATAGAGCAAAGCTGGAGCGGTGGCCCCATGAGTACTTGACTCCTCCAGCTTGAGAATGATTTGTGACGTGAACTTCATTTTGGCCATGTGTAATCTGTGTTACTCAGAAACACACCCACTCAGTGCTGCGCCCGGGCAAAGGCGGACTCTGGCTCCCAGTGCTGCCCACAGCAGAGTTTGCACTTGTCCATCAGTGGGGGTCTTGTGAAGGTACGGTGCATCCCCAAGAGAAACCAAGTACGGCTATGAACCGTCTGCCCCAGTGGGGTCGAGAGAGCGGCACGCTGCCCCTGCGGCGAGAGGTTGTACTGCAGTGGAGCCCTGCTTGTTCAGTGCTGGTGCACAGAGTTGTGACACAGATTTAAGTGACCCGCCAGCGCTCACTGAAGGGAAGGGAACGTCTGCCAATTCCTGGTCGAGTTTGTGTCATGTAAACGTGAGATGTTCAGAAATGATCACCCGGTGAGAAAATGCAGTGTGAGAGGCGCCATGTGCAGCCACAGCCTTGTTCACCCACTGTCCCTTCCCTCCATCGAGTCTGGAACCCGGCCCGCTGAAGTGGCATGGTTGAGCCTGCAGGTGCCATGCCCAGCTGTACCCAGCAGTGCTGTCCGCCCCCGTCTCACCACCTTCCCGTGATGTACAAGCCACAGCCCTTGTCTGCACTGCAGAGTTCCCGTGTGGGCACCCAACATGCCGCGGGCCCTAGGAACATAGGATTCCTCCGGTGTGACATTGCCTTTGCTGTCCCCTGCCCGCCCTGGAAGAGAGTGACGGGGCGCGGGGAACCCCCTACCTGCCCGCGGTGAAGCAGGTCCCGTTAGCAGCACCGATTGTTGAAAATGCCACAAAAAGAGGGACCACCCAAGAGGCTGGATAGAGAACGCGGTCTCCAAAGGTCTGAGGACAAGCAAAGGGTGACCCTGAGAGGCTTGCGCTGCCTCGGCGGCCTCAAACAGCCACTCTGCCCAACCAGGGCACTCCGGTCCCCAGCTCACCTAATGGCACAACCTCTGGGGCCTTCTACTGGAGGCAAGGGAGCCTGCTTGGAGAGCCAACAGGACTCTGTCTGGCCCACAACTCCCTGGCATCATTCTGTCATCTTGACATCCTGCCAATAGCTGGCCTTTCACTTTCTTTCTTTTTTTTTTTCGAGGTAGGGTCTCACTCTAGCCCAGGCTGACCTGGAATTCACTATGGAGTCTCAGGGTGGCCTCGAACTCATGGCCATCCTCTTACCACTACCTCCCGAGTGTTGGGATTAAAGGCGTGCGCCACCACGCCCGGCTTTCCCTTTCACTTTCTTGATCCCTGGGCATGACCTCGTTTTCCTCACACCTTATAGACACCCATCTTGGGGTTCATGGCCACCAGCACATGGACACCCACCTTGACCACCAACTGTGGTGCCATTACCTCTTGCCTGCCCTCTCCACTCAGCGTCACATCCCCAACCCAATTTCCTCCAGCCCTGCCCCCACTGCTGCCTGGATCCGGGAGGCTAGGGGCTGAGGAGGCAGAGCCCCGACCCCCCTACCACCACAGACGATCTCACCTAACCTCAGCCCCAGTTAGGCTGGTCCCCCCTCCCCCTCCCCCACCATCTCCCCTGTGGTCACTGCCACGTCCACCGGTCGCTGCCCGTCCAGCAACTCACCACCGCCACAGCTTGGGACTGTAAAAGCTCCGTTGGGGTCATCACGGTAAAGTAGGAAACGTTCATGAGGATGTAACACACTGTCACCAGAGGGATCCCGATGATGATGGCCAGGGGCAAGTTTCTGGGAGGGACAGTGACGGGAACCCAACGTCAAAGCGGAGCATCCGGGAGACCGCCTAGGTTGTCACGCCATCTACCTCCCAGGAGTCCCCCTGCTCTGTAGCATACGGTAGTCCCAGACCCCCTTCCTAGGACCACCAGGCCGGGGGGGGGGGTAGAGCTGCCCCAGGCCCAGGAACCATTTTCATTTGCAGGGCAGTGGAAGCGATGGCTAAAGCGAAACAGGGCAGGCGCAAAGGAAGTCAGCGTTCCGCCTAGCAGCATGCCACTGCGCCCTCGGAAGCCAGGCTGGCACAAGGGGTACACTGAGCATACTAGAAAATCAGTCAGGGCCAGGATGTAGCCCAGGGGCAGGGAGTTTGTCCAGCGCAAGGGCCTGGGTTCCATGCCCTTGAAAAGAAACTCACTGAGCGGCAGAGGGGGGAGAAACAGGGGGGCAGAGGAAGGCACGGCAGCACCACCTGTGCCTTTCAAACCTGTCGCCTCCTGCCCGGGGCAACTCTCGTACCTGTAAGGGTTTCTCAGCTCTTCCGTGATGTAGTTGAGCTGATTCCTAGAGAGACATGTGACAAGGGCAACAACAAGTGACTATTCCTTTATTTTCTGGGCTAAGATTTGGGTGTAAATATTAAGTGTTGGCTATATTTAGGCTGCTTCACCGTAAAGGCTGGGGTGTGGTCAACAGTAGCACCCGCCAGTGAGGGTCTGGGGCGTGGCTCACCGACAGGGCACTTGCTTAGCATAGGAAGCCTTGGGTCTGATACTTGGCGCTGCACAAACCAGGCGTGGTGGCAATATCAGCGCTGGGAGGTAGGGGCAGGAGAATCAGAGGTACCTGAGACTCTCTCTCTCTGCCATTCTCTCTCTCAAATAAATAATAAAATTTTTAAAAAGAGAGAGAAATGGGCTGGAGAGATGGCTTAGCGGTTAAACGCTTGCCTGTGAAGCCTAAGGACCCCAGTTCGAGGCTCGATTCCCCAGGACCCACGTTAGCCAGATGCACAAGGAGCTGCACACGTCTGGAGCTTTTTTGCAGTGGCTGGAGGCCCTGGCGCGCCCATTCTCTCTCTCTCTCTCTCTCTCTCTCTCTCTCTCTCTCTCTCACGCACACACACACACACACACACACACACACACGCTTTCTCTGAGTGTTGCTGTCAAATAAATAAACAAAAATTTTAAAAATTTAGAAAAAGAGAGGGAGAAAGGAAGGAAGAAAGAAAGACAAGGGTCTTATTTTCCATGGAGTCACGGGGAAGTAAGATTAGGGTTTTGACACTCCACCAAAAGGAATTGTCAAGGTGAATTTCAGAGATGACACCAAGCCCTAGAAAGGAGACGTCTTTACTTTCCACAGGAGCTGACACCAGGGCTGTGAAAGAAGCCTGCAGGGTAGGCGTGTGGGTGGGACATCTTAGGAGTGCCTTACCACCCGTCGTATGCCCAGAGTCCATTATAGAATGCCAGGGTGATGGCACCCATCGAGACTTGCCCGCCCTCGAAAGAATGCTCGAAGTTCTTTGTGTTTCCTGAAATGAAGCCAGACAGTTAAGAGCAGAGGTCAGCTGACCAGACTTTGACTTTGAACCCTGTCCATGAGAAAGAAATGTTATGACTTGTGACTGGAGGTTATTAAAGAAACTGAAACCAGGGCTGGAGAGAAGGCTTAATGGTTAAGCACTTGCCTGTGAAGCCTAAGGACCCCAGTTTGAGGCTTGATTCCCCAGGACCCACATTAGCCAGATGCACAAGGGGGCGCACGCGTCTGGAGTTCATTTGCAGTGGCTGGAGGCCCTGGCGCGCCCAGTCTCTCTCTATCTCTATCTACCTTTCTCTCTGTGTCGCTCTCAAATAAATAAAACAGTTTTACAAAAAAAGAAAGAAAGAAGCCGGGCATGGTGGCGCATGCCTTTAATCCCAGCACTCGGGAGGCAGAGGTAGGAGGATTGCCAAGAGTTCGAGGCCATCCTGAGACTACATAGTTAATTCCAGGTCATCCTGGACCAGAGGGAGACCCTACCTCAAAAAACCAAAAAAAAAAAAAAAAAAAAAAAAAAGAAAGAAAGGAAGAAAGAAAGAAAGAAAGAAAGAAAGAAAGAAACTGAAACCAGGCATGATTGCACACGTCTGTAATCCCAGTACTCAAATGACAGGCAGGGGGATCTCAAGGTGGAGGCTAGCCTGGGCTAGCATAGTGAAACCTTGTTCAAAAATAAACAAACAGGGTTAGAGAGATGGCTCAGTGGTTAAGAGACTTGCTTGCAAAGTCTGAAGGCCTGGGTTCGATTCCCCAGTACCCACATAAAGCCAGATGCACAAAATGGCGCATGAATCTGAAACTCCTTTGCCCCACTGAGCCCAAATTTATTTTCTCTCCCCCTTCTCCTTGCAAATAAATTAATAAAAGTATATTTTTTAAAATTAACAAATGGCTGGGCGTGGTGGTGCACTCCTTTAATCCCAGCACTCGGGAGGTAGAGGTAGGAGGATCGCCGTGAGTTCGAGACCACCCTGAGATTACGTAGTGAATTCCAGGTCAGCCTGGGCCAGAGTGAGAGCCTACCTCGAAAAACGAAAATTAACAAATGTATGAAGATTTTTTTAAGCATCCACACCTGCCCCCACCCCGTCCTTTCCTGCCGCAGTTCACCTTGGGCCAGGAGGACAATCCCACTGACGATGATGATGACCACAATGATCAGCTTGGCTGCCGTGAAGAAGTTTTGCACGTAGCTCCCGAGCCGCACACTCAGTGCGTTCACCGTGGTGATGACCACTGGGAGGGGAGGAGTGCGGTGACATTCCAGGTTCATGGTTTTCCCCAAGGCCCTGGGGAGCCCCTCCTTTTTAATCCCTCCACCTCCCACCCCCCCCCACCACCACTTGTGTCCTGAATGCAGAGGACAGATGTAAACCAGTAAGCGTTGGCACCTTTAAAATCCAGCCCAGCACCTCAGAAGATGAGGAGCAGCCGGGCCCTGGGCGGGGACAGTACTGGACAGCCCCTCCCTGCAGCACCCACACACCCACTCTTTGGTCTGCTTTGTGCCGGAGCCCACAGGCCTGCGGGGCCTGCCTCTGAGCACGGACGAGTGGAGGCCAGAGCCCCTGCGCACTGGCCACGTGGGTGAGGATTCCAAGGGCGCCCACTCACGTATGGCCGCAGCAGCGAGGCACTTCACGACCACGTGGGGCGGCTTGCAGCTTGCGTAGAAGGCCGCGCACACGTACTCCGAAAAGCTGAGGCAGATGATGGCGAAGGAGGAGGGCTTCATGACGATCAAGCTGGTCCAGGAGAAGAGGTAGGCGGGGATGGGGCCGAAGGCCTCCATCAGATAGGGGTACTCCCCGCCGGACTTGGTGATCATGGTGCCAAGCTCGGCAAAGCACAGGGCACCTGGAACACAGGCGAAGGGCCTGTCCTCGTGCATCACCCTTCACAGAGCCTTCCTGCCTGGCACAGCGGGGCTCTGCTCGCACACCAGAGGCCCTGACTTTGGCCAATGGACCATTAGCCGCAGCCAGATTTGCTTTTTTGTTTTGTTTTGTTTGTTTGTTTGTTTTGTTTTTTCAAGGTAGAGTCTCACTCTATCTCAGGCTGACCTGGAATTCACTATGTACTCTCAGGCTGGCCTCAAACTCATGGTGATCCTTCTACCTCTGCCTCCCAAGTGCTGGGATTTAAGGAGTGTGGCACTATGTTGGGCTCAGATTTAATTTTTAATTTTTTTTGTTTTTCGAGGTAGGGTCTCACTCTATCCCAGGCTGACCTGGAATTCACTATGTAGTCTCAGGGTGGCCTCTGCTAAGCCTGTTCCCAGTGTTCTCATACAAAACCTGTGCTGGACTAGAGAGAGGGCTTAGCAGTTAAGGCACTTGTCTGCGAAGCCTAAGGACCCAGGTTCTACGCTCCAAGTTCCATGTAAGCCAGACATACAAGGTGACACATGCGTCTGGAGTTGATTGCAATGACTGGAGGCCCTGGCACGCCCATTCATTCTCTCTCTCTCCCCCTCTTTCTCTGTCAAATAAATAAATAAAAATAAAATATTTTTTAAAAAGAATGCATATGTGGGCTGGAGGGATGGCTCAGTGGTTAAGATGCTTGCCTACAAAGCCTAACATCCAGGTTCAATTCCGTACCCATGTAATGCCAGATGCCCAAAGTGAGTTTGTTTGCAGCAGCTAGAGGCCCTGATGCACCCATTCACTTTCTCTCCCTCCCCACCTCCATCTCCCTTTGCTTGCAAATAAGTTTTACACATACACATTTGTGTGTGTGTGTGTGTGTGTGTGCATGCATATATGAGAGGTCCAAGACTACAGAACTGGACCTTTTGCTTTGGGTGGAGATACAGGCCACAGGTGTACCTTAGTGACATGAGTGAATAAGTGGCTTTCCTATCAAATGACCAAGGGGGCCTCTTGCTGGACAGCAGAGTGCTCAGGAGCATCTGGAATGATTGCCTACTTCCAAGAAAGAACAGCCTGCCTGTGACATGCCCAGAGGCTCAAAGCTTACCGTGATAGGCCTTTCCAGATCTTTCCTTGTGAACCTCATCACAAGGAGCCCTAGGAAGGTCATCCCATAAAACAGCCAGGCAGCAAAGCTGAAATAGTTCACCAAGGAGTTGATGTCACCAGGGATGATGTAAATGGTGGCTATGATGCCCTGGTGGGAAGAGGAAGGAAGCCTTAGATCGTTAGTGCAGACAACCATCGTCATCACCTCACAGAAGAATAAGGAGGCAGTTTTCCCTGTGGGAGGACTTCCTGCACATGAAACAAACTTCCTGTGGATCCTTCTAGAGATGGAATTGGACCTGACTGATAGCTTATAGCCTGACAGAAAGAACTTCGGCAACTTTTGAGTCTTTGAAGTTGCGCTTTCTCTTTCTCTTTCTCTGTCTGTCTGTCTCTCTCTCTCTCTCTCTCTCTCACACACACACACACACACACACACACACACACACACGTCTTGCTATATACCCAGGCTGACCTCAAACTCATGATCCTCCTGCTTCAACCTCTTGAGTACTGAGATTGCAGGTGTGGCCTGAAGTCCTGATTTTAAGCAAGGAAAATAATCAGACAAAATATACATGTCTGGCTAGGCATGGTGGCACACGCCTTTAATCCCAGCAGTATTCAGGAAGCAGAGGTAGGAGGATCACCATGAGTTCAAGGCCATCCAGAGACTACATAGTGAATTCCAGGTCAGCCTGGGCTACAGTGAGACCCTACCTCAAAAAACTAAAATTAAAAAAAAAATCTGCTTGTGTGCTGCACCAGCTCTGTAAGGATAGATTTGACTTTTTGAGTTTTCCTGATGGGCAGGGGCTCATAGCTGCCTGTGTGGCTCCCATGCATCAGCAGCTGTTTCTCACCCTCAGAGTACGTGGGAAGGTGACAGGAATGTTGTTCTCTGCAGTGGAGGACAGTGGCCTAACCCTGAACTAGGCCTGCCCACCCTCAAGAAACGCCAGCCAGTGGATTGGGACCATTCCATAAGTTCCAACTTAAATGATGAAACAAGAGACTGGCCAGCAGTCCCTTGTAAAATGCTTGCTTTACTTCCCTGGCTCTCTGGAAGCTACAGGCCTCCAAATAGTTTGTTACCAGGTTTCCAGAACAGACAGGTGTGCCTATGTGTAAGAGGCAGACAAGCTTGGAAGAGTCACTGTCTTTTGTGGAAAATTCAGAAAATGGAGCAGAAATCAGATCAGTTTTCCTGTGTTTTGTTCAAGAAATGAGGGAGTCTGGCTCATCTGAAAGCCCTGGGCTTAGTACAAAACAACTTCAGCACCACGCAGGGGAACCCTCTTACCTTAGGGGCTGCTGTCACACTGGAGCGCATACTTACATAAAAGATGAGGGCAGGGGCGGGTGTGAGATGCTTGACACTGATGTATGAGAGCACTTTAAGCATGTGGCCTTCTCTGCCTGCGACGTAGATGAGCCTGAAAGAGCAGACACGGGGAAGGCACTGAGGATGTGTGTCTGGAGACCCGCCCCGGGCACACAGACAAGGAAGCTAGGTAGTGACTGGCTGAGTCCTGTAAAGGGGATTTGAGGGCTGGAAAGATGGCTTAGTGGTTAACGTGCTTGCCTGCAAAGCCAAAGGACCTGGGTTTGATTCCCCAGTGCCAACGTAAAGCCAGATCACAAGGTGGCGCATGCATCTGGCGTTTGCAGCGGCTGGAGGCCCTGACACACCCATTCTTTCTTTCTCTCTCTCTCTGAACTAAATAAAAATAAAATATTGAAATAAAACTAAAGGGGAGCTGGAAAGATGGCTTGGCGGTTAAGGTGCTTGCCTGTGAAGCCTAAGGACCCATGTTTGACTCTCCAGATCCCATGTAAGCCAGACGCACAAAGAGGAGGCAAGCACAAGGTCGCACAAGCCCACTAGGTGGCGCAAGCGTCTGGAGTTTGATTGCAGTGGCCAAGGCCCTGATGTGCCACTTCTCTCTAATAAAATAATAAAGGGGATTGGAGGAGCACATCTTGGTACTGTAGAGTGACCAGGGGAGGGGTCAGGGCTGAGATGGCTTAGGGACACCCCTTTGAGAGAAGATACCTGAGCTGGGAAGATGGCCTGAATAAGAGCACTTCCCATGCAAGCAAGAGGGTCTGAGACATCCAGAGTACCTGTCTGTAGCCCTAGTCTGCTGGGGGTGGAAACCAGAGAATCGGGGAGTGAGTGATGGTCCCTATCTCAAGGAGGCAGCCAGAGGAGCATGTAATGTTCTCTTCTGGCCCCCGCATGTGTGCAATGCATACATGTATTAAAACATCAAATATATTCTGTAAGTGCATGTAATTATTGGTTAATCGAAAAAGTCAATCCATCCCTTCTTCCCTCTCTCTCTGAATGCTCAGGACGGAGCCCGGGACCTGGCAAATACTAGGCAAATGTGCTACCCATCCACCCAGAACAGAAACGTTTTTGCAGGGCTTGAGAAATGCCTTAGTGGTTAATTAAGGACCCAGGTTCAATTCCCCAGGGCTCACATAAGCCAGATGCACAAGCTGGTGCATGCGTCTGGAGTTCATTAGCAGTGGCTAGAGGCCCTGGTGCTCCCATCCTCTCTCTCTCCCTCTCTCTCTCAAATAAATTTTAAAAAAAATGCTTTTGGGGCTGGAGAAATGGCTTAGGGGTTAAGGTACATGCCTGCAAAGCCAAAGGACCCCAGTTCGATTCCCAAGGACCCATGTAAGCCAGATGTACAGGGGAGCACATGCGTCTGGAATTCGTTTGCAGTGGCTGGAGGCCTTGGAGTGCCCATTTTTTCTCTCTCTCTCTCTCTCTCTGTCTCTCTCTCTGTCTCTCTCACATAACTAAATAAAAATAAATAAATGCTTTTACAATAGAGCAAAGCTGGAGCGGTGGCCCCATGAGTACTTGACTCCTCCAGCTTGAGAATGATTTGTGACGTGAACTTCATTTTGGCCATGTGTAATCTGTGTTACTCAGAAACACACCCACTCAGTGCTGCGCCCGGGCAAAGGCGGACTCTGGCTCCCAGTGCTGCCCACAGCAGAGTTTGCACTTGTCCATCAGTGGGGGTCTTGTGAAGGTACGGTGCATCCCCAAGAGAAACCAAGTACGGCTATGAACCGTCTGCCCCAGTGGGGTCGAGAGAGCGGCACGCTGCCCCTGCGGCGAGAGGTTGTACTGCAGTGGAGCCCTGCTTGTTCAGTGCTGGTGCACAGAGTTGTGACACAGATTTAAGTGACCCGCCAGCGCTCACTGAAGGGAAGGGAACGTCTGCCAATTCCTGGTCGAGTTTGTGTCATGTAAACGTGAGATGTTCAGAAATGATCACCCGGTGAGAAAATGCAGTGTGAGAGGCGCCATGTGCAGCCACAGCCTTGTTCACCCACTGTCCCTTCCCTCCATCGAGTCTGGAACCCGGCCCGCTGAAGTGGCATGGTTGAGCCTGCAGGTGCCATGCCCAGCTGTACCCAGCAGTGCTGTCCGCCCCCGTCTCACCACCTTCCGTGATGTACAAGCCACAGCCCTTGTCTGCACTGCAGAGTTCCCGTGTGGGCACCCAACATGCCGCGGGCCCTAGGAACATAGGATTCCTCCGGTGTGACATTGCCTTTGCTGTCTCCTGCCCGCCCTGGAAGAGAGTGACGGGGCGCAGGGAACCCCCTACCTGCCCGCGGTGAAGCAGGTCCCGTTAGCAGCACCGATTGTTGAAAATGCCACGAAAAGAGGGACCACCCAAGAGGCTGGATAGAGAACGCGGTCTCCAAAGGTCTGAGGACAAGCAAAGGGTGACCCTGAGAGGCTTGTGCTGCCTCGGCGGCCTCAAACAGCCACTCTGCCCAACCAGGGCACTCCGGTCCCCAGCTCACCTAATGGCACAACCTCTGGGGCCTTCTACTGGAGGGAAGGGAGCCTGCTTGGAGAGCCAACAGGACTCTGTCTGGCCCACAACTCCCTGGCATCATTCTGTCATCTTGACATCCTGCCAATAGCTGGCCTTTCACTTTCTTTTTTTTTTTTTTCGAGGTAGGGTCTCACTCTAGCCCAGGCTGACCTGGAATTCACTATGGAGTCTCAGGGTGGCCTCGAACTCATGGCAATCCTCTTACCACTACCTCCCGAGTGTTGGGATTAAAGGCGTGCGCCACTATGCCCGGCTTTCCCTTTCACTTTCTTGATCCCTGGGCATGACCTCGTTTTCCTCACACCTTATAGACACCCATCTTGGGGTTCATGGCCACCAGCACATGGACACCCACCTTGACCACTAACTATGGTGCCATTACCTCTTGCCCGCCCTCTCCACTCAGCGTCACATCCCCAACCCAAGTTCCTCCAGCCCTGCCCCCACTGCTGCCTGGATCCGGGAGGCTAGGGGCTGAGGAGGCAGAGCCCCGCCCCCCCCCACCACCACAGACGGTCTCACCTAACCTCAGCCCCAGTTAGGCTGGTCCCCCCTCCCCCCCCACCATCTCCCCTGTGGTCACTGCCACATCCACCGGTCGCTGCCCGCCCAGCAACTCACCACCGCCACAGCTTGGGACTGTAAAAGCTCCGTTGGGGTCATCACGGTAAAGTAGGAAACGTTCATGAGGATGTAACACACTGTCACCAGAGGGATCCCGATGATGATGGCCAGGGGCAAGTTTCTGGGAGGGACGGTGACAGGAACCCAACGTCAAAGCGGAGCATCCGGGAGACCGCCTAGGTTGTCACGCCATCTACCTCCCAGGAGTCCCCCTGCTCTGTAACATACGGAAGTCCCAGACCCCCTTCCTAGGACCACCAGGCCGGGGGGGGGGGGGTGAGTGGTAGAGCTGCCCCAGGCCCAGGAACCATTTTCATATTGCAGGGCGGTGGAAGCGATGGCTAAAGCAAAACAGGGCAGGCGCAAAGGAAGTCAGAGTTCCGCCTAGCAGCATGCCACTGTGCCCTCGGAAGCCAGGCTGGCACAAGGGGTACGCTGAGCATGCTAGAAAATCAGTCAGGGCCAGGATGTAGCCCAGGGGCAGGGAGTTTGTGCAGCGCAAGGGCCTGGGTTCCATGCCCTTGAAAAGAAACTCACTGAGCGGCAGAGGGGGGAGAAATAGGGGGGCAGAGGAAGGCACGGCAGCACCACCTGTGCCTTTCAAACCTGTCGCCTCCTGCCCGGCGCAAGTCTCGTACCTGTAAGGGTTTCTCAGCTCTTCCGTGATGTAGTTGAGCTGATTCCTAGAGAGACATGTGACAAGGGCAACAACAAGTGACTATTCCTTTATTTTCTGGGCTAAGATTTGGGTGTAAATATTAAGTGTTGGCTATATTTAGGCTGCTTCACCGTAAAGGCTGGGGTATGGTCAACAGTAGCGCCCGCCAGTGAGGGTCTGGGGCGTGGCTCACCGACAGGGCACTTGCTTAGCATAGGAAGCCTTGGGTCTGATACTTGGCGCTGCACAAACCAGGCATGGTGGCAATATCAGCGCTGGGAGGTAGGGGCAGGAGAATCAGAGGTACCTGAGACTCTCTCTCTCTCTCTCTGCCATTCTCTCTCTCAAATAAATAATAATACAATTTTTAAAAAGAGAGAGAAATGGGCTGGAGAGATGGCTTAGCGGTTAAACGCTTGCCTGTGAAGCCTAAGGACCCCAGTTCGAGGCTCGATTCCCCAGGACCCACGTTAGCCAGATGCACAAGGAGCTGCACACGTCTGGAGCTTTTTTGCAGTGGCTGGAGGCCCTAGCGTGCCCATTCTCTCTCTCTCTCACGCACACACACACACACACACGCTTTCTCTGAGTGTTGCTGTCAAATAAATAAACAAAAATTTTAAAAATTTAGAAAAAGAGAGGGAGAAAGGAAGGAAGAAAGAAAGACAAGGGTCTTATTTTCCATGGAGTCACGGGGAAGTAAGATTAGGGTTTTGACACTCCACCAAAAGGAATTGTCAAGGTGAATTTCAGAGATGACACCAAGCCCTAGAAAGGAGACGTCTTTACTTTCCACAGGAGCTGACACCAGGGCTGTGAAAGAAGCCTGCAGGGTAGGCGTGTGGGTGGGACATCTTAGGAGTGCCTTACCACCCGTCGTATGCCCAGAGTCCATTATAGAATGCCAGGGTGATGGCACCCATCGAGACTTGCCCGCCCTCGAAAGAATGCTCGAAGTTCTTTGTGTTTCCTGAAATGAAGCCAGACAGTTAAGAGCAGAGGTCAGCTGACCAGACTTTGACTTTGAACCCTGTCCATGAGAAAGAAATGTTATGACTTGTGACTGGAGGTTATTAAAGAAACTGAAACCAGGGCTGGAGAGAAGGCTTAATGGTTAAGCACTTGCCTGTGAAGCCTAAGGACCCCAGTTTGAGGCTTGATTCCCCAGGACCCACATTAGCCAGATGCACAAGGGGGCGCACGCGTCTGGAGTTCATTTGCAGTGGCTGGAGGCCCTGGCGCGCCCAGTCTCTCTCTATCTCTATCTACCTTTCTCTCTGTGTCGCTCTCAAATAAATAAAACAGTTTTACAAAAAAAGAAAGAAAGAAGCCGGGCATGGTGGCGCATGCCTTTAATCCCAGCACTCGGGAGGCAGAGGTAGGAGGATTGCCAAGAGTTCGAGGCCATCCTGAGACTACATAGTTAATTCCAGGTCAGCCTGGACCAGAGTGAGACCCTACCTCAAAAAACCAAAAAAAAAAGAAAAAAGAAAAAAAAAAAAGAAAGAAAGAAACTGAAACCAGGCATGATTGCACACGTCTGTAATCCCAGCACTCAAATGACAGGCAGGGGGATCTCAAGGTGGAGGCTAGCCTGGGCTAGCATAGTGAAACCTTGTTCAAAAATAAACAAACAGGGTTAGAGAGATGGCTCAGTGGTTAAGAGACTTGCTTGCAAAGTCTGAAGGCCTGGGTTCGATTCCCCAGTACCCACATAAAGCCAGATGCACAAAATGGCGCATGAATCTGAAACTCCTTTGCCCCACTGAGCCCAAATTTATTTTCTCTCCCCCTTCTCCTTGCAAATAAATTAATAAAAGTATATTTTTTAAAATTAACAAATGGCTGGGCGTGGTGGTGCACTCCTTTAATCCCAGCACTCGGGAGGTAGAGGTAGGAGGATCGCCGTGAGTTCGAGACCACCCTGAGATTACGTAGTGAATTCCAGGTCAGCCTGGGCCAGAGTGAGACCCTACCTCGAAAAACGAAAATTAACAAATGTATGAAGATTTTTTTAAGCATCCACACCTGCCCCCACCCCGTCCTTTCCTGCCACAGTTCACCTTGGGCCAGGAGGACAATCCCACTGACGATGATGATGACCACAATGATCAGCTTGGCTGCCGTGAAGAAGTTTTGCACGTAGCTCCCGAGCCGCACACTCAGTGCGTTCACCGTGGTGATGACCACTGGGAGGGGAGGAGTGCGGTGACATTCCAGGTTCATGGTTTTCCCCAAGGCCCTGGGGAGCCCCTCCTTTTTAATCCCTCCACCCCCCACCTCCCCCGCACCACCACTTGTGTCCTGAATGCAGAGGACAGATGTAAGCCAGTAAGCCTTGGCACCTTTAAAATCAAGCCCAGCGCCTCAGAAGATGAGGAGCAGCCGGGCCCTGGGCGGGGACAGTACTGGACAGCCCCTCTGCAGCACCCACACGCCCACCCTTTGGTCTGCTTTGTGCCGGAGCCCACAGGCCTGCGGGGCCTGCCTCTGAGCACGGACGAGTGGAGGCCAGAGCCCCTGCGCACTGGCCACGTGGGTGAGGATTCCAAGGGCGCCCACTCACGTATGGCCGCGGCAGCGAGGCACTTCACGACCACGTGGGGCGGCTTGCAGCTTGCGTAGAAGGCCGCGCACACGTACTCCGAAAAGCTGAGGCAGATGATGGCGAAGGAGGAGGGCTTCATGACGATCAAGCTGGTCCAGGAGAAGAGGTAGGCGGGGATGGGGCCGAAGGCCTCCATCAGATAGGGGTACTCCCCGCCGGACTTGGTGATCATGGTGCCAAGCTCGGCAAAGCACAGGGCACCTGGAACACAGGCGAAGGGCCTGTCCTCGTGCATCACCCTTCACAGAGCCTTCCTGCCTGGCACAGCGGGGCTCTGCTCGCACACCAGAGGCCCTGACTTTGGCCAATGGACCATTAGCCGCAGCCAGATTTGCTTTTTTGTTTTGTTTTGTTTGTTTGTTTGTTTTGTTTTTTCAAGGTAGAGTCTCACTCTATCTCAGGCTGACCTGGAATTCACTATGTACTCTCAGGCTGGCCTCAAACTCATGGTGATCCTTCTACCTCTGCCTCCCAAGTGCTGGGATTTAAGGAGTGTGGCACTATGTTGGGCTCAGATTTAATTTTTTAATTTTTTTTGTTTTTCGAGGTAGGGTCTCACTCTATCCCAGGCTGACCTGGAATTCACTATGTAGTCTCAGGAACTCATAGAGATCCTCATAACCTCTGCCTCCCGAGTGCTGGGATTAAAGGCGTGCGCCACCACACCCAGCATGCAGATTTATTTTTATTTACTGCACATGATTAGAAGAGAGCACCTAGCTGGGCTTCATGGTTCACACCTGCAGTCCTTACCCTAGGAGGCTGAGATAGGAGGATCACAAGTTTGAGCCAGCATGGGCTACAGAGCGAGACCTTGTGGCTTGCAACTCCACAGTGAGGGGTCACCGGAGAGCCATATTTGGTTACCCAGTGTCGCCAGGATCCCACAGGCGGCCCATATGATGAGACATGGCCCCACGGCTTCTGTGTTGGCAAGCACAGGCTTGGGGGAGATGAAGATGCCAGAGCCAATGATGGTGCCCACGATGATGCAGATCCCGCTGAACAGACCCACCTGCGCACCGGAGAAGGACGCAGTTAGTGCTGTCAACCCAGAGGTCACAGAGCCAGAGGTCACCCCTCCCCCAGTGTGGCCAGTGCAGCTCAGAGTGACTCATGTGCCCTGGTATGTTCCATCCTGGGCCGGGCTGTGATGACACCAGAATGCTCCTTCCAGGGCCCTCTGTTCACATCAAACCAGCCCTCAGAACAGCCCAGGAGTCGGGTCTACCACATCACACCCATTTCAGTGAGGAGGAAACTGAGGCACAGAGAAGTCACTTGGATATTCAAGAGGGGAAGGCGTAGCATGGCTCCTGCGCTCCATGTAACAGCTGATGAGCCACCATGTCACCAAAAGACCAAGGTCCTCTGGAGACTGCGTTTAGCTGGGCAGAGCAGAGCGGAGTTCTCTGCCAAGCATATTAGCACACGTCTGTCATCTCCGCACTCGGGGGCTGAGGCAGGAGGAACAGGAGCCTGCGTTCAGCCTGGGCTTTGCAGCAAGATGCTGTTTCTAAATAAATAAACAAGAACACGCAAGGGAAAAAGAAAAACAGGAATCCTCCACCAACGACACAAGTCAAGCTTGGAGTCCTGGCTCCACACCACACGAACAGCGGACAACCCCCGAGGGAAGGGACGCTCTAGGACAGAGAAAGTCCTGCCCGTGAAAACAACTTCGGAGGACCTGAGCTTTCTAGGAACAAAACCTGGTGCCTGCCGCATACATGCTTGTAACCCCAGCACGTGGGAGGTGGAGACAGGAAGACCAAGGCCAACCTCAGCTACATAGTGAGTTTGAGGCTAGCCTGAAGTACTGTAGACCCTATTTCAAAAAAAGTAGGGGCCGCTGGTATTGGCAAGAGGATGAGTTCACAACGGGTACAATAGTGGCACGTCTGTCATGGTGGAAAGCAACTGTCCTCTAATTGGACTGGAGGCCTGCTCCACAGGAAGGAATACATCCCTGATACTGAAAACTTAAAACAGGGGTAGTCATGAGCCCTAGGGGTGTAACATCTGCTGCTGTCTGGCTAAATGTATATACTATGCTCATCAAGCTGCCCAGTAAACACTTCTCTTAATATTCATGCCCTTGTATTAATGCTACTCTCACTTTGGGTAGAGAATCTTCTCTTTTCAGATGGCAGTGACCTTAGGATGACTCAGAAGGTATCATGGTGCTGGAAAGAAGTGACCAGAGTACTGAGTAATATCTCTATCACACCTTCCAAGGCTCGGGGTCTAATGTGGAAGAGGTGGCGGAAAGAATGTAAGAGCCAAAGGAAGGGTAGGACTCCTTACAACGTGCTCCCTCCAGATACAAAATGGCCTGGATATCCATGACCTCACAGTGCCTGACACTACCTACACAAGACCATCATAAGAGGAGGAAAAGATCATGACATCAAAATAAAAGAGAGAATGATTGAGATGGGGAGGGGATATGATGGAGAATGGAATTTCAAAGGGGAAAGTGGGGGGAGGGAGGGCATTACCATGGGATACTTTTTATAATCACGGAAGATGTTAATAAAAATTGAGAAAAAAAGAGGATGAGTTCAAAGCCAGCCTCCACTACACGTTTTCTGGGTGTGGTGCCACACACCTTTAATTCCAGGACTTGGGAGGCAGAGGTGGGAGGGTCATGGTGCGTTCAAGGCCAGCCTGAGACTACAGAGGGAATTCCAGGGCTGGAGAGATGGCTCAGCAGTTAAAGGCATTTGCTTACAGAGTGAACTCCAGGTCAGGCCAGGCTAGAGAAAGACCCTATCTCAAAATAATAATAATAAGAAGAAGAAGAAGAAGAGGAGGAGGAGGAGGAGGAAGAAGAAGAAGAAGAGGCTGAAGAGATCACTCAGTGGTTAAGGTGCTTCCCTGCAAAAGCCTAAGGACCAGAGTTTGAATCCCCAGTACACACATAAAGCCAGATGTACAAGGTGGCACATTCATCTGAAGTTCATTTGTAATGGCTAGAGGCCCTGGCACACCTATCCTTCCTCTATCTGCCTCTCTCTCTCTCTCTCTCTCTCTCTGTCTCTCACTCTCAAATGAATAAATAAATAATATATATATTTTAAAAAAAAACAGGGGATGGGATGGGAGGAAAGCCTGGGAATCTGCATATTTCACAATGTAAATTTAATGCTAATTAAGGAAGCAAAATAAAGTGAAAAAAACTTAAAAGAAAAAAGCTGACTAAGCCCCTACTCATACCATCAGCTCTTAGAGGAGACCCAGCCCAGGCCCAGTCCTAGCGCATGCAGTGTGTGGGCCAAGCTCAGCCTGGCCCTGTTCCGAGTCAGAGCCTGAGGGTGAGGAGGGCCCAGCTGAAGGCCAGGCCCCCCAGGGAGCTGTTTGAGCACAAGCAGGGCTCCAGGGGCAGAAAGTCAGAGGCTGGCCAAGGGCCGTCTGGACTTCCTTACCCCTCCTCAGTCCCTCTTTGGGCAGGGGCTTGTGTCAGTGCTTCCTGGAGCCCTCTGGAACCTTCCCCATGCAGCGGGGCTACTTAGCTGTATTTTGGACACAGACAGCCATCTAGCTCCTCTCAGCCTGACTGCACAGCTGTAGCTAAAGGGTCACGGGGTGCCAGGAGGCCCTTGATGGGGTCAGGCCCAAGACTGGCAGAGAAAACGGTCTTGCTGCCTAGGACGTCACCCCTGGGGACAGAGACCCCAGACCAACCCACAGTTTGGCCATGCTGCTCCCTGTCAGGCCCCAGAGCCTTGGTGTCTGCCCTGCACAATCCTCTGCTGCTGGGCAGGGTTCCCAAAGGCCCCATCCTGTCAGATTGTTTGCCCTGAAAGCCATCTGGAGCCCAGAGCCCATCCTGAGCTGCTCCACAGTCCTGGGTCCCTCACCCCATGCCCAAAGCCGCCTGTCCCTCAGTGCCCAGCACCTGCTGTGCCCACCTAGGAGAGGTACGAGTGAAGTGTCCAGCTCCATGCCGACCTCAAAGGGCCCCTTTTCCTCCACAGTGAATGCCACGGCCCTGCCACGTGACAGCTCAGTTACTTAGCTGGCCCCAGCGTCAGCCCTTCTGTTGGCTGGACTGCTACACACCGCAGGGCAGCTGCTGAAGGGCTTTCATCCCCAGGACTAGATGCGAAAGTTCTAGGGGGCCCAGCTGTCAGAAGGCTTCTCTGATCACCCTTGCAAAGGCCATCAGTGAGGCCTGGGGAGATGGCTCAGTAGTTAAAGGTGCTTGCTTGCAAATTCTGCTACCCAGGGTTCCAATCCCCAGTACCCACATAAATCCAGATGCACCAAGTGGCACATGTATCTGGAGTTTGTTTGCAGGGTCAAGAGGCTCTGGTGCACCCAATCTCTTTTTGTCTCTCTCTGCTCACAAATAAATAAAAATAAATAAATAATATATATTTTTTTTTTAAAAAAAAGAAAGAAGGGCTGGAGGGATGGCTTAGTGGTTAAGGTGTTTGCCTACAGAGCCAAAGGACCCAGGTTTGATTCCCCAGGACCCACATTAGCTAGATGCACAAGGGGGCGCAGGCATCTGGAGTTCGTTTGCAGTGGCTGGAGGCCCTGGCGCACCCATTCTCTCTCTTTCTCTCTCCCTCTTTCTCTGTCAAATAAATAAATAAGTTATTTGAAAGAAAGAAAGGAAGGAAGGAAGGAAGGAAGAAAGAAAGAAAGAGAGAGAGAAGGAAAAAGAAGGGGCCATTGGTTTGTCCAAACATTGAAGCACGTGGATGAATTTCACGTATGTGTGCATAAACTTTAAAAGTTTGCTAAATTCATCCGTGAATGCACAAGAGGTGCATGCAGAGAGAACAGCTCATCTCGGGGTGCACTTTGCAAATCCAAAGTCATGGCCAGGCATGGTAGCTCCTTTTTCCTGTCCCAGCACTTGGAAGAATGAGATGGGAGTTTCTTGAATTTCCAGACAACTTAAGCCACACAGTAAGATCCAGGTTCAAAAAACAAGCAGTCCTCTCCCCATACTCGGGATGCGCGGAGCATTGCCTGCTTTCGTCACTGACGCCTGGGCCCCACCACCTCTCACCTCCTTCTGGAGATTGGTCGTCTTGGGTTCATTACTCTGCGTCGACTTCTCATCGTCTTTGCGTTTCCGCAGGCTGGGCTCCTCCATAGCGCCCTACACTCGCTCCAGGGGGCTGCAGAGAAGGCATGGGCGAAACCTTTTAAATACTTTTTATTTACTTATATTTATTTATTTGGCAGAGAATGAGGGAGAGAGAGAGAAAGAATGCGTGCGCCAGGGCCTCCAGCCACTGCAAATGAACTCCAGACGTCGTGTGCCCCCTTGTGCATTTGGCTAACGTGGATCCTAGGGAACTGAACCTGGGTCCTTTGGCTTTGCAGGCAAACGCCTTAACCGCTAAGCCATTCCTCCCAGCCTAGCTAAACCTTTTTGTTGTTGTTTGGTTTTTCTAGTTAAGGTCTCACTCTAGCCCAGGCTGACTCACTCACTCTGGAGTCCCAGGCTAGCCTCCAACTCATGGTGATCCTCCTACCTCTGACTCCTTGAGTGCTGGGATTAAATGTCTGCACCACCACGCCCGGCTATGGGCTAGATCTTGATCTAACAAAAACAGCTAAGATGCAAGGGGCTGTCAGCCAGGGCTCTCCTGGACTAGGATATATGGGCACTGGGAACTGACTCCAAAAGCAAAGAGTGAGCTCATCACACTGGGCTGATCGCAGTCAGGCCCTTACCAATACTTTGCCCCAAGAATGAAAACCAGTCTTGATATTGTTAAGGCCACAGGAGTCAGAGCTTCCT
This sequence comes from Dipus sagitta, assembly GCA_036346955.1. Lineage (NCBI taxonomy): Eukaryota > Metazoa > Chordata > Mammalia > Rodentia > Dipodidae > Dipus > Dipus sagitta. Next base: position 4,285,877 of record CM070775.1, on the reverse strand, counting down.
GTGTCTTGAAGTGGTTGTTTTGAGAGCTCCTCTGCCTGCCCCACAGCCTCCTGGTTCCCCACATGTCACTAGTTCCTAATCCTCAGCTGTGACCCACTTGAAACTCTTCCTACCTCCATGACCCAGCTTCACTATTTTCAAAGTTAAAAACTACTATTTTAGTCAAGTGTGGTGGCACACGTCTATAATCACAGCACTGGGGAGGCTGAGGCAGGAGGATAGTAAGTTTAAGGTTTAGCCTGGGCTATATAGCAAGTTCCAGACCAGCCTGGGATACACAGAGAGATCCTTTACATTTGAAAAATTTTACGATTTAAATATTGAATAGTAAAAATATACTGGAATATGCTTAGCAGAATCAAGTCCAGTGTAGGTATGGTTTTCACTGAGTAATGGAGAAGTGAAAAAGTTGCTAAAAAGCGCTGGAGCTATGGTTCAGCTATTAAGGTGCTTGCCTGCAAAGTCTAGCCACCCGTGTTCGATTCCCCAGTACCCATGTAAAGCCAGACGCACAAAGTGACACATGCACCTGGAGTTCATTTGCAGTGGCTAGAGGTCCTGGTGTGCCCATTCACTCTGTCTCTCTCTTCTCTCTACCTCTGTTTCTGTTTGCAAATAAATAAAAATATATTTTTTAAAAATTAGACAGTTGTGGGATAGAGAGATGGCTTAGTGATTAAGGCGCTTGCCTGTTAAGCCTAAAGACCCAGGTTTGATTCCCCAGAACCCACATAAGGTAGATTCAGCAGGTGGCACATTCATCTGGTGTTTGTTTGCAGTGGCTGGAGGCCCTGGCACACCCATTCTCCTTTTCTCCCTCTCTCTCTCTCTCGCTCAGATTAATTAATTAATTATTTAAAAGAAGAAAGTTGTTAAGGAAAACTAGCTGAAGAAGGAGCCAGACAACGGTGGATCTCTTCTTTATCCAGACCCCAAGCTGGAGGCTACGAGGCCCTCCCCCAGCCCCGGCTTACCTTCCTCCTTGACTCCAACTAGCCAGGGTGCTGCTGCGCAGCTGAGCGTCGGCCTCTGCACGGTCCATCAAGCCCCAGGTAGGGCCACGTCTTGTGCCCAGGAGTGGAGGAAGCCAGAAGGTACAGAGGTCAACAAAGGTAATTATTAAACGCCGGTTCCCTCCACCTTTATTTTCCTCTAAGCAACAAAGCTTAGATACCAACTCAAACACACACAAAGGAGGGTCAAGCAAGACTCAAGAAAATGTTTTTGTTGTGTTCATTTGTGTCTGTGTCTAGATTATTTAAAAAGAGAGAGAGAGAGATTCCTCCATCTCAGCTACGTCCTGTGAGGAGGAATCTCTGCACAGGGCGGGAACCCTGCTTAATTTTACTCTTGAGAATTAGAGGAGGTAAACTTTGGAACGAGTGCTTCATTACCTCAATGGACTGTGTTTATGTATAGCTTCAGTCAGACAGCATGGCTACAACTGCTGTGTTGCTCTCTTCCCCGGCGAGGACCCCCCTCCAAGGAGGGCACACTGGCGGTTTCTGATGGAGCAGGGGGAAGGGTGGGCTGGCCTTCCCGCGAAAGGTGGGCGCTGCCCACGGGCCTGAGGCCGGGCGTCCCACCCTCATCTCAGCTCTTCTGCTCTGCTCTCGCTGCCCGATGGAGAAGCACAAGGCCTCCGAGCCCTCGGCGCAGGGCTTTCCCTGCGGGGCTGGCTCTCCTCCAGAGGAACTGGAGGTTCCTGGTTGGCCTCAGAGAGGAACTTGCAACTTGGGTCTCCCCACCAGGCCACTAGGTCATCCCTTATCTCGCACCAGGACCTGGGGAGAAAGCTTTAGCTGAGGTATCATCAGAAGGGCAAGAGGCCAGCAGGGTGCTGTAATCTCCAGCCCAAACTCCACCCTCAGGGTTAACAGCATCTTCCCACATGTGGATGGGCCCAAAGGTCAGGAGAGAGGGTCTGGCGGGAGGGGGCGGGGGGGCTCTGTGTGCACGCGCCTGCGCATTGTAGACACTCATACATGTCCTTGTAGCAGGCCATGGGGTGAGCCCCCTCCCCTGCCGCCCACAGTGTCCTCCATTGCTCTTCCGACCTTCTGATTTGGAGCTGGAATCTCTGCCCGAGCCCTGCGCTTGCCCTCCGCGCCACCCTTACAACGCCACCAGCTCTGGAGGTTCTTAGAGCCTCTACTCCCCACGGGACTGGTGTTTCGGGGTGAAAGACCACACCCAGCTGTTCGTGTGAATTCTTGAGATTTGAACTCAGGTGATCTCAGGCTTGCTTAGTAGCACTCCAGCCCTTCAAGCACTTTAGACAGGAGGGCCTGGGAGAAGGTGGAAATTTCAAGGTCATCTATTAATGTCTTAGGAGGACATGGGACACTAGGTGTCCCAGAACCAGGATGACTGACTACAGTCTGGGCTCTGTCCTGTTGGGGTTGCTTGATTCCTGGGAATTTACCCCAAAGCCACTCCCAGTGTAGTTGATTGAGGTTTTTAAGCCCAAGCCTGCCTACTTGCTGAATTCAGAGAGGATCTTACTCTGTTTCTTGTGATCTCCCATCTCTGGACAGCAGCTGACATCCTTATGCACGTTCTCACTCTCTGGAGACCCCCACCCCACGCAGTGACTCTCAGACGTGTGCACGTTCTCACTCTCTGGAGACCCCTACCCTACGTAGTGACTCTCAGACGTGTGCACGTTCTCACTCTCTGGAGACCCCTACCCTACGTAGTGACTCTCAGACGTGTGCACGTTCTCACTCTCTGGAGACCCCTACCCTACGTAGTGACTCTCAGACATGTGCACGTTCTCACTCTCTGGAGACCCCTACCCTACGTAGTGACTCTCAGACGTGTGCACGTTCTCACTCTCTGGAGACCCCCACCCACGCAGTGACTCTCAGACGTGTGCACGTTCTCACTCTCTGGAGACCCCTACCCTACTTAGTGACTCTCAGACTTTTCCTGGTGAGTCTGCCTGCCTGCTTTATGGTTCATTTCTTTTTGAAAAATATTGGTGTTTTTGGCAATTTCGTATGTGTGTATTCTGTGTTTTGATCTTATTCATTCATATTATGCTCTTATCCCCTCTTCCTCCCTCCATCTCAGACCCTTCCTCTGACCAAGTAGTCTCCTTTCTACTTCAGTAAACTTTTCTGTTGTGAGCTTTGCCTGGTGGTGCAGGAATTTAGTCCTAGCACTTGGGAGGCAGAGATAGGAGGATCACCATGAGTTCGAGGACACTATGATACTACATAGTGAGTTCCAGGTCAGCCTCGAGTAGAAAGTGAGACTACTTTAAAAAACGGGAAAAAAAAAAAAAAAAAAAAAAAACCTTTTCTGTTTGGGTTTGGTTTTTTGTTGTGACCACTGACCTTAATTAGCACTGATTTCTAAGTTGGAAAGTGTAACTCTTTCCTCCCCACAGCTGAGCAAATCTCCAGCTTATCGTTTTCTTTTCCTTTCTTTTTTTTCTTTTTTCTTTTGCAATGTAGGGTTACACTCTAGCCCAGGCTGACTTGGAATTCACTATGTAGTCTCAGGCTGTCCTTGAACTCATGGCAATCCTCCTATCTTTGTCTCCCAAGTGCTGGGATTAAAGGCATGTGCCACCATGCCTGGCTTTCTTTTTCTTAATTTCAAGCTCCATATAATCTATCCTCCAGTTAAAAAAAAAAAAAAAAAAAAAGGAAGGGCTGGAGAGATGGCTTAGCCTTTAAGCGCTTGCCTGTGAAGCCTAAGGACCTCAGTTCAAGGCTTGATTCCCCAGGACCCACGTAAGCCAGATGCACAAGGTGTTGCATGCATCTGGAGTTTGCAGTGGCTGGAGGCCCTGATGTGCCCATTCTCTGCCTCTTTCTCTCTCTGTCTATTGCTCTCAAATAAATAAATAAAAATTACAAGGGTGTCAAAAAATAAAGAAAAAAAAGAAATTAAAGTAAAATAAGGGGGGAGTTGGAGAGATGGCCCAGTTGTTAAGCTGCTTGCCTGCAAAGCCTAACAGACTGAGTTCTATTTCCCAGTCCCCACGTAAATCCAGATGCTCAAAGTGGTGCATGCATCTGGATTCCACACGCAGTGACTGGAGGCCCTAGCATACCCTTTCCCCCTCCGCCCCCCTTATTCTGTCTCTGCTTGCAAATAAATAAAGAAAAATATTATTTAAAAAAGTAAAATAAGAGGCTGGAGAGGTGGCTGCTTAGCAGTTAAGGCGCTTGCCTGTGAAGCCTAAGGACCCATGTTCAACCCTCCAGATCTCACATAAGCCAGATGCACAAAGGTGAGGCAAGCACAATGTTGCACATGCCCACTAGGTGGCGCAAACATCTGGCGTTTTATTGCAGTGGCTGAGACACTAGTGTGCCAGTTCTCTCTCTCACTCACCTTAAAATTAAAAAAAAAAAAAAAGTAAAATAAACCAGGTGTGGTGGCACACACCTTTAATCCCCGCACTTGGGAATCAGAGGTAGGAGAATTGCCATGAATTCAAGGCCACCCTGAGACTACATAGTGAATTCCAGGTCAGCCTGGGCTAGAGTGAGCCTCTAACTCCAAAAACCAAAATAAAATAAAGTTTTTTTTTAAAAGTAAAATAAGAGCTGGAGATGTGGCTCACTTGTAGAGCATCTGCCTGAGCACCAGGGAATAGGGAGGGAAAGTGATGTTGTCCAGTCATGGAACTGTGAATCTTAGTGGCCCGCTTTCTTGACAAGGTTTCCTTCCTGCCCACCCTTCCTATCGTTCCTTCTTGACAGGGTTTCATGTAGCTCAAGCTGACCTTGAACTCACTGTGTAGCCCAGGATGGCCTAGAATGCTCCACCCTCTTGCCTCTGCCCGAGTTCTGGGACCATGGGCCTGTGGCACCATGCCCAGCTGCTTCTGCTAAGTCTCTTGGCGTTCCCTTCCAGGTGGTGCCCTTTTCCAGTGGCAAAGCTGCTTGCACTGAAGATGTTATGACACCACCTGCACTTGGGCATTGCGATGGTTTGATTCACGTGTCGCCCATAAACTCAGGTGTTCCGAATGCTTGGTTCCCAGATGATGGAGATTTGGGAATTAGTGCCTCCTAGAGGTGGTGTATTGTTGGGGGCGGGCTTATGGGTGTTATAGCCAGTGTCCCTTTGCCAGTGTTTGGCACACTCTCCTGTTGCTACGGTCTACCCTCTGCTCATGCCATCGTTTTCCCTGCCACCGTGGAGATTCCCCCTCGAGCCTGTAAGTCAAAATAAACCTTTTCTCTCCCACAAGCTGCTCTTGGTTAGGTGATTTCTACCAGCAATGCGAACCTGACTGCAGCAGACATCTTATACTTGGTGCATGTTGGCCCCTTCTGCTGTAATGACTTTTATTTGTTTTTGCATGTGTGTGGTGTATATATGCATGTTTATGTTGGGGGTGCACTTGTGCATGTGGAGGCCAGAGGATGCTGTTCACCTCTTTTTGACACTGAGTCACTAGATGCTGTTCACCTCTTTTTGACACTGAGTCACTAGGTCAGTGAGCTCCAGAGATGCTCCCCAGTGCTGGGATTACAGACACACGCCTCCTCGCCTGGCATTTATGTGGGTGCTGGGGGTTAACTTGTGATCTTCATGCCTGCAAGACACTTTCCTGACTGAGCCATCTCCCCAGTCCCTGTGGCTTTTTTTTTTTTTTCCTTCAAGGTAGGGTCTCACTCTGTAGTCTCAGGCTGGCCTCGAATGCACAGCAATCCTCCTACCTCAGCCTCCTGAGTGCTGAGATTAAAGGCGTGTGCCACCACGCCCAGGCTCTGTGATGGTTTGTAAAGATGTGTCTGACTCAGCAGGGCAAATCCCGTCCTCCAGGATGCCCATGTGGCATCTCGTTCTCTGGTTCTCCTTCCACGTGACAGGTGTGGGGTCTTTAGAGGCAGATCATCCTTTACCACCTAAACCTCGTTCCAGACCCAGGTGACTCTGGTTTACATTATTGTTGTGAAATATATAGTGCAGGCTAACTTTAGCTCACAATTTTGGATGTTCAAGAGTGTGACACAGGTGTCAGCTCAGCTCTGGTGAGAGCTGTTGTCACATCAGGGCAGGTCACGATAGCAGGAACACAGGTGGGAACAAGTAATCGCATTGCCAGACAGGAAGCCACAGAAGGACCAGGCTCCCGTGGTCTCAACCAAGGTCACGTCCCCAGCAGAACTAACAACCGCCCATGAGGCTGTACCCCTTAAAGGTCCCACCACTTCCTGATGTGGCCACCCTGCACCCTGGCCACCATGCCTTTAACATACATGCACTATGGAGAATCACACTTGGACCAAGTCCAACATGTAGCAAACCTGACCTCCAGTTTTCAAATTTCTATTTCAAACCTCAGTGGGTCTCATACCCCTTCCCACTGCCACCGAGAGCAATCCAGAACTTTGGGGATAAAGGGAGGGGACAAGAGACAGTCGTAATAGGAATAGCATGAGTCTCATGCACTCACCTGGCCACCTGAATTCCAGCAGCCCTGGCTTGGGTAGAGTACAAAGTCTTGCAATGTCAAGGCCTCAAAGCCATCATAAAACAGTTATTAAGGAAGGCATGATTTCAAAGTGCCAAGAACACTACGTCCATATACCATATACCCAGGAGCTAATGGAAGAGAAATCCCGCCTTAGGCCTCTATTCTTTCCCTCTATCCTTTCTTTCACTTTCTGTGCTGAAGATTGAACTGGGGTCTCGTGAATGCTAAACACAAGCTCCAGCACTGACGCTCGACTCGACCCGCACCCGTCATTGCTGGGCTTCCAGTCGAGACGGCTCACCTTTGTGGTTGTGACTGGATTTACATTCACCGCGGAAGCACATCTCTGGGCGTGGCTACGAGGAGGGACAGAACTGAGGACAAGAGCACTCAGCCCGGATGGGGTGGCAGGCACCATGCACCATGCCATGGGCTGAGTAACCAAACTCAGAGAGCAGAAAGAGAGCTGAGCATCAGCATCCATCTCCGATTCCTGACTGCGGGCACAACGTGACCAGCCACCCCAGGCCCTCACCACCATGATGAACTGCACTCTTGAAAATTTGAGCCAACAGAGGCTAAGGTGCTTGTCTACAAAGACTGACAACCCGGGTTCGACTCCCCAGTACCCACATAAAGCCCGATGCACAAAATGACACATGTATCTGGAGTTCATTTGCAGTGGCTGGAGGTCCTGGTGGGTCCATTCTGTCTCTCTTTTATCTCTGCTTGAAAATAACTAAATAAATAAATATTTTTAAATGCAGCAGGGCATGGTGGTATATGCCTTTAAATCCCAGCACCCGGGAGGCAGAGGTAGGAGGTTCTCTGTGAGTTCAAGGTCAGCCTGAGATTACATAGTGAATTCCAGGTCAGTCTGGGCTACAGTGAGAGCCTACCTCGAAAAAATCAAAAAAATGTAAGCCAAGATAAAACCTGCCTTAAGTCAATCTTGACAGGTATTTTTGTCACAGCAAAGAGAAAAACAGCTGAAACAAGAAATAGAGCTCCTCATGGGTAACTAGTACACTGAATGTTCCACCCCCCAAAGTCTCATGAAGTCCCACCCAGCTCCTTCATCCTACCTCTCGTCACTGTCATTACTGTTATGACAGCTAGTAAGCTTGTGAACTTAAGTGTCTCTACGAAAGAGCTACCACTGTCTGTGCAGCATCCACTACTTGGGGGCGCTGCCCTTCTCTGCAGGATTCTGGCGGGCTGCGGTGTTAACCAGATTTCCCTCACTGTAAAAAGATGACGTGTATAATCAGCTCATGGTTTCAGCGACTTTGGTCCATGGTTACCTGGTCCCATAGCTCTTGGCCTGTGGTGAGGCGAAATCATGGACGACACGCATGGTGGAAGAAGTCTGTTCACTTCATAGGTGGCCATGAAGCAAAAAGAGAGGAAGGAAAATGCTGGGTTCCACGGTTCCCTTGTAGGACTTGTCTCCTACCTCCTAAAGACTACCACCTCCGAGCAGCCTGGGACCAGGCCTTTAACAACGAGCCTTTAGGGACACTTACGACCCAAACCGTAACAGCCAAAGAACCCCGTTTTATTCAGCCACAGAGGAGGGTTGAGGTACCAATTCCAGCCCAACACAACTTTTCCCAGGGCTTTATATGCTGGGGAATCTGTATTCTGAGGGAAGTCTGTCTGTCTGGCTACTGAGGCATGAAGACTGTCCTGGTTCTGCCCTCCACAAACACGTGAGTGACCAGCATCTACTTCCCAAGGATTCCCTTTCTTCCCTTAACATCGAGCATCTCCTGTGATATATTCTGGGGCGCAAGCAGCCTCGGTGTGCTTCAAATCCTTCACATGGGCCCTTCACTTTGAATCATTTTTTCAGTAAAACTCCAAGCCTGACCTAAACAGACGAGACACGTGATGCTCTGAGACTGGTGCTCCCCACAACTGAAGGGCAGGTGCCCTCGTTTGTGGCTTGAGTTAGCTGAAGGGAAAGGAAGGGTGATCACTGGTATTATTAGTCTATGTTAGGCTGCTAATAACAGTACCACAGATTTATAAAGTTTTGGGGGAAAGAGGCTTGTCTGGGCTCACAATTCTGGTTCAAGGTCAGTGGGACAGATCTGGGAATGTCTCCTTGATAGCAGAGTCCTGGGGCTGTACAGGTCATCACAAGGTGAGACAGGGAGCATGGATGTGTGCGTGCATGCATGAGTATGTCTTCTAGTTTTTCTCTCCTTATTTCAATTTTCCTGTATTTCTTAAGATTTGCTTTGTGTCCTAATATATGGTCTATTTTAGAGAATGTTCCATGTGCTGCTGAAAAGAATGTATATTCTGCAGCATTTAGATGAAATGTCCTGTAGATATGTTAGGTCCATTCCTTCTATGACCTCATTTAGTCCAGATGCCTCTCTGTTTATTTTTTCCCGGGATGACCTGTCAATTAATGAGAGTGGGGTGTTGAAGTCACCCACTACCACTTTGTTTGGTGTTATCTGTGACCTTAGTTCTAATAGTGTTTGTTTGATGAATTTGGGGGCCCCCATGTTAGGTGCATATATGTTTAGGATTGTAATGTCCTCCTGTTGGAGGGTGCCTTTAATCAATATAAAGTGACCTTCCTTATCTTTCTTAACTAATGTTGGACTGAAGTCTACCTTGTCAGATATTAGGATAGCAACCCCTGCTTGTTTTCTAGTCCATTTGCTTGAAACACTGTTTTCCAACCTTTCACCCTAAGATAGTGTCCACCCTTTGTAGAAAGGTGGGTTTCTTGGAGGCAACAAATTGAAGGATCCTGCTTTTTAACCCAGTCTGCGAACCTATGCCTTTTGGTTGGAGCATTGAGGCCGTTGATATTAAGAGATAATATTGAAAGGTTTGTATTCATTTCTGCCATTTTTTTATAGTTCTTCTGGTTTTACCTTTGCTCTTGTGTTAATTAGTATTTAAGTATTGTTTGTTTTTTCCTGGTTCCTTATATGTGTACTTTTCTTTTTCTTCAGCATGGAGGATTCTTTCAAGTATTTTCTGTAGAGCTGTTTTTTGTCTTCAAATACTCCTTTAGCTTGCTTTTGTCCTGGAATGTCCTTATTTCTCCGTCTATTTGAATGGATAGTTTTGCAGGATAAAGTAACATTGGTTGACAATTGTTATCTTTCAGGACTTGGAATACATTACTCCACGCCCTTCTGGCTTTTAAAGTTTGTGTTGAGTCATCTGCCGTGATCCTGATAAGCTTGCCTTTGTAGGTAACTTGATATTTCTGACTGCTTTCAATATTTTTTCTTTGGTTTGTGTGTTTGGTCGTTTGATTATAATATGGCGAGGAGAGGTTCTTTCCAGGTTTTGTCTGGCTGGTGTTCTAAAGGATTCCTGTATCTGCATTGGCACCTCTTTCCCAATTTGGGGCAAGTTTTCTTCTATGATTTTGTTGAAGACGCCTACTATGCCTTTGGAGTGAAATTCTTCTCCTTCTACTATGCCCTGAATTCTTATGTTTGATCTTTTCATAGTGTCCCGAATATCTTGAAATTCCCACTCATACTTTTCTATTAGTTTGTCTTTCTTTTTGTTGGACTGTATTAGATCTGCCACCTGGTCTTCTAGCTTAGATATTCTGTCCTCTCCTTCATCCATTCTACTGGTGAGATTTTTCTACAGAGGTTTTTATTTCATTAACTGTGTTCTTCATTGCTAGTAATTCTGACTGGTTTTTCTTTATTATTTCTATTTCCTTATTTATGTCTAGTATTGACCTCTTTATTTCATTAAACTGGTGTCCTGTGTTTTCTTTGATTCCTTTGATTTCCTCTTTCATTCCTTTGATTTCTTCTTTGACTTCTTTAAACATATTTATAATCATTCTTTTGAAATCTTTCTCTTGCATTTCCTCTAACTCGCTGTCACTAGAGGTCATTTCTGATGCATTAATACTTTTCAGTGGATTTATATTGTCTTAATTTTTGGTGTTTCTTGTGTTATAATGTATATATTTTTGCATCCTGGATTATTTAATGATTGGATTTTCTAGTTAGCTGGGTATTATTAGATGTATCAGTCAATCTGATGTTATATACCTTCAGGGTAGGACCTTAAGGCGTTAGGTGTGGCTCTCAAGACTCTCAGAGTATCTACAAAAGTGACCCTAGGTGTTGGGTTTGTCTGCTATGAATATTCAAGTAGGCTGAGTGGAACCAAATACAGTTAGATTCTGAAGTTCAATTAAACAATGTACACTTTCAATGAAAAAACAGCTCAGAATATTTATCCAAGAGTAGGTATTATGACAACCAGATCCTCTAACTGTTCCTTAGGGTGTGTGGTGCCCCACCCACAGCCTTAATCCTGACACCAAGGAGGTTAAGAGTTCTGATCTGTTGAGGGTTCCAAGTCAGCTTGTGACCAGGTGAGACCCTTCCCTGGTGTAATCCCAGTTACCTCTGCTCCTGCTTGGGTCCCGCTGTCGGTTCACGTTGGCGTGGCCGGGTCCCTGGACCGCTGCCCTGTTCGCTGGAGCCGGGCACTGGCGGTGGGGGAGGGGAGGCTGCCGATGCTGCTCTAGTTCGCCCGCTGTTCCACGTGTTCTTCTACCTTGTGATCTGCTCCTCCGTTGTTCACTGCCATTTTCCCTTCACGTTTCTTGAGTTTGCAGAGAGCTCCGGTGTGAGTGGAAAATCCCCTCACCTGGCTTTTCCTGCGGCTCAAGCCGAGCCTGGCGGCTTTCTGGCAGCCACCGCTGCCGCCGCCGTGGTCTGCAGACCTGCCGGAGCTGCTTCTGCGGTCTGTGTGGGCTCTGGATGCTCTGGATCTCTCCTACTTCTCCGCTGCTGTTTCAATTTGCTATTCACCTCACTTTTTAGTAAAAATGTGTATTTTGCTGCTTTTTTTTTTTTTTTTTTTTGGCTTTTACCCCCTAGGCTGCTTTGGCGTGGTACCTCCGCCGCCATCTTAACCGGAAGTCTCTGGTTTTTCTCTCCTTATAAATCCACCCGCATTCAATCAAGGGGCTCATTTTGGTCACCTCCCAAAGGCAGGCATCTAACCGTGACCTCCTCCCGACACAGGCCTCTAGGCATTGTTGTTGGAGTGTCCACCTCTCAATGACTCACAGTGGGATTAAACCCCAGCAGTTTGAAGGCATGTAACAAGTTCACAACACAGCACCACCTCAGCCCTACTCTCCTCATCTGTGCGCTCTGTGAGTGGTCACATCACTGATTATATACAAGATGAGCACAAGAAGCCTATGCTGAGAGAGGAGCCAGCCTCAGGGCCTGCTATGGTGAGTTTTATCAGTATAACTGGAGTCACCCAGGACAGGCAGACACATCTGTGGGCGTGTGAGGGCATTTCCAGAGTGGATTAGACACACACCATTTCGTAGGATGGGGGCCGGGATGGAATGAAAGGGAACAGTGAGAGGTTAGTTGAGTGCTGGCATTCCTATCTCTGCGTCCCATTGGCCATGTTTAAGCTGTTCTGCCATACCTTTGCCATCTTTAAAACATTTATTTGAAAGAGAAAAAAAGGGGGGGTGGAGAGAGAATGGGCACGCCAGGGCCTCTAGTCCCAGCAGACAAACTCCAGATGCATACACTACCTTGTGGACCTGGCTTTACATGGGTACTGGGGAATCAAACCTGGGTCCTTTGGCTTAACTGCTGAGCCATCTCTCCAGCCACACCTTTTTTAATTATGAAAAAGGAGACATTAGTAAATATCTTACTTTAAAATTTATTATGCGCTTTTCAATTTATATAAATTGAAATTACATAGGTTACAGTCATATATCCCTACACTCCTGGTCTACATTTCCCTGAAGGCCCTTCTCAGTAGGGTCCTTGGTGTTCACTGGGGGTTAACTAGGATGCCTTTGCTATCTTGATGGATTAAATCCTCTTATACTGTGAGCTAAAATAAATGATTCCCCCCCCCCCTTAAAGTTATTTCAGTGGGACATTTGGTCAGGGCAATGCAAACTCCAACCAGCACAGGGCCCTTGACCAGCTAAAGGAAGTCGCCTCATGGCTTCTGTATGTTACAAGCAGCAGCTTAAGGAAGGGTTTATTTTGGTTTACAGATCCAGTGCCTAGAGCTGACCACGGGAGTGGGAGGGGAGCAGGCTGGCCACACTGCTGCACAGTCGGGAGCTGGATGGGCTATAAAACCCCAAGATCCCCAACCCGGTAACCCACTTCCTCCAGCAAGGCTCCACCTGCAGTTGGGGACCAAGTGTTCAACCCTGTGAACCTGTAAGGGTCTGTTCAGTGGAACTTTGTCCCTGTGCAGATGTGACTGAGCTCAGGTTGAGTCTGTGGCACACTTCTCACTGAGGACAGTTGCTATGATGCTGTCACTTCTGACTCCAGCATTCTGCCACATGGGTTAGTATGAAAACTAAAGCAGGTCTTACCAGCTCCCATTACAGACTCCTCCTGCCCTGGCCAACAGAGATTGCAGGGCTCCTTCTGTGACAGATGAGCAACTATCATCTGGGTTGTAGGGATGGGAAGATGGCCCAGTGATTAAAGGCACTTGCTTGCACAGCCTACTGGCCCAGGGCTCAATTCCCCAGTATCCACATAAAGCCAGATGCACAAAGTGGCACATGCATCTGGAGTTCAATTTTTGGTGGCAGGAAGCCCTGACACCTGTATACACACACCATAGTGGTTTAAATGTGTGGCCTCAGAGACTCAGCCTTGAATCCTGAGTTTCCAGTGGGCGGGGCTGTCACTAGGGCGGGTCTTGGAGTCCAGCCCTCATGTGTGGAGAGCAGCTGGAGCTCAGGCAGTTTTGTGGGGCCGCTTGATGGTGTCACTGCTTGGATCTCTACAGGGAGCCAGCTGCTTCTGCCACTGATGGCGCTCCCTGGAATCTGTAAGCCTGAAATAAACCCTTGCTTCCCATAGCTGTTTCTGGTTGGGTGTTTGCCCAGCAATACAAAGCTGACTGTAACACTATTTGTCAAGTAAATATGATCTTTTTTTGGTTTATTTTTTGAGGTAGGGTCTCACTCTAGCCCAGGCTGACCTGGAATTCACTATGTAGTCTCAGGGTGGCCTCTAACTCATCGCCATCCTCTTACCTCTGCCTCCCGAATGCTGGGATTAAAGGTGTGTGCCACCACACCTGGCTCTAAGAATAGTTTTTAAAGTGGGTTTTAGTATTGTAGTGCTGCTTGGTACATACTGGAAGGGCTACAGGTTCAGCACTGACCCAAACTGCTGTCTCTCCCATAAGTGCAAGTTTTGTTTGGTTTGATTTTTTGAGGTAGAGTCTCACTCTAGTCCAGGCTGACCTGGAATTCACTATGTAGTCTTAGGGTGGCCTCGAAATCATGGTGATCCTCCTACCTCTGCTTCCTGCATGCTGGGATTAACGGCGTGTGCCACTACGCCCGGCCTGAATGGGACTTTCGGGTAGGTGTTTGTATGTCTCAGAAAGTAGCTGAGGGCTGGAGAACCTGCTCATCTGTGTACTAGCAGAGACACCCCCGTTTTGCCGTTGCTCTGACACATGTTCACATCTGAGGTGAGCGGTCACACAGCTCCTCTGCTCATCCCAGGGCTGTCCTCAGCTGCCCACCTAGGGGCGTGGGGTACAGGCCAACTCAGTAGGCCACCTGTTAACTTCAGCAGGGGTGTCAAAGAGCTGAGCGCAGTGGCAATGCAGCCAGAGGCTGTGACCCGGATTACAAATGCCAGGAGCACAGCGAAAGTCAAAGAAACGAAGAGGAGTGTGGCACTGCACTCCTGGGCCTGCAGCTGTGGGAGTGCCGCTGAGCGGGCAGCTCAGGAGCTCAAGGCCAGCCTGGGCTACAGAGCCCCTGTCTCTAAAACCAGGCTGGGAATGGAAATCAGTGGTTGAGTGCTTAAAGGCCTGGGTCCAGTCCACGGCACTGTAATAAGAAAAATTTGAAGCCCGGCGTGGTGCTGCACGCCTTTAATCCCAGCACTCGGGAGGCAGGGGTGGGAGGATCACCGTGAGTTTGAGGGCACCCTGAGACTACAGACTGAATTCTAGGTCAGCCTGGGATAGAGCGAGTCCCTACCTCAGAAAACCAAAAAAAGAAAAGAAAAAAATTTGGAGAATGACCAGCTGTCTGGTGGTCTGTTTCTTGTTTGCCCTGCGTTACCCCACACCGCGCTGGACCCCCTCCAGGGAGAGGAGCCACCCTTGCTGGCCTGTGGGAGGCGGACACTCAAGCCGAGGTGACCTAAGCCACAGGCTCCCACGCACTCTGGTGAGGGGTGGTAGCAAGAGGCTGAAGGTCGCAGTAGCTGAAACTGGAGCCAACCAGCAGGTCTCCCTGAGAGACGCCATCGAGGCAGGGGTCCCCGGTAGCTCTGGTGTCCCACATGTCTCTCCTCTCTAACGTGGTCTGGAGAAGTTCTCGGATTCTTCGGTTTTCCTTGGAGGTGGATTCCAAAACAATTTCGAGCTTGTCTTCCATTTTTCTGAAAGAAAAAAAAAATCAAGGAAGAGCTGAAAACAGCACAGCTGAAATAAATGTTCAGAGCAAGAGCCCAGGGACAGAGAGCATGAGGTCCAGAGCCCTCATGACTCATAGCAAGACCCCAGTGACAGTGACTGCAGTGCCAGGCCCCGTGGAGACAGGAGACAGCAGAGGCACGGGTGAGTGAGGGAGTTCAGACACTTCTCTATCTTGCCTTTCCCTTGGCTTTGGCCTTAATGCACACATCCTCTGGTACAGGCCACTGTAGGATGTAAATGGAGAGCGGGCCGACGCACTCCAACACCACTGCACACTGGCGTGGCGCGGGCGCGAGCGCCACGCACACAGATCCTGTTGGTTCTTCTCGTTTCCCTCTGTGACCTGGTGGTGCTTGTGACCAGCAGCCACCCACAGAACGACGGAGGGGTCCAGACATAAGGAGTGAGGTCAGGGGCGGGACAGGAAGTGGAGGGCTGGGATGCATCACAGAGGACACAGAAGGCTGGTGTGGGCCCCACACAGGAAGGTCAGGCCCCAGAGCCCGAGGCTGAGAGGCAGAGAGACAGAGACAGGGCGGCGTGACCGGCCCTACCTTTTCTGCTGCAGCGCCTTGTCCAGGACCTCCTGCTTGTCCTGCAGCACGCCGTGAAGGTGCCGCATCTCCTGCTGGTACTGAGCTGTTTTGCAGGCAAAGTCCTCCTGCTGCTCTCGAAGGCGGTGATTGATCTCATCCAGCTTCAGTGCTGCCTTCTTCTTATACTCCTGGGGAAGGGACTCTGTGAGCAGCGTGGGGCCCAGGGAGCAGTGGACACCGCCTACTGGCTGCACGTGTGTCCACTGTGTGTGCTCAGAGCCCTCTAGCTGAGTGTGCCTGGACAAAGCTGAGCTGGAGGGCAAGTCTGGATCACTTTTTGGTGGTGAGACATGTATCTCAGGCTGGCCTTCAACTGGCTAAATAGCTAAGAATGACTTTGACCTGTAAAAAAATTGTATTTATTTATTTAACTGATGAATTAATTTGTGAGTGAGAGGAAGGGAGTGAAGAGGTATTTTAGGGCCTCTTGTTGCTGCAAATGATCTCCAGATGTATGTGCTACTTTGTGCATCTGACTTTATGTGGTCCAGGCCATTAGGCTTTACAAGAAAGCATCTTTAACTGCTGAGCTATTTACAGCCCCTCAATATTTAAAAAAAAAATTCTGATTATTGCAGGGAGCCACATCTAGTCCCCACCACTAGATGTCGCTGGCACTGCAGGAAACCACATCTACCTCGTGGCGTTTAACTTCATTTTACGACAGTGCTTTCGCGCCAAACGTATTCAAGGTACGCGCATGCGCTTGACGCAGCCTGTCCTGAGCCTATCCCGTGGCGCCTGGCGGTGACAAGCGGGTAAGCAGCCAATCCGTAGGTGCCTTATTGCCCATCCCCCTATAAAGGTAGCTGCACATCCCGCCCCCGCGTCCTTCTCCTTCCGCTCTCCTGTTAACCAAGAGCTCTCCAATAAAGTGTGATCAAGAAGGATCCTCGTGTGGTGATTGTTCTTTCCCGCTGGTCGGGGGGGCTCGCCGCAGATTATCAAATTTTAAAATCCTCCTGTGAGACTGGAGAGATTTCTCAGTGGTTAGGGTGGTTGCTTGCAAAGACTGAGAGCCTGGGTTCAATTCCCCAGTATCAATATAACGTCAGATCATAAAGTGGTTCATGCATCTGGAGTGTTTGCAGCAGCAAGAGGCCCTGGTGTACATATTCTCTCTCAGTCACTCACTCTCTCTTGCTCGCCCTCTCTCTGCTTGCAAATAAATAAATGTTAAAATTCCACTGGCTCAAAAATTGGTTTAGTGTACAGTTCTTACATCTCTAGGTAAAAGGACCTGTTTTCTTTTATCTTTTCTTTTGTGATGCAGTCACTCATCCACACAACCTACAGACTTGTCTTTTTATTAAAAAAAAAAAGGGGGGTGCTGGGGAAATGGCTCAGCAGTAAGCCAGATGTACAAGGAGGCACATGTGTCTGGAGTTTGTTTGCAGTGGCTGGAGGCTCTGGCATGACCATTCTCTCTTTCACTCTCTCTCAAATAAATAAATTAATTAATTAAATATTTTTTTTAAAAAAATCTGTGATCTTATTACAGAGAAGGGACAAATCTTTTTTATTATTTGAGAGGGAGAGAAAGAGAGAGAGAATTGGTATGCCAAGGCCTCTAGCCATTGCAAATGAACTCCAGACACATGCGCCACTTTGTGCACCTGGTTTATGTGGTCTCATCCTGGGGAATTAACCCAGCCCGAGAAGGACTAAACCTTACTGAGGTCAGAGGTGTTCTTCCTGCCAGAAAACCATCATACTGTGTTTCTCTTTGATGATAAGTGACACATGCACGTAAAATCAACCATTTTCTTGCCAGTTGACAGCCCCTTTCCTGTGTGACGCAGAATCTCTGGGCGAAAGGGCCTCTTACCTTCACCTTCTCCTCCAGCTTCCCCAGGCAAACGTTGCCTTTCATGACTTTGTCAAGAATTCCATGCTTCTCGTTTTCTAAACATTTAGCCTAAGGAGAAGGGTGAAAACAAGATATTATTTCCGTTTTAGACAGAGTATGATACCAACCACTTGGGCTACAGGTGCAGCTGGGTGGTGACAACGTGCCTGCAATACACTGCCCTACGCAAGCTGCACGCATCTGTCATCCCCATAATACCTATGCAAGCTGCACGCATCTGTCATCCCCATAATACCTACGCAAGCTGCACGCATCTGTCATCCCCATAATACCTACGCAAGCTGCACGCATCTGTCATCCCCATAATACCTACGCAAGCTGCACGCGTCTGTCATCCCCATAATACCTACGCAAGCTGCATGCGTCTGTCATCCCCATAATACCTACGCAAGCTGCATGCGTCTGTCATCCCCATAATACCTACGCAAGCTGCATGCGTCTGTCATCCCCATAATACCTACGCAAGCTGCATGCGTCTGTCATCCCCATAATACCTACGCAAGCTGCATGCGTCTGTCATCCCCATAATACCTACGCAAGCTGCACGCGTCTGTCATCCCCATAATACCTACGCAAGCTGCACGCGTCTGTCATCCCCATAATACCTACGCAAGCTGCACACGTCTGTCATCCCCATAATACCTACGCAAGCTGCATGCGTCTGTCATCCCCATAATACCTACGCAAGCTGCACGCATCTGTCATCCCCATAATACCTACGCAAGCTGCACGCGTCTGTCATCCCCATAATACCTACGCAAGCTGCACGCGTCTGTCATCCCCATAATACCTACGCAAGCTGCATGCGTCTGTCATCCCCATAATACCTACGCAAGCTGCACGCGTCTGTCATCCCCATAATACCTACGCAAGCTGCACGCGTCTGTCATCCCCATAATACCTACGCAAGCTGCACGCGTCTGTCCCCAAATCGGCCCATCATCCCCATAATACCTACGCAAGCTGCATGCGTCTGTCATCCCCATAATACCTACGCAAGCTGCATGCGTCTGTCATCCCCATAATACCTACGCAAGCTGCACACGTCTGTCATCCCCATAATACCTACGCAAGCTGCACGCATCTGTCATCCCCATAATACCTACGCAAGCTGCATGCGTCTGTCATCCCCATAATACCTACGCAAGCTGCACACGTCTGTCATCCCCATAATACCTACGCAAGCTGCACGCGTCTGTCATCCCCATAATACCTACGCAAGCTGCATGCGTCTGTCATCCCCATAATACCTACGCAAGCTGCACGCGTCTGTCATCCCCATACTACCTACGCAAGCTGCACGCGTCTGTCATCCCCATACTACCTACGCAAGCTGCACGCGTCTGTCATCCCCATAATACCTACGCAAGCTGCACGCATCTGTCATCCCCATAATACCTACGCAAGCTGCACGCATCTGTCATCCCCATAATACCTACGCAAGCTGCACGCATCTGTCATCCCCATAATACCTACGCAAGCTGCATGCATCTGTCATCCCCATAATACCTACGCAAGCTGCACGCATCTGTCATCCCCATAATACCTACGCAAGCTGCACGCATCTGTCATCCCCATAATACCTACGCAAGCTGCACGCATCTGCCATCCCCATAATACCTACGCAAGCTGCACACATCTGCCATCCCCATAATACCTATGCAAGCTGCACACATCTAAAACCCCCACAGACCTATGGCAATTTGGGGAGGCAGTCAGGAGAATCCCATAGCATGCAGACCAGCTAGTCTGGTCTTTCCAGTGACAAAAAACAAGACAGACTGTCTCAAACAAGATGGGAAGTGAGGACTGACCCCAAGGTTGTTTTCTGATCTGCATGTGTGTGCTGAGGCCCATGCATACACCTGTACAGATACATATACCACACAGGCATACTTTTTGTATTTTAGAGACAGAAATGGCGTGCCAGGGCCTCAGCCACTACAATTGAACTCCAGACACTTGCACCACCTAGTGGGCATGTACGACCCTACGCTTGCCTCACCTTTGTGCATCTGGCTTATGTGGGATCTGGTACATCCATTCTCTTTCCTCCCTCTCTTTCTCAAATGAATAAGTGAAAAAAATTTAAAAAAAAAAAACATGGCTGGAGAGATGACCTTTCTGAACCACATGTGGTTAGGCACAGACAGCACCTGTCTTCATTCTCCACACAGTCTGCTGTGTCATCCTTTTGAATCAATGTAGAAAGGTCTAGAACCATGCCCAGGTCTTGCTGGCTGTGATCCAGTATGGGATACCCAACAACTGACTGTCTTCCTTTTCCTGGGAGTGGTGCCTTACAGGAGCATGTGGGGTGAAGGCCACTGTGGCTTCATCTTTGTTCAGCCAAAACATCCTTGACAGGCCAATAAGCCAGACTTCTAAACAATGCCAAATGTGATTTTAGAAGGCAAACTATGGAGCCCTGTATGGAGATGCATGAAGGCATCATGTGCCATCATGCCTGAAGGCACATCTTTAGATTAGCTTTATTACTGTCTGAATATTTCTACCTTTGAGGACAAATTGAAAGAATCATGGACACAGGACTGGGGATGCAACTCCATAGGAGAGTACATGCCCTGGCGTTGAGTTCTACTACAGCCCTGCAAGGAGACAGACAGACTCAGACAGTTTTAGACAGAGTTCACCATCTACAGTTGACGGGAAGGATTGCCATGAGTTCAAGGCCATTCTGTATTAGAGTGATACCATGCCTCAAAAAAAAAAAACCCAAATATCAAAAACGTGTTTTGGCTGAATCCCGCCAAAAGCAATCAACAAATTCAATGTGATTTCAATCAGAATTGCAGCACTATTCTTTTTTTAATATTTAATATTTTATTTTTATTTATTTGACAGAGAGAAACAGGCAGCTGGTCATGCTTCTAGGCCCTGCAAGCTTTTCTCTGTGGCATTGTTGGGGAAGTGGACCCTTTGAGGTCCCAGGGGAAGTGTGGTCACCTGTGAACCTTCACGGGCCTGAGGTCTTTCCTCCATTCCCAGTGGCATCAGCAACAGAAGTCCTAAGCACCCACATGTCCCAGGCTGGCATGTTTTTTTTTGTAAATATTTATATATTTATTAGAGACAGAGAGAGGGGGAGAGAGAGAGAGAATGGGCATACCAGGCCCTTCATCCACTGCAAACAAACTCCAGATGCGTATACTACCATGTGCATCTGGCTTACGTGGGACCTGGAGAATCAAACCTGGGTCCTTAGGTTTTGCAGGCATGCACCTTAACCACTAAGCCATCTCTCCAGCCTTGGGCTGGCATTCTTTTTAAATATATTTTATTTATTTATTTATTTGAGAAAGAGAAAGAGGCAGAGAGAGAGAGACAGACAGAGAATGGGTGCGCCAGAGCCTCCAGCCACTGCAAAAGAACTCCAGATGTGTGCGCCCCCTTGTGCATCTGGCTTACGTGGGACCTGAAGAGTTGAACCGGGATCCTTTGGCTTTGCAGGCAAACGCCTTAACCGCTAAGCCATCTCTCCAGCTACCAGCACCATTCTTTACAGCAATAGAAAAACAATTCTAAAATTCAATGGAAGCATAAAAGGCCCTGAGAGTCAAAGCAATTGTGAGCAAAAAGAATGCTGCTGGACATATCGCTGTTCCTGATTCCAAGTCACAGTGCAGAGCCATAGCAATGAAATCAGTGTGGTACACAAATTGTAGGTTATTTGCTATAAAACATGTAAAATATATAAAATCAGTGTGGTAGAGAAATTGTAGGTCATTTGCTATAAACCCCAGTTCTAGAGACGAGGTGGCCCCCAATGAGGTGTTGCTCAGGGAGGCTACAGAGGCCCTGAAACAACACAGGCTGCTGCTGCTGCTCTTGGTTGCCCATGAACACTACATGACAAGGCCCTGTTGATGAAGATAGAGTATGCTTTAGTTGCAGGGTGTGAGGAAACCAAGCTAGAACTGAGCTGGAAGCTTCCTACCACTGGCTAGCCCTCTCTGGGCCAGAAGGTATTACGCTGGAGAGAAAGGTCATCAACAGTCCTACCCAGCTATGTACCCTGTATGCTTCACAACTAACCTGCCAGGTAAAATGTGCCCACTGGTACAATAGTGGCATGAATGTTATGGGAGTAACTAATTGTCTTCTGATAGGATTTGAGGCCTCCTTCACAGGACAGAATGGGTACATATCAGAGACCTGGCCAAAAGACTGGCTAGGGACATAGACTCTTGGGAGGAAATTGACTACTGTGAGTATGCTAAATGGTCACGTATGTCCAACTGCCTTCTAAATATCTACATATGTTCCCATAGATCAGTGCTGCTTGCAGCCTTGATCACACAAGTTTCTTTTCGCAGTGGGCAGAGGTTAATACAGACATGCATAGCTAGTCAAATTGTGTTGAGTGACAACTGTATGCTCAGACCTAAGCAGGACATCTAAGTCACCTTCAAATCTCAAGTAACCCCAAGAAGAGTGGATGGAAAGAATGTGAGGGCAGGAGGAAGGGAAGGAAGGGCTGCAGAGTGCAATCTCTGTCACACTCATGGAGTCTCGGCAGCTGTGCTGTCCTGCACAAGACTGAGCCTGTCAGTATTTCATCGTGGATGGAGGAACGGTCTATGGGACCTCACGCCTCCCAGAGTAGCTGGTGGCAGCTGACAGCTGCTGACATGGGGCATATTCTTCAGTAGTGTACCACTGGTAAGTTGCCCATGGTCATTCAACCAACTAAATTTAACTCAGTGGCAAAAGCAAAACAGCATCAAAGCAGGATGGAGGGGATCAGTGACAGTAATGGGGGACGTGTGAGTAAGAACAAAATACATTATATGCATGTATGAAAGCGTCAAAACTAAATAAACAAAGGTTTTGGCTGGGCCGGGTAGGTGGCACATAGCTGTAATCCCAGCACTTGGGAGGCTGTGGCACAATCTCAAAGTCAGCCTGGCTATGTAGCAAGACCTTATCTTCAACATAAAGAATAATGGTTAAAAGATCAAGTTTTGGAGAATTTGGAAATGGACATTTTTATAGATTCATTTTAAAAATCCCTTTTTATTATTTAGTTTTGAGAGGCAGAGAGAGAAAGAAGCAGAGTGAGAGAGAGAGAATGGGCACACCAGGACCTTCAGCCACTATGAGTGAACTTCAGACACATGTGTCCCTTGTGTGCATGTGTGACGCTCGTATCACCGTGTGTCTGGCTACGGGGACCTGGAGATTCGAATGTGAGTTCTTGGGCTTCGCAGGCAAGTGCCTCAACCACTAAGCCATTTCTCTTTAATCCCAGCACTTGGGAGGCAGAGGTAGGAGGATCGCCGTGAGTTCGAAGCCACCCTGAGACTACATAGTGAATTCCAGGTCAGCCTGAGCTAGAGCAAGACCCTACCTCGAAAAACAAAGGAAAAAAAAAAAAAAAAAAAACAATCTCTTAAAGTCACATTTGGATATTAGCATGAAGTTTAGTAAGATGCCTTCAAGGAAACTTACCAAATACTTAAGAGTGTCGCGTTCCTGGATTACTTTCTCAGCCACAGCAAGCAGGTTTGCCAGGTACTGGTGAGCAGCCAGTTCACTCCCCATGGCCTTCTCCACTTGCTTTCTGAGGAAGTCAATCTTCTTTTGAGATTGCCTGCAGAGTCCCCAAAATGATTGGACAAAACATTCATTAGGGGTAGAGGAGGTGGCTCAGTGGATAAAGCACTTGCACCCAAGCCTGGGTCCCTGAGTTTGGGTCCCTAAACCCCAGGTAAAAGCTCCTGTGACCAGGCACACCTACGACAAGATGGGAGGAAGAGAACTTCATGACAGCTTGTGGATCAGCTGGCCTGATGAAAGGAGCGGTGGACAGTGAGACTCCACCACAAAGGAGGTGGCAGGGGAGGTCTGGGCGCCCAGAAGTTGTCCTCTGGCCTCCAGACACAAACACCATTTCATGTATGCCTATACTCACACGCATGGACACATGCACACACACACACACACACACACACACACAAAATATATTTTTAATTCTCATTAGCCTTAGTGAATGGCTAGGACACAGTGAATATAATCATCATAAAACCAGCAAGGGGACTGGAAAGATGGCTCAGTAGTTAAGGCGCTTGCCTGCAAAGCCTAACCACCTGGGTTTGATTCCCCAGTGTCCACAAATGCACAGAGTGGCGCTTGTGTATGAACTTTGGAGTGTCCTGGTGTGTCTTCCAATCTCTCTCTCTAGGTCAGCCTGGGCTAGAGCAAGACCTTACCTCAAGAAACCAAAACCAAACAAACAAATAAAAAAAAGGAGGAGGAGGAGCAGGAGGGCTGGAGAGATGGCTTAGTGGTTAAGCGCTTGCCTGTGAAGCCTAAGGACCCCAGGTCGAGGTTCAATTTCCCAGGACCCACATAAGCCAGATGCACAAGGTGGCGCACACATCTGGAGTTCCTTTGCAGAGGCTGGAGGCCCTGCCATGCCCATTCTCTCTCTTATCTGCCTCTTTCTCTGTCTGCCTGTCACTCTCAAATAAATAAAGTAAAAATAAACAAAAAAATTAAAAAAAAAAACCCAACAAGGATGTTAACGTTTAAATACCAAGCTTATGGCTTGGAATGTGGCTCAGTGGTACAGCACTTGTTGAGTGTGCACAAAGCCCTGGGTTCCCAGCACTACAGAATGAATGAACAAAGTAAAAATAGCACGCTGCCAGGCGTGGTGGTGCACGCCTTTAATCCCAGCACTCAGGAGGCAGAGGTAGGAGGATCACTGTGAGTTTGAGGCCACCCTGAGACTACATAGTGAATTCCAGGTTAGCCTGAGCTAGAGTAAGACCCTACCTTGAAAAAAAAAAAAAAAAGCACGCTACTATTCAGCAACCTACCTCTATTAAATTTCAAGGTGAAAGAGGTAAATGAATTTAATTCAAAACCACGGTTTCTGTGTCCAAAACAAGTTAACAGGACTCAAAAGCCAACTGTGGTGGCAAACGCACACCACTTTGGAGGCTGAGGCAGGAGGATCATTGAGAATTTGAGCCGGCTGGGCCACATAGTGAGTTCTAGTCCAGCCTGTAGTATAGGACCCTATCACAAATAAACAACAATAAAATAGGACTCACAAAATACCTAGCAATGAAGTGGCTACTTAAATATTATATTCCTAACTTTTGGCTTACATTCTAAAAGATGCTTTTGAAAATGGGATCTTGTAATCCAAAAGCAGCCTTCACGGAAGTAGCTGGGACAGAATTCCCAGAGACCCCAGTGTCTCAGGGTCATCCTATGACTACTAAGCACACTTGAACTGCAGACTTGAGAAACATTGCTTGACTCTGGTCAAGTGAAAAGCATTTTTTTTTTCAAGGTTGAGTTTCATTCTAGCCCAGGCTGACCTGGAATTCACTGTGTAGTCTCAGGGTGGCCTCAAACTCACAGTGATCCTCCTACCTCTGCCTCCTGAGTGCTGGGATTAAAGGCGTGAGCCACCAGCCCAGCTCAAGAGAAAAGCTTTTGTTGTACTTATATCCTAAAATTATATAGGAAATAAAATAAAATGGCCTTCCTAATGGCAAAAAAAAGAGAGAGAGAGAGACTGTCTTTAAAAAGGTGGAAGGACAGAACCAATACCCTGAAGGTGCCCTCTGACCTCTGCACCCACAATGGTACCCACGAGCTCCTAGCTCAAATTCACGTGACTGGAAGAAAGGGGGAAGCATTGATCTGCAGCTGTACCTCATCACTTTCTGCGTGCGCCGGAGTTCAGCCTCCAGAGCTTTGCTTCTGTCCGCCCAGCGGCCCTTCTCCAGCACCAGGCTCCTCCTCTGCTCCTGCAGGGCCACCAGCTTCTCCATCAACGTATCCACCTCGGCGCTTTCCTTCTCTTCTTTCTCCTGCAACTGGCTGAAGGACACACAATGTGATGGGCTTGTGTACAGTGCACTGGGGCTACAATGAGGTCATTACTTTCCAGCCCTGGACAGATCCTCCTCCAAAGAGCTCCAGGTGGAGGAAAGAATGTAAGAGCCAAAAGAAGGGGAGGACTGCTTACAATACTGTACTCCAGACACAAAGTAGCCTCCATATTCATGACCTCACAGTGTCTGACACTACCTACCCAAGACCTTCATAATAAGAGGAAAAGTTGGTGACATCAAAGTAGAAGACAGGGGCTGGAGAGATGGCTTAGCAGTTAAGGCACTTGCCAGCAAAGTCTAAGGACCCATGTTCAATTCCCCAGAACCCACATAAGCCAGGTGCACAAGGTGACCCAAGCGCAAGGTCACACATGCACCCATGGTGGTGCATGTGTCTGGAGTTTGCAATGGCTAGAGGCCCGGATGTGCCAATTCTCTCTCTCATTAAAAAACACACACACATACACACACACACATATATAAAAATAGAAGAGAGACTGGAAAGAAGAATGGAATCAATGGGAGGTGGGTTGGGGAGAAGTAAAATGGGGTGGTACGGGAATTATCCTGGTTTATTGTCTATACTTTAATAAAAAAAAAAGTTTCATTTTATTTTATTTATTTATTTGCAAGGAAAAAGAGAGAGAATGAATGAGAATGGGTGCACCAAAGGTCTCTAGCCACTGTAAATGAACTCCAGATGCATGCACCTCTTTGTGCATCTAGCTTTACGTGGATACTAGGGAACTGAACTCTAGTCATTAGGCATTACAGGCAAGTACCTTAACTGCTGAACCATCTCTACAGCCTAAAAAAGTTTTTTTGTTGTTGTTTTTTGTTTTGTTTTTTTGGGGTAGAGTCTCACTCTAGTCCAGGCTGACCTGGAATTCACTATGTAGTCTCAGGGTGGCCTCAAACTCTTGGCAATCCTCCTACCTCTGCCTTCCAAGTGCTGGGATTAAAGGCCTGTGCCACCACGCCTGGCCCAAAAATGTTTTTCCTTGTTTTTTTTTTTTCAAAAAGACCCAGAAAAAAACAGAGTAGCTGAGGTAGGAGGACAGATTGAGCCTAGGAATTTGTGGCCACCCTTGGCTACACAGCCAGAGCATACCTCAAAATAAAATGAAACATCAGGCTGGGTGTGTGGCTGGTGCACACCTGTAATGGGAGGCTGAAGTAGGAGGACGTGAGGTTGAAGGACAGCCTGGGTTACATAGAGATGATCTGCCTCAAAAACCAAAAAGCAGCACCCCCACAGAAAACACACACACACACACACGCCTTTAACCCCAGCACTGGGAGGCAGAGGTAGGAGGGTCCTTATGAGTTTGAGGTCACCTTGAGACTACATAGTGGATTCCAGGTCAACCTAGGCTAGAGGGAGACCCTACCTCCAAAAAGAAAAGAAAAGAGAAGACAAAACAAAACCCAAGTTGAGCGGCTTCTCTTTACTTTCCATAGAACACACGGAGCGCCTTGTGCACACTGAAGAAGACAGGAAATCCTTACCTTTTTAACTCGTTTACCATCGAAGCATGGACGTCCACTGCGATCTTCCTGTCCGACTCCTCTTGGAGTGTCTGGCACATGGCACGTGAACTCTCTAGCTGCTCCTTGCTCTCCCTCAGCTCCTTTTCCAGCCGCCCTGTTTTGGCCTCCTCCAGAATGAGTTGTTTGGTCACCTTAGCAACTGAAAGGAATGGAAAAGAACAGGACACAGACTTACACAGAAGACAATATACCTGAGTATCAGTCACGTGTGATGCCCAGGCCTGGAGTCACAGCACTTGGGGGACAGAGGCAGGAGGATCACGGGTTTGAACCAGACCAGGCCACAAATACTATCTCAGAAAACGACTCAGGAATAGGGGCAGGGAGATGGCTCAGCTGGTAAAGCACCTGCCCTCCTTCACAAAGCCGGGCATGGCGACGCGGTGCTGAGGCACGGAAAGGAGACTCCCTGGGGCTTGCTGGCGAGCTGACTGCAGCTCCAGCTCATCGAGACCGCGGCTCGCAGCATGCTGAGGAGAGCTCCCCATGTCAACCTCTGGCCACCTCGTGCATCGCCCACATGTGCATGCCCGCCCCCACACACGTGTGCTCACATGTACAACAACGTGTATACATACATGACACACAGATAAGGAAAATAAAAGTAGGCTGGGGATGTAGGTCACTGACAGAGTTTGCCTAACACGTATGATACACTAAGGTTTAATTACCAACATCAGAAACAAGTGAAAAGAGTATAGACTACTAAGGAAATACTAAAGAAAGTCAACTTATAAAAAGGATCTTTTTAGAGCTGGGGATGTAGCTCAGTGGGTAACATGTTTGCTTAGCATGCAAGAAGCCCTGAGTTTGATCCCTAGCACTGCCTAAAGAAAAAGAACCCACAAAAAACAGGGTTGGTGGCACAGTCCTGCAATCACAACACTTGGGATGTAGAGGCACAAGGATCAGAAGTTCAAGGCCATCCTCAGCTACATAGTGAGTTAGAGTAGAGGTCAGCCGGGTTACATGAGAACCCGTCTCAAAACAACCTCCAGTAATGTGCACCACTTTGTGCATCTGGCTTTACATGAATACTGGGGAATCAAACCCAGGCAAGCAAGCCTCCTGTCCTGTGTCAGTCTTCACTGGGAAAAATGAGTAACAGAGAGAAAATGCCACTGGCTTCTGTGCTCCTACACTTGGTTTTAATCAAAGCAGAAGAAGTAACCTTAAACCTGATTTCCTTTGAAGTCCACTGGGGATGCTGTAGAGGCCCCCAGGCCCAGGGAGTGACACATGGGAGAAGGGACACTCAGGACAAGAACCTGAGTACTGTAGAGGTTTAACCTATGATGTCCACAGCCCTGGTAGATGGGAGAGTGTGAAGCCAGGCATGGTAGAACACACCTGTTACCATAGCACTGGGGGAGCTGAAGCAGGAAAACCCTGAGTTCAAGGTTAGCCTGGGCTACATAACAAGCTCTGGATCAGCCTTGGCTATGTTTCGAGACTATCTCAAAAAACAAAGGCAAGGGATTAGCTCAGTGGCAAAGTGCTTGCTTAACATACACCTAGGGAAGTGGGGGAGAGACAAAAGGAGGGAAGGAAAAAGAGAATGGTACTACTTATTTATTCAGCCAACAAATATTGAGAAGACACTGTTGTGTCGTTTCAAATACTCAACTCGCTCCTACACTTGGACCCTAACCCTACCTAGTTCAGCCGAGCCTGAGCCTGAGCCTGAGCCTGCGCCTGCGCCTGAGCCTGCGAGGGCCTCACAGAGGACATGGAATGACGCAGACATGCTGGGGAGTCCATGAGAAAGCAACGAGAGCACCAGGAGCCCTGGCCAGGCGGGCGGCAAGCAGCTGTGTTTCTCTAAGAATGAATTCGAAGACTCAGCCCTCCCCCGTTTCCCAGGACATCTCAGGTGATGGCACCGCGTGACTCACCTTCTACAAGATGCTCCCGGGCGCTGCTCTGGGCTTGTGCTTCCTGAACCCTCAGGTGCTCCTTCAGAAACTTGTTTTCTTCAAAAATCTCTTCGGCCTGGGTGCGAATCTGGTGCCTACAATGGATTTACAAACTGTATTATTATTATTATTATTCAAGCAGAGGTAGATAGAGAGGAGAGACAGACAAGACAGACAGAAAGTATGGGCATGCCAGGACCTCCTGCCACTGCAAACAAACTCCCGATGCGTGCCCCACTTTGTGCATCTGGCTTTACATGGGTACTGGGGAATCTAACCCAGAGCGTTAGGCTTTGCAGGCAAGGGCCCTCTCTCCAGCCTGGATTTACACAATTAGATACTGCCACCTGGGGTATCTCAGGCAGTATGCATGCCAAAGTGTGCAGGTGAGGTAACAGCGTGCATGTATGCAGGTGGAACACGTCAGCGACACAGCAAACGCTGCCGTCTGCAGTAAGTGGAGGGCGACCAGCAACAATGCTGAATTGTGCACTGTGCCGTCAGCTGTGAACGGCGGAGCTTCACGCACACACACGAGCGCGAACGGGAAAGCCCCGTGTGCACGACGTGTGGAGCCGTCCTAAAGCAGCCGGCTGTGTTTCATCGGCATCGGCAGCCAATCCTTGCACCAACTGAATTAATTTTGACATTCATGTGAAACATTTTTTTAAAGAATTTTGGAAGGTCCCATTTTAATTTAAAACATTTACAGGGCTGGAAAGATGGATTAGCTGTTAAGGCATTTGACTGAAAAGCCAAAGGACCCAGGTTCAATTCCCCAGGACCCACGTAAGCCAAATGTACAAGGTGGCACATGCATCTGGAGTTCGTTTGCAGTGGCTAGAGGCTCTGGAGTGACCTCTCTCTCATAAATAAATAAAAATAAAATATTGAAGTTTGAAAAAATAAAATAAAATTTAAATACATAGTGAATTCCAGGTCAGCCTAGACTATAGCAACACCCTAGCTTAAAAAACTAATAATAAAATAACAATAATAATAATAATAAATGGGTTAGGAATCATAATAGGAGGAAAAGATCATGACATCAAAATAAAAGAGAGACTGATTGAGATGGGGAGGGGATATGATGGAAAATGGAGTTTCAAGGGGGGCAGTGGGGGGAGGGAAGGTATTAACATGGGATGTTTTTTACAATCATGGAAGTTGTTAATTAAAAAAAAATGGGTTAGGAGATTGCTCAGTAGCTAAAATCACTTGCTTGCAAAGCCTGCTTCCCAGGGTTCAATTCCTCAACACCCATGTAAAACCAGATACACAAAGTGGCACATGCATCTAGAGTTTGTTTGCAGTGGCAAGAAACCCTAATGCACCCATACTCACTGTCTGTCTGTCTCTCTCTCTCAAATAAACAAATAAAAATGTTTAAATAAAAAAATCTAAAATACAAAGTTGTCATTGCACATGCCCATAAACCCAGCATTTGGGAGGCTGTGGCAGGAGGATCACCAGTTGAAGGGCAGCCTAAACTACACAGTGAGACCCTGTGTCAAGAAACCAAGGGCTGGGAATGCAGTTCAATGACAGAGCTGCTTGCCTAGCACACCCGAAGCTCTGAATTCCATCCCCGGCACTTGAAAAACTAAAAGAATGAAATATAAAATAAATAATATTCCAATTTAGAAGAGATTACAAGGATTTCATTGGGCCTTTTTAATTTCATGGAAACTCTTCCTTAAAATAATTTAGCTAAAGAGAGAAAAACTCTTGTGTATTTGAAAACTTCATAAAATATATTCCTAGTATCTTGTTTTAAATTAACAAAATACCACTTGCCATTTCGCCATGGTAACAGGACTATCCTTGTTTAACTTTTCATACAATCCTTCATTTTCTTTCACCACTTCTTGGACTCGCATCCTAAGTGATCTCATTTCCTCCTGAAAGAAAATTGGTGTTGATTGAAATATGCACATCACACACAGAGTATTCCTAGTGAGCACTATTGCCAGGCTACTACACAATACAACAGCCATTTGGTAAGGTCTCTCTACAGCCAGGTCCCAGGGCTCCACATGTGTCCTCAGGGAGCCTGAAGTGCAGTGAGGAATACCGAGGTGCCTGCAGCGGCACGGAGCACGGGGACAAACAGCCTGAGTTTTAGGTATTCAATTCCTAATTTAATAACATTTTCTTTCTTTACGTATTTATGAGAGAGAGGGAGCGCCAGGGCCACTAGCCACTGCAAGCAAACTCCAGACACATGTGCTGCCATGTGCATCTGCCTTAAGTGGGATCTGGGGACTCTAACCTGCCTCCTTAGGCTTCACAAGCAAGCACCTTAGCCACCAAGCCATCTCTCTGAAATAGTTGCCAAATACATGGAAATTTACAAGAGAAGGCTGAAGAGACAGTCTAGTGGTTAAGACACTTGCCTTTAAAGCCTAAGGACCCAGGTTTAATTCTCCAGGTCCTACTTAAGCCAGATGCACGCGGTGGTGCAAGCATCTGGAGTTCATATACAATGGCTAGAGGCCCTGGCATGCCTATTTTCATTTTCTCTCTTCTCTCTTTCTAATATATAAGTAAATAAAAACTTACAAAATTTTTTTTTGTTTTGTTTTTCGAGGTAGGGTCTCACTCTGGCCCAGGCTGACCTGGAATTAACTATGTAGTCTCAGGGTGGCCTTGAACTCACGGCGATCCTCCTACCTCTGCCTCCCGAGTGCTGGGCTTAAAGGCGTGCACCACCATGCCCAGCTTTAAAAAATTTTTTTTGTTTATTTATTTATTTATATTTGAGAGTGACAGACAAAGAAAGAGGGAGAGAGAGAGAGAGAGAATGGGCACGCCAGGGCTTCCAGCCACTGCAAACGAACTCCAGACGCGTGCGCCCCCTTGTGCATCTGGCTAAGGTGGGTCCTGGGGAATCGAGCCTTGAACCAGGGTCCTTAGGCTTCACAGGCAAGCGCTTAACTGCTAAGCCATCTCTCCAGCCCCCCCAAAAATTTTTTTTAAGAGAGATTAAAAAGGCAGAGTTGCTAGAATGTCTAGTTTCACGACTTTAGAAGATGAACTGGATTTTTGTGTAAAAAGAAGGAGCTTCCTATCCCTTATGAAAGCCTGTGTGGGAGGGGAAGAGTCAAACAGACCTGAGGCTAAGCTTGCCCATGCCATGCTCAGAGCTCTGTCCCTCCTCTCGTCAGCCATCCACCCTGACACGAGGCCACAGGTGGGCGGGTTCTGGCTGCTCGTGCTCACGTTTATGACCCCGCGTCTTGCCTCCACTGTGTCTTCTCCAGCCAGTGCCTGCTGGCCTCGGTGCCCTGTGTAGCCCCCTGTGAGAATCTTAGGTGCCAATATTTACTCAGGGGCAGGGGAGGAAGCTGGGAAATACTGGTCTCCCAACTATCAGACATATATGCTTATTCGTGTTTTAACTGACTAGAGTTGTGGTGTTAGAATGAGCCCAGGCTCTTGGGCAGGCTGGGCAGGTACTCTACCAGGGAGCCACAGCCCAGCCCACACTGTTGATCTCTTAAAGCAGGATTGCCAAATGGTAGCTTTGCCTCCTCTCATCTAACCCCATGTGCCTGCAGGCCACCTGGCCCTCCTCTGAACTGTCTGGGCAAACTAAAGCCAGCAGGCCAGCTGCCCATTTTGGAGGTCAGTTTCCTGGGCGCACGGTCTGTCACTCACGTGTTGCCTGCGCTGTCTCTGTGCTACAGCAGTGCGGCTGAGTCACTGTGACAGAGACTCAGGCTTCAGAGAGCCTCAGGTGTATCCTAACTGCTCTTCATAGAAAATGGTTGAGAAATTGTACCAAACTATTAATCACATTATTATGCTAATTTGTATCAACGAGCACAGGATAAATTCATGCTCTTTTAAATAATTAAGAGGGGGGCTGGAGAGATGGCTTAGCAGTTAAGTCGCTTGCCTACAAAGCCTAAGGACCCAGTCTGACTCTCACTAGACGCACAAAGGTGAGGCAAGCGCAAGGTCGCACATGCCCACTCAGCGGTGCAAGAGTCTGCAGTTCAACTTCAGTGGCTGAGGCCCTGGTGTGCCAATTCTCTCTCTCAAATAAAAAATAAAAAAAATTAAGAATCCAAGCTGGGCATGGTGATGCATGTAGGAGTCTGAAGTACGACAATGGCTATGAATTTGAGACCAGCCTCAGCTACAGAGTGAGTTCCAGGTCAGCCCAGGCTGGAAACCCTAACTCTAAAACACCAGAAAGGAAAAAAAATTAAATGACTAGCAGTCAGCCATGAAGGTTCATGGGATGCAAGACTGCCAGCCAAGACAAGTGGATCAAAAGAACTCTTCCTACTCTGGCCCTGTAAACCCAAATCCTTCCCTCTGTGGATCCTTCAATCCAGAGATCTACTTGGCCACTTAGTGAGGACCCAGGAGGAGGCAGCATGGAAGGGCCTGGGAGGTATCCCAGACGCCTGACCAGCACGGTCTTCCTGCAGAGAAGGAACCGCTGCCGGAAGCCCGTCCAGGACCCCGGAGTAAACAGCCAGAAAAGACAATCCTTACATCCTAGTGCTCCTAACACTCATCTACGGCACCTCTCTGGGCCTGTGCTTTGGGAAATTGAGTGTAAGTTTGCCTAAAACACTCTAGCCTATAACTTTCTCTGTCTGCCCAAATCCTTCCCCCTCCCTTCTCTCTTGATTTCTCGAGGTAGGGTCTCACTCTAGACCTGGAATTCACTATGTAGTCACAGGGTGGCCTCGAACTCACAGCGATCTTCCTACCTCTGCCTCCTGAGTGCTGGGATTAATGATGTGCACCACCACACCTGATCCCAAATGTCCCTTCTAAAAGTAGGGTTTGTAGTTGCAAAGTCCTAACAACTGTGAGCCTCTTCACTGCATTTTCTGAACTGTAAGATCCTAGCCACATGGGGTGCTTGTCCCAAGCCACAGCTCCCACCTGACCCCAAGATCCCAGAAGCATGGGGTGTCTGTCCCAAAGCCATAGCTCCCACCTGAACCCCAATATTCCAGAAGCATGGGGTGTCTGTCCCAAAGCCATAGCTCCTACCTAACCCACAAGATCCCAGCCACATGGAGGGCCTGTCCCAAGCCACAGCTCCCTCCTGAACCCCAAGATCCCAGCCATAAAGGGTGCCTGTCCCAAGCCACAGCCTCCACCAAGGGCCCACGCCTTCCCCGCACACTCTCCTCCCATGCCCATCCTCCCCTCCTGCTCTGTCAGTCACTTCCTTGTCTCCTTCCCACCCTACCACGATCCTCCCTCCTTTTCTTTAGCAAACATGTTGGGCACACTTGCCTTGAACGTGTGGCCCCAGCGTGAAGCAGGCTTAGGTTTTTATAAATCTCGTCTCTTCTGAGACGTCTGCCGACCTACCTCCAGGCTGGCCCTGAGCTTGTCCTTCTCGTTCATTCTGTCTTCATAAGCCATCAGCAAAGGCGAAAGGGACTTTAAATCCACCTGAACACAGAGTCATCAAGCAAAAGACGGTCACACATTTGTCACATCAAAACTCAACCAACAATTTTTTTAAAGCAAGAAAACACTTATTTTGGAAGGTTCTTAATAGTTTGGCCAACACAACTCAGCAAACATGGGTCTGAAATTAAATAACTTTCACTTACCGACCAGGGTGGTGTAGGGCCCTTCTCGGGAAGGCCTTCAGTGTGAACTCTCTGAGAATAAAACACATATTGAATACAAGATGAATTCTACTCTAAAATCCCAAGCCTTATTATTTATTTGCATGTATGTGTGTGTATGGGGGGGGGTTAATATGTGTATGGACACACCAAGATCTTTCCCCACTAAAACAAACACCAGATCCCTGTAGCACTTTTTAGGTCCAGCTTACATGGGTGGCTTGGGAACTGAACCTGGGCCAGAAGACTTTGCAAGCTAGTGCCTTTGACCACAGATCCATCTTCCCGGGCTGTTCTGAATCTAGAGCAGGACGCATTCTCCTGCAGGGTACACATCCATGCATACGCACACGGGGTAAAGTGATTCCGCAAACACTGGGGAGTAATTCCTCTCTTCCAGATACTTCAGAGTCTATTTTCCTACAAACAAAGCCTTCATAAGGGCCAGTGCTGTGTTCCATACTGGCACATCTGCCGCTCAAGTCTCTGTGCTTTCTACGAGCAGAATAAGGTCTTCTGACCTTATATTTCTTGCCACAGTAATACTTAAAAGAAAATACAATATTTTTGTGTTTTTAATTTAATTAATTAATTAATTAATTTTGGTTTTTTGAGGTAGGGTTTCACGCTAGCTCAGGCAGACCTGGAATTCACTATGTAGTCTCAGGGTGGCCTTGAACTCACTGTGATCCTCTACTCTGCTTCCCAAGGGCTGGGATTAAAAAGGTGTGTGCCACCATGCCTGGCTTGAAAATCTGGTTCTTAATAAATAAAAAACATTACCTCTTCCTCGGACAAATGCCTGAACCTTGTTTGATAGCGACTCAGTTCTGTGTTCAAACGATGCACAAGCATTTTCAAGCCCTCGTTTTCAGCCGTGAGTTCGTGGGTTTGTTTCTTTAGAGAAAGTAGTTCAGATGCAACTATTGAAAACACCGAGTTAGTCATGAGCCCTAGGGGTGTAACAGCTGTTGCTGTCTGTCTAAATGTACGTACTACGTTCACCAAACTTCCCAGTAAGCACTTCTCTTAATGTTCAGACCCATATATTAATGCTACTCTCACTTTTAGAGAACCTTCTTTTTTCAGATGGCACTGACCTTGGGATGACTCAGAAGGCACCATGGTGCTGAGAAGAAGTGACAGAGGAGTGCTCAGCACTGCAATATCTCTATCACACCTTCCAAGGCTCAGGGTCCATTACAGAAGAGGTGGCAGAAAGAATGTAAGAGCCAAAGGGAAGGGTAGGACTCCTTACAACATGCTCCTCCAGACACAAAATGGCCTGGATACCCATGACCTCACAGTGCCTGACACTACCTACACAAGACCATCATAATAGGAGGAAAAGATGATGACATCAAAGTAAAAGAGAGACTGACTGAGAGGGGGAGGGGATATGATGAGAGTGGAGTGTCAAAGGGGGAAAGTAGGGGAGGGGGGAATTACCATGGGATATTGTTTATAATTATGGAAGTTGTCAATAAAATAATATATAAATTTAAAAAATAAAATAAAAATAAAAAAAGAAAAACACTGAGTTAATGTTATACTATAATAAATATATTACTAGCCATTTTGCTTTTTGCTCCCATGTAGGGTTAGTGGTAGTGAACTCTGTGTGTGTGTGTGTGTGTAATACACACGAATGAATGTTTTGAAGCTTAATACAATGATACAGATGAAACTAAACCTCAGAAAGTATAATGGAAACATCTTAATTACAATATAAGATAGCCATAGAAACATCAAAAAATACAAGATGAAATATTATCTCTCAGAATAAATAAAGTGAGAGCTGGGGAGATAGCTCAGCAGTTAAAGGACTTGCTTTCAATGACTGCTGGCCCAGGTTCGATTCTCCAGTACCCACATAAAGTCAGATGCACAAAGTGGCGCAGGCATCTGAAGTCCATCTGTACTGGCAAGTGGCCCTGGGCACCCATACATTCACACACTCACTCTCTCACTAATAAATTAAAAAAACAATTTTTTTTGGTTTTTCAAGGTAGGGTCTTGCTGTAGCCCAGGTTGAACTGGAATTCACTATGTAGTCTCAGGCTGGCTTTGAACCCACAGCAGTCCTCCTACCTCAGGCTCCTGAGTGCTGGGATTAAAGGCATGCACCCCCATGCCCAGTATTTTCTTTTCTAAAAATATTTTTAAAATATTTATTATTTACTTATTTTGAGAGAGACAGACAGACAGACAGACAGACTGACTGACTGACTGACAGGGATTGGGCATGTGAGGGCCTCCAGCCACTACAAACAAATTCCAGATGCATGTTCCACCTTGTGCATCTGGCTTTACATGGGTACTGGGGAGTCAAACCTGGGTCCTTAGGCTTTGCAGACAAGTGCCTTAACCACTGACCCATCTCTCCAGCCCTAAAAATATTTTTTTTATTTACTTGAGAGACAGAGAGAGAGAGAGAGATTAACTCCTTACCATGACACTGCAAACAAATTCCAGATGCATGCGCCATCATGTGCATTTGGCTTCCATGGGTACTGGGGAATCAAAACTGGGTCTTTAAGATTTGCCGACAAGTGCCTTAACTGCAAAGCCATCTCTCCAGCCCTAAAAATAATGTTTTAGCAAGTAAAGTCCTGTCCGCTCTCACCTTCCTGGGAAGATGCTCTCTCAGCCTCCTTCAGCCTTCTGCTGTCTTCTTCCATTGTCTCAAGCTGTAATTGTAACTTGTTCATTTCCTGTTTTGTTGTAAACAGTTCAAGGCTGAGGGTTTGATTCGTAGAGATCATGAGCAAGTTTTCTCTTTGCAATTCCTTGAACCTTTCTTTGGTTATTTCAATGCACCTTTGAGATACTCGACCACTTGTATCTAAAAAGGCACAGAGGAAAGGCTTGGGTACTTACCATTCACATCAACAAGCACAGCGCTTTATACCAAAAACTGTATGCAACAACTTCACATCAGGCCTGGAACTGTGTCCTTGGTCCCTGCAAAGAATGGCCTCTCTAAGAGTGAGTGAGTGGCGGAGGAGGATACAGTGAGTGGTGTGACAGAAGGGACAGAGGAAGCCATGCGGTGTGTGAGGCGAAGCGGAGGTCTCACCCTGAAGGCCACCTGGAGTCAGAACAGAGAAAGGCTTTGGGGACAACGTCTGACAATGAAGAACCCCACCCCAGTCCCTCAGGCAGCTGGGAAGATGTGGGTTGGCATGAGGCAGAGCAGCAGACAGTGGGAGACAGGTCACACGGAGCTGAGCTCAGGACTGCCTGGGTGTGGGAGATGAGTGAGAGGTGAACTGAGGGAAAACACACACACACACACACGCACGGCCACTGTTTGGAGCTAAGCTCCTGGACTGGACCCCAACTGACCAGACTAAAAGTCACCATGGAGCCACTCGTACCAAAGCCCAAGTCACTCAACTGTTAGTTTCAACTAGGTGGTCATCTGACCTCAAGAGAGATGATTTCCCACTCGGGCCCGTTTCACCCGGCATGATAAGGAGTTAAACTCTTCTTTTATCCTTAAAATAAGTAACCTGAATTAGCCTGGTGTTAACTAACCAGCTATTTTCTTATTGTTCTCTCTCCCTGTCCCCCTCAGAAGAGAGATAACTGAAATGACCTGCCTGCTGCAGCCTCTCCTTTTCAATTAATTTATTTGCAAGCAGAGAGAGAGAGAGAGAGAAAAGAAAGAGAGAATGGGTGCACCAGGGCCTCTAGCCACTGCAAATGAACTCCAGACACATGTGCCACCTTGTACATCTGGCTTTATGTGGGCACTGGGGAACTGAACCAGGCTCATCAGACTTTGTAGGCAAGCTCCCTAACCACTGCGCCATCTCTCCAGCCCCCGCCACAGCCCTTCTGTCTGGACCGTCTGCCCCTTCTGCTCAGCCCCCTGAACGGCTAATTCTATGTCACGAGGAATTGTATGACAGGGAATTGCAAACAGAGCCAAAAAAGGTTCCTGAACTAAACTAGTTGTAAGTTTTGTCATTCTGCAGACACCACCAACTTCCGTGTTAGCCTGACCACTGCCCAGACAAGAAGCCCATGGGAGAGAGCAGGTGAAACCAGAGGAGGAGGCAGGTGAGCTGAGGCCAGCACACAGGGTATAGCTGGGAGGGATGCCTCGGAGAGAGACTGAGGAATGCCACAGCTGGGGGCACCCGGAGGAGACAACAGAGGACGCAGAGAATTTTAAGAAAGGAGCAAGAAGACTGGAAGACCAGATGTCGTGGTATACGCTGTAACCCTATTAGGGAACCTGAGGCAGGAGAATCACAAGTTCCAGGCTAGCCTGGGCTACATAGTGAGACTCAGTCTTGAAAGAAAAGGGAACAACGGACCAGTATGTGTTTTGGGGGAGGGTCAAAGGCCTAAGTTTGACAACTACAGCTCTCCCACACTGAAGCGCAGGGAAAGCGAGCTTCATTTTCAAAACAGCAACACGACTCGGGGCATTCTCGGAAACCACAAGTGTGTCGAGCACCATCAAGGCCGGTACCTGGGAAGGGAGGAGGTTTCTCGGGTAACGGCACGTTTCCATCCTAGGGAAAAACAAACCTGAGTGTGAGCAGAGTCCGAGCATCTTCCCGCGGTGGACGGACACAGCGCGAGGCCCTGGCGGCCGGGAGGAGAAGAGCACCTTCTCCCTCGTGGCTCATGGCTCTTGGCTTTGGCCACAAACCCTTGTCATGACTGAATCTTACACCTTCCAGCACACCCTTCCTGGCCTCTGTCGGGTGGGGAAGTCCTGTTCTAGCTCTCTTGTCTGTGATCAGCAACTGCCTTTACACTGGATGGCAGGCCTCTTTCTAAACAATGATGCGACATGGCAGCGAGTGCCAGGCAGAGATGCACAGGCAGGGCCAGTTCTCACTTGGATACAAAATAAAGGACCCGCGAACCGCAGCACAGTGTGTTTCCAAAGGACCGAGTAGAGGTCACCATACAACCTTGTTTCTCAAGCTGAAACTGAGAAGGAAAGGTTGTGTGTGAGCTGTCACCAAACTCCCCATCATGAGTCAGTGTGTTGCTATTAAGGTTCTAATTACTCCACACAGGTTATTAATTAATCTTACTGTGGAATGTAATTTGTATTCTACTTTATTTATTTACACGTGTATGCACATGTGCACCACACACACCAGGGTCTCTTCTGCTGAAAACAAATGCCTGTCTACCTTTATGTGGGTATGGGGAATGGAAGCTAGGCCAGCAAGCAAGTGCTTTTAGCTGCTAAGTCATCCCCAGCCCCTTGTCTTGGTTTTGGAGACAGGGTCTCACTCTGTACCCCAGGCTGGCCTTTAACTCTTGGTTCTCTTGCCTCAGCCTCCCACCTGCTGGGATGACAGGTGTGACCCACTACACCTGGTTAGAAATGTTTAATTTTGTTTTGTTTTGTTTTGTTTTTGTTTTCCAAGGTAGGGTCTCACTCTAGCTCAAGCTGATCTGGAATTCACTGTGCGGTCTCAGGGTGACCTCAAACTCACTCATAATGATTCTTCTACTCTCCGCCTCCCAAGTGCTGAGATTAAAGGCGTGTGCCACCATGCCCAGGTGAGAAATGTTCAATTTTTAAATTTTACAACATCATACAACTGAAATTAAGTGGACATTATTCCTCTATTTGCCAATCAGTTACTAAAACTGCCTTCACTTCTACAACTTATGGGGACAGCTTGCTTCTGCTGCACTACTCTGCTATTCTACAAACTGTGCCGCTGATCTCTAACCTCTCCATGTGCTATTTCCATAATAAACTCTGGAAAGTGCAGTTCCTCACACTCTACAAGTACTTAAATGAGGGTAGGGTGCTGTTTCCTCACACTCTACAAGTATTTAAATGAGGGCGTGGTGGCGCACACCTTTAATCCCAGCACTCATGAGGCAGAGGTAGGAGGATCGCTGTGAGTTCAAGGCCACCCTGAGACTACATAGTAAATTCCTGGTCAGCCTAGGCTGAAGTGAGACCCTACCTCGAAAAACAAAACAAAAATAAACATCATATTAGTTTATTCCAGGGATGCAAGGATGATTCCATAAATAAAAATCAGCAATTGTAGTACCGTACACAAACAGAAATGAAGGACAGAAATCACTTGCTACAAAATAAGAATTGGGGCTGGAGAGATGCCTCAATGGTTAAGGTGCTTGCCTGCAAAGCCTAACAACTTGGGTTCAATTCCCCAGTACCCACATAAAGCCAGATGCACAAAGTGGCACATTTATCTGGAGTTCATTTGCAATGACTAGAGGCCCTGGCATGCTTGCTCGCTTGCGCTCTCTCTCTCTCTCTCTCTCTCTGCTTGCAAATAATTAAATGTTAAACACAACACAGACACACACACACAGATTGGCCCAGTTCAGATGGTGGAGGTATTTAAAAATAAATAAATAGATAAACAAGAATTATGGTGGAAAATCTCTTTGAAAATGTGAAGTCTTAAGAATAAACTTACCTTTAAATCCAGAACAAGTTGTTTGCCATCTGATAACAAGGAAAAGATGAAAGGGCATGAGAAATCTGACAACTCAGAAGTGCACAATCACAGAAACTCACCTTGTTGAGATGAGTGGAACAAGGTCCCCAGCTGGGACAGATTTCAAGCAAGGTCACATGGTGTGCTGGTTTGATTCAGGTGTCCCGCATAAACTTAGGTGTTCTGAATGCTAGGCTCCCAGCTGATGGAGATTTGGGAATTAACACCTCTAGGAGGCAGTGTACTATTGGGGGTGGCCTTGTGGGTGTTACAGCCAGTTTCCCCTTGCCAATGTTTGGCACACTCTCCTGTTGCTATTGAACACCTGATGTTGGCCAGGAGGTGATGTCCACCCTCTGCTCATGCCATTGTTTTCCCTGCCATCGTGGAGCTTCCCCTCGAGTCTATAAGCCAAAATAAACCCATTTTTTCCCACAAGCTGCTTGGTCAGGTGGTTTTTGCTGGCAATGTGAACCTGACTGCAGCACGTGGTGAGCAGGTCCCAGGGCAAGCGTGGCCTTGACTTGCCCATCTTTCTCTCACTACGCCAAATAAGATATATACAAGTGCCAGTGCACAGTCCCCCAGTGGTACCAGAAGCATAGCCATGCCTCAGACCCTTCACTGATGTTCCACGGTGGCCAGCCCCTCAGCTAGTATGGTGACATGCTCACTCACAGGAGCAGAGGGAAAGGCGCAGCCTGCTGCCAAGGCCCGTGTTAAATCCCGTGCCTGCATGCTGCCAAAGCCTGTCGGCCCAGGTTCAATTCAGGGAAAGCCAGATGCACAAACTGGTACATGCATCCAGAGTTTGGGGGTTTTTTGTTGTTGTTTTTTGAGTTTGGGTTTGTTTGCAAGAGGCCCTGCCACACCCATTCTCTAGCGCTTTCTCTTTCTCTCTCTCCCACTCTCTCCGCTGAGGAGTAAATACAGAATTCTCTGTACCGTGAGTTCTCAGAGCTCGGATAACAGAGAGAAAGTTTTCCAAGTGAGCACTCTTATTTTCAAGGCTGCTCTAACATTCAGGCAACTGAATGGGGAATACTCATTTGTGGTGAAAAATAAATTTCAAATACATTGCTGGTTACAATCACAGAGCCACAACAAGGAACTGCCGTGGCACCAGTACTGGTAACCAGTATTTATCATAGAAGGCTCCTTCATTTAGTTGTTTCCTTACCTTTTTGTTGCACACTCTGTGATCTAGAAGATGAGGAGCTTGAACGTCCATCCAGCTCAGAAACACCATCCTCTCCACTGGACACTTCGTGGGACAATGGCACCTTGTCGTTACAAGAGACAGAGGTGGCATTAGCTGCGTCTGTGTTCTGACCACTGAGCCGTCTTACTTCTGACCTTCCCCAGTGCTATGGTGTCCTGGGCACCTAGGTGAAAGGGGCTACACCTGGTGGGAGGGAAGGAGCCAGGGCCCTCCTTGTGGGCAGTCTGGGCAGAAGAGCTCGGACAGTTATGCCCAGGCTGTGGAGAGCCCTTGGTCCTGCCATGCCGCTGGCTTCCCTTCTACACTCCTGAGGGGACCATCTCAGAGAAAGGGCCACCTCACGTCTCTCAGGACAGTCCCCAATGCCGTCCTCACAGGCACTACTGCTGCTTCATGAAAGTCTGTGGGTGACAAAGTGCCGGCCAGCTGGGGGACCTGCTCCAAGCCATGCTGTTTGCTGTGAGTCCACCAGTGGTCATTTGCTGAGGTAAGGGAGGTCTGCCCACCACTGTCTGATTAGCAACTTCACAGGAACCATGCATGGTGCCACGGCCAGGAAACTGTGCCTTTGAGGCACTGTGGATGGCAGGGTTCCGGAGGGCAGGGACACAAGAGCAGAGACTGGTGCTCTGCAGGGCCTGCCCTCACTAGCCCCAAGCTGCAGGAAAACCGTGCTGGGGATCGGCTGGGCTGCGCTGGGCCGTGGCAGGGACGCCTTCATGGTTTGTAGCGAGATGCCCACCAGAAGAGCACTGCAAAGCCAAGAGCTGAAACCTCTAGTTTGCCAGGCTCTGCACATGTCTCCAAGGGGAGCCCACTCGGGGGAGCAGCAGACAGACCTCTCATGTACTCATCATTGGAGGCGGGGGAGGGCAAATGACCTCTAGCTGTGTCTCTCTCAGGGACAAACAGCCTGGGTCACTATGCAAAAGCCATATTCAACTTCCCGGCATGGAGAGGCCCAGGACCAACAGTGGTCATGTTGTCAGCGGTGGATGGAAGAGGAGGGCAATGTGCATCCACATTGTGGGTACGTGATAGGACTTGAGCTTGTGGGGTTCTAAGGAGAGAGCAAGACTATGCTTCTCACAGAAACCAGGAATCAGAGGTAGGAGGATCACT
The DNA here is from genome assembly GCA_036346955.1 of Dipus sagitta. Taxonomy (NCBI): domain Eukaryota; kingdom Metazoa; phylum Chordata; class Mammalia; order Rodentia; family Dipodidae; genus Dipus; species Dipus sagitta. The sequence continues at coordinate 4,242,724 of CM070775.1, read as the reverse complement.
GTGAGTTCGAGGCCAGCCTGAGACTACATAGTGAATTCCAGGTCAGCCTGGGCTAGAGTGAGACCCAACCTCGAAAAACTAAAAGAAAAAGGACAAGGAGAAGGAAAAGAGACAGAAACCTACACTAGGAACATGGATGCACGTCCAAAGGCACAGTTTCCTGACCCAGGCAGAAGGAAGAGCAAAGAGCGAAGCAAACAGGACAAAGGGCTGGGGAGACTGGCAGAGCAAAGGAACGGAATCAGAAGAGAACGGAAGACGCCTGCTCGAGCGCTCTGCACAGCACGTGTAAGTGAACGTGGAGAAGCAGCGGTGGGCTCGGTCACCTGGCGTCTGTGTGGGACAGCACATTCAGCATCTCTGTGACCTCCCACGTCTCTCCAGGCGCTGTCCTCCTCCAGGTCCTTGCAGCTGGAGGACCCCTGCGTTTCAGTCTCCCCTTCTTCACCATAGTCTAACGTCTCACAGGATGGCGAAGTTCTTCCAGGCCCATTCTGCCAACTAGACCTGTATGACATTAAAAGATAAACAAGTAAGTTAACATTTGACTTGATATTTATGCCCTTCTTCCTTTTTCTTCCCTTGAGACAAGTTCTCATTGTGCTGCTCAGCCTGGCCTTGAACTCATGATCCTCTCACCTCAAACTCCCAAGTGCTGGAATTCCAGGTGTGAGCCACCGTTCCTGGCCAAAGCCTACTTTTTGACCTTTTAAATGCTTGCTATAAAAGTAACTAGCAGGCTAGATGGCTTAGCAGTTAAGGTGTTTACCTATCAAAGCCAAAGGATCCCAGTTTGATTCTCCAGGACCCACATAAACCAGATGCAAAAGGGGATGCATGCATCTGGAGTTCATTTTCAGTAGCTGGAGGTCCTGGCGTGCTCATTCTCTCTCCCTCTCTTTCAAATAAATAAATAAATAATATATATTTTTAAAAAGTGAGTCTCTACAGCCAGGTGTGGTGGCACAAGCCTTTCATCTCAGCACTCAGGAAGCTGAGGTAGGAGGATCACTGTGAGTTTGAGGCCACCCTGAGACTACATAGTGAATTCCAGGTCAGCCTGGACTAGAATGAAACCCTACCTCAAAAAAAAAAAAAAAAAAAGTAACTAGCAAGCTGGGCTTAGTGTCACACGCCTTTAATCCCAGCACTTGGGAGGCAGAGATAGGAGGATCACCATAAATTCAAGGACAGTCTGAGACTACATAGTGAATTCTAGGTCAGTCTGGGCTAGAGTGAGACCCTACCTTTAAAAAAAAAAGTGGGGCTGGAGAGATGGCTTAGTGGTTAAGCGCTTGCCTGTGATGCCTAAGGACCCCAGTTCAAGGCTCAATTCCCCAGGACCCACGTAAGCCAGATGGACAACGTGGCACATGCATCTGGAGTTTGTTTGCAGTGGCTAAAGGCCCTGGGACACCCATTCTCTCTCTGTCTCTTTCTCTCTCTGTCACTCTCAAATAAATAAAAATGAACAACAACAAAAAAAACTAGCAGTCACCTCCCCTTGACACTATCCAGAACAAGTCTTTCATACAACAGGAACTCCTTTTGGTGTATGACCAGTCTGTAGAGCTGTCTATTACAGTCCACAGGCCCACGAACACTAGGTCACTGTTAGGGCATCACAAGCACTGCTCAGCCACTAAACTGGTCTTGCACAATTTCATTACTTAAAGCTGTGTTTGAAAATACAATGGTGCTAATCCAGCCCCCCATGATTAATTTTTAAAAATGACTGAAGCTGAGCGTGGTGGCGCACGCCTTTAATCCCAGCACTCAGGAGGCAGAGGTAGGAGGACTGAGGTGAGTTCAAGGCCAGCCTGAAACTACATGGTGAATTCCAAGACAACCAAGGCTAGTCTAAGACCCTACCTCAAAGTATAAAAGAAAAAAATTAAAAAAGACTGAGTCTATGGGCCAAAAAGTCAAACAACCACACTGGGCTACATAGGAAAACCTTGTCTCAGAAAAATGAAAGAATAATTAATATTTCTGGTCAAAGCTCCTTAAATCAGTGATGAAGATCAGATGACTTTGATTGTCATAAACACATGCCCACACGGTGACCATGCCGAGTGTCCCCCCTTCTGCTCTGGTGGAAAGGCACACAGCCAGTGATATGCCCCTACCCAAGCCTGAGCTCTGAGTTGGTGGCACAGGGCTCAACGAAGATGTCCTTTTCACTGTCCAGCGGGAATCTCTGGCCAGGCTGGGGAATGGCGACAGTCTGTCCTGTCAACGTAGTAGCCAGAACAGCTGCAGCCAGAGCAGATCTACAGACAGAAAGAGAGAGGAGGCATGACCATCAAGCTGAAGGTAACACTGACCACGATTTACCTTGTCAACTGCGGCAGTTACTAATCAGCTACTGACAATGCACCCATAGTCATAGCTGGGCATGGGTTACACCTGTAGTCACAACACTTGGGAGGCTGACGCAGGAGGATCTCCAGTTCAAGGCCAGCTCGGGCTACACAGTGAGATGCTCTCCAAAAAACAAAAACAAAAACAAAACCCACCAGGCATAAATTTAAAGGGGAATTTTTACAGATACTTACAAAATACTCAAAAATATAAGAAAAGTAATAGATTCACATTATTGACTTTAAAAGCTAAGAAAAGAAAAAGAATAGTCTTCGAAAGGTTCCGGCTTATTGTCTGGGGAAAAGTGCACTTAACTCCTCTCTCCAGCTTATATTCAAAGTTTTAAAAACTGACCAAGACGATAGCTTACACTCAGGCTTCCCAGTGGGACCCAGGCAGAATGGCTCCCACAAACTGGGTGGCAAGAAAGACTGTTGTGCCACCTGCAGATGGAGCGCAACATGAACACTTACATGTAAATCCCTGAAACTGCCCCTTGGGCAGAGACCCAAAATCACCATAGGAGAGATGGGAGCTCGACATGTACACCTCAGCATCAGGCTGACAGCTGTCTGCTAAATTACTCACAGGCTAGCTTGTGCCCATCTCCTCAGAAAGTGTGGAGATGGAACCCACCATAAAAACTATACATTGATTACTTACGCATTTCACAACTTTCAAAAACCTACAGACAAAGCTGGGCGTGGTGGTGCATGCCTTTAATCCCAGCATTTAGGAGGTGAGGTAGGAGGATCACTGTAAGTTCGAGACCACCCTAAGACTACATAGTGAATTCCAAGCCAGCCTGGGCTAGAGTGAGACCCTACTTCGAAAAACGAAAAACAAAACAAAATAGTCAAGACAGACATAGCGGCTGATACCTGTAGCCCCAGCACTTGGGAGACTGAGGTAGGACTGCTGTGAGTTCAAAGCCAGCCTGAGCTACAGAGTGCCAGGTGACCCTTGGCTAGAGTGAGACCCTGCATTGGAAACAAACAAACAAGCAACAACAAAAGCAAAATTGTTTATAAAAAGAAAAAAAAGATTGTGTGTAATTCCAAATTCTCTTAGAAGTACTACTACCCTGGCTGAACGTGTATTTCAGTATGCACAAGGCCTTGAGTTCCACTCTCTGGAAGAAAGGAAAGAAAGAAAGGAAAAAAGAATAAAAATTAAAAAAGGAGAGGGGAAAGGAGAAAGAAAAGGATGGAGTGAGGAAGGAAGAAAGGAGGGAAGGAAGGAGAGAGGAAAGGAAAGTTAACCTGAGGTGTCGGGCTTCAGGGTCCTATACTTTGAAAGCACTGACTCCAATCATGAAATCTGAGGGATACATTGACGGTAACAGCCCAAGTCCATTATCCTGCAGAGAAGCCAGGTTAAGTACATTATGGAACCATGAGGTGAATGTTTCAAGGATGTGATTCTAGTCACTCCACTTGTGATCTCCTTGGCCAGCCTGAACAGTCCCAGGATTCAGTACTTGGTGGCCAAGCATAAGGTTGACCTCAGAATGGCAGAACTCACACTCACCTGTGCCTCTCTGGAGATGGGTCAGGGCTGCGGGGAGGAGGTGTTCGAGGCACTGCCGGCTTTGGGGCCAGGCTAGCAGCGGGGACCAAGCCAGGGATGATGTGTTTCTGCAAATGAAACCCAGAACAGGTCACTGGGAGGAGGAAATCACTTGGGTCCTGTCACCACTTCTCAAGCTGACCATTGTGGCGTGCAGCCCCACCAGGAGCCTCCTCTGCTTCTCCCACTTCCCATTTGGCCAGACGAGTGCATCCGCCAGGGGCGAGCCATCACGGGTGCCCATGGTGGGGGGAGGGGACTCTCTTCCTTTCCTCCTTAAGGCAGCTCTCCTGATTCACATGTTTCATTTCAATGGTCAACCTGATGACATTAATGACTGCTTAGGGTGTTAATAAGGCAGGCCTGGGGATGTGTCTGCGAGGGCTTTTCCAGAGAGGATTAACTGCCTGAATTTGGGCAGTGTACCATTCCCATGGACTACAACAAGAGAGCCAGCATTCCCCTTTTTGCCTTCCCTGTCCCGGTCTGCTGAGATGTGACCAAGCACCTGTGACACACCCCTGCCACCGAGCCACCCACCACTATGGACTATATACCCTCATATTATGGACCAAATGAATTCTCCCTCCTGAAGTTGCTTCTTGACAGGTGTCTGGTCAGAGATGAGTAACTGAGACACTGAGGTCTTGCCCCTGCATTTGTCCCACACCATGCCCCCCCCCCAATGGTGTCTCTCCCTACAGAGTGGGCAAGCGTCACAAGCAACAAATGCCATTTTTTATCTTTAGAAGACTAAAAACCAGGGCTTCTCAAGGTGAACGCAGCTCCCTCCGGTACCGCTGCCTCGCCTCGCTCTCAGGACAAATTCCAAACTCCCCAATCTGTCACCCCGTAGTCCCAGGCCCTACCGGCCCGAAGCACAGGGCGGACAAGGTCTACTCACAAACTGGCTCCTGCAATTCCTTCGAAAGCTCCGCAGCATCTTTGCTGAAGGGTTGCCCCGCCAGGGGTTGGATTTACAAGCAGAAACTCCGCAGTGTGGGACCACTCGCTAAGTCCAGCTCGTTAACACAGCGCTGGCCAGTGCCAGAGGGCGCGCCCGCGGATGCTGGGACCCCTCGTTGATGCCGGGAGAGCTCCCCGAGGCCTGGGCCGCTCGCTGACGCCGGGATGCTGGGACCCCTCGCTGAAGCCGGGAGAGCTCCCCGAGGCCTGGGCCGCTCGCTGACGCCGGGGTGCTGGGATCCCTCGCTGATGCCGGGAGAGCTCCCCGAGGCCTGGACCCCTCGCTGATGCCGGGAGAGCTCCCCGAGGCCTGGACCCCTCGCTGAAGCCGGGAGAGCTCCCCGAGGCCTGGACCCCTCGCTGAAGCCGGGAGAGCTCCCCGAGGCCTGGACCCCTCGCTGAAGCCGGGAGAGCTCCCCGAGGCCTGGACCACTCACTGACGCCGGGGTGCTGGGACCCCTCGCTGAAGCCGGGAGAGCACCCCGAGGCCTGCACCCGCTGGCGCCGGGACCCCTTACAAAAACGAGGACCACTCACTGACGTCGGGAGAGGTCCCCAAACACCACTTCTGCCACCACCGGTCCAAATCCAGACGCTGTTCCTTCCACGCCGACTTCGCAACAACCACGCACCCCATTGGCTCTGCATCTGCCTTCGACCAATGAGAGCCAAGTTTACTTCCACTCGCGAGTCGCTCTTGGCAACTAGCGGTGCCTCATTCAAATCCCCGCCAATGGAGAGACGGCCTGGAGCTTTCTGTTCTGTTACTGGCTAGGTCCGGTGTCCATCTGTGACACCCCAGCCAATAGGATGCCAGATGGAGGGCGGGATCATTGAAAAGCAAGACTGGCGCAGCTGCTGTGAAGTCGGAACTGCTGCGGGCTTTAGACTGGCCACGGCGCAGACCCACGCGGGGCACCAGCACCACGCAGGTACTGGAAGTGAGGGACAGAGCCACCAAGACCGCAACTCCCCCGTTCTCACCTGGCGTGGTGACGCACACCTGCAACCCCGCTCTCGGCGGTGGGCGGGTAGAGGCGGGAGAATTAATTGCCGCGAGTTCTAGGCTAGCCGGGGTAATGTAGCAATGAGTAAGCCGGACCAGAGCTACATAGCGAGACACTGTGTCCAAAAAGTTAATAATAATAATAATAAATAAAAATGCCAATTTGCAGATGCCAAAGAAGACCCTGCTGAAGAGGTCCTGGCTTCCGGTGGAACCGTGTGCCTAGAGCCTGCTCCAGTGCGGACTTGCATTTCCCGCCTTAGAGGCCGTCCATGGACCGGAGCCCCACTGATGGCACGGGCCCAGTGCACGTGCCTTTGGGGCACGTTGTGGCTAATGAGAAATGGCGCGGGTCACAGTTGGCTCAGGAGATGCAAGGTCAGTGGGTTGCCTTTTGTCACTTGCATGCATAGGCATTAAAAGAAAAAAAAAAAAATCAAAGCCGGGCGTAGTGGCGCACGCCTTTAATACCAGTACTCGGGAGGCAGAGGTAGGAGGATCGCCGTGGGTTCGAGGCCACCCTGAGACTACATAGTGAATCCCAGGTCAGCCTGAGCTAGAGCTCACTTTGGCGACTGAGACAGGAGGTGTCCCTTAAGACCTCTTGAAGTCCAGCCTGGGTTACATAACCAGTACAAGGCCAACCTTGTACGCTGAAAACCTGTCTTTTAAAAAAAAAAAGGGGGGGGGCTGGAGAGATGGCTTAGGGGTTAAGCGCTTGCCTGTGAAGCCTAAGAACCCCAGTTTGAGGCTCAATTCCCCAGGACCCATGTAAGCCACATGCACAAGGTAGCACATGCATCTGGAGTTTGCAGTGGCTGGAGGATCTGGTGTGCCCCATTCTCTCTCTCTCCCCACTCTGTCTCTCTCAAATAAATAAAAATAAGCAAAAAACACATTCTACCCATTGCTGCCTTACTTGCCTGCATTAAAAGAATTCATTTTGTTGTCTGTATTTTAAGGAAAAATTAAGCTCATCTTTGAGGATGGTGTGACACTGGCAGATTTTTACCTATCCAGCAGATCTTGCATTCTGTATATTACCGAAGCTGATTTGGTGGCCGGAAATAGCTACAGAAAGAGACTGGTTCGCGTTAGAAATGTAAGTACTGAGTTAAAGAAACTGAAATTGAACATTGTTTCAAAAGCTTCCATCCTTTGGTTTGTTTGTTTTTTTTTCAAGGTAGGGTCTCAGTCTGGTCCAGGCTGACCTGGAATTCACTGTGTAGTCTCAGGATCCTCCTACCTTTGCCTGAAGGCATGTGCCACCAGGCCCGGCTAAAGCTTCCATCCTTTGGAATAAGCACAAAGTGGTAACATTCTTAACTTTTAATGGAATTTTGTTACCCAATTGTTTATTTTTTTTTTTCCCCCCTCTGAAGTCCAGTACTCTTCAAGGCATTGTAGTTGTTGAAAAAACAAGGATGAGTGAACAATACTTCCCAGCGGCCCAGAAGTTTACTGTGCTAGACCTGGGGATGGTGTTGCTTCCAGTGGCCAGTCAGAGGGAAGCATCCTGCCTCATTGTCCAGTTGGTAAGTGCTGGATTCCTGTTTCACAACAACCCTGTCCTCCTGCTAGGCCTCGCCTGGCCTTAGATCCTTTCCCATTGTAGCTACAGTAACTTAGTTGCAACCCAGGAATCTCATGACCTTACACTTCTGACCCTCTTGCTTCTGTGTCCTGAGAGTTGAAACTACAGGTGCTTACCACCAACTACAGGTGCTTACCACCACACCTGGTTTATGCAGGGCTAGGGATTGAACCCAGGGCCTCATGTGCACTAGACAGGCACTGTTAACACAGGAGTGACATGTCCTCTAACCCTGTCTGGGCTTGGACCCCTGACCCTCCACATACTATGTGTTGTCCTTGCAGGCTGCACCACCGGGCTGGGTTAAGCCTCAGCACTTTGGTATGTAGGTCTATTATGTTTATCTTTTTTATTTTCTTTTGGCAAGCAGACAGAGAAGACAGAGAGAAAAAGAGAGAGAGAATAGGCACATCAGGGCATCTAGCCACTGGAAACAAACTCCAGATACATGCGCCACTTTGTGCATTAGGCTTTTCATGGATACTGGGGAATCAAATCTGGGTCCATTGGCTTTGTAGAAAGGGCCTTAACTGCTAAACCCTTTCTCCAGCCCATCCTGGTGGACTTTTAAAAATAGTGATACTGGGCTGGAGAGATGGCTTAATGGTTAATGGCTGGTTTCAAACTCATGATCCTCCTGCCTCAGCTTTCTGATTGCTGGGTCGCAGACACATGCTACCACATCTGGGCAAAACTTCTCTTCTGACAGGAAAGCTTCTATAGGACCTGTTGGAAACAGGTCTCTTAGGTATAGCCAACAGTTAACAACTGAAATATTTCTTAAAGGAGTATAGGAAAGTATGTGAATCCCTCATGTTTTTTCAGTAGTATTTTTTTCCCCCCGGGGTAGGGTATCACTCTAGCCCAGGCTGACCTGGAATTCACTGGAGTCTCAGGGTGGCCTCAAACTCATGGTGATCCTCCTACCTCTGCCTCCTGAGTGCTGGGATTAAAAGCATGCACCACCACGCTGGGCTTTTTCACTAGTTTTAACTTAAAGATTCTGTAAACTCACATTTGTTGTTGCGTTTTTTCCCAGGTAGAGTCTCACCCTAGCCCAGGAACTCACTCTGTAGTCCCAGGCTGGCAGCAATCCTCCTACTGCTGCCTCCCAAGTGCTGGGATTAAAGGCATGTGCTACTATGCCCAGCTAAGTGTAAACTCAATTTTTTTTGTAAATTATTTCACTCCCAGTGTGGTCATATGACTCATGTTTTCTTTATTGACAACTTCCATATTATAGACAGTAAACCATGGTGATTCCCTTCATCCCCCCTTTTCCCCTTTGCAACTCCACTTTCCATCATACCCTTCCCCCTCAGTCTCTTTATTTTGATATGACCCATCTTTAAACAATTTTGCTACTATCTCAAACTGAATCCACAGTATATGAAAACTTCTGAGGTCATGAATGTCAAATCAGATGGAAAACCTGTTTTGAGAAAACCGCCTGCCCTCCAGAGGGCGCTCCTGTGCCTCACGGTGACTTTCCCTTTCAGGTTCAAGAGCAAGCCAGAGAGCCCAGCAGAAACCCGTTCCTCGGGAAGAGGCGCTCTGTGCTCTCTGAGCCGTCCCTGGTCCGAACTGTGCAGCAGATCCCGGGGGTTGGAAGGGTTAAAGCTCCCCTTCTGCTTCAGAGGTTCTCAAGCATCCAGCGGCTGAGTAACGCGTCCATTCAAGAACTCGAGCCAGTGGTTGGACCAGTGGCCGCACAGCACATCCATGCCTTCTTCACCCAAACCAGGTGACAACTGGCCGCACGTGCACTTCTCTTCCTTTAGGCCACAAACCACAGGATCTCGTTTTCATGTGTACAAAGCTAGAAAGGGGCTGGGGAGATGGCTCGGGGATAAACCTCATGCTGCACAGGGTGAGGACCAGAGTTTGGGTCCCCAGAACCCACGTAAATGCCAAGTGCATGCAGGGGATTCCCCAGACAAGCTGGCTGGCTAGACTAGCCCAGTGCATGAGAGCTTGGGTTCAAGTGAGAGACCTGCCTCAGTAAATACTGTGGAGAGTAATCGAGGAAGACACGTGATATCAGCCTCTGGTCTACACCCCCCCCACACACAGGAAGAGAGTGCGGTTCCCTCCTAGTGACGAACAGCGAAAGATAAAAACTGATGGTGCTCAGGAGTCCCCTTGCCTTGCTGTCTGAGCACTAAGTTTGTGGGTCCCAAGGGCCTCTCGTGGTGTTGCCCACATTCTGATGAGATGAAAAGGGCTCTGTGGATATCATCAAAGAGTGCCAGGGACTCTCAAGTCTCTGCAAAAAGCCAGTTAGAAGATATCCCAGGAGTGACGTTGGTCTGCACCTGCCATAGCACGTGTGAAGCCCCAGGTGGCGGAGGTGGAAAGGGAACTCGCAGTGAAGCACGGTCTCTCGAGAGCCCCAGTTCCTGGAGTCAGGGCCGCTGCTCAGGGATCCTCTGCCAACCCCACATACCTGCGCTCTGGAGCTGAGTATAAACAAGCAGGTGTGCACAGACAAGTGTGTAACAGTTCCTTCCTCCACCCCCCCTTCCTCTGACCTCTCAATACAATAAAAATACTTTGCTCATTACAGTCATGATGGTGTGAAAGAAGAAATTAAAAAGAAGAGACCTCAGGTGAATGAGTGTGTTTATTTAAATATTTACACAAATAAACAGCTCTAGGAACAGTTCCTAAAGGTGGTTGCTTCCCTTAAGATATTGCACAATAGAAAAATATTTAAACCTTGGTTAGTTCTTAAAACGATCAGTTATACTATGTCTACCATGAACCTTCCTAGTCACGGTGTCATCCAATGTATAGCCAAGAAAATCAAGTAGATAAGAGTGTTCATCTTTCAGAGATTTAAACTTGAACAGTTTGCGTCATTACCTTATAAAATATAAAACTACTTTCTTACCCAAGACTCAAAATACAGTTATGTATGTACTTTCTACGTTAAGCAACGTTTTGAGTATCACACAGCGTGTATCTCCCCTGTAGACAGAATCTCCTACCCGCCGCTGTGTCAGCAGCTGGTCAGTGGAGCCAGAGGAAGCTGCTCTGGGACTGTTTTTACTTCTTGACAGCGGTTCAATCCCTAGCACTGCCAAAAACAAAAATAAGACAAATTTGGCACTAGACCCTATCTGGACATAGCATTCGTATTCTGTAGAAATGACAGTGATGTGTTACCGTCTTCAGTGAACGAATTCCATGTGGGTACCACAGTTTGGAGCAGCTTCTAGAAACACCCAGTCCTGGCCTTCACCCAACAGGCTGCTCAGCTGTAAGCTGAGGACTCATTATGACCCACAGCTAGACACAGAGAGCCAAGTAGGCGACCGCCATTAAGCTCTTGACTGTACCATAGGCCTGTAGCCCCGACAGACGCGAACGCTGTTCTCTGTACATTTCCTTAGAGAATAAATAATCACAGCAACATACTGAAAGTCCTCAAATGTGTGCTCCCACAGCTCCCTGGAGGTGTCTAGTTCCTTTCACAGAAGCACATCAAACACAAGGTGCGCTGGGAGGAAAGGATTTTCCGTGACGGCACAGATGTTCCTACGGCCAGTCGGTCCTGGAAATGGCCCTGTCAGTACAGGGAACTGTCCGAGTTGAGCAGGCTGAAGGGGGTGGCGAGCTTCTTCTTAGCCTGGGGTCTCGACAGGCCCACCGCCGGGAGGCAGAGTGTGCTGGCCGACTTCTGTCTGCTCTTACTGGTGCCCCAACTCAAAAAGGAAAGCTTCTTAGAGATTTTCTTGGCTTTATCAGTTTTATCATCATCGTCCATGGACAAGCAGATCATGGAGTAGGTTTTCTGCATCCCCACGGAGTATGTGGCACACTTGTTATGCTGCAGATAAAAAGAAAAGCATTATTTATTTGCAAACAGAGGAGAGAATGGGCACAACAGGGCCTCTTGCCACTGCAAATAAACTCCAGGTACTTTGTACATCTGGCTTTACATGAGTACTGAGAAAATGAATCCTGGCTGTCAGGCTTTGCAAACAAGTGCCTTTACCGCTGAGCCATCTCTCCAGCCGAGCAAAGAAGCTTTATACAAGATAGCAAACAAATTATTAAGATTGAGGCGTGGTGGCGCACACTTTTAATCCCGGCGCTTGGGAGGCAGAGGTAGGAGGATAGCCGTGAGTTCGAGGCCACCCTGAGACTACATAGTGAATTCCAGGTCAGCCTGGGCTAGAGTGAGACCCTACCTCGAAAAAAAAAAAGAAAAAAAAAGATTGAGACTGGGCTGGAGAGATGGCTCAGTGATTAAGGTGCTTGCCTGTGAAACCTAAGGACCCAGGTTCAATTTCCCCAGTACCCACTTAAGCCAAATGCACAAGATGGTGCATGTATCTGGAGTTCTTTGGCAGTGGCTGAAGGCCCTGGTGTGCTCATTTTCTCTATCTGCCTCTTTTTTTCTCAAGTAATAAAATATATTTTTTAAAAAAAGACTGCGACCACTTCAAAAATGGGGGTGTGCACACCTGTAATTCCAGCACTGGGGAAGTGCAGGCAGGTGGATCAAGAGTTCAAGACCACCCTCGGCTATACAGAACATTCAAGGGCAGCCTGGGTGCCCTGAGATCTTGGAAAATCAAAAGTTTGAGACACACACCACACCTACCACTTTCTTTAGTTTTTACTTTAAGGTGAAGGGGACATTAGCCTCGTTTTCAGTAACTGACTCTATGGAATTAGGCTCTTCAAAGTAAGGACAAGCCACATGTGGCTCACACCTTTATTCCCAGCACTCATGAGGCTGAGCTAGAAGGATCACCATGAGTTTGAGACCAACCTGCACCAGAGTGAGACCCTGCCTCCAAAAAATAAATAAATAAAAGAGCTGGATGTGGTGACACACGCCTTTAGTCCTAGCACTCAGGAGGCAGAGGTAGAAGGATCACTGTGAGTCCAAGGCCAGCCTGGGACTAAAGAGTAAATTCCAGGTCAGCCTGGGCTAGAGTGAGATCCTACCTCGAAAAGAAGAGCAAAAAGAAAAAAAAAAAATTTTTTTTGGATTGTTTTTTGAGGTAGGGTCTGACTCTACTCAGGCTGACCTGGAATTCACTATGTAGTCTCAGGGTGCCCTTGAACTTGTGATCCTCCTACCTCAGCCTCCCGAATGCTGCGATTAAAGGTGTGCGCCACCACGCCTGGCTGAAAAATGCTTTTTTTGATGAAATCATAGCTCCCAGAGGCAGATAAGAGGGCTGCAAACATCTGCCCTTATTCTGCCATCTCTCTGTCCTTATAAGCACTGTATTTTTTTAAGATTTATTTTTATTTATTTAGTAGAGACGGGGCGGGGGGAATGGGTGCACCAGGGCCTCTGGCCACTGAGATGAACTCTAGATGCATGCGCCCCCATGTACATCTGGCTTATGTGGGACCTGGAGAATCGCATGCATTCTTAGGCTTCGCAGGCATGTACCTAAACCGCTAAGCCATCTCTCCAGCCTGCCACTGTATTTTTTAATTTATTTAGCCAGGGAGATGGCTAAACAGTTAAAGGTACTTGCTTTTACAATGCCTGCTGGCCAGAGTTCAATCCTCTAGTACTTGAGTAAAGGAAACAGTGGTGTTTAGCCTGGCATGGTGGCGCACGCCTTTAATCCCAGCACTTGGGAGGCAGAGATAGGAGGATCACCGTGAGTTCAAGGCCACCCCCTGAGACTACATAGTAAATTCCAGGTCAGCCTGGGCTAGAGTGAGACCCTAACTCAAAAAATGGAAAGGAAAGGAAATGAGAAAAGAAAAGGAGAACAGAAAAGAAAGAAAAGTGGTACAGGCACCTGGCATTCATCTGCAGCAGCAACAGACCCTGGTGCACGTGTGCGTGACTATGCACGTATGTATGTGCACACGCAGTACTAAGGATGGAACTCAGGATGTACACACAAGCATTTTACCACTGAGCCACAAACCCAGCCTTCACCTTTTGAATCTGTCTTTTATGTTTTTTTTTTTTTTTTTTTTTTTTTTTTTTTTTGAGGCAGAGTGTCATTCTAGCCCAGGCTTAGGTGGAACTTATTATGTAGCCCAGGCTGGCCTCAAACTCATGGTAATCCTTGTACCTCAGCGCCCACCCCTGAGTGCTGGGATTAAAGGAATGTGCCATCACACCTGGTTTAACACCGTTTGACTTTGTATGAAGGAAAGTCAGTTAAAAATAGTAGTTGAGGGGGCTGGTGAGATGGCTTAGCAGTTAAGGTGTTTGCCTGTGAAACCTAAAGACCCTGGTTTGATTCCCCAGGACCCACGTAAGCCAGATGCACAAGGGGATGCATGTGTCTGGAGTTCATTTGCAGTGGCTGAAGGCCCTGGCTCACCCATTGTCTTTCTCTCTATCTGACTCCTGCCCCCTCAAATAAATAAATAAGTAAAACATTAAAAAAAAAAAAAAACAGTGGTTGAGGGCTGGAGAGATGGCTTAGTGGTTAAGTCACTTGCCTGCAAAGCCTAAGGAGCCAGGTTCAAGTGCCCAGGAACCACATAATGGCTGGAGGCCCTCCTATTTGTCTCGATTTCTGTCTCATTCATAAATGAACAAACAGTGCTTGCCTGTCATTCTCTGACGTTTCCCCTCCTTAACAAAGACTATCCACAACCATCATGCAGGGGCACTACGATCACATCTATCATGAAAAGAGAAGCATCTCATGCCCTGTTGTGAGCGCTTCGCCTAAACTAACTTGTGCCCTGGTAAAGACTCCAAGGACACAGACAGGCCTGTTGTCCCCACTGTCCTGATGTTCAGAGCTATTCTGTGGCTTGCTGGTGGTCAAGATGCAAATCCAACCAACTTGTGTGCTCAGTGGTTGCTTTTTTTTTCCCCCCCCCCGTAGCTCAGACTAACCTGGAATTCATTATGCAGTCCCAGTGCCCCAGCACCCACATAAAGCCAGATGCAAAGTGGTATGTATATGTAGAGTTCATATGCAGTGGCAAGAGGCCCTGGTGTGCCCATCCCATTCTCACTCTCCTCTCACTTTATTTGCAAATAAATAATAAATACAAGTATTTAAAAAAAATACTATTGGGATAAAAATGCACAGAGTTTCAGGGCAGGCCATCAAGATCCCCACCAGGAACAGAAATGTGTCTGAGTGAAGGTTAAATAGGCAAGTTGTGTATGGCCTGGAGGCCCCAACTGCACGGAGCAGGCTCAGCCCTCTTGACTGATCAAAAGACAGTGCCAAGAAGACCACCGCCCTGTCTTCAAACCAGGCCAAGGAGGAATCAGATGCGACGTTTAAACGCAATCACTCCAGCGTGGTGTGGTGGTACACACCTTTAATCCCAACATGGGCGAGGCTAAAACAGGAGGCGTACTCACAAGTTCTAAACCAACCTATTGAGACCCTGTCTCAGAAAATTAAACAAAACTGACAAACACAAAAACCAATCAAGGGCTGGAGAAATGGCTTAGCTGTTAAGGCTAAGGACGCATATTTGACTCTCCAGGTCCCATGAAAACCAGACGCACAAAGTGATGCAAGCACGCGAGGTCTCACAAGCGCACAAGGTGGCTCGCACATCTCAACATCAGTGGCTGGAGGCCCTAGTACACCAATTCTTTCTCCTTATCCTCCCCCCCCCCCCCGCTGCCCGCATTAAAAAAAAAAAAGGCCAGTCTATTAGGCTTGCCTCAAAAAATAATTTAAAAAAACAAACAACAAAAAAAAGCCGGGCATGGTGGCGCACGCCTTTAATCCCAGCACTCGGGAGGCAGAGGTAGGAGGATCGCCATGAGTTCGAGGCCACCCTGAGACTACATAGTGAATTCCAGGTCAGCCTGAACCAGAGTGAGACCCTACCTCGAAGAACCCCCCCAAAAAAAATAAAAGTTAGTTTCTAGCTTCTGTGAAGATGAGAACACCCAACTGCGGGCTTTGCGTTTCCTTCTGCATGGGCACGGGCACCAGAAGCTCTAAAGCACGTTTCTGTCCTCTCTCCTCCACTTTCCTCACCCTTGTGTTCCAGTAGTTTTGGCCACCTTGACACAAACCAACAGCGGCTCTACCCTGACTGTATCTACCTCAGGAGCATCCCCCCTCTCCACCTCCACCTCCACTGCTCTCCCCAAGCCCATGGCACTGACCACGGGCCAGGAGGTTCCAGGGCTGTAACACCTCCTCAGACAGACATCAGCCCACGTCACTGCCCTTCAGTAAAAGCTGAGCGGCTTCCAACCTCCAACCACCGCCAACAAAACCCTGCCTGCCTGCCTCTCTCCTCTGGGCCACCCTTATCTGTGCCATGGAGTAGTGGCCACGGGGCATTCTTTTTGTCCCTCTGGAGGGTCTGTGCACCTGTTGGCACCCTGCCCAGCCCACTCTTCCTGTCTCGTTCTTCACTCTCATCACACACGTCTGAATTCCAGCCCAGCCGTCCCCAATGCCAGACACCCAGCGTTTATCATGTGTCTGTAAGAGTGCTTGTCAAAACCCCGGCCGTGGGCCGGCTCTTTTCTGGGCCAGCTTCCTGGGGACAGGCACTTGCTCCGTCAACCTCAAGCCGGAACTGCCACCCATGAAAGCATGCCACAGTCGGGATGTGGTCTGTCCTCAGCGGTCCACATGCTGCAAGCTGGAAGCCCTGTGCTGTGTGGGAGGTGGTGGTTGACAGAGGTCCCGAGGCCAGCTGGGAACGAGCCTTCGAAGAGACTGTGGGACCCCAGCAGCTTCTGCTGCTTGTTTTGCAGAGTGTGTTCTCTGGTTCTCTGGCCATGAGGCCACCCACCAACCAGCAGACCCTCCACACGAGTCAGCAATGGGGCCGCTGTAGCTGACTTTCGGCCTCCAGAAGTCGTGAGCTAAATAAACCTCTTTTCTCCAGAAGCCATCTGCCTCAGGTCTTTTATTGTAAGGAAAGACTGACTAGAACAGCCGCACAGCAGATAGTCAAAGGACTGGTGAATGGACAAAGGTTGTTATCTGTCTAAGGTGCACTGTTAAGTGTGGCCAAGTGCAGAGGAGAACCTATGCTAAGACTCCTCCCACTGGGAGGAAAACATATATATATCAAAGAATGTAACTTCACACATGGAACTTGCCAAAACATCAAATGCTTCCCAAAACCTCACAGGAAAGAATTATTTTCTCTGAGGTATGGAGAGGAACATGTCATCTTAAGCCTTTTTGTACCGTGTGTGTGTTTGTGTGTGTGTGTCTAGTCTCACAACATGGACCAGACTGGCCTGGAACCCTCCATCCTGCTTCACCTCTTGAGTGTTGGGATTGTAGGCAGGTACCCCAACACCAGCTTTCTCTGAATGTAACTAACTGTAACCATGTGTTACTTCTGTAATTAAACAATTCAATCAGAAAAATTAACAGACTGAGCATTGTAAAATTTAAAAATTCAGGTCCGGGGAGATGGTACAGCATTTCAAGGCACCTGCTTGCAAAGCCTTAGCCTGGGTTGGAATCCCCACCCTCCCCACATAAAGTTAGGTACACAAAGCGACACAGGCTTCTGGAGATTGTTGGCTATGACAGGAGGCTCTAGCACGCCTATTCTTACTCTCTCTCAAATAAATAATTTTTTTTTAAATTAAAACTTTTAAATTATCTCTTTGACCTATCAAAAGTCCATTCCAGAATGACAAGCGAAGAAACTCCAGGCACAAATGCAGCTGTTCCTGCTATGCTGATCGGAGGCGAGGACTGGGGCCGCTTAGAGACTTCTGGTACTGAACTCCCACTGACCTCCCTCCACCCACACTTTACTGGCAGGCGTGTCCACACTCACCATGGACGACGTGGGGTCTAGGAGGCTCACGACCTTCATCTCAACCTCATCCTCACCGAAGCTCTTCAGCAGTTTCATGACCTCACTCACCGTCAGCCACTTACAGTCCACATCGTGAATGGAAACAATGTAATCCCCTTCTTTGGCTCCTGCAATCTAGAAACAAGTTTCTGAATAAAGATCAATGTTTATTCGTTAAATCTCTGACTCTTCTCCCAGATTGCCACTGGCCTAAGTTTGTTTTGTTCTGTCTTTTCGTTTTCTTTTGGGGGGTACGTATGTGTCTATGTCTGTATGTGTGTGTGCGGGTGTGTATGTGTCTGTGTTTGTATGTGTGTATGCGCACATGAGTGTGGAGTCGGAGGTCGGATGCTGGGCATCTTCCTCAGTCCCTCTCCACCTTAGTTTCTTACAGAGTCTCTGAGCATGGAGTTCACTGATTCAGCTGGACTAGCCAGCCAGCAAGCCCTAGGGATGTGCCTGTCTCCACGTGCCATCACTGGGATTTCGAGTATAGGCTGGCACAGTCAGCTTTTTTTTTTTTCTTCCCCCGAGGTAGGGTCTTGCTGTAGCCCAGGCTGAACTGGAATTCACTGTGTAGTCTCAGGGTGGCCTTGAACTCACGGCCATCCTCCTACCTCTGCCTCCTGAGTGCTGGGATTAAAGGCGTGCGCCACCACGCCTGGCAACCTAGTCAGCTTTTAAATGGGTGCTGGGGGTGTGAACTCGGGTCCTCCTGCTTGTACGGCAGGCACTTTATCACTGAACCATCTCCTGATTTCTGTGCAGTGCAGGGATGGGAGCCACAGCCTTACACTTGCTGGTCACACGCAGCCCTTCCTTTTCTTCATGGGCACAGGGAGTATCCACGAAGGCTTTCACGTAAGAGCCAGGACTTTAATGTGGATAAACCCAAAAGTCCATCATGCAGACTAGGGTGTCTATGCTACTTGCTGGGTTACTGTCCCAGCCTGGCGCCAGGTGAAGCTTCTGTGGGTCTCCCTGCTCCACTAGAAAGCTCAGGCTTGAGGGCTGGGGAGATTTCTCAGTGGTTAAGGCCCTTGCCTGATAATCCTATGGACCCACATTCCACTCTCCAGGTCCCACGTAAGCCAGATGCACAAGGTGACACAAGCACGCAAGGTCACACATGTGCACAAGATGCCACATACATCTGAAGTTCGATTACAGTGACTAGAGGCCCTGGAGCACCAATTCTCTCTGTCATTAAAAAAAAGGGGGGGGGGGTGGCGCACACCTTTGATCCCAACACTCAGGAGGCAGAGGTAGGAAGATTGCCATGAGTTCAAGGCCACCCTGAGATTGCATAGTGAATTCCAGGTTAGCCTGGGCTAGAGCAAAACACTACCTCAAAAAAAAAAAAAAAAGTGTGGGCAATCTGATTGTGACATTTGTCACTGCACTGATCACCAGGCAGGGCGGGCGTACCCTTCTTCCTGTACCACTCACTGTGGCATGTGCGTCCCTCCCGCAGCTGCATGCTCGGTGGAAGAGGAGGGTTTCCTCCAGTGGAGGAACACCATTCTTTGGCCAAGGGTCTAGGAGGAGCTGTGCTCCCCTGCTGGAACCTCCGAACCAGCTCTCCATGAGGGGCATACTTACCGCAGCAGAGCAGTGAGGGTCCAGGAAGTGCACCTGGACCGGGGCGTTCCCCCGCAAGGTGAACCCCAGGTCCCCTTCCTCCACTGTGAAGTGAACGCTTCGAGGAGGTGTCCATCTCTTGTTGGCAGGAAAACACAGACAGCGGGCCCTTCGGAGACAAAGTCCTTAGGTGGAAGCTGAGCCACTGCGTCTCAGACACGCAGGGCCCCGGGGACTGGAGCCGCGCTCCACTGTGCCTGCCTCTGGGGAGCGTTTTCTATGGTCCCTGGAGACTTCCCCAGGCCTTGTTTGAGGCTAATGGTGCTATCCAAGGCAATGCACGCTGAGACAGTTTAGGGGTGACAGGGCCCTGAAAATAAAAGTCCGTGGGCCTATGAGGGAGAATCTCCCCCCACGTCCCCACCAAAAAAAAAACCTCACCAGAGGATGTGAATAGGTGCCTCTGGTCTTTAGGAGAAAGGGATTAGAGGAGTGACGCCCTTTCCTGAGAACCTGGCAGTGCCTGGACACCTGGAGTTGGAGCTGGACAGACTAGTTCAGCCCATCCTGTAAATGCCCAGAAAAGACCCCAAGCTGGGTCTCTACGTGGGCTTTCCATTTCCAGAAACCCCTTCCTGCAGGACAGGAGCTCTGTCTTTCCTTCTCTTAAGCTCCACCTCTGTGAGCTCCGTAATAAAATCTTTCTCAGTTTATCCCCTGGGTGTTACTTGTTGAAATTCATAAGACAAGAACCCAGGAGGCCACTAATTGGGCAGAAGCTTTGTGTGACCAAGAGTATCTGGCACCTTGGCTCCTGAATTATAGCCCAATCAAGAGCAAAGAATAGCTGGTTCTGGTGCTCTCAAAGATACCCCAGGTTCCCATATCATTACCGGTCATATATGATCAGCTGCCATCTTCCCCACCTTCTCTAGGATACTGAGAATGAAACCATCTTTTAGAAAGTTTCTTTCTTCCTTTCTATTTCCCTAACCCTTTCTAAGCAGCTCGAGGAAGGTCACTCGGCTCCTCCACGTTCGGCATAGCACGAGGCCCGGCCCTCACCTGATTCTGAATCAGCCAATCCCTGGTCTTCACTTCCAAATGCCATACCAGGAGAAATAAACTACCGCTGAGCAAAACATACCTCCAAGACACGGCATTTCTTACAGTGTTACAGAGACCGGCAAATGCTATCCGCACCCCCCACCCCGTCATTCATGAACTAAGTGTTCAACGTACCAGCTTCTGGAAGAAGTCCACTACTGTCACCTTGGAGAACTGGGGCAATATAATTCCAACCTCTTGCTCAGTTTTCGCTAGAAAAGATTACAAATTGAAAGGTAAATGTTTGTGTGGTGGAAAGTGATCCATGAAAATACAGGTCTGCAGTCTTTTCTCCAGCGACTAACCACATCCCCTTGCCATTCGCGCCAGCATGTGTGCCCTCCTCTGGTTCTGACCATCAGCACAGGCGACAGAAGACCACGTGACCCTGGAGCGGGGTGAGTGTGCCTTTTGATGGGGCACCTCCTCCGAGCCTTAAACCATTTGGAGCTGGGCTGGAAGAGTGAAGACCAGACACACCCCCACCTACGAGGACCTGATTCACATGTGGCAGCCTGCCTCTGGTGCTCGGACACCCTAGAGAGAGGCCATGTTTCATATGTAGCTCACGGAAGTTCTGTCTGGGTACCCAGTCCCAGGTGCTGTGACTATCAATGTGGATGGAGCATGAGGGTTTCACAGGGGACAGTGGCCTTGGCTAATCACTTGCATAGTAGCTACAAATCACCAGCAACAACAGCCTCACCAGTGGGGCAAACAAAAGCATTTTTTCCTGTTTTTCTTTTCTTTTTGTCTCCCCCCACCCCCAAGGTAGGGTTTCACCATAGCCCAGGCTGACCTGGAATTCACTATGTAGTCTCAGGGCCTCAAACTCATGGCGATCCTCCTACCTTTGCCTCCCAAGTGCTGGGATTAAGTGTGCCACCAAATCCTGCTCCTTTTTTTAAAACATTTTTTAATTTTTGTTTTTTATGGGGATGGGGAGGAAGTGCAAGAGAGACAAAGAAACTGGTGTGCCAGAGCCTCCAGCCATTGAAATCAAACTCCAGACACATGGGCCACCTTGTGCACATGTGTGACCTTGCACATTTACATCACTGTGTGTCTGGAGTTCGTTTGCAATGGCTGAAGGCCCTGGCGCACCCATTCTCTCTCTATCTCTCTGTCTCACTCTCAAATAAAGAAATAAAATATATTAAAATAATTTTTTTAAAAAGCATTTTTAACAAAGGAAACCAAACAGGCTAACTATTATTTGAAAGAAAGACAGATAAAGAGAGAGGGAATGGGCACACCAGAGTCTCTAGCCACTGCAAATGAACTCCAGACACATACAGCACCTTGTGCATCTGACTGATGAGGGAAACTGAATTGGGCTCTTAGGATTCACAGGCAAGAGCCTTTACCTCTAAGCCATCTCTCCAGTCCCACATGGCTTCTTACACACATTTGCAAGGTGCTGAGCTCAGACAGGCTTCTGTCTTGTTACAGAGCTGTCGAGCTACCTCCCGAGCAACAAGCCTTCCTCTCTCCGAGGTATTAAGTCTGTACCTCCTGACCACGAGTGACTACAGGACTGGAGAACAATCCTGAGTGTCACTCCTGCTCCTGCCTGCTGAGTCACCCAGGACAAGCACTTTTATGTCCTAGCCTTCACTGCTTCACCTTTCCTTAGTTTTTGCAGTGCTAAGCTAGTCTCCCCGCCCCTCACTGTGTATTCTAGACCAGGGCCCTACACTGAGCCCCTCACTGGTGGGTTTTAGACCAGGGCGGTGCCACAGGGCCTTACTCCAAGCTTCCTTCCTCATCTGGAACACAGGTGTTATCAGCACTCCCCTCACAGTTGGAGGGCAGTTGATGAGGGCACATGCAGATGGGCTTCCATGCCTGAGCTAACACTGCTGGAACAGCCCTGTCTCTAAGCAGCTGGCTCAGGAGCTTTCGGAGGGACTCCAGAGACCAAGGAGCAGTGGGAGGGGGAGGGGCAAGCCACTACAACACATTTGTTTTTGTTTTCATCCACAGCTCCAGGCTCATAACTCCCTCCCTAATTCAGGCTAATGGGATCTAAAACTTCTGTTTACCAAGAAATCATAAATGCTTTTTATCTCCCCTATCTGTCTGTCTCTAGTAGAGGAAGGAGCAGGAAGAAATTCTCTGACCCACCCTAGTGGGAGGATAGCCTCTCCCCATTCCCATCCCCTGGAGGGAGGAATGCAGAGACCAAGCAGGACCCAGGGCAGAAAGGCATTACTGGGTTCCCTTAGGCCACACCCTCTAGTCCAATCCCATCTCGGCCATGCTCCCACCAGGCCTACATGCTGAGTGAAGGCTGCAGAAAATCCCAGAGACCAAGGCTGAGAGTCACATAGGTGGACACTTGCACCCATAGTGGCCACGTACCCATACTTTTACCCAAACGCCTCTTCATGAGCCTCTTAGGCAAATTCATGGACCCCAAAGAGGTCAGTGTGGAGACCCCAATACAGAGCCCAGTAGGTGGCATGTTGGAAACAGCATGGGGCTTAGTGCACACAGGGCACAGTCCAGAAGACTGAGCCCCAGCAGTGGGACACCTTCATGGAGTCAGTGTGACAGGACTTGAAGACATCCAGCCCATCTGCCCCAGAACTGCTTGCTTGCTGAGCCTGGGTGGACAAACGGCCCATGTCCGCATCTGTGCAGAGGTCTCGGGATGCAGCAGCAGACCCAGGGTGAGCTGAGCTTTCCTTGCTCTGCAGCTGTGCTCAGAGACAGGTGTACTATGAGGCCCAAGCTGGCTCTTGTTCTTCCCCCCAGTGATGGTTTGAATAGATGGCCCCCAATATATTCAGTGTTTTATTAGTTTGTAGTTTGCATCTGCAGCCACCTGGCTGGAGGCAGTGTCACTGGGCAGATCTTAAGGTGTGGTGGTGGGTTTGAGATTTCAACCTAAAGATATGCAAAGTGTGCCTGGCTGGAGTTCCTGAAGTGTGCTGTGTTATGTGGCTTTAGGCTTGTGCTTCTCTCTCTCTCTCTCTGTCTCTCTCTCTCTCTCTCTCTCTCTGCTTGGACCTGTGAAGGCAGGCCAGCTTCTTCTGCCATTATGGAACTCCCCCTGGATCTGTAAGCTTCAATAAACATCCCTTCCTCCATTAACTGTGCCTGGTCTGGAAGTGCATCTCAGCGAACCTGGAGCTGCCTGCTATGCCCCTTTTCTGCATCTTCTGAGGACACCCACATTTCGAAGCATCTCTGGGGTGTTTCACACTGCTGTGGGTTGAGTGCACAGTTGACCTGGGCAGTTGCCATGTGTAGGGAAATGGTGGCCATGTCTCCTGGAAGGGTCATGAGGAATGGTGGATCTTCCCAGACCCCAGGAAGAGGCTGGGAACGGGACGGGACAGGCTGGGCTGGGCAAGAACAGTTAGGAAAAGGCATGGAGAAGCAGGGTTTGTGAAGTAGAACAGGACAAGGATGGCAAGTGTCCTAAGGCCAAGGAAGGCCCTTTGCGTGAGGTGGGGAGCGACCCAGTTGACGAAACTCCCCGTGTCTGCACAATTGGGAAGAAAAGGAAACTAAAACATCAGGCATGGTGGCGCACGCCAGTCACTGCAGCCCTTGGGACCCAGAGGCAGAAGGACTGCAAGTGGGAGGCCAGCCACGGAAGGCAGAGGACAGGAGGCAGGGGCTGCGAAGAGGCTCAGTGCCGTGGAGGCGGGAATGACAGGACGGAAAGGTCAGCGCAGGAAGAACAACTTTCCTTTCTTCCTTCTTTAATTTTAATCTTTTTTTTTAATTTAGAAACAGAGACAGAGGGAGACAGTTAGCATGCCAGGGCCTCAGCCATTGCAATCAAACTCCAGACACTTGTGCCACCTACTGGGCATGTGTGACCTTGCGCTTGTCTCACCTTTGTGTGTCTGGCTAATGTGGGATCTGGAGAGAGATGGCACATAGGTCCTTAGGCATTGCAGGCAAGCGCCTTAACCACTAAGCCATCTCTCCAGCCCTCTTTATTACCTTTTTTTAAAAAATTTAAATATTTTATTTTTATTTATTTGACAGAGAAAGAGGGAGAGAGAGAGAGAGAGAATGAACGGGCACGTCCAGGCCTCTAGCCACTGCAAACAAACTCCAGACATGTGCATCCCTTTGTGCATCTGGCTAACGTGGGCCCTGGGGAATCTAACCTGGGTCCTTTGGCTTTGCAGGCAAACACCTTAACCATTAAGCCATTCCTCCAGCCCTCTTATGTTTTTACTTGACTTAAGGTTTTGCTAAGCAGCCTCGGCTAGCCTTGAACTCTGTGTGTGTGTGTGTGTGTGTTTTCACAGCCCAGGCTGTCCTGGAACTCACTCTGAATCCAGTCTAGCCTTAAACTCACAGCAATCCTGCCGCCTTGGCCTCCTTGGCGCCAGGATTCTAGGCATCGCCACCATCCCTGGCTGAAGAGCAGCACTCATCCCCCAGTGCACACAGCTCTCCCAGAGACCCACACCTGGCCCTGCTATGGCCCGGTGACCAAACAACAACACTCCCACCTCCACACAGGTTCCCCGTAACCCCACAGTCTCCACCACTCACGAACAACGTCCGGAGCCGCAGTGAAGTTCAGGAGGTCATCGTCTGCCCTGTGCTGGCTGTACTTAAGCTGGGTGCGCTGATGTGCAGCAGACAGCACGTCTCTGAGCACCTGAATGTCACGGAGCTTCTTGCACAGGCTGGCCTCCCTCAGTGACTCCTCATGGTGGCCAATGGCTTGGAGCAGATGGGCTTTACCTGTAGACGGAAATCCACCACCCATGCGGCACGTGAATGCATCAGAGCCAGAGCATTCTAAAGTGCCCCAAGATCAGCCAGAGACAACGGACATTCCCTTTCTCAAGGAACTACTTGGCGGCTGAGAGGGGGACTCGACCATGAGGCTTTGCAAGCAAAGGAATGATGGTGCAGGCTTCCAGCCCGGCACTTAGAAGGCTGAGGCAGGAGGATGGCAAGTCCAAGGTCTGCCTGGGCTACTTGCCTAGAACCTGCCTCTAAAACAATGTAAAAACGGACCGGGGATATAGCTTAGTGGTACCACATTTGCCTACTATACACAAAGCCCTGGGCTTGATCCCTAATAGGAAAGTATTAGGAAAGAAGTGAGGAAGGAAAGGAAGAAGAGAAAGTGAAAAGGTTGACAATGGACGGATGAGGCAGGAGGATTGCTGTAAGTTTGAGGCCAGCATGGGCTACAGAGTGAGTTCTAGGTCAGCCTGGGAAACGAAAGAAAGGAAAATGGAGGCCAGGTATGGTGATGAATGCCTGTAACCCCAACACTCAGCGGCCCTTCCATAGGAACAGGGCAGAGGGCCACCCACGGACGGCTAAGTACTGAGAGGAGGACGAGGGCCTGGACTCCCTCAGACACAGCTCTGTAAGTCCTGAGGCCAGGGTTGCACCTCGTGATTTCCTTTCTTTTCTTTTAATTTTTTTTATTTTTATTTATTTGAGAGTGGCAGAGAAAGAAGCAGAGAGACAGAGAGAGAGAGAATGGGCATGCCAGGGCTTCTAACCACTGTAAATGAACTACAGGTGCGTGCGCCCCCTTGTGCATCTGGCTCACGTGGGTCCTGGGGAATAGCCTCGAATTGGGGTCCTTAGGCTTCACAGGCAAGCGCTTAACCACTAAGCCATCTATCTCTCCAGCCTGCACCTCGTGAGTTCTGAACCACAGAGTGGCCATGACCCTGCCCAGCGCTTCCCCACACCCAATCATCTTGGAGCACCTGCTCAACAGAACTGCCGGGAGGAGACAGGACTGAGTCCCAGGATGGGGTCACACGTACCCAGCTGGCATCGCTGCTGGTCGTTCTTCAGCGTGCCCAGGGCCGTCAGCCCCTCTGGCATGCGGTGGTAGAGCTGAGACAGGCACTTCTCCTGGTGGTCGTCGTCTGCACTCCGCGTCACTGTAACGACAACCACAGGTTCAAGCCCTCATTCCGGACTCGGTACGGCAGGCCCACGAGGAGGTTTCAGTTCACTCATGCTCCCTTCACCCCACTTCACTGCAACAGCCACTCTGGGGGTTCAAGAACTGGACTGCAGGGCTGGCTTAGTGGTTATAGCCAAAGGACCCAGGTTCAATTCCCCAGGACCCATGTAAGCCAGATGCACAAGGTGGTGCATGTGTCCGGAGTTCGTATGCACTGCCTGGAGGCCCTGGCGTGCCCATCCTCTCTGTCTCTCTTTCTCTCTAACTCTCTCAAATAAATAGATAAAACTTAAGAACTGGACTGGGGCACCCCCAACTACATCCTCGGATTTACTCGCTGCACACAGCCGCCTGCCACAGCTCTGATCCTACTGCTGTCCAGACGCACAGGCTCTGGGACCCCCGTGGCTGCGAAGAGCAGTAACGGCACCTCCTGCTTCGGGCACAGCCTCATGGCAGCTCCTCTGGACCCTCACACAACATCCTCTGGGCCTCGGGCCCTGTGCTCAGGTGCCGCCCGCTCTGAGCGGCGCGTTCCCTCCGTGCACAGCTGGCAAAGACCAACCCCAATGGCACCACTGTGAGGTCCCCAGGACTGCGCCGACGGGTGCAGCTGCTGCGCCTCGCGTGTCCACAGTGATTACAGTGTATTCTACTCACCCTCCTATCTACCCGGGCGGCGGACTACACCCCATTAACGAGCCTGAGTCAGCATCCCTGTTCACAGACTGAGCTTTCCTTCACAACATCCCGAGAAGCAGGCTCTCACTCTATCTCCACTTCACAGACGGCACCACGGAGCCACAGAGCAGCAGACTGACTCGTCTGAGGCCCCACAGCTAGTGAGATACAGAGCTAAGGTGTGAATGCCCACAATCTGGTTCCATATGCTGCCCCTTCATTACTCTCAGAGCTGCCTTGGAGAAGTTACATCACAAACACCACACGAACAATGTGTTCAAGTCAAAAGGGCTGGCGTGGATCACTAACAGTAACTGAGAGGAAAGAAAACCCCCGGATCTGTGCCAGCACTGGGGATAAAAAACAGACACACTGGCCTGGCTCAGTATTAAGCCTCTGCAGGCAAGTTCCTTAACTGCTGAGACATCTCTCCAGCCCCCTTTTTTATACAATTTTTAAAGTACCAAAATTAATACAAAAAGTATAGCAATGAATGCTGATAATCTCAGTACTTGGGAAACTGAGGCAGAGGGATTGTGAGTGTCAGGCTAGCCTGGGTTACACACCAAGGCCTGGTCTCAAACAATCCAAAAAAAAGAGAGAGAGGAAAAAAAGCTTGTGGTAAATAAAACACCAAACTCTGAATCAAGTTCTATTTTAATATATTTTTATTATTTATTTGCAAGAAGAGAGGGATTGGGCATATGAGGACCTCTTGCCACTGTAAACAAACTTCAGACACATGCATTACTTTGCGTATCTGGCTTTATGTGAGTAATGGGGAATAGAACCCCGGTCATTAGGCTTTGCAAGCAGGCACCTTTAATAGCTAAGCCACCTCTCCAACCCTTGAATCAGGTTCTCCCCCTCCCCCAAGGTAGGGTCTCCCTCTAGCCTGGGCTAACCTGGAATTCATTATATAGTCTCAGGGTGGCCTTGAACTCACGGCCATCCTCCTACCTCTGCCTCCCAAATGCTGGGATTAAAGGCGTGCACCACCTCGCCTGGCCTGAATCAAGTTCTAACAGGGCTCAACACAATTTGTTACTGTGACCCCTGCTTTTATTTATAAACTCAATCACAGGGGCTGGAGAGATGGGTCAGTGGCAAAGGGCTTGCCTCCCAAGCACGAGGACCAGAGTTAGAGCCCCAGAACCCATGTACAGCTATCTGAAGGAACACTGGACAGCCCAACATGGGGAGGGAAGGGCAGATGCCTCCCACAGCTCACTGACCAGCCAGGGTAGCTTAACTGGAGAGCTCCAGGCTAATCAGAGACCCTATCTCAGAAAAAGTGGACGGAGCTGGCCATGGTAGTGCATGCCTTTAATCCCAGTGCTTGGGAGGAAGAGGCAGGAGTTCCAGGCCACCCTGAGACTACATAGTGAATTCCACATCAGCCTGGGCTAGAGTGAGACCCTACCTAAAAAAAAAAATAAAAGAAAGAAAGGAAGGATGGGAGAAGGAAAGAGAGAGAGAGAGAGAAAGAGAGAAAGAGAGAGAGAGAAAGAAAGAGAGAAAGAAAGAAAAGGTGGGTGGCATTCCTAAGGAGCAACACTGAGGCTGTAATTAGTCTCTACACATGTGTGGATACATTTTTTGAAAAAGGCTTATAATCACAGATTTTTAAAATTTATTTATTTATTTGTTTTGCTTAGCTGGAATGGCGGCATGCTCCTGTAATGCCAGCACATGGGAGGCAGATGATCAGGAGTTCAAGGCCAGCCTGGGTTCATGACTCTGAGAGAGCGAGCTCAGCTGTTAAGAGAACTTTGTCTGGACTGGAGTTGGACCCCCAGGACCCACATAAATGGCTAGGCATGGCCACAGACATCCATAACCCAAGTCCCATAAGAAGCAGAGACCTAAGGATTGCAGGAGATCATGGGGGAGAAGGAGCAGGAACCTGACAGCTCTAGGATCCGTAAGAAACTCCAGCTCAAATAAGAGCGATGGTAGAGGGCTGGAGAAATGGCTTAGAAGTTAAGGTATTTGCCTGCAAAGCCAAAGGACCCAGGTTCGATTCCCCAGGACCCACATAAGCCAGATGCACAAGGGACACATGCATCTGGAGTTTGTTTGCAGTGGCTGGAGGCCCCGGTGTGCCTATTCTCTCTCTCTCTGTATGTCTTCTCTTCTATTTCTCTCTCTCTGCTGGCAAATAAATAAATTAAAAAAAAAAAAAAAAAAAGGACGATGGCAGAGTGACGGCCTGGGACGCTGGCTTCACTACAGGTGAGTACACACATGTGCATACACATGAAAAACAAAACAGTAAGACACTACCTTAAGCTGGGTGTAGTGGTACTCAATTGTAATCCCAGCACCCTGGGAGGCTGAAGGCAGGAAGATCTCAAGCTCAAGACCAGCCTGAATAAGTACATAAGCAAAAATAAAATACTACCTGAGTAAGACCCTGGATTCCAGCCCCAGTACCACCAAGATTGTTTTACAAAAAGGAAAACACTAGGCTGGCGAGATGGCTTAATGGTTAAGGCACCAGCCTGTAAAGCCTGATAACCCTGGTTTGATTCCACAGTAACCACATAAAGCCAGAGGCACAAAGCAGCATCTGGAATGCATTTGTAGTGGAGGCTCTGGCGCAGCCACTCTGTCTCTCTCCTCTCTCTGCTTGCAAATAAATAAACTTTTAAAAAGGGAAATACTAAACCGGGCGTGGTGGCATGCCTTTAATCCCAGCAGAGATAGGAGGCCACCCTGAGACTACACAATGAATTCCAGGTCAGCCTGAGCTACAGTGAGACCCTACCTCAAAAACCCAAAATAAAAATAAAAAAAAAAAAGAAAGAAAACACTATCTTAAAACCTTACTTATCTTGACTATTGAGATTCTGCCAGTCCTTTGATTCTAGATTCTACATGAACCTGCTTAATCCCATGCTAAATTACACTGCCCCCTTTTCTTCCCATAGGAAGAGCCAGCCCCTGATCCTCCCAGGCTCATGTGACAGCCACTTTGAGCCTTTAGGGTGGGTTTATGTCCAAGACAGGACAGACAGTGGTGACGCACGCCTTTGATCCCAGCACTAGGAAGGCAGAGGTAGAAGGATGGCCAATAGTTCGAGGCCACCCTGAGACTAGATAGTGAATTCCAGGTCGGCCTGGGCCAGAGTGAGACCCTAGCTTGAAAAAAAAAAAAAAAAGATAGGACGGCAGCTCCTACTCAGCTGAGAATCACCCAGAGGTAACAAGCCCACAGCCCTGAGCCCCGACTCTTACACTGGTGGTCAATGAGGAGGGTGGCGGCGAAGTAGTGGGCCAGGGCCCCATAGTGGTGGGCCTTCACGCAGGCCACGCTGGCCCAGGAGTAAGGGACGTGCTCCTTCACTGGCTCCTGGCTCATGGCTGCATGCAGCTGCCGGTAGGCCTCGGCCACCTGCAACAGAAGGAAGAGGAGAAGGAGCGCGCAGCCCTTCTTCCCGAGCCCGCAGAAGACAAAGAGTCCTTCTATGGGCAGAACCTGGGCCCGAAGCCAAGGGACTGCTCCTGCCACAACAGTCAACTGTCACCACGCCGCTCTTCAGGCCAAGCTACAGAGGGGATTGTTGATCGTGTCTGAAACACCGGGACCTGGCAGCAGCCTCGGCTGAGAAAGGCACGCTGCCCAGGTCCTGGGAATCCCCGCTGCCCCCGGCACCTGCATCGGCCCATCCGGCCCAGCCCCGGAAGTCACAGGAGCTACAAAGCCTTACCTTAGCAGCCTCCTGAGCCACCTTCACCAGCATGAAGAACTCGTTCTGGATCCCGGGATGACACACCTTCTCAAGCACGCTTTCTTGGGCTTGGGCGAGCATCATTTTGACCAGAACGCTGAGCATGGCAGGGCTCATGTCATAGCTTGGAGTGTGAGTGAAGGTCTCTTTCAGGTAGTTTAAAACACCTAAAATCACAAATTTTTGCTGAATTGGAGTTGGGGATCAAACTTACCTTTCATGCTGCTATAGGGAATGACAGAAGCAAAAACATATGCATGTAAATAAATAAAACAGGGGCTGGAGTTGCTGCTCAGTGGTAAAGCGCGAACACACCATGCATAAGACCCTGAGTTTGAATCCCAGCTCTGAAAAAAGTTTATACACACACACACACACACACACACATATGTAAAAAAGTTTTATATATGTATATATATAAATGCTAAATTACACTGCCCCCTTTTCTTCCCATAGGAAGGGCCAGCCCCTAATTCTCCTGGGTGTGTGTGTGTGTGTGTGTGTGTGTGTGTGTATAAATTTTTTACTTGTACTTTATTACTTGTATATTCATAGTCAATGCAGCATTAGCCACAGCAGCCAACATGTGTGGACACACTCCAAACACCCACTGATGGGTTAACAGTGGGATACTTTCAGCCTTAAAAAGAAATGACAGGGGACTGGAGAGATGGCTTAGTGGTTAAGGTACATGCCTACAAAGCCTAAGGACCCAGGTTCAATTCTCCAGGTCCCATGTAAGCCAGATGCACATGGTGGCACATGCGTCTGGAGTCCGTTTGCAGTGGGTGGAGGTCCTGGTGTGCCCATTCTCTCTCTCTCTCTCTAACAAATAAATATAAAAATAAAATCTTTTTTAAAAAAAGAAAGAAAGAAATGACAGGGCTGGGGAAATAGCTTAACGGTTAAGGCATTTGCCTGTGAAGCCTAAGGACCCTGGTTCAACTCCCCAGGACCCATGGAAACCAGGTGCACAAGGGGGCGCATGCGTCTGGAGTTCGTTCGCAATGGGTGGAGGCCCTGGTGCACCCATTCTCTCCCTCTCTCTCTCTCTCTCGCTGTCTCTGTCTCTTCCTCTCTCAAGTAAATAAATTAAAGAGAAAGAAAGAAACCAGACACTGGGGGTACAGCACAGTAGTAGAGCGTGTGCTTGGCAGGCACAAGGCCCCAGGTTTGACCCCAGTACCACGAATGAGAAGGCATGACACACTGACACACAGCAACACGAATGGAAACACGATGCTGTGTAAAATCAGTAAGTCAAACGAATCTGACACAATGCCATTTACTGAGGTACCTGGAACAGTAGTCAAAAGCAGAGATAAACAGCAGAATAGAAGCTACTAGTTGCTATGGGAAGGAGGAAAGGGGACGTCACTGTTTAGTACATACACAGACATACAGGGTGTAGCAGCATATGCCACTAATCCCAGCACTCAGGAGGGTGAGGCAGGAGGCCAGCCTGAGCTAAAGAGACTCTGTGTATACATACATACATAGCTTGTCAACCCAGGTTCAATACCCCAAGACCCACATAAAGCCAGATGGACGCAGTGATACATGCGTTTGCAATGGCAAGAGACACAAAATGGGACATGCATCTGGAGTTCCTTTGCAGTCATAAGAGGTTCTGGTGTATCCATATTCACTCTCTTAAATGAATAAAAATATTTAAAAAATTTTTTAAAACATAGTTTTAACAGTACATTTCATGATATGTGTGTGTGCCTTACCTCAGTGGTTAAAGCACTGGCTTCACAAAGACTAATGATCTGGGTTCAAGTTGCCAGTAGCCAAAAAAAGCTATATGCACAAAGTGGTACACAGATCTGGAGTTCATTTGCAGTGGCAGGAGGCCCTGGGGCACCCATTCATATTCTCTCTCTCCTCACAAATAAATGGTTTTTTAAAAATAAATTGGATTCTGTTCTAAAATATTTATACATGCTTTGAGCAAGAAAGCTGCCTGGCCTCTCTCTGTTCCTGCCTCACTCGAGACTGGGCATGAAGTGGAAAGAGACGGAGAAAAAGTGGGCTGAGTGAATGAGGGGCTCCCAAGAGGATGTGCTCACCCACGAGACCTGGGTCATTCAGGAATGCAAGACTCTTCCCAGCCCTACGGAAAGAGCAACCCAGCCCACTACAACAGGCATGTCCATGCCGGGACCCTCGGCTCCCTTTCTTTTCTTTCTTCCTTTTTTTTCTCTAATATATATTTTATTTATTTGAGAGAGAGAGAGAGAATGGGTGTGCCAGGGCCTCCAGCCACTGCAAACGAGCTCCAGAGGCATGAGTCCCCTTGTGCATCTGGCTTACATGGGTCCTGGAGAGTCAAACTGGGATCCTTTGGCTTTGCAGGCAAGTGCCCTAACCGCTAGACCATCTCTCCAGCCCCCTGGGCTCCCTTTCTGATACTTCAAAAAATCAATTATCATGAGCACTTAGGGACAATCAGTGTGGAGGAGAAAGGGATTCGCCTTGTGCATCCCACCCAACTGGTTCCTCTGGTTTTGCTGCCCCAAAAAGGGGTACCATCTGCTCCAGGCTATCCGTTCCCCTCCCCCGGCCCCCACGCTGCCCTCTCCCACGCTTCACTCTGTGTACTTCTGCAGCCTCGGAGGCAGGTCACAAAGTGTGTCTGCTCAAGATTCCTCAGAAGCCAGCCACTGTACCCCCTGCTTGAAATCCAAGCACTCAGGAGACTAAGGCATGGAGACACAGAGTTCAAGGCGAGCAAGACCCTGCCTCAAAAGATTCCTTGGGCTGGGTGTGGTGGTGCACACCTTTACTCCCAGCACTCAGGAGGCAGAGGAAGGAGGATTGCTGTGAGTTCAAGGCCACCCTGAGACTATATACTGAATTCCAGGTCAGCCTGAGCTAGAGAGAGACCCTACCTCGAAACACCCTCCCACACACACACACACAAAAAAAGATTCCATGGGAGGCAGGAGGATCACAAACTTGAGGCCAGCCAGGGATACACAGAGAGTTCAAGGCCTGCCTGGGCCATACAACAAGACACTGTCTCAAAATGGCAGCAGTTTGGAGAGCCACACTGCGGTCTCCACACTGAGTGACCATTGTTACCCACCAACCACATGCTGAGTGTGCCCACTGCGTGAAATGTTAACCCTGGAGACACACGAACACACGTCTATTTACCCCAGATAGGGCACAGACCACAGACCAAAGCAGGACTGCACCAAAACCAATTCTGGTGAAACAATGAGTTTACTGGGGTGACTTATAGAGCATGGGCGAGGGGTGGCTTACAGGAGCATGAGGTGACTCAGAGGGGCAGCTGCATTACCAAGAGAGCCCACCACAGTGTAAGTGACTACTCTCAGGGGGTGCGTTCCTGGAGCACACCACAGGACTTGCAGGCGCTTGGCCTGGTCAGCCTCGCCCACTGTTTCCATGGCCTTGGGGAGGGGTCTTGTGACCTTTAAAAGTTTCAGCTTTCCCGGGCTTCTTTGCCTCCTGAGTTCTCGTCAGAGAGGCAATGTTTCCACTAGGAAGAGAGAGCTCACAACAGCCCCGGGCACAGGCCTGGCAGAGACTAGCAACGCAGACCCCTCAGATTCTGCTGCCCGGCCAGGCCTGCCTCCCACCCCAGTTCTGAGGACCACAGCCCCTTACAGGATGGTGTTAAGCTGCGTTTCTCCTCCAACCTGCATCTGGTTCACCCTACAATGAGCTGAGGGCTGACAAAGTTAACATGGCAAAAACAAGCTGGGCATGGCGGCTCAAGCTTGTCATCTCAGCCCTCAGGAAGCTGAGGCAGGAGGACGTCAAGTTTGAATCCAAACCTGGGCTACACAGCAAGTTCAAGGCCAGACTGGGCTACACCTAGAGAGACTCTGTCCAAAACAACTAATGGCTTAGAGTGACAGAGGGCTTGTCTAGCACGTGTGCAAGGCTCTGCGTTCCATCCCCAACACCACCAAAGAAAAAGGCAGGGGAGGAGGGGCAGACAGGAACATCTGAAAACCTCTAAAGGTACTGATACAGGTACATGTCACTTGAGAAGGCTAACCACACTGACCTCCGACTGGCAAATGTGACCAGAAGCATGGGCATAGTGAGTGACCTTTACCTGAGGGTTGTTGTTGTACCTTTTTTTTTTTTTTTTTTGAGGTAGGGTCTCACTGTAGCCCAGACAGACCTGGAATTCACTATGTAGTCTCAGACTGGCCTTGAACTCACAGCCATCCTCCTACCTCTGCCTCCTGAGCGCTGGGATTCAAGGCATGCGCCACCATGCCTGGCTGCCTAAGGTTTTTATTTGCTCCAGTTTCAGTTACCTTTGGGCAATTACATGGAGAATTCCAGCAATAAGCAATTCATAACTTTTACAACAGTGTATTGTTGCAATTGTTCTATTTTATTGTTAACTGTTATTTGTTAATCTCTTACTGAGCCGGTTTATAAATTAAACTTTATCATAGGCATGTACACATACAGGATTGCTCCTTTCAACCTCCCTCCCACCCCCTCTCCTCCCCCTACTGGGGTCAAGCCCAGGTCCTAACACCTGCTACCCAAGCGTTCTACACTAAGCTGCGTCCTTAGCCCTTCGCTGCTGGGTCCTAGGCAGGCATTCAAGGCCAAGCATGGGTCTGTAGAGGATTCAAGCAAGAATCTCTTCAGCTGGGCCCCCGGGCCATCTGCCGGGGTCAAGGGCAGTGTGGCAGCCTGGCAGACACATACCTGCAGCTCTCTGGAAGGCGTCCATGGCATTCTCCAGGCCAGCCTGCGTCTGCCGGTTGCACCGGGTCCCGATCTGGGTGTAGAGGGCCCCAATGTTGAAGAGAATGCTGGCTTTCTCCAGCGACAGGTTCTGCTGGCTGACCGGAACCCCAGTGAAGGAGTCGTACCTATTTACAACAAACGTGTGCTGAGAACGCCACTTGTGTCTGGGTGCACATGGACAAACTTCACTTCTGGAACCAAATTTAAAGAGGCCTATGTCCAGGCGTGGTGGCGCACGTCTTTAATCCCAGCAGTCAGGAGGCAGAGATAGGAGGATTGCCATGAGTTCGAGGCCACCCTGAGACTGCACAGTGAATTCCAGGTCAGCGTGGGCCAGAGCAAGTCCCTACCTTGAAAAAACAAACCAACAAACACCAAAACTCAAACAAAAAAAAAGTTTATGAGCCGGGCATAGTGGTGCACACCTTTAATCCCAGCACTCAGGAGGCAGAGGTAGGAAGATCGCCATGAGTTCGAGGCCACCCCGTGATTACATAGTGAATTCCAGGTCAGCCTGGACTACAATTAAACCCTACCTCCAAAAAAAAAAAAAAAAAAAAAAAAAAGTTTATGAGCCAGGCATGGTGGCGCACGCTTTTAATCCCAGCACTCGGGAGGCAGAGGTAGGAGGATCACCATGAGTTCGAGGCCACCCTGAGATGACACAGTGAATTCCAGGTAAGCCTGGGCTTCAGTGAGACCCTACCTCAAAAAACCAAAACAAAATGAATAAATAAATACAAAAAGTCTATGTTTTCTGCCTTTGCAATTGGAATAAAACACAATCCACGCAGCAGACAACCCGATCCGTTCTGGGATAAAAATCTTGCATCTCAAAATAAATAAATAATAAATAAAATAAAATAAACAAACAAAATAAAAAGGAAAAGAAAAAAAAAGAAATATAAACAAAAGAATTTTCCTTCTCTTTAGTTTTGCTTGAGAACCCTGCTGTTTCCCAAAGGACAAACCGTGCGTGCGTGCACACACAGCCTGCTCTGTCGTTCATTTGTTCCGATACACAAGCCACAGCGGGTTCCAGTGTTCTCCCCTGGGTCTCTGCATAAACCAACACCAATTTAGGGGTCGTTCCCAGCACCTGGAGCCGACTGGACGGCGTAAACGCCAGTCAAGGGGGACTGGCCCACAGAAGATCTGAAGTGACAAGCACTGAGGCTCGTGACCCGGGAAAGGCCCTGCAAGGCCTCGGGCACCTACCAGGTAAATAAGAGCCCCATCTGCCGGGTGGGCGGGCAGAACCTGCTCTCCACAAAGCCCAGCTGGACGAAGTAGGACATGAGCAGCTCAACCCCAGCCTCATCTCGGCTAGGGGTCCGACAAGCCTGAAAGAAAGACACGCCCAGAGGGGTGAACAGGTGAGGAGGACAGGGCCCGCACACGCGAACAGGTGCCTGTCACTCTGTCTGTGTGGCGTGTAAGCCTGAGGGGCTGGCAAGGGCTGGATGGAGGTGCAGTCGGGATGCTGGGATCCAGCCCCAGGCCTGACAGTGGGCAAGCCTCTCCCCTCCACGGCTGTCCTCAACTGCAAGTGCAGCTGGTGACGCTGGCAGGCCCACCCTGCCACCCCCAAGTATCCTGGATTCTCTAAGGCTGCCAACCCCTCCCCGGTTCTGCGCGGCACTCACCTGCCTCAGGTCCATAAGGTCCGCGATTTCGTCCTCATATAAACAGCTGTCCTCACTGTAATGTTCCAGAATAAAGTCCTGTGACGACACAAGTGATCCAACATGTTACTTGTGTCACTCCGTGGCAGCACGCACACTCAGCATGTGCTAGGTCCCAGTTTCCGTTACAGCACAAGAAAAATAAAAGGATTTTAAACCGTAATTCTAGCCAGGGATGGTAGAAGGGGGACACAAGTTTGACGGCAGCCCGAGCTACATGGTGAATTCCAGACCAGCCTGAGATATACCGTAAGACCCTGTCTCAAAATACCAAAAAAAACAAACAAAAAAACCATGGCTGGGTGTCATGGTGTACATCTTTAGTCCTGCTACTCAGGAGGCTAAAGTTGAGCATTCAAGACCAGCTTAGTTAGATTGGAGTGAGTTCCAGGTCAGCCTAAGCTACAGTGAGACCCTGCCTCAAAAGCAACAAGAATATTTAAAAGCCCATAAAATTGTATATATGCCAATTCTATCAATTTTTAATTTTTTTAATTTATTAACTTGAGAGAGAGAGAAAAAGAGGGAGAGGGAGAGAGAGAGAGAGACAGAATGGGCACGCCAGGGCCTCCAGCCACTGCAAACAAACTCCAGATGCATGTGCCTCCTGTGCATCTGGTTTGTGTGGGTCCTGAGGAATCGAACTAGTGTCCTTTGGCTTTGCAAGCAAGCGCCTTAACCACTAAGCCATCTCTCCAGCCCACAATTCTATCAATTTTTTAAAAGCTATGCAGGGCTGCGCACACAGCGGTTTATGAGTTGGAAGAGTTATTTTCGTAGTTTTGTTTATATAGATTTTTGGATGGTACATCTGCTGCTTTTGAAAAAAGCTTTATCTGGGCAGGGGGGTCTTGAAACAGGGTCTCATGTAGCTCAGGCTGGTCTTGAATTTCTCGAACCTCCTTCCTCCACCTCCAGTGCTGAGATGACAGGTGTATCCTGCCAAACACAGACTATGCAGTGCTGGAGATCGAACACAAGGCTCAGTGCATGTTACCGAGTGCTCTACCTACTGAACCACATTGTTAGCTCTTGAAATTGTTTACTTAAACACGTCTTT
The DNA here is from genome assembly GCA_036346955.1 of Dipus sagitta. Classification (NCBI taxonomy): domain Eukaryota; kingdom Metazoa; phylum Chordata; class Mammalia; order Rodentia; family Dipodidae; genus Dipus; species Dipus sagitta. Next base: position 4,204,943 of record CM070775.1, on the reverse strand, counting down.
CACGGGACTGGTGGCACACACCTTTAATCCCAGCACTTGGGAGGAAGGAGTAGGAGGACTGCTGTAAATTCAAGGCCACCCTAAGACTACATAGTGAATTCCAGGTCAGCCTGGGCAACACAACCCTACCTCAAAAAGACTAAAGTCTTTGTAAACTGAGCGTGGTAGTGCACACATGTAAACCCAGCACTTGGGAAGCAGAGAAGGATAAGAAGTTCAAGGTCATCCTTGGCTCCATGGAGTTTGAGGCTTGCGTATCAAGGAGGCATGGGTCTGGCATCCCGGTGAGACTCCTAACTGGATCCACTACCACCTGGTGTCTGATGACTGCTTGAGTTCAGTCCAACAAGCATCGAGGGGCACTTGGGCAAGAGCTACGTACCAAGCACTGTTCAAAGTTGATACTGACACAAGGGGCGATGAACTCCAGCAACATGCATAATGAACAGTACTTACAAGCTGAGTGAATATTCATTATCCAAAATGCTTGAGACCATTAGTGTTTTTGATTTTAGCTTTTTCAGATTTGAATATATCTGCATATACATAATGTGGACTTTGGGAACTCAAGTCTAAACATGAAATTCATTTATGTTTTCTATACATCTTGTACACATAGCCTGAGGGTGATCTTAAATGATTGGTGCAGGAAGTTTCACAGTCTGGCATTTTCTGTTTGCTATGCCATGGCTCAAAAAGTTGGGGAATTTGAAACATTTCAAACTTTCAGATTAGGGATGGTCAACTGTATGGGAAGACAGTAGAATTGTGGGGGCGGGGAGGACAGAGTACCTAAGGGGCCAGGAGCATGTTCCTGCCCAGCGTTCTCCCTAGCTGCTGCCTCGGTTTTGGTTGTTCTTTTTCATTGTTTGTTTGTTTGTTTTTAAATGCTGGGTGTGGTGATTCACAGCTATTATTTATTTATTTATTTGAGAGAGAGAGAGAGAGAGAGAGAAAGGAAAGAGACAGAGAGAGAGAGAGGGAATGGGCACTCCCAGGCCTCCAGCCACTGCAAACAAACTCCAGGCGCATGTGCCCCCCTGTATATCTGGCTTTTGTGGGTCCTGGGGAATCGAACCTGAGTCTTTTGGCTTTGCAGGCAAGCGCCTTAACTGCTAAGCCATCTCTCCAGCCCCTGTTGTTTTTGAGACAGGGTCTTATTATATTGCCCAGGCAGGTCTCCAACTGCCATGCTCAAGCATCTCTAAAGGGTTACCATATGTTGTTGTGTTATTAGTGACACTCACTGGAGTGAGGATGATCTGAATGACAGTGATGTGGGGCCCACACCTGGCCACCAATCCTCCAGGACATGCTGAAGGACGGAACCAGTTCCCTCACACAGCAACATGTCCCGACAACGTCTGACGACGCCGTACACACGGCCAGTGCCTTACAGGAGGGAAATGATACTTGAAGTCAAGAACTTAGAAGAGGAACCTTATGTTCATTTCACAAAAATAAAAGGATGGTGGCAGAATTCTAAGTATATTCCTGATGCTCTTGAAACGTGGTCTCACTGTGCAGCCCAGACTGGCCTCAAACTCATAAGGCCCCTGCTTCGGCCTCCTAAGTGTGGGTTTACAGGCATGCACGACCACATCCAGTTATTTCTGACTTGGAATATTTAGTAAAGAAGGGCTGCTTGAATGTCCTCAGTGAGACAGAACCATTTATTTGAAATATACTATGGAGGCCAGGGATAAAGCAAGGATTTCCACCACTGCTGCTGTCTCCACACCATAATTCTGAGCACTCTTTACTCAACAAGCCAACAATAAAAGATAAACATCTAATAGGTAGGCACAAAATTCTCTCAGAAAAACAACTGTTTATAAAACCCAGCACTCAGGAGGCAGAGGCAGGAGGATCACCATGAGTTCGAGGCCACCCTGAGACTAACTACATAGTGAATTCCAGGTTAGCCTGGACTAGAGTGAAACCCTACCTTGAAAAAACAAAAAAGGAAAAAAGAAAAGAATTTGGGGCTGGAGAGGTGACTCAGCAGTTAAAGGAACCTGCTTGCAAAGCCTGACGGCCTGGAATCCGCCTAAAACCAGGTAGACAAAGTAAGGCACACATCTGGAGCTCATTTGTGGCGGCGGCAGGAGGCCCTGGTGTGCCCATTCCCTCTCTCTCTTTATCTCTCTGCTTGCAAATAAATGATTTTTAAAACTTAATAAAGTAGGAAAAAGTTAATATATGAAAGACAACAATGAGAGGCTGGCAAGATGGCTCAGTCAGTAAAGTGCTCACAGCCAAGCATGGGGACCTGAGAGTGGCAGAATCCGGGGCTGAGGGTGCGCACTACACCGGGATCCCTGGAGACCGCTGGCTCGTTCTTGAGCTGCTGGGCTCCAGATTCCATGAGAGACAGGCAGACAGCAGCTGAGGAAGACATCCACCCTTGACCTTGGGCCTGGCCTCCACATACATCCACACTGCCACGGGCATGCCACACACGCACACACACGCACACACACGGGGGGGGGGGGCTTGAGGAAACATGGAAGCAAAACTGTGGGGCAGTGGGGTGTGCTGACCTCCACTTGGGAGTCTGAGATAGGACAATCTTGAATTCAAGGCCAACCTAACTACATGAATACACTGTCTCCCAAAAATAAGTGCACGCGCGTGCGCGCACACACACACACACGGGGGGGGGGAGCTTGAGGAAACATGGAAGCAAAACTGTGGTGCAGTGGGGTGTGCTGACCTCCACTTGGGAGTCTGAGATAGGACAATCTTGAATTCAAGGCCAACCTAACTACATGAATACACTGTCTCCCAAAAATAAGTGCACGCGCGTGCGCGCGCGCATACACACACACACACACACACACAGACACGGGGGGGGGGGGGGGGACAGATGCTGGACTTTCACTTTCCTTGTGTAAGACGTTCACTTTGGTGCATCCTAGAATACATGCTCCCAGTTAGGGAATAAGTCCACCAAACCGCTTGTATCTGTGTCTCTCAAGCACAAACATGGAAGGGGAAAAACAGAAAGTCCCCCGAAATGTTCTCATTTCTGCATGACTTGACACTCATGATGCTTTGGGCTGAAGTGACGCGGCTGGGAACCTCACTTAGACATGCTCACAATATGGGCTCTTTCCCCGCTTGCTTTAATGTGGGATTTGGCATGTAACTTACACGGATCTTTACAGATGCCATAAAACTCCCAAGTTTCTCCACCCCTCTCCTTTAAGATGCCTGTGCTGAGCTCTGGCACTAAGCCAAATCTTAAGAACCAAAGAACAGAAATTCTACAAATTCATGGACTGTCATGAGTCCCAGAGAGCAGTGACAAGTCACATCTAAGAATTCACACAGCCTGCAGAAGGTGGCCGTTTTCCTCCCAAAGAATCAATTTGCTGGTGACCCTGGGCCCTGAAATGCTATGCCTGCCTTTCTCCAACTTCACAAGAGACCCCCTTTCACAGGGTCTGCAGCCTGGACTTAAATAAGGGAGCACTCAAGAAGGCCCTGGGCAGAGGGCTTACTTCTGTCAAGAGACTCACAATCTTTGAGATCAGAGGTCCAGCATAGATGTTTTCACAGTATTAGCCAATTGCTCTTAAAAATTTTTTTTATTTCATTTACAGTGCAAAGAGACCCTAGAGTGCCTACATACTCAGTCATTCTTTCTCTCCTTGAAAAATCAATAAAGATATTTTTTTCTTTAAGATATGCATGTGCCACTTTGTACATCTAGCTTTACGTGGATATTGGGGAATCAGACCTAGGCCATCAAGCTTTGCAAGTAAGCACCTTTAACCGCTGAACCATCTCTCCATCCCCCAAGTTGCTCTTAAAAAAACAAAACTATGACCTTGAAATAGTGGCACACATAAAGACTGAGGCAAGAAGACGGACTCCTAGCCTAGCTTGGGCTACACAGTCTCTTTCTCTTCTCTTCCTCCTCTTCCCCCTCCCACTCTCTCTCTCCCCAAATAGGGTATAACATACCTCCCCACAGGCACACAAGAGAAGTCACCAAAGACGGGCTAAAAATGCAGATCAGTAACAAGACTGCTTACCTTGCAAGCACAAGATCCTAGGTCCCATTCCCAGAAAAAAGAAGGAAGGAAGGAAGGAAAAGGGGAAGAGGAGAGAAAGAGGACAGGTGGTGGTGAAGGCAGGAAGGGAAGGGAAGAAGGCAGGAAGGGAAGGGAAGAAAGCAGGGAGAAGGGAAAGGGGAAAAGGAAAAAAATGGAAGTTAGAAGTCAGCGAAAAGCAAGACGACAAGGAAAGAAGCTGGAGGTCACCAAAGACTAGAGAAAGCATTTAGAAGGCACAAATTCTCCCTCTCGCTGGCTGAAAAAGGTCTCAGGGTCACCCGCTAGATGTCAACTGACACCTGAACCGCGAAGCCTAGCGTTTCTGTGAGGGAGACACAACTTCAAGGAATGCACGATTTCTATTTTAACCAATGAACCCCAAGGCCCACAGCTTTCAGATTTACCTTGAGGACGACTGAAAAGTCAACTTCCTTGGTTTCCTTCAGGCCAAGAGGAATCAGGGGGATGGTAAATGCTTCCCTACAAGAAACAGAACGAGGAGGACCGTGAACACCCCCGCCCTCGCCCCCAGCAGCCCCGCTCAGTTTCCCACCCTTGTCCCCCAGGCCAATCCAGCACACAAGGGACTGACTGCAGCTCTGTTCTAATGGACCCTGGGTCCCTAGAGTGCTGGATGCCCCTGGGCTGACACTCCAAGCCTCTACTGACTCCATCCGGATTTACTCCTCAGTCCCAGGCTCCATGCTGCGTAGCAGGCCTGTGCTTGGTGTGGCCACTGCTTTCCTACCTGGGAACATCACCTGCTGCCCTGGACCTCCCTCCAGTCTACAATCCCTATCACTCTCCTCACCACGGGGCCTCAACACCCCCTACTAGTAACCCTGGGCTCAAGGCCCTCCTCCACCAGGTGTTCCTCTGCACAATCCCACCCCCACTCCCAGTGGCCACTGGGTCACCTCACACAGATCAACCCGGGGGTGCTCCCTGGGCCTACATTCCTAGGAGCACGGCCAGGAGGAAGTGCATGGAATGCAAGCTGTGTTTTGCAAATAGGGATTTAAGCTCTTTGATTTGTAACAGGAGACCGCTGTGGGCTGTTGAACTCAACCTAGAAACAAGGCCCCTGGAATGCCGGCCGGGGTGAGTGGACAATGACTGTAAACAGAAACTGCCATAGGTGGCAGCTAAAAGCAGGGAGGCACAAGCCGGGTATGTGGCCTCCCTCGAGCCAGCCCAGAAAGCTGGACCGGGCGGAAACTGATGAAGGCAGGCTAGGCCTCACTCTTCTATCTGTGCTCATTCAACACAGGGCTGCTGGCAAGATGTGCTCTTCCCATGAGTATGCTGAGATCCCCAACACCAGGGCACCCATGCCCAGGGTGCCACAAACATGACTTCCTGGGACCCTGGCCTCCCTGAGTTTCTCACCATATACAGAGCATTTTTTCTCTACCTATCTCACAGAAGGGTTGAAAGACTTACACTACCAGGAAAAAAAAAATCCACTTTGAAAACTGCTGGAATGAAGGGTACACAAAGTGTCATTTGGAATCACCGTGTCCCTTCTCCTCTTTCCAGTGACCAGAGCTACGGTGATTAGACGGGGGCTGTAGTGCACATCAGTGGGAACACTGCTACCCTTTAACACGGCCAACGCTGAGTTCAGACCCACAGCCTCCTTGCCGTCAAGTCTGGCCCAGCCTGGCCTGCTTGTTGCTCCCTTTGGGCAAACTGGAGTTTGTACCACCAGAGCACGGGTGGCATGTAAGCGCCGCATCTTCTGTTACCCTTCCAACTGGGTTTATGGACTGCAGTGAAAGCCCACAGGCGGCCGGCCAGGCACAGAGAGCCAGCAGTACTGCACACAGGGATGGTGGTCCCCAGCTCTGACCAATGCTCCAGGTGCCAAGCAGAGGGCCAGGACCAGGAAATGCACATTCTAAGGTGACTCAAAAGTCCCCTAGGGACTTCCTTCTGTTGTTAATGCAGGCAGCTATGTTCTGCCAGGTCCCCTTGTCCCCTGAGCAAATCCAATTTTTGAGAAGTCCCACTTCCCATACAAAAAAAAAAAAAAACCACATAAGCCCTTCCTTAGAGCATCTTGGCTATTTTTGGGGAGGGGGGGTCATCTACTTTGCGGTACTCAAGAATGAGCACATGGCCCTACGTGCACCGAGTAACTGCTCTGCCACTGAGCCACGCACCCGACCCTCATGGTGTACTGTAGACAGGCACTCTACCACTAGGCCACATCTCTATTCTCTCCCTGGCAAATTCTTGGCAAGTGCTCTATCACTAAGTGATCTACGCAGATAGATAGATATTAATATCCCTTGCCCACTGTTATCTTAACTTTGATATAGGGTCATGCTATGTAGCTTGGGATGGCCTTGAGCCCTTGAACTCCCTGCCTCAGCTGCCTGAATAACTGGGATTACAGCTTCTAGTTATTCCTTCTTAAACATGAGCATTCCCCCTCGCACCCCTCCCCCGAGAAAAATCTCAACTATTGTGGGCAGAATAATTTCTGGATTTTTCTAAAAGCTATACCTCCCTCAAACACTCCCTAGAGAATGCTTCCAAATGACAAATTCATTTCTCAAATACATAATGGGGTACATTTTATACCACTCTGTCGGGGAACTCGGGTGGCTCTCCTAATTTTCCATGTAGATGATCTCCATGGGAGGCAGTTCATAATTTTGTCATTCTATCTTTCTGCTGTTGGCAGGCCCTGTGCTGGGTGAGGGGCTGAGAGGGACGGTGTAGGCCGACTCAGGCCTGTGTGGAAGGCTGGCTCTCACAGGTACCCGCGGCAGCACTTCCGGGAGATCGTTACAGCACAGCCACCCCCAACCACGGGAGAGATGCCAGCTCCCCACCTGGACCCAAAATGCAGCCCTCCCATAAAGTCATGACCCAAGCAGTTCTGGGACAGTTGGCTGTGTGTTCAACACTTGGGTTCTTTTTCTACAAACCCCTGAGGGTCATCCCCTTAGCCCTCAAGCATGTCCACTCTCCACTTCCCCAGTGCAGATCGCTGGGCCTTCGTCCACAGCCCCCACAGCTGGACTCTCGGCGCAGCGGCCTGGACACAGGCACAATGAGGGCCTGGAGCGCATCTGGGTGGTGATGCCCACTCACTCTGTGCCCTGGTACACTCCCACGGAGATGTTGAGCCCCTCCAGCTCCTCCTTCAGCATCTGCAGGTCGGAGTTGACGAAGCTGAGCTCCAGGCGCACCTGCTCCCGCACCTTCTGGTTCGTGGCTACTCTGTTCAAAGAAAGAGAGAGAGAAGCCAGGTGAGCAGACCCAGTCCCCACCCCTACTACAGGGCCACTACAGGTGACGGCCAGATCCGATCATGTAAGCTGTCTCAAGAGACCCTGAGCACTGTCCCACCTTCAACCACACCTGGTGGCAAACGGGCATGGGGTTTAGCCAGCAGCTGTAAGCTTCCAGACAGGAACCCCAACAGATCCCTGCGAAGCAGCAGTCTTAAGGGCTCAGTGGGTAAGGTGTGTGCGGCACAAGCATGAAGACGTGAGGCGGCTCTCCAGGCCTACGTAAAAGGCACATGCCTGTAACCGCAGTGCCGGGGGGGGGGGAGGGGAGCAGAGACAAGGGGTCTCCGGGTTCGCTGGCTAGCTCCAGGCTCTGTGGCAGACCCTGTGCCAAAGAAAATGTCAACCTCCCATCTCCGTATGCATGTGAATACACGTATATGTGCTCCCACACGTATGAACACATGCACACACCAAATACATACACATGCAAAAAAAAATCTGCTCCCCAAAAGACTATAAATTATTCTCTTAAACTGGGCATGATGGCCAGCTGGCAACCTCAAAGTCTCGATGCTCAGGAAGCAGAGGATCAGGAGTTCCATGCAGGGCTATACAAAGCAACACTTCCTCTGAAGTGAAACACCCACCCTCCACTTAAAGAAGGAGGGGGGAAGGCAGGAGAGGAGGAAGGTAGGCTTAGGACATGCATGAGGTAAACAAGTATAGGAAAGCTGAAACTTAAAAGGTCACAAGAAGCGCACGCCTTTAATCCCAGCACTCGAGCCCAGCACTCAGGCAGAGGCAGGAGGATCACCGAGAGTTCAAGGCCACCCTGGGACTACATAGTTAATTCCAGGTCAGCCTGGACCAGAGTGAGACCCTACCTCGAAAAACCTAAAACTAAAAATAAAAATTTACTGCCAGGCTAGAGAGATGGCTCAGTGGTTAAGACACTTCCTGCAAAGCCTAAAATCCCTGGTTCAATTCCCCAGTATCCATATAAAGCCAGATGCACAAAGTAGTACATGCATCTGGAGTTCACTTGCAGTGGCTGGAGGACCTGGCACACCCATTCTCTCTGACTCTCTTCTCTTTCTCTCTGCTTGCAAATAAATAAAACATTTAAACTAAAAAGAAAAACTTATTGCCAAGCCAAGGTACAATGAAGTTTAGCGTGAGGAAAGACAGTGGCATAGCATGGACAGTGTAGTCAGGCCCCTACAGTTAAGGTCACCTGATTTGACAACAAATGCTAAGACTGTTTGGTGGTGGTAGGGAGTAATCTTTCCAGTAAATGCTGCTGAAGCAACTGGACATGGGGGTGGGGGACAGAGATCCCCAAGGCCACCTCAGGCCCAGTGATTTGCTAATAGGACTCAAAGGACTTGGGGCCTTGATCCATCACAGCACAAGGACCCAAAGCACACAGTCGGCTGAAGGGGAGGGGGGAGCATGAAGCCTGAAGGAGGCAGGCACAGGCTGCGAGCCCTCTCCCCGAGGAGGTACACAACACGTGCTTGATGCCTCCAGCAATGCGCTGTGGACACATGTGTGACTTGTCACCTGCCAGGCAAGTTCATTAAGGATGCTTTGTCCAGAACTTTCACCAAGGGCTCGTAAGGAGTACCTTGGCCTAGCAAAATTCCCACGTTCCTGAAGGCAGCAGGGTGCAGGAGGCTGACAGAAACCAGACGGCATATTCAGTGAGGCACTCCTGCCACCTGAGAGGCAGGAGCCCTTCTAACATGGCAAGTTTTCACATAGCAGCCCAGGGCCAGCTTTACAAGCAGGCCTTTTAGGCTATCTGTGAGGATGCCCCTCTGTGAGGATATCTCCACCTATCTCTAAGGATAACAGAGCCAGGCAAGGTGGCACAAGCCTGAAATCCCAGCTCTTCAGGAGGATGACAAGTTTGAGGCCAATCTGAGGTATAAGGATAATAGTCTCAGGAGTACAATGTGAAATTTTTTCTGTATAATGACAAGAAAAAAATTCACCACAAGATAAATTTCATACCATGCCCAAACACTGTTAAGACAAAATCACTTGAAGACCACCATGTTTCACCTATGAAAAATTCTGGAAGAAAACACTGGGGGGGGGGGGGGGCTGAGGAGAGGGCTTGATGGATGAGGTGCTTACTGCACAATTGTGAACACCTAAGTTCAGAACCCCAGAACCCACATAAAGCCAGACACAGTAGTGGGAGTATCTATAATCCCAATGCACCTATGGCAAGAAGGAAGGCGGAGATGTATTCCAGGAAAGACACCACCGTGGACCGCCAGAGGGATGCACAAGGGGGAGGGGAAATGGTAGAATAAAACCTGTAAATCCAACTGGGCGTGGTGACGCACGCCTTTAATCCCAGCAGAGGTAGGAGGATCGCTGTGAGTTTGAGGCCAGCCTGGGAATAGAGTGAATTCCAGGTCAGCCTAGGCTAGAGCGAGACCCTACCTCAAAAAACCAAAAAAAGAAAATAATGTAAATCCAGACACCAGAGGCAGCGGACCTTGGCCACTGCCCCAGGCTCAGTGAGTCCTACACTCCTAGAGGATTTACTTATTTTACTTATTTTCCGCTTTTGCTTTCTCACAGCTAAAAATCCCTTTGCTGAAGTAAACGTCGGGTGCTTGCCTGCTTCACCTGCGCCCTGGTGTGCCTCTCCAGCTGGACTGGCTGCTCTGGCTGCGATCCCAAGGCACAGCAGCTCAGACCCCGCAGGTTAGGACTAAGTCCCACAAAACTGTCTCCACTCCAGACAGCAGTCACAAGTTCCACAGATGGCACCGGAACCTTTTTATTTATTTATTTATTTATTTATTTTTTTGAGGTAGGGGCTCACTCTAGCCCAGGCTGACCTGGAATTCACTGTGTACTCACAGGGTGGCCTCGAACTCACGGGTGATCCTCCTACCTCTGCCTCCCGAGCGCTGGGATTAAAGGTGTGCAGCCACCACAACCGGGAGCACCTGAACCTTCTAACTGACCACCCAGAAGTCAGAGGTCCCTACAGCTCCCTCATCAGCTCTGCTAACCCACTGTACTGATATAAAACTCAAGAGGACAACTGCACTCAGGACCAGCCCAATGGCGACGTGCCACAGGGAGGCACGTGGAGCCTTGGGCGACCTCTCCTGGCAGCCTGCCTCTCGGCACCTCAGTGTTCACTAGCTCTGAGGGTTCCTGCACCCCATCATGTAGGGGTACTTAGGAAGTTTTCATTACATAGCCGTGGCTGATTAAATCACTGGCTTGTAATGACTGGCCTCAGTCTCAAGGCTCCCTCCCTGAGCTGAACATGGTGGTGCAGGCCTGTAATGCCAGTTCACTTGAGAGGCTGAGGCTGAGGCAGGAGGGAACTTAATAAAACTTTATCTCGGGGGGGGGGGGGAGGGGCTGGAGAAATGGCTTAGTGGTTAAGGTGCTTGCTTTCAAAGCCAAAGGACCCAGGTTCCATTTCCCAGGACCCATGTCAAGCCAGATGCACAAGGTGGCACAAGCCAAGTTTGTTTGCAGTGGCTGGAGGCCCTGGTGTGCCCTTTCTCTACCTGCCTGTGTCCTGTGTGGCCAACTGGTTGAGGAAGTAGACCTGTTCCCAGCCCATCCCTTGGCGTAAGAGCAGGTGCCAACCCTAAAGGCCACGGAGTGTCCGCATACCCCACTGCCCAGCCCAGACTTGATGCAAGCAGGCAGGACACTCTCATTACAGCCAAGGCAGCTCCAGGGGTCCCTGACTTGGGGTTCCGGGACCCTTGTTCACAACGTGGACCAGAGGCTTGTGTGGCATGTTCACGTGGCTGTCAGTGTGTTGCTTTTTCTACCCTACCACTGGTTGCCAATATTTAAAAGTTCAACAATCGAAAGAGTTGTTGGCTGGGAAATGGCTCAGAGGTTAAGGTGCTTGCTTGCTGCCAGGGTCCAGCCCTGGCAAAGCCTGATAGCCTGGGTTTGATTCCCCTGTACCCGCATAATGCCAGATGTACAAAGTAACGCATGAACCTGTAGTTCATTTGCAATGGCAAGGGGCCCTGGTGTGCCCATATTCATTCTCATTTTCTGTCTCTGTCCCTTGAAAATAAAAGTAATTTCAAAAAGAGTTATAAGCCAGGCATGGTGGCACATGCCTTTAATCCCAGCACTTGGGAGGTAGGAGGATTGCCATGAGTTCGAGGCCACTCTGAGAATACAGAGTGAATTCCTGGTCAGCCTGGGCTAGAGCAAGACCCTACCTTGGAAAATGAAAAAAAAAAACAAGAAAAAAAAAAAAAAACCTGACAGGGTTGGAGAGATGGCTTAGCGGTTAAGGCGTTTGCCTGCAAAGCCTAAGGACTCAGGTTCAATTTCCTAGGACCCACAAAGGCCAGATGCGCAAGGTGGCGCATGCATCTGAAATTCATTTGCAGAGGCTGAAGGACCTGGTGCACCCATATTTTTTTCTCTCTCAAGTAGAAAAGGGAGGGAAGGAGGGAGGCGAGAGAGAGATCTAGTTTCTCTCCTAGATGGAAAAAATAGAAGATCTGAGCCGGGCATGGTGGCACCCGCCTTTAATCCCAGCACTCGGGAGGCAGAGGTAGGAGGATCACAGTGAGTCCGAGGCCACCCTGAGACTCCGTAGTGAATTCCAGGTCAGCCTGAGCTACAGCGAGACCCTACCTCGAAAAACCAAACACGAAAAACAAAAAGATGATCTGGCTACCCAGGCCCTGTCCTCCACCCATAATGTAGCTGCCACTTCAGAGGGAGCACTCACTGAGCGCTTGGCCATGTCCCCAGCACTCCCTGTCACCCACAGCACGGAGGCCAGCCGCACTGCTCACTGGCAAGTGCACAGATCATGGAAGTCACAAAGGGAGGCGCCCGGGTCTGTCACAAGTTCCCGTGGAAGAAGACAGCCGCCTGCTCTAGACTGAAGAACTAGGAGTTACAACTGCACTGAGTGGCGACTTATGTTAAGCCGCACAAAGACCATTTCAGAGAAACATCTTGCTTCCACTTCATTTTTCCACAAGGGAAGGAAGGAATCAGAAGAGAGAATATTCTCTGTGCGTGGCCCAAAAAGGCACCTTTGAAAACATGGCTATCTTCCCAGTCAAGCTCCAGGAAGTTCATGGACTCTCGGCTGATAGGGATCAGGGAAGGAGACACAAGGAGACTTCAAGGGACACAAGCCCTGCCTGCCCACAGCATCTGCCTAGCCACGGGACCCCTTAAACCTGCACAGTAATTTCTGGGACCCTCACTTCCAAGCCTGTATTTGTTTCAGCAAAAGCCCTCCTGCCCACATTCCAACTGTTCTACCTTCTCTGGGAGCTACAACCAAACACCCAGAAATCAGAAAAGAGGACAGGCAGGCCCAAGGTATGACAGAAATTACCCTTTGCCAGGAGGGACAGTCAAGTAACTGGTCACCCAGGGACACTGTGGGCCACAGCAAGGCTTGGCCCAAGAACCTATTTGATTTCATGAAACTTTCAGATTAATAAATACCCTCAGGGTTTCCTCTGACAACATTCTCCAGAGGGGGGCACTTTGAAACTAGTGGGTTGCTAGGAGAATCATTAACAACCCCACCCCACCCCCACCCACCAGCTCCACCCCGGTTAACTTGACAGTAAGCTTGACCGAGCCAGGTTTGGGCAGCTTGCGAAAGGCCACGTGCCGGCGCTGTCAACAGCAAGGCAGACAGAACTGTCCTAGTTCGGCTTATAAAATGGAGCCCAGTCCCCTGGTCAAAGAGGCCTGGTCAGCTACACCACCATGTCCCTAAGGCTATGACACCCCGGGTCAACCCTTGTCATATTTCCATTTCAGTATGTCCTAGAAAACGCCACTTCCTCACACAGGAAGGGAGAGAGGAAAGGAGGAAGGGAGTAGAAACTGTCCCATGGCCCTAGTCTTCCTCCCAAGAACCAACTATTAATAAAGTTTATTTCTTTGTCCTTTTGCTCACACATAAAAAACACATGTCACAGAAGACATAGCTCAGTTGGTAAAGAACCTGCCAAGCATGGATAAGGCTCTGGGTTCGATCCTCACCACTGCATAAACTGGGTGTAGTGGTATATAACTTTAATTCTAGCACACAGGAGGTAAAGGAAGGATGATCACAAGTTCAAGGTACGGAGTGGGGAGATTTCTCAGTGGTTAAAGGTGCTCGCTTACAAAGCCTACCGCCCTAGGTTCAAGTCCCCAGTACCCATGCAAAGCTAGATGCACAAAGCAGAGCATGCATCTGAAGTTCCTCTGCAACCCTAGTACGTCCATATGCCCCCCAAATAAATACATGCATAAATAAATAATTTTTTTGAGGCAAGCCCAACAGACTGCCTTTTTTGTTTGTTTTGTTTCTTGAGGTAGGGTCTCACTCTAGCCCAAGTTGACCTGAAATTCACTATGTAGTCTCAGGGTGGCCTCGAACTCATGGGAGATCCTCCTACCTCTGCCTCCTGAGTGCTGGGATTAAAGCATGTGCCACTACACCTGGCTCAGACTGCCTTTTGAAAAATTTTGTTTATTTTTTAATTTATTTGACAGAGTAAGGGCCCGGGGGGAGAGAGAGAGAGAGAGAGAGAATGGGCACACCAGAGGCTCCAGCCACTGCAAACGAACTCCAGACAGCATGCGCCCCTTGTGCACCTTACTAACGTGGGTCCTGGGGAATCAAACCAGGGTCCTTTGCTGTTGCAGGCAAACACCTTAACCACTAAGGCATCCCTCCAGCCCCCAGACTGCCCTTTTTTTTTTTTTTTTTTTTTTTTTGGTTTTTCAAGGTAGGGTCTCACTCTAGCCCAGGCTGACCTGGAATTCACTATTTAGTCTCAGGGTGGCCTCGAACTCATGGTAATCCTCCTACCTCTGCCTCCCGAGTGCTGGGATTAAAGGCATGCACCACCACGCCAGGCTACGACTACCTTCCTTTTAAGAGAGAGAGAGAACTGGTGCTCCAGGGCCTCCAGCCACTGCAACCGAGCTCCAGACACATGCACCCTCTTGTGCACATGTGCAACACTGCATGCTTGCATCACTGTGCATCTGGCTTATGTGGGACCTGGAGAGTCAAATGAGTCCTCAGGCTTCACAGGCAAGTGCCTTAAGCACTAAGCCATCTCTCCAGCCCAAATAAAAATATTTTTTAAAAGAGAAGTTCAAGGTTATCCTTGGCCAGCCTGGGACAAAGGAATGAACATACACACACACACACACACACACGCACACCTGAGTCTTTTAAACACACATGCAGGATACACTGTGTTACCCCTTTCTTTCCCACACTTAGCATCTCAGAGATCTTTTGTATCAATTCAGAAATGAATTTACCCCAAGATGAAGTAGTTATGGTAGAGGACTTACCTAGCATGCACAAGTCCATGTTTCCATCCCCAGCACGACAGAAGAGAGAGAGAAAAGAGGACTTTTTTCTTAAAAAAAAAAGGCTGTAAGGATCTAAACTCGGGTACCTTTTCCATCTCCAAGTCCTGATTCACTCAGAAGTCCTGACCATCAGAGCTTTCTCCTCCCTTAGACAATGAACACACACTTACGAAGCAGCAACCACACCAGACGCAGTGCTAGCCCACAGAGATCACGGTCAAGTCCGCATGGCAAACAAACAGCAAGATGATGACTGAACTTTCAAACAAGGCGTCTGACATCTCGCTGTCTGTCATGCCTCTCTCCCAACACACAGGGTGGGCAAAATATCTCTGCCTTCAGCCGGGCATGGTGGCGCACACCTTTAATCCCAGCACAGAGGTATGTGGAGACTACATACCTACCCTGAGACTACATAGTGAATTCCAGGTCAGCCTGGGCCAGAGTGAGACCCTACCTCAAAAAAAAACAAAACAAAAAACAAAATCTCTGCCTTTAACATAGTCAAGCTCTGGGCAAGAAAAGGACCTGCTCCAGGTTCCAGCAATGAGGAGGAACCCCAAAGCCGAAGGCAAGAGCCCGGCCTGGAGTGCAGGAAGAGAGGGGAAGACAGGTGACCGCTGGAGCCCAGCCACGGCCACCAGGCCAGAGAGGGACGCCTACTTCAGAAGGTTCTCGGCTCCATTCCGCATCCGCACAGCCTTCAGGATCTGCTGGTTCAAAGCAGCCCTCTGGTTCTGCAGTTTGCTCCGGCCAGTTTGTGCAAGGGGATTACAACCCTGAGGGACAAAAAATAGAGTTCAAGGTTTACTAGGACAGAAAATAAAGATACAGAAAAAAGCGCAACCCCTGGGAACGTACAGGGAAGAACATAGGAGTCCATCAGGAGAGCATAGCTCCAAAACAGCAGTGAGCTCTCTTCTTCTAGTCTACTTTTCCTGCCTCTATGCCACACACCCAGAGCTATGTTGGGAGGTATCCCCCAGCCTCACAGCCCACCCTCACATTGGAAGGTGGCTAGAAGGACTGAAGGGACTCGGGATTATGGCTTTATCTTGGTGGCTGAATAAGGGTGCATGCCTGGGTCACAAGGGAGAAGATCCACGTGCACGCGTCCCGGATGTCCCCTCCTGCCGGGACGGTCACACAGAGCACATCCGCCCTCCAGCAGCAACTAGTATGCAGTATCTGTGCCCAGGCTAGCCCACTGGAGAACTGAGGTCCTGGAGAGTTACACGTCACAAAGGCACCTCTACCTACCATGAACCAAATCTCCAGACCCCCAAGAAGAAATATTAGGTGCCGACGACAAACCACACTGTCTGAACCACCTCTGGGCACAGTGCACCAACTTTATCAGTTAGGGGGTAGTGGGAGGACTCCAAGAGCCAGGCTCCCAGGTGCCAGCAAGGGCCCACTTTGCAAGCAGCCCTCCCTGAGAGCAGCCTCGGGCCTGCTGTGTGAGCCTTTTCCTACACAAAAGCGCCCACGGCTGGCCACTATGTTTGACCACTGTGCTACCATGAAATTTTATTTCATCACACAGTATTCCTCACAGACAGGAGTAAGGGGACAGGATGCAGCTCAGTTGGTAGTGTTTCCCAGCACGTGTGAAGCCCCGGGTTTGATCCCAGAAGCACATAAACAAAGTGGTGGTAATGCCTGTGACCTAACCTAACACTGGGGAAGTGGAACAGGAGAATCACAAGTTCAACGTTAACCTCGGGCTACATGAGACCCTGTCTCAAAAAAAGAAAAGAGGAGAGAGGAGAGAGGAGAGAGGAGAGAGGAGAGAGGAGAGGAGAGGAGAGGAGAGGAGAGGAGAGGAGAGGAGAGGAGAGGAGAACAGCCCAGTATAGGAGAAAGGGTTAGGTGAGGTAACACACACCTGTAATCCCAACACTTTGGAGGCTGAGGCAGAAGGATTACTACAAATTTGAGGCCAGCCTTACATAGTAAGTTCCAGACCAACCAGGTCTACAGAGCAAGACTAAAAAGCAAAACTAAAAAACAACAACAAAACAAATAATAAAACTGCATGTTACTGTGTTTTTTTTTTTGAAAAAATAAGTTGCCATTTCCTTTCTCTTTAAGTCTTAGATTGTTTCTAAGTCTCTTTTTTAAATTAATTTATTTATTTGCAAGCAGACAGAGAAAATAGAGACAGAATGGCTGTGGCAGGGCCTCCAGCTGCTGCAAATGAACTCCAGACACATGTGCCACTTTGAGCATCTGGCTTTACATGGGTACTGGGGAACCGAACCAGGGTCCTTAGGTTTTGCAGGTAAGCACCATAACCCCTAAGCCATCATCTCTCTAGCCCATCTACCTTTTTATTTTTTAACACATATGCCTACAATTATTTATTTATTTGCAAGCAGAGACAGAGAAAAGAGAGACAGAATGGGTGCACCAAGGCCTCCAGCCACTGCGAATGAACTCCAGATGCATGTGCCACTTTGTGCAACTTGCTTTACATGGATACTGGGGAATTGAACTCCGGTTGTTAGGCTTTACAGACAAGCACCTTAACGGCGGAGCCATGTCCCCAGCCCTAAGTCTCTACTTTATGTCTTTTTTTTTTTTTTAAATAAGTCCAGGGATTTAACCAGACAGGGTCTTGTACATACTTAGCAAGTGCCCCACCACTAACCTACATGCTCAGCCCAAGTCTGTATTTTCATTTGTTGCACATATATAAATTATTATAAATCTTGAATTTAGCCATTTGAGAAAGTAACAGATCAGTTTTCTAAGTCATTATACCATTCTACATTAGTAAGAGCTCTACCACTGAGCCATGCCCTGAACCCCTCACTGATTGTTGCAGTCAGGTTCTCACTGCTGGTATAAATCACCCAAATAAGAGAGACTGATTGAGATGGGGAGGGGATATGATGGAGAATGGAGTTTCAAAGGGGAAAGTGGGGGGAGGGAGGGTATTACCATGGGATATTTTTTATAATCATGGAAGTTGTTAATAAAAATTTGAAATAAAAAAATTTTTTAAAAATTAAAAAAAAAAAAAGAAATAGAGAGAATGGGCACGCCAGGGCCTCCAGCCACTGCAAACAAACTCCAGACACATGTGCCCCCTTGTGCATCTGGCTAACGTGGGTCCTGGGGAGTCAAGCCTCGAACTGGGGTCCTTAGGCTTCACAGGCAAGTGTTTAACCGCTAAGCCATCTCTCCAGCCCCAGTCCATTTATCTGAAATTCTAGAGTCGACAAATCGAATCCACAATGGTAGAACACAAGGCCAGCGGTGTGGGAGGACCAGGGGAGAGGCAAACTGACTAAGGGGACATTGGGAGTGTTTATGGTGGTGGAGATACTCTCTGACTGGCAGTGGGTTGTGGCAGTGGTTGCATGGGTGTACACATCTGTTGAAACACGCTGAGTTTTACACTTAAAATGGGTGCAATTTATTCATATAATAAACATTTTACATAATGCAAGAAAAATCACCCAACCAAGAGCAGCTTGTAGGGAAAAAAGAGGTTTATTTTGGCTTACAGGCTCAAGGGGGAAGCTCCATGATGGCAGGGGAAATGATGGCATGAGCAGAGGTGGATATCACCCCCTGGCTAACATCAGGTGGACCATAGGAACCGGAGAGTGTGCCCAACACTGGCCAGGGGACACTGGCTATAACACCCATAAGCCTGCCCCCAACAATACACTGCCTCCTG
Source organism: Dipus sagitta (assembly GCA_036346955.1). Lineage (NCBI taxonomy): Eukaryota > Metazoa > Chordata > Mammalia > Rodentia > Dipodidae > Dipus > Dipus sagitta. The sequence goes on along the minus strand of CM070775.1, from coordinate 4,186,566 downwards.
GAGGCTTTAATTTCCAATTGCCATCAGCTGGGGAACCTAGCATTCAGAACACCTAAGTTTATGGGGGACACCTGAATCAAACCTCCACACTGGTAGATTCTAGGCAAGTTGAATGCCACTGAGCCACACCCCCAGCCCTGTCTTTTCATTCTAGCCATACTGATATGTGTGATGTCTCACACACATTTTCATAGACTTGGGCTGGGGATATGACTCAGTTAGGATATGCTCAACACATGCAAGAACTTGGGTTCCATCCCTAAGACCTCCCCACCCAATCACTTGCTCATTCCAGAAGCTATGACCAGGGACCTTGGACCCTGACTAACCTGGTAAGAATTCTTGGCCGATATCCTTCTTGCTTGGTTTCTGTCTGGAATCTGGTCCAGAAGGTGTTTAAGGCCTTCCACAGGCTTGAGGCCATTGATAGATCTTTGCAGAATTACTGATTCTGATCCTTTGTCCGTTTTTTTTAAAAATCTTTTTAATTTTCAAATATTTCATTTATTTATTGGAGAGACAGGCAGAGAAAGAAAGAAAGAGAGAGAGAATGGGCATGCCAGGCCTCCAGCCACTGCATACAAACTCCAGAGACATGTGCCACCTTGTGCATCTGGCTAACATGGGTACTGGGGAATTGAACCTGGGTCCTTAGGCTTTGCATGCAAATGCCTTAACCACTAAGCCATCTTCCATCCCCCCTGCACATTTTGAAGCCAGGTTATCTTGCTAGTTGTGTTCAAAAGGGAATTTTTACATTTGCTTTTTAATTTTTTTTGGGGGGGGGGTCTATGTAGTTCAGGCTGTGGTTTCCAAATTGAAGCAATCCTCCTGCCTCAGATTCCCAAGTGTTGTGATTACAACTGTCCACCACCACACTTACCTTCCAAGTTTTGTTTTGTTTTGTTTTGTTGTTTTTGGAGGTAGGGTCTCACTCTAGCCCAGGCTGACCTGGAATTCACTATGTAGTCTCAGAGTGGCCTCGAACTCATGGCGATCCTCCTACCTCTGCCTCCTGAGTGCTGGGATTAAAGGGGTGTGCCACCACGCCCTGCAGCTTCCAAGTTTTTAATATTTTAAATTTATTTTTTGACAATTTCATACATGTATAGAATGTATTTGAGCCAGGCATGGTGGCACACACCTTTAATCCCAGCACTCACTCAGGAGGCAGAAGTAGGAGAATCGCTGTGAGTTTGAGGCCACCCTGAGACTACATAGTGAATTCCAGGTCAGCCTGGGCTAGGGCAAGACCCTACCTTGAAAAACAAAATTAAGAAACTGTATTTAATCGGGGCTGGGGTGATGGTTCAGTGGTTAAGAGCACTTACCACTTAAGCATGAAGGCCTCTGGGGCCAGAATGTGCCAAGTTTACTCTTTAGAAACCATGTAAAAAGCTGGGTGTGGCCACACGTCTGTAACCCCAGCACCGGGACAGCAGAGGCAGGAGAATGACTGGGGCTAGCTCACAGACAGCAGCTCTGGGTTGAGGGAACAGATACCCATCACATTACCATCCAGTGTTTCTGGGCAATTGAGAAGAATGACAACAGCCTACATGCACTGTTTGGGGGCCTCTGCGGCACCCGTAACATCATCTCACAGAGAGGTGTCTCACCTGACACAGGCTTTTTTTTTTTTTTCCAAAGTAGGGTTTCATTCTAGCCCAGGCTGACCTGGAATTCACTACAGAGTCTCAGGATGGCCTGGACCTCACAGTGATCCTCCTACCTCTGCCTCCCGCCGAGTGCTGGGGTTAAAGGTGTGCGCCACCACACCTGGCTTCTCATCTAACAACCTATGGCTTCTGCGAGCAAAGGTATTATCTTTTTAAAGTGCTACTTTTCTTTCTTTTTTTGTTAAATATTTTATTTATTTATTGGAAAGAGACAGAGCGAGAGAAAGAGTATGGGCACACCAGGGCCTCCAGCCACTGCAAACTCCAGATGTGCATACCACCTTGTGCACCTGGCTTACGTGGGTACTGGGGAATCAAACCTGGGTTCTTAGACTTTGCTGGCAAGCACCTTAACCACTAAGCCATCTCTCCAGCCATTTTGTTTTTCTTTCTTTTTAAAAAATATTTAAAAGTACTGTTTTTACACTTGATCTTAGCCAAAAGGCTGAGAAGCAATTAAAAAAAAAAAGTACTGTTTTTAATTTTTGCAAAAAGAGCTATGCTGGGGCTGGAGAGATGGCTTAGCGTTTAAGGTGCTTGCCTGCAAAGCCTAAGAACCTAGGCTCGATTTCCCAGAACCCACATAAGCCAGATGTACATGTTGGCACATGTGTCTGGAGTTCATTTAGAGTAGTTAGAGGCTCTGAAGCACCATTCTATCTATCTATCTCTTTCCTTTCTCTCTCTCAAATAATTAATTTTTTTTTTAAAGAGCTATCTCGGGCTGGAGGGATGGCTTAGCGTTTAAGTTGCTTGCCTGTGAAGCCTAAGAACTGAGGTTCGATTTCCCAGAACCCACACAAGCCAGATGTACATGTTGGCACATGCGTCTGGAGTTCATTTAGAGTGGTTAGAGGCCCTGGAACACCATTCTCTCTCTCTATCTCTTTCCTTTCTCTCTCTCTCTCAAATAATTTAAAAAAAAAAAAGCTATCTCAAGCTGGAGGGATGACTTAGCGGTTAAGGTGTTTGCCTGCAAAGCCAAAGGACCCTGGTTCGATTCCTCAGGACCCACATTAGCCAGATGCACAAATGAGCGCATGTGGAGCTCATTTGCAGTGGCTGGAGGCCCTGGCATGCCCATTCTCCCTCTGTCAAATAAATAAATAAATAAAAATAAAAAGAGCTATCTCATTTTTCCAATTTTCATGCTTTATTAGTGAAGGTAAATATTTGTTCATGTAATATTGAGCACTTAAGATTTCTTATTCAATGAATTATCTGTTTGTGCTCTATGCCTGTGATCTCCTGGGGCACTTTTCTTTTTACTTTTTCTTTTTGTAGTGCTGGGAATTGAACCTAGGGGCCTTCCTAGTCAAGGGGCCATACACTGATCCCTGCCCTTTGCCCCTCCCGGGGTATGTGGGTTATAATAGCGTTTCATCCAGCAAGTCTGAGATCAGTAAGCAAGTTTCATTGAAACTCAGTGGTGCTCTCTATGGGCAGGGGGATGGGGGAGTCAGGACCACATTCCTCAGGGAGTTTTATTTGCAGGACCTGCCCACTGTGGCTGCTCCCAAGGAGTGGCTTGGCAGGTGGCATTCTGTGCCGAGGTTGCCCTTTCTCTACAGCTGCGTCACTGCTGCTCAGCTCCCCCACACCTAGCCTTGGGCTCCCACACCCACAGCCTGGACCTCAGGAAGGGAGAGGCTGGTTATCTACAGCCCAACCTCCTCAGGGGCCCCAGAATCCGTGGCCTCTGGAGAAGAGGGTGAGAAATGCTTCCTTCCACAGGGCCGTCTCATCCTCAGATTCCAGAACGGGATCACTATCTGCCCCTCACAGCCCCTCTAACATAGCTTTCCCTGTCTCAGAAGGGTACTTTCCCTCCCCAGCCCCAAGTTTACACAGCAGAAACAGTCTGAATCTGAGTGAGAATAGATCTTAAAGTATTTTTTAAAATATTTTTATTTTTATTTACTTGAGAGCAATAGGGAGAGAAAGAGGCAGATACTGCAAACGAACTCCAGATGCATGCTCGCCACCTTGTGCATTTGGCTTACGTGGGTCCTGGGGAATCAAGCCTCGAACCAGGTCCTTAGGCTTCACAGGCAAGTGTTTCACTGCTAAACAATCTCTCCAGCACCCTCTTAGGATATTTTAAAACACCAAAGAACCTCTGATTTAAATTCAAAATCAGGAACCTCTTTCCCTGCACTTCAGAGGCTAAGGCAGGAGGATCGTGGGTTCAAGATCAGCCTGGGCTACATAGCAAGTTCAAGGACAGCCTGAGGTATATAAGGGTACTCTGTCTTCCAAAGGGTGCAGAGGAGGGAAGAGAATAACATAGTCTTTTCTCGGATATTATTAAAATGTCTCTAATGTTAACCTAATTTAAGAGTGAAGAGCTAAAATCATTTTCTTTTTCCTTCCACTTCTTGAAGTTACCAAGACAGGCTGGCTTGACTTGCTTCCAAAGGACGCAGCTCACCCATGCTGCGCAATTTTACAAAGAAGCTTTAACAGCCAAATCCTGGATGTGTCTTCACGGAGCTGATAAGCAACTGTTCATTCCAGCGTATGGATAAGAACTTCTGCTCTTACACTTGACCCAACTTCTTGAATCACTGCGCCTGGACCAGCCCACAGATAAGGGGCCCAGTTAACAGATAAGGCACTGGAATGCTGGGATTAAATTGGACTGCATCACTGGACCCAAAACCTCATTGCTTCTTACTGACAGGAAGGAATGCTGGGCCTGCCGAACAGCACACCAACACCCACCTGGCTGCCTGGAAACTTCCAAAGAAATAATGTGGGCAAGACCGTCAAATCTTTTAGCATCACCAGAGACTGAGCCATCCGGGCCTCTGCTAAATGGAGGCAGGGGGCTCTTTTCCTGTGCTTAAAGAGCAGAAATGTGTATTTTCCCAGGAAAAGAGCCTCCCCACTTATCAAAGGCATACACACACACACACACACACACACACACACACACACACACATATACATACATATAAAAATTTGGTGATGGTGCTGGGATTAAACTCAGGGCCTCAAACATACCAGGCACATACTGTACCACTGAGCTAAAAACCTGATCTTTGATCAAGTGAGCAGGGTGTTTTGTTTTGTTTTCTGGCCATACTAGAGATGGAACCCAATGCCTCGGGTATGCTAGGCAGCTAGGCAAGCGTTCTACCACTGAGCTGCAACCCCAGCCCTCTGGTCTTGTCTAACAGCAAGTCCCCAGCCCTGAACGAACAGCTTCCACACAGCTCAATGCCTCATTCACTTCTGCTGGGACTCAGCCATCACAGCAGCTTGGCCTGGGGCTCAGGAAGCCAAAACACTATTGGCAAAATTCTACAGTGAGGGCAGGGAGTGGTGGCGCACACCTATAATCTCAGTGCTCAGAGGCAGAGGAAGGAGGATTGCCATGAGTTCAAGGCCATGCTGAGACTCCACAGTGAATTCCAGGTCAGTCTGGGCTAGAACAAAACCCTACCTCGAAAAAACAAAAACAAACAAACAAACAAAAGAAACAAGAGCCGGGTACTGCATGCTTTTAATCCCAGCACTCAGGAGGCAGAGGTAGGAGGATTGCCGTGTGTTTGAGGCCAACCTGAGACTCCATAGTGAATTCCATGTCAGCCTGGGATAGAGTGAGACCCTACCTGGAAAAACAAAACCAAAATCAAACAAACCAACAAACAGACAAAAACAACAACAACAACAACAAAAACCAAGCAAGTACTGAGAGATGCTAGCTGTCACTGCACAGCCGCTTGGACCTGATGGGCCAGGAGCTGAGAGGCCGTAGAACTGTAGAGGGATTCAGCCTGTCTCTCCTGTCCCTCCCCTGTGTGGGGGTGCTGCTGGGGCACCACCCCCACGTGCTTCCTGGCTGAGTGAGGGCTGCCCGTTTGGGGAACAGCGCCCACAACCACAACTGGAAGCACAAGACGGGTCAGTGTGGTACATCCGTGTTCTCCCACCCACATTCCACGGGGAGGGGCCTCTGACTCCTGGGCCTGGCCAGTTGGGAAAATCTGACATGGGATCAGAGAAAAGCACACAAGTGAGACAGGCCCGGCAGAGCTCGTCAGCAAGGGCCATTGCTGGGTGTGTGATCTAAAAGAAAGCAGAAAAAGAAAGAGAAGAAACAGAGAGGCCACCATTGGTCTCATGGCCTTTAACCTGGGAAAGTGTGCAAAGTTGGGTCACTGCAGCAGGGGAATGTCTTCCTAGAACGGAAGAAAACTAGGGGAAGCAGACCAGAGAAACTCTTGATCAGGCCAGGCCTGTAGCCATTCTTCTGGACTTCTGTTGCAGGGGTCAGTTCATAATAAAATGTACAGATTTTAGGGGGCTGGGGAGATGGCTTAGCAGTTAAGGCACTTGCCTGCAAAGCCTAAGGACCCAGGTTCAATTCCTCAGTTCCCATGTAAACCAGATGCACAAGGTGACGCATGCCCACTTGGTGCACCCATTCTCTATCTGCCTCTTTCTCTCATAAATAAAGAAATACACACAGAGACAGACTTTAATACATGGGTCAAAGTATTTGGACAAATTTATACATCTGTTTTTTTGGTTTTTTGGGGGGGGGTTTCGAGGTAGGGTCTCACTCTAGCCCAGGATGACCTGCAATTCACTATGGAGTCTCAGGGTGGCCTCGAACTCATGGCAATCCTCCTACCTCTGCCTCTCAAGTGCTGGGATTAAAGGTGTGTGCCACCACACCTGGCTTTTTAAATGTATACATCTGGACAAACATCTCTCCACTCAAATTTGGAATATTTCCGTCATCCCAGGCAATTAACACTCTTATCACCATAGATTTTACCTGTTCTATAGCTATGTAAATAGTATAAATTGTTTGTTTTATGTCTGGCTTATTTAGCTCAATATCACATTTTGAGACTTATCCATTATTCTACATTCAATAATTATTGTTCCAATTGTTTTTTTGAGGCAAGCCAAATAGACTAGCCTTTTTTTAATGTGGGGGGGGGCAGAGAGAAGTGGTATGGCAGGCCTCCAGCCAGTGCAATCAAACTCCAGATGCGTGTGCCCCCTTGTGTGCATGTGCAACATTGCATGCTTGCATCTGGCTTATGTGGGACCTGGAGAGTTGAACATGAGTCCTTAGGCTTCGCAGGCAAGCACCTTAACCATTAAGTCATCTCTCTAGCCCTACTGTTCCATTTTTATTGCTGAGTTCAAGTTCACTATACAGTGCCAAGCATAGTACACACCTGTGATTCCAGCACTTGGGGGGTTAAGGCAGAAAGATTTCAAGTTCAAGGCCAGCCTAGGCTAGGCTGGGCTAGGTTGGGCTACATGGTGAGATTCTGTCATTAAATTTTTTTAAACAGGGCTGGAGAGATTGCCTAGTGGTTAAGGCACTTGCCTGCAAAGCCAAAGGACCCAGGTTCAATTCCCCAGGACCCATGTAAGCGAAAAAGCCAGATGCACAAGGGGGCACATGCATCTGGAATTCATTTGCAGTGGCTGGAGGCCCTGGAGCGCCCATTCTCTCTCTCTCTCTCTCTCTCTACTTGCCTATTTCTCCGTGTGTGTGTGTGTGTATTCCATATATACATATACATATATATATATATATATATATATATATATATATCTCAAATAGATAAAATTTTTTAATTTAATAAATAAAACACTATACAACTCATCAGCCACGCATTTGTGCAATAGTGGTATGGTTGTTATGGAAATAGTCAACTGCTTTCTGATTGGATTTGAGACTTATTCCATGGGAAGGAATTCATTGCTAGTCAAAAGCCTGTAGCTGGGCTAGAGAGATAGCTTACCAGTTAAGGTGCTTGCCTACAAAGCCTAAGGACCCAGGTTCAACTCCCCAATACTCATGTAAGCTAGATGCACAAGGTGGTGCATGTGTCTGGAGTTTATATGCAGTGGCTGGGGACCCTGGCATGCCCATTCTGCCTCTTTCTCTCTTTCAAATAAATAAAAATAAATTGAAATTTTGTTTTGTTTTGCTTTGTTTTGCTTTGTTTTTCGAGGTAGGGTTTCACTCTAGTCCAGGCTGACCTGAAATTCACTATGTAGTCTCAGGGTGACCTTGAACTCAGTGATCCACCTACCTCTGCCTCCCCAAATGCTGGGATTAAAGATGTGTGCCACCACACCCTAAGGAGATCACAGGCCCTAGGAGGGAAGCTACTACTGTTGTTTGGAGAAATGGGTATGTTGTGCCCATCAAGCTGCCCTCTAATATTTATATTTATTCCCATAGACTCGTGCTGCTCTCACAGTCAAGACAAGCTTCTTTATGCAGTACGTGGCAAGTACTAATCGAACTGGGAATACTCAAAACTCATCAAAGCCCTGAGAATGGGGAGGAGAGCTGTGGAAAGCTGTCTTCTGGGCATGCCCTCAGGGAGGCTGCTGTTGTCTGCACAAATTTGGGCCCATCAATTGTCTGTCAGGGATGGGGGGCGGGGCTCACGAGGCCCCGCCCCTCCCTGAGGAGTTACTGACAGTCAACGGTGCTGGGGGAGGGCACATGATCTTCAGTGGTACAGCCACTGGTTATTGCCTGGGCTCTAGTAAATAACCCTCACCCATAATTCAACAGAGGATCTCAGGAAAAAAAAAAAAAAATCACAGAAGAGGAACCAGGGAAGAAGAAATGATTCAGCAGGAGACAGGGACAAGAGAAGTTAGTGGAAGGTGAATATGATCAAAATACATTATGTAGCCGGGCGTGGTGGCACACGCCTTTAATCCCAGCACCTGGGAGGCAGAGGTAAGAGGATCACCCTGAGGCTACATAGTGAATTCCAGGTCAGCCTGAGCTAGAGTGAGACCCTACCTCGAAAAACCAAAAAAAAAAAAAAAAAATATATATATATATATATATATATATATACACATTATGTATGTACGTATATAAAAATTGTCAATGAAAGCAGGGCGTGGTGGCTCACACCTTTAATCCCAGCACTCGGGAGGCAGAGGTAGGAAGATCACCATGAGTTCGAGGCCACCCCGAGAATACAGAGTGAATTCCAGGTCAGCCTGAGCTACAGTGAGACCCTACCTCGGAAAACCAAAAAGAATAAAAAAATAAAAAAAGTCAATGAATGAAATAAATGTCAAAAGGAATAAAATAAAGCCAGGTGTGGTGGTTCACGCCTTTAATCCCAAGTCAGCCTGAGCAACAGTGAGACCCTACCTCAAAAAAACAAACAAAGAAAAAGGAATAAAATAAGAATCCAATGGAGTGCCACGATGTATGCTCACCAGCCTAAGCTATTTTGCATTGGAATTTCTGACACCAATAACTAAAAATGTCCTAATTAGAATAAATTTAGCTAGACTGGAGGTTTTCTCTTTTGCATGCCCTTAGAGTATGCACAAATTGTTTACCTGGAAAACATTATTTAAGAACAATACCTAGGCAAAAACCCAGGCCCCACTCCCAGCACAGCCAGGCGCCTCCTCCCTTCCACTCCAGGACCCAGAGGACCCCGCGTCCACACGGCTGAAAATAAAGCCGCGTACATAGGTGTGTTTCCACCAATTTTAGAGCAGAGTGCAAGTTTGGGGTATATCCGTCAGGAGCAAAACTGGGTGCACAGTGACAAACAGGTCTGCCTGGGGACTCCGGCACGGGCCATAGCAGGCAGGTGTGTTTAGCTGCTTTTCCAGCAGGGTTATTTTTCTCTGCCCTTCTCATTCCTTCTGGATTGCGCAATCCCTTACTCAACCACCAAACTCTGAAAAACAGAATTGTTTGTTTATGAGTTCGCCAGAGCTGTCAGCCAGAAAGTACAGCAACAGCATGTGATTCCCTACAACGCACACAGGCGCCTCATGTCACTTGTCGCCGCCGGGGACTGGATGGGGAGAATCCAGGTTTTCTATGTCCAAAATAAATAAAGGAAGAAATGGTGTAGGCCTGGAATTCCAGCCAGGAGGCTGAGGCAGGAGCAGTTTGCAGCCTGAGCTACAGCAAGACCCTAATTCAAACAGCTAATGAATGAACGAATAAAAGTTAAAACTAAAAACAGGAACCCGGGGCTGGAGAGATGGCTTAGTGGTTAAGGTGTTTGCCTGCAAAGCCAAAGGACCCAGGTTTGATTCCCCAGGACCCATGTTAGCCAGATGCACAAGGGGGCGCATGCATCTGGAGTTCGTTTGCAGTGGCTGGAGGCCCTGGCATGCCCATTCTCTCTCTCTCTCTCTCTCTCCCCCCCCCTTTCTCTGTCAAATAAATAATAATTTTTAAAAAATATTTTTAAAAAAATTAAGAAAAAAAAACAGGAA